>LR824608.2:5756785-6396428 GCA_902829305.4 Spodoptera exigua | reverse complement strand
TTAGTGGCGTTAAAATTCTTGTTTATTACGAACCATAGTAGGCACGTGCTCCAGATAAAATTGAACTTTAAAGGCATAATGTTGTAGAACGTCACTTATGGGCGCAGCATCTGGTGCACGGCGCGTGAGTATTCTGTGTTTGGTCAGTGGACCGCGAAGGTCAAGGCTTTACCCGCGCCACTGACCTGCCTCAGCACTCCTAAACATCAAACGCAAACTATAACTTCAACGGTTCAGTTGTTTTCTTTTAATGAAACAGTCACGAAATTAGATCCTTATTCTTTTTGTAGTATCAAGAAATGATCTCGTTTCACGGTTTCGATAAACGAAGTTAGTGAAATCGATTTGTTATTGTGATGGTGAGAATTAAGATGAAGAGGTGACGAGTGGTATAGTGCGAAGTCGGATGGCAGTGCAATGGATGGTGGGGCGTCTTCATGTCCCGTGCCTCCGCCCAGATTGAAGAAGTTGGCGCGGTTGGCCGCTACTAAGCCAGAGCGAAAGTCCGTCTCATGGGTATGGTTTTAAATTTAGGCTTAATTGTATTCTATGATTGAAAACTCTGTAAGAAACCTCCCACAAGCCTTTGTAAAATGATTTATATAGCTTAAGTATTTACATACAGGTTTTATACTATTGAAAACCATTTTTGAAAAAACTTTTTCTTCAGAAATAATAATCATTCGGAGGTTGTATAATCGTATTGTAGGCACGTCTATTGAATGATTTGCGTTTTAAGACTGATCTTCGCATAAAGTCTTTTGATATCATTGAATGCGAACTTTGGTGACAGGCAAACAAAGACGGACGAACAAACAGACAAGGAATACCGAGTGTAAAGCAAGTTGAATGACGCTCGCGGCTTCTGCGCAGCGTGGGAACGTTAACCGTTCCTATCTATTATCTCCTCGTAAGAAAAACAAACAAATTCGTGAAACTAACACAATGCATTTTCGCACATTACTACAGTTACTTCAATAATTTTTTTAAATAAGTTTTACTGTTTTTAGCCGTTAGGTGTCACCTGTGATACGAACGTGTGACGTCTTATTCAAAATTTTGCAAGTTTCGTAATCCCATGCGCGTTTAATGAATGATGTTCATGTGATTCAAATATTCTAATGTTTTCCACACTAACTGGAAATATTTAAGCGTTTTAAAAGAGTTTGGATACAGTTATGACATAAGAATTTTCCGTGTATTGTCAAAAGACGCTATGGGCGCGTACTAAACTATTTGAGTGCCATTCAAAACCATGTTCTTTCGAATTTCAAATTGCTTCAGAAAAATAACATTGTTTTTTTTCCAGGGTCCAGAGACATGGGTGGGAGTAAGAGCGTTGCGTGCCAGTTCGGGAGGGATTCTGGACCCAGACGACCGCGTACGGGATGTGGCGGATGACAGAGAAACTCTCACAGCTGAGTGTACCAGTCAAGCGCCACAACCTCGCGCTGCGCAAGCAGATGGCGCTAGTGGATCTTCAGCTGGCACCGCCTCCCCTGACATGTTTCGGGTAAGTAATTCAAATTTTATTTTAAGTACAACAAGTATGACAAATAAAAGTGCCTCATGGTGCTGAGAGACTCGAGCATTTATTTAATGAAATAGTCACGCATTCCTCATTTTCATATTTATACATATAAACAAGCAATGAGCCTAACCAAGCATAGAACCAAACATTCTCATTTGCACTCAAGCGTACGTTTTAATAATCGATACTCGTCATTAATATTTTTGTCTAAGATGTCAGACTTGACGGAAATGTTCGCTAGAACGCTCTTTTTTTATTTAAATTGAAGTTGCGAACTGATATCAAGATCATAAAAAAAGTTGCATTTTGACATATCGCAATAAAAACGATGTCGTATACTACGTAAGTACATACGTCATTAGCTACTGCTAGAAAGAAATTAGGGACCGTGCTAAATGAATTTATAAATCACAGGAAAGGCAAAGCAAAATACAAAACAAATGACACGTCAGTGACGTCACACCTAAAATAACAAGGGTGGCATTAAGTCTTTTTTTCTATTCTAAATTCAAATAATTATCTGGTGGTGTAAAATTCATAATAAAAAAATACATTGTACCTAGTATGTAAGTAAAATAAAATTACCTGTAATGAAATCCATATACTAATTATTATATAAAAAAAACCAACCACTATTATCAATCAAAAAGAAATCATACAAAAAATAATAGGCTGAATGTACAAGTGTCATAGGCACATGAAGAGAAGATTAAAAAAAAAGGAAAGCGCGGGTTTCGTTGAATTCGTTCAATCAGTCAAAAGTTCGGTACGGGGTCGTGTCGAAACCTGTAGAGTTAGGAAAATTATTTCTTGTGTCGTAATAAAGTCATTTCGTGACATGTCAGTAACAACAAAGGTCTCAAAGGACTCTAGACCATCGTTTAATTGTAATTTCAAAATGGGTTTGTGTTTCTCCCAGTGTTTTTGTGAACAAACTCCAAATAGGGTGAGTTATCTACTTGTAATATTATAAAGAGGTCAAATTTCTTAGTTTGTAGGTTTGTATGTAGGGGGTAATCTTTGGAACCGCTGCCTGGTCGGATAGATAGCTACAATGTCCCTGAGTGCTATAGGCAATAAAACATCACGCTACGATCAAACGAAGCTGTGAGCGGGTGAATCCGCGCGATAGTATCTAGTAGGTAAATATTTAAATTAAAATCAATGCTGACTAGAGTGCCTACTAAAATAATTACTTACGTGTTTTATGAATGAGTTCAATTGAAAATTAAAGGAATTTATATCGAAGTCTCGTATACCTAGTGATAGTCGATGGATAAAATAGGACTTGAATTATCTGAATTTGGCATTGATGTTGACCTTTGCCTCATCCTCACAACGGAATCTTAAGTCCAAAAGACTGAAAGGGTAAATAGAACGTACTCTAAAGCCTCTGATTACCTCTGGGAGGCGTTGTGTTATAAATACCGTACTAAGTCTTTACCTACATGTAAGTACCTAGATAAGCAATTGTGTGTTCAGCGACCAAATTACGTAATATTTCGCGCTGATGAGTCCACAAACCAAATACCAAACCTGTCGTATTAAAAACAACACATTTGCAAAGAATAAAGTGAACCTTAGGCCGGCCGCATACGATAGTTTTCTAGATCAGGAACGCACATAGGTATTTTTTTCGAACGAAAAAAACCTAACATTCTATTCGTTCGTCATACGACAAACGGTGAAGGTAAACATCGTGAGGAAACCTAGACTTTATAATTTCTAATTATAAGTTTGAAATCGCCAACCCGCATTGAGCAAGCGTTGTGATTAATGCTCAAACCTTCTCCGTGTGAGAAGAGGCTTTTGCTCAGCAGTGGGCACTTATGGGCTGATGACGATGATGATAAGGCGTTCGTAGTGTACAATATTGCAATAATTCTATGCGCCAGTGTTATAGAATTCTGAATTTGAATCCCTAATCTGAAAAACTAATTCGGGTGTGTAGTCCAGCCTAATTCGCTTACGTAGTTAAAACATAGGTAGGTACGTAGGTATAATAATAAACGATAACAAACGCCGTATGATTCACTCATATAACGGGCGGCACGAATGCCTGCATTCACGCCTCTACATGTACGGCCGCACGTAAACATATCCCACACTGTTGACCTTTAATACATTTTATACTTTATCGTTTTGCAATAAAGTTCAAAATATCTTGATAAGTCTAGGATATCTTAATGTGCTAGCGTCCATAGTTTCGTACCTAAGTCAGAACACCATTTACGTAGTACATAGGTACTTATTTAGTAGATAACAAGCTGAAACTGGGCTAACAGGATTAAAGAGCTCGCAACCAGAGCGAATACGTTTATATCTAGTTAAAAGTTTAAATATAGACTTTAACAATATGATTGTAAGGTGGTTTTTGAACTTTGCTGCTTTATGTCCTGGATGATTTTAAATTGATTCTTATGTTCTAATTAAGTAAATAGGTACTTATAAAGATTATATTTGTGGTGCGAAATTAAGCATACGACTTTACTGAATTTAACACCTAGGTAGTGTTCTAGTAGATAGTGTTTTTTACTAGAAGTATTTCAATTTGTGAATACCGACGTGAAACGACGTTTGCGTTGTGTTTCGCCGTGACGTGAGAGTGTCGGTAACCTCAATCAATCCAGTCCAATCTTCAAATCACTAAGAACTTACAAAATCTTCTTCGATCTTGTAACTCCCTTGGTGTTACCGATGTCCATGGGCGGCGCTTTCGCTTACCACCAGGTGATCCATATATGCTAGTTTGACGAGCTATGCCATAATGAAAAAAAAATCTGTCGTCTTTTAATATACGATGATAACTGAATACCTCTTCTGATAGTTTTAGAACATATAAAAGAGAGATAAATGAATAGGTAAATGATGAATTATGAACTTTAAAATAATATCAGTATAAACTACCCCTAAAAACCATCTTAAAGGATAAACAAAGTCTTTTATACAGCAAACTAATAGCAATTAAGTCTCTTATCGCATAAAAATCTGCATTGTCGCATCGTGCATAAAGTTTGCATGATCGTATCTCCTGCAATCTGCATTGGAGAGTGATTCACTTCAATGCACAGAGAACAGCCATTTGTATAGAATCCCATAATTGATTATTGAAATCCGACACGGTCCAGTAGTTTAGTAGAATGCGATACAATGTATAACTAACATATTCGTAATGCCTGTAATTATTACAAGAGCATGATTCGAAATTGTGATTAAGCTGATCTATGAGGCAAAGATGTGTGTTTGTGTGTGTGGTAGATCAAGTCAAGTAAGTTGAATAAGATAAAAAACACGAGAATAAATCCAACGGAAACAATTCTATTTCGTCCCTGGCAAAAATGTTTTTGATAAATATGTTAAAGATTGAAATACTACTTATTCTATTGAAAAAAAAAACAATTTAAATTCCGATTGCCATTTGTTTTGTCATTTAGTTCAACAGACAATAGATCATTCGGACACGATCAGTCGTAGAGAAAAGTTTCTTGGAAATCCTCCTCTATTATAGGTTAAAATGCTTATTATTCGTTAAAACTATTCTGTATTTCGGAGACAATATATAATTTCCAATCAATTTATCTGGCAGTAAGTGGAATAGTGGTAACATATCACCTTGACATTATGCAACGAAATCAATGAACTTTAATGTGTTTTTAATTGATATGTGATGAATATGATGATTGCAATTTAATAAGGTTGCATTTGCCTTCAGGGAGGTGGCGGCGTCGGCGGCAGTATGCGCGTTCCTGACACCGACTCTTGCGTTGAAGTCGGGGCGGCAGACTTGGAAGATGGAGCGAATGGGCTGCAGGTACGGCGCGGGAGTGAACCCACGCTACACCAAGATACCCTACCGCCTCAGAGACCGGTATTTATTAGTTTAAGAAAGATTTTCTATGTCATTTTATGTCATTTTGACTTATCAATAATATATTGAATGCGCGGTTGGCGTGGAGGCTGGGTTAACAACCGACTGTCGCGCAACGTGTCGCGTTTTTGTTCTCGGTCTGGGTGATATGTGTATGTTAAGTAATTCTGTTGTCCATTTAAAATTCATTAGGTACTGTTTGTAGTAAAATTTTTGTAACAATAAATAAAGCTTAAAACAACTGCTCTGTTGTTAAGAAAAAATGTTGTTGTATGCTAAAAATTTGTCGAATTAAAACAACAAACATCTCCTTAATTGTTATTCAGGGACGCTTTATAATCTCTTCGATTGATCGACTAAGATAGATCAATTAATCGACGAATGTTTGTACGGAAATGGAACAATGCTTATTCAGATAGATCGTTATAATAATATTTGTCCTGAATAGGATTAATTTATACATAATTCATGTTCGTCGTCATTGACTTGTAGGGTTGCTAACATATTTGTTGTAACTTACCTACTATAGTATAGCCACCATAAATGCATGTTTTGATTTTGTTTTCGCATATATATAAGCGTCTAATATAATTATATTCGAATTTAAAACTATAAGTGTTATTTTGTCTTCTATGGCAAAGGAATCTTGAGCCTTAGACATCAAACTAATACGATAAAACATAGTTAAATAAGTAAAGAAGAATTTAGAACACAGTTTTTAAAGTTGTGTCTGTGTGTCGCCCTATTTAACTAGCAGATTGATTACTATGAACAATAGTTACTATTCTTACTTAACCCATTGTAATGAAAATATGTTGTATACAATAATGGCTTTTATAATTACAGGTATCAGAACAAACAAAGCGGTGGTCGGCCGCGGTGGTGTGTCGCGACGACAGTAGCAGAGTCACGCAAAAGGTGCATCCGTTACCGGACGGCCGGCCGCCTGATGTAGGCGTTGACCGGCACGGACAACACTTCCAAAGGCAATCTAATCGCCTATCAATGCAGTTCTCTGGGCCTGGGTAAGTTGGCTGTTGAATTATCTATTGATAGAGAAGTTGATTTTTGTGAGTGGAAAATTATGAAATGAGTTCTCTGGCCTGGGGCGAGAGGGAGTGTCAAACTGGACGAACTACAGTTCCTTCTCCTGCTTTAGGCTAAGGCCGCTGTAACTTTATCTGGCCCTGTAGGGCCTCGATGTGTATTTCTATTGTGGTCTATTGACTCGTATGAGGCGCGCGCTGAACACTAAACGCTTATTGATGTTTTCGTCTATATTGTCAATCAAGTAGGTTCGGGTATGACCCTCTCCCTGGTAGTACTTGTCCTCATAATGAAGATCTTCTCGAATTCTGTGTGTTTAGTGCGAGTTTGCATTTCATTTACGCGATCTAAACTTTTATTTACCGCGTTTAGCTTATTGTTTGGTCGGTTAACTCAGAAGAAGACCAATCAGAGAGCCGAACTTCATAAACGTCTCGATCGCGCTACCGTAAAACAAACTAACACCAGACCCACTGAATTTCCTTTATTAAATCGCAGTTTCAAAAAACACGGTAAGAAGAAATTGGTTGCATCATAATTTTTGGTAATTGTAAAGCCTTTAGCACAACAATATCTCCTGCGCAATTAGCTATTGATAATTAAGTTTTAGATGATAATTTTGACTCATACGACTGTATTTATTTATTGTTTACGAATTGGAAACAGTTTGGAGGATTTTTCTACGACGTACTTTTTTTCTTCTAATGCAACTAAATTTTAAAAGCGCAAATAAAAATTGTACCGGCAATTTGGTAGCGTAAATTCTTTAAAGAAAATCACAGTAACCGTAATCGCTCTAAATTGTTCTCAACAACAAAAAACACTTAATATAATTATTTCCGTAATTTTGTTAAATAAAGAAAAAAAACCAACGTTCCGTCGTGAATTTTTCGCATAAATTTAACTAATTAATTTCATGGCTATCATTTTATGGAAAGACGTGTGTCTAATTACTTGCGCTTTAATTATTCACAGTTTATCATTTATTACATTATTTCTTCCTCTATTAAGTGTTAAAGTATATGTTCAACTACATATATTAATTTGGAATATCTAGCAAATAAATAATTATTCATATAACATCATATAACAGTATGAGAAATGATAGCAGATTAATTTAGGTATTTATTTATTTTTATGTAAAGGGTCGGTACACGAGTAGACGGATTAGCCTCATGGTAAGTAATCAGCTCATGGACACCCGCAGCGGTGGAATTACGAGTGCGTTGCCGACCTTTTGAAGAATTAGGGATTTGGAGATTTAGGACTAGGGAGGGATTGGGGAAGGTGACGAGTTGGGCCTCCGGTAGCTTCACTCACACGGCGAAACCCAACGCAGTGATTGTTTCACGCCGGTTTTCTGTGAGGCCGAAGCATGGCTCTCCCACACTTATTTATTTAAATACTTTTTACACTTGACAGTGGCGGAAAAACGCCATTTTCTACATTAGCGGCCCAAGCGGAAAGTAATTTTATGTATAATAGTTGTAAATTTAAAGCTTATTAGAAGTGATATCTTATAATTATTGGTATAACATCTCATCTGTAATGTGTCCTCGCATTCGATTGTCAAAGTATAAGAAATTAGGACGTGTTGAAAATGAAATCCTCATGTTAAAATTGTTTTTCCAGTAGCGGTGTGTGGTTGGACGCAGCAGAGCGGGTCCAGAGCTATGGCAGCAAGAGTCTACCGAGAGACGCCCGGAGAGAACCATTAGGACAAGACATGCCTGTTACCAACCACCAGAATCATAGGTCGGTAACACAAATCAAATGTTAAATCAATCCATGTTTGTAAAACTTCATAAAAATCTAACTGCACGGTTGGTGCGGAGGCTGGGCAACTGGCTGCCGTGCAAAGTGTCGCGGGTTCGATTGCCGCACTTCACTCTTTGTGTGATCCAAAAATTGTTGTTCCGGTTCTGGGTGTCACGGTATGTGAAATTGTACGTATTTTGTTGTTGTTTGTTGACCCACGATATAGGATAAAATCCTCGTGTGGGGCAACAATTTCTAAAAGAAAATAAAAAATTAGATAATTTTGTTTTAGACTCTTTCCCTTTTGAATTAAATCTTATAAATACATCACAAATTACAACGACAGTTTTCTCAATGGATTTTAGAGTTGGAATGACTGTGAGTCAACTCCCTATCACATAATTAGCAGACAGCTTAAGTGATACCCTCTGATTCTATGAATATCGTATCCACTTTAACCTAATTTCAGGGGTGACTAACCGAGGTTAGTGTTGCAAATTCAGAGAAAACATTAACTAGATAACACCATCGATAAGTAATCGATTACCTCCATTGTTATCGTAATGTAGATATCGATTCTACTATCGAATGAAAGTTATTTTAAGTCACCCATTTATAGTCTCTATTGTGTGTTTGTTTACAGGACACTACTACTCTAACGACTCAATCAAACAATTAATCTGTTACGCATTGATATTGTAAGAAACAGTTCCAACAATTGCGGCATTCCAAATAACAATGATAAAACAAAATAAGTACTTTGAAGTTTTCCTTTTTTTGTTTTACCGTTGTCAGATGGCGCTCGTGTACTTTACAAAAAAAAGTTCTAAAAACAATTTAAATAAATGTTTTTTTTTACATTTTCAGGGTAGAGGATATGCTCCGGTGGGTGTCAGGAGTCAACAATGTAGCGAGTGTACACCCTGTGCAAGAACGGCCTCTTGATCTCTTACCTGAAGGTACTTAATGTGGAATTTATAACTGTAGAAATTCGCTTGTTAGGGGGTAAAATCGTTAAACTGTCGGCAAACGAGTAGACGGTTGGCAACACCGTTAATGGACACTCGCCGATCTCTAGTGAGTTATTAGAGATTTAAGAATAGGATATATGAGAATGAGGGGATGGGGCAAGAATTGGGCCTCCGGTAACCTCACTCATACGGCGAAACATAACGTAAGGGTTGCTTCACTCCAATTTTCTGTGAGGCCGTTGTATCACTCCGGTTGAGCTGGCCCATTCGTGCCGAAGAATTCTCTCCCACACACTTTCAGAACTAAAAAAATGTTACAAATACGTGTTTTACTCTTGATATTGGCTTCACTATTTCATATGAGCTAAATTTTTTCTTACTGAACCTAATCCTTTACCTATTACTTTTATAGGAGGCAGTAGTGAACGTGCGATATCCGGTATGGAAGTCCCAGTAAGTCCCAGCAGTAAGCCGGTGTCGGGCGCCACACAAACAGTAGCCGTTACCTTAGTGAAAGGAGAGAAAGGCCTCGGCTTCACAATCACTACGAGAGACAATCCCACTGGTGGGCATTGTCCTATTTATATCAAAAATATATTACCTAAGGTATGTTTATTGTGTTTTATCATTTTATTATGTTCTTATGTTTTTTAATGATTAAACCCGGTGATACCATTATACAATATTAATAAATTACCAACTATATTTTTAAAATCTTAGATTCTAAAAGAACGTGTAAAGATTAACGACAATCATGTATATTTTACAAAAAAAAAAAACGAATAATCAAAAAAAAATCTATATATTTTCCTCGGTGACAACTTAATCAACAAACAAAAGCTATTTAGAGAGCCACGTAAAATATATGACGATACAAAACGTCTATAAATGCAGAATGCCAACATGGTTGGCGCAACTGACTTCTGTGTAAAGTATAGCAAGTGACTGTTACTTCTAGCGAGAATGCTTTGTGTGATCCACAAATTGTTTTCCGTGTCTCAATGTCATTTGTATGATGTACCGACGACACAGGTAAAAATCCTGACGTATTAAATTTTTTTTTTAAGAAAAATTGGGTAGTCTCCTAGGTCAAAGATAAATAAATTTGACGTTTCAATACAATAAAATATACAAAAATAACTATACTTTTTTTGTTCATCGATTGATCGATACACTATATTTTAGATACTTTTTAGCAACTTTTTAAGAAATAAGTAAGCTATCTGACGCAAGCATTCTATGACGTCATGACTCAAAATAAAGTAAAGTATTGAATTTGACTAGTTGGAAACTACCGTATTTCAAAAACCAGACATTCCATAATTTAATAATATTAGATCTCTAAAAGGTTACGTCTTAATTTCTACTGAGACTGATAAGCTTAGTGTAGAAAATAATTACATAATTATGTATAACGAACATTTTGTATTGTCTCAGGGCGCGGCAGTGACAGACGGCAGACTGCGCGCGGGCGACAAGTTGGTGTCGGTGAACAAGGTGTCGGTGTCCGGCCTCACGCAGCAACAAGTCGTCACGTTACTGCGGAACACTCCCACCGACTCCACCGTCGAGATAGTCATCGAGAGAACCGTGCCCAATAGGACACAGGTACGTAATTAGTTATTTTCCTTTTAAATTTAAATATGGCATAAAAATTCGCCCAAAATATCACACACTTGCTACTCTCGCGCGGTTTCACCCATTGCTACAGTTCCTAGTGTGATGTTTTATAACCTATATATAACCTTTCTCGATAAATGGACTTAAAACAGAAAAGGATTGTCCAAATCGAACCAGTAGTTCCGGAGATTAGCGCGTTCAAACAAACTCTCTAGCTTTATATTATTAGTATAGATGGGGTGAGGGTCCAAGGGTCCTAGGGTCCTGACAAATGCCGGAGGCCGGTAACGTACTTTTAAGGCGGTTTTCCATTAGGTGACCCATCGGCTCATGAGACTCCGTTTAAACCTTTAACTGCCGCCAAAAACTTTTGAAGTCTGTTAATCCTCCGCTGGCGTCGGGCTTCATTGTCCGACATGGCGTTCAAAATCAGAAAGGAAATATTAAAACAACTGTTGTTAACATTTAATTAAAAACTCTTCGAAAAATATTCCCGGCCCAAAACAGATAGGTAGACACACTTAATTTGAAAATTTCATTATTTTTTTTAAATATTCCTTATCCTATTAAATTAAAATGTGATTTTTCATATATTACAGAGGGTAGAACCCCAACAAAGTCCGACGAAATACGTGGAAAAAGCGATAGGACCGCCAATGAATCCAGTTGAAGCTCCTAAACCTTCGGAAAACGGTCGCGTGTCGAGTATAGTGAACGCGATAAACCAAAACAACGTGAACAGTTCCATGCGAGGCAGGATACCTAAGAGCTCGTCGAAAGATGATCTGCTGCATAAGGATAATAGCAACGACAGCGCACTGCAAGACGCTTTAAACTCTTCGTCCAATTCTGTAAGTTGATTTTTGATTGCTTTATAATATAACTTCACGTGATTCTATTCAATTTAAATGTCATGTTCATAATGAAAAGTTTGTAGTTTATTGTTATCTTGGTCGAGAAATTCGGTTGTCGAGGAAAGATCTTCTGGGTCTTTACAATTTCAGAATATCTTGATAATTAGTAGTGTCTTCTTCACCTTCTTCTTACTTGTTCTTCTATAACTTAGCAAAACTTTTATCTCTGCCGATCCCTTCCTAAATAAAAGTAAAAGAAAATAGTAATAATATGTTGGTACAACATTTTTGAACAGAAATTAAGCATTCATTCTTTCCTTTTTTTAATAGAAACATTTCATTAGTCCTTTCTTTCTCAGATCCTTGGTCTCCGCAACCGACTAATACTTCGGCTGGACGTGCCGGTGCACGACTCGGAGAAGGCAGGCCTGGGCATCAGTGTCAAGGGGAAGGTTACTGTTGGACCTGATCCCCAGGACTTGGGCATCTTCATCAAGTCTGTGCTACATGGCGGTGCGGCGTCTAGGGATGGGAGGTGAGTGATGTTTGGTATAATTATATACACCACACAGCGGAGTGATATTTTTACAAGCACTGGTGGATACCAGGTTTAAACAAAATAAGAAAAACAATAATATATGTTGTCAAGCACTTCAAGATTGTCTAAAAGTACAGACATCTTAAATTTGTTTAGTCATTATTTAAGAAAAATAACCCTACATAAATTGAAAATAAAATTCACATTTCCACTTACAGGTTACATACAAATGACCAGTTGCTATCAGTGAACGGCGTTTCACTAGTAGGGCAGAGTAACGCTGAGGCAATGGAGACGTTACGGCGAGCTCTACTGCACGCACGACCACAGCGCTCCGGGAGCATCTCTCTCACCATCGCCAGGAGGACTGGTATGTAGACCTGAAAAAATATTTGTTCTTACAGTGCCTTTAAGCCTTTGATTGCTCACAGAAAATTATTGAAGGCAAATCCTTTGCTACCGTAGGTGACACACAAGGCGGTTATCTTAATACTGCCCTCCAAGAAACGACAGATAAGGATTAACTGTACCAAGTAAAGGGGGTAAATAGTTTATTATTGATGATGGTGATTGCAGTGATTGTAAAAATATAATCTTTAATCGTCATCATTGCTAAATTAAGACTCCCTCTGTAAAAAGGGATTTTCGTGCCCATCCCATGCGAGTAAATTAAATTTTGAGCATTATTGACATGTGCATATTTTATACATGTACAACTTTCTAATTAAAATATCTGAAACCATGGTAACAGGTCTTTATATTTTGTCAACAGACAGTATGGACAGCCTAGCAAGGTGGAAGGACGACACGCCTCCAAACGGCAACGACACAACAAACTCAAACGAAAACTCACAGAACTACAACACTGTCATATACAACGCGAGCAGCGACAAAGAGAACAAACCAGTAGATAATTTCAACCAAAAATATGATGCCAACCAAAACGAGGGCTTTGATAGCCACGACGGTAGGGGCAGCAAGAAACATGCTTCGATTATAACTATAAATAACAACAATAGTTGGGTCTCAAATCAGTCGGATGATAGTAAAGGTTATTTAGAAAGAGACAAAGATATACCTCCACATGATAATAAAAGAGATAGCTTTGAATGGAGTAGGCTTGATGGTTGGAACCCTGTAATTGACCGACTGACTGGGCTAAGAAATGAAAGTTATTACATGGCAACTCAGATTGATGCTCCGGTAACGAATGGTCACCACTATAGACATAATTTGGGACACGTACACATGCCACGGTCGCCGCCTGCGCATCATAATGTTATCATTGAAGAGGATTATGGAACCACGCGGTGAGTTCTTTAGCATATTTACTAAAGTTGTATCAGTACTAAACAAAGTTTTATATTAATCTTTCTGTTTCATATAAGTAACTATGTCATTGGCCTAACGCAGACTATAAACATTCTTGTTTGATTCTTGAGTAAAGCAGAGCATTTAGTTTCAGCATATGTTTTAAAATGTTTAAGTATATAGATCTAATAGATTTTGAAATAGTCCAGGTGTTTGGCATTTTTCTCGACCCCCATTATAAAAACATCTTCACAATCGTAGAAAAGCGCTTAAGCCATTGAGTCTTCCTTTCCGTCATACTCTTTTTCTTCATACTTTTAGAATTTTAAATTAATGGAAATTTACATAAAACTAATTTAATTATATTTCCACAGGGGCAGTGGAAGTGGGTGTGGCGGTGAGTCTGGCAGTGAAAGTGGAGCTGGGTTCAGTCGCGACGCTGTGGGCCGCCGGTCCATGTCCGAGAAGCGACACGCCGCGCTAGACGCCAAGAGTACTGGCACTTACAAGAAAATCAAAGAGACCAAAGCTATCAATGGTAAGTGTATAATTATTTTAATTCAAATATTTTTTGATCTTTTTTTTGCCGTTCGATATTTGAATGTTGAATAGTGCTTATAAAGAGCAGGTTAATGTTTAGTGGCTGAGTAATATAATATGTTTATGAACATATTTAGGCGTGATGTGTCTTTAAGCGTACCTATTAGTGCTGTGGCATATTTGTATAAACACATTACAAGTTGGTGTTGTGACAAAATCTCGACCAATGTACAAGAAAAAATGGTGTACCCAAACTTCCTCAAGGAGACACATTAGGTCCAATGTTATTTTCAACTTGAATAAACATTCTCATAATTTATATTTTTTGATTGCAGCATTACAAGTGGGTCCGTCATTAGGAATGAGAAAATCGTCAAGTTTAGAATCCTTACAAACAGCAATACAGGAGACGCAGAGAAATCCTCGCAACGAACCTATTTATGCACGAGCACACCCACGTGAGTACCGAATCTTTACACAATAACTATTTATCATACAATGATGTTAATGTATCTAGGCTACAGTAAAATATTCCTTATTTTTAAGCTCCCACGTCTATTAATATTTTGAATCAAAAATATCTGATTATTTGTCTACTTTAAAAGGTAATTAAGGTTCATTTTTGTCTGCAACGTTAATGTTTTTGTTGTTGTTATGTTAAGTCAGAAGCTCAAATATTTGACTAATGGTACCTAATCGCTTCATGCCACTACAACATTCGATAAATGAAAGGGCTAAGCAAACTTTAGTTGTTGTTGCTAGTCCAAATGACTTAATAATTTACACAATTCAAAATATAAATACTTATAAATAATCACTCGTTCATTCATAAATTTTACGATATCATGCTTAATAATCGTATTTTTACGTAAATAATATGATACCACAACATACACATGACACTAAATTCATAGTAAAATTGACGTAAACTATCATATTTGTATGGAGCGAAGATGGTTTTAAATTGCTACATTTTTGGCAATGATTCCGATTCTGACTAGTGACAATGGACTCACACAGAAAACCGAAGTGAAACTTGGATTTACTTGAGTATTTTTGCTTTACTCTACGCATGGAACTTAGGTCAACATTCCGTCTCTCATAGCCATCAAGATCACCCATTTAAGGCAAATAAATAATTGCATGTCTGTTCTTACAGCTTTAAAAACGTGGTTAACGGACGACCACCACGGACCCGACATGATCAGAGGCTCGCCGCAACAATCGTCTCTCTCACACAAGAAGCCATCCATACTCAAGTCTTTATCAACTATGTTTAGGTAAGTTTTATAATTTGTGTACGCCTTACAACCACTTTATGATGACGACAAAATAAAGAGTAACTATCCTGCTCTTTCTCTCAGTTTGTAGCGTTTGGATTTGATCTGTATAGGTAAAAGTTTATATAGCAATCATCAACTGAGGTTATTCTTGAATTGAATGTAGCCTTGTTTTCCAGTGTTTTTGCTGTTTAGCAAAATAATTACAAAGTCTTAGTGAGTTTATAGATTCCCAAAGAATCAGAAGAAGAAGAAGGGGTATAAAAACTGGCTAGTACTATTTTCGTATGAAAACAATGTTTAATTAAAACGAGTAAGGTTGTTACGCCAGTCGATACACAATGTATAATATCGTGAACTCACACGACGTTCAATTCAATATAGATATCGTCAAAACTACTTAATTCCGTAAAAAGTATGTACTTATGTCATGTTTTAAACTAAAATATCAGGCAGATATAGACGCAAGACAAGACAGGCTATCGCATAATACTGGCGTGCACTTGAATTCTAGTATCAAGTTGTGGAAGCTAATGATTTATCACAATTATTTAATACTAGCTACTCCCGCGCGGTTTCACTCGCTGCACAGCCCCATTTGATTGTAGCGTGATGTTTTATAGCCTATAGCACTCGGTAACATTGTAGCTATCAATAAGTCAAAGAATTTTTGGAAATCCGACTAGCGGTTCCAAAGATTACCCCCTACATGCAAACTTACAACTTTTACCTCTTTATGACATTAAATAATTACCAGAAATATCTTTTAATCTTTCTTACAGAATTTAATTATATTGATATCTATTGCAATTGAGTACTAAGTTCCAGCAAAATCGGTTCAGTAATTTGCATGATTTTCGACTTGAAAGTGACAGTGAAACCCATTGTTCCTAAACCGCTTAAACTTTTTTTAAAACACGCTAAAGCATCGTAGACTGCTGAATGAGCGAAAAGCTAGAAGTTTCCGATAAAATCCTTGAGTTTAAATATTAAAGCGGATCCACATTTTAATGAGACAAAGTTATTGCCTATAACAATTTGTATCTTGTGCAAAAAGTGACTAAATAAAGTTTGGATACGCTCTCACGTTTTTGTTTAACTGTCGTAATTAATGCAGTGATAAAATAAAACAAAATAAATTTAATATGCGCGTGTACACTAATTAAGTTACTTTAATTAAATATATTGCGTAAGCTTGTAAAACACGCTACTCGTTAAATTACACCTTCGCTTCATTATAACATGCAAATTCATGTTTATGATGTAGATTCGTCATAAATCCGTGTTTTCTACGTTGTTAATGTTGATACTAAAAAATTTTTCAATTCCGGGTAGACAAATCTAATTATTTTAATTCTCTGAAGAGGTACGAAACGACCTGCCGACCGACCCTTTTACCTACGCGGTTGTCATTTTTTACCCGACTGCGTAACATGTAGGGTAATGATTTTCGAATAGGGTAGGATCTGGAGGGGGTAATGTAGTTAAATGCATATATGTACATACATGTATTTTTGGCATGTTACACAGGCCAAGGTTTGATTGTAATAAAATCCACAGTATGTCTAAGCCTACTGCTAAAATTGGACATAATTTTATTCTACACATGTTATATTTTTATATTATAATATTTTGATTTTAAATTAAAAATTCACACTATCATTACAGTATTATTATTTGTATATTTAGATAGATTATTATGAAAAAATAAAAGTCAATAATTTTTTGTTTAAACCGATTTTCTACTACACTCGGTCTCTGTGACCACCTAAACAACAATCTTATTTTCATGTACCTATACCAACAGGATAGGAAAACCTCACAAGAAGCCAGAAACAGAAGTTTACGGCAGATCACAGCCGGGCAGAGCTTCAGAGAAGTCGTTGTCAAGAGAAGCGTTAGAGCGACATAACAGAATAGACGAGAGGGAGAAAGAAGAAGAACCTACCACCAAACCACAGCAGAGGTATGGTATATTTCTTCCATCATCATTAACCGATGGTGAACGTAGAAACTCCTTCATTGATAATTCATTTCATTACTTGTGAGAAAATAGAGGCGTAATCATTTTAGGTCACTGTCGTTTCTGTATTAATAAATAATTAACCTTTCAACATTGGTAATTCGAAACACGATAGAAAAAAAATGGCGTTTGAATAATTAAAGATTAAAAAAATTAACTTCATTCAAGATTCTTGATTCACTTAATTCAACTCGACTAGTTTCAAGCTTAGGTAGGGGCTCATAATAATAACGACACCCACGTAAATCAGCTTGTTGAAAGCCTAACGTCATAAATGTAATGCAAGTGTAAACTAATAACAAATAATATATTCCGATCAGATCGGAAGTATCCCACTCGCGTCAAGGCAGCAGTGGAAGCGGCGACCGCGCGCATAAGTCCGAGCGACGCGCCCCGCCATACAGAGCTCCACCACATCAACAACACTCGGTAAGTTATTTACTTCTTTAGACTTCTGTAACTAAAGATTACTTGTCAGTACGTTTCTGGTCTTCTAAGTAAGGTTATTGAGTCTTCAGTAACTTTTTATACAGAGAAAGGCATCGCAAGCTTTACTCGCTGGTCTTTTAAAGGATGTGTCGTTGAAGGAACGGTTTGTGCGTGTATTTCGTTGTATCAGAAAACGCCAGTTGCAACAATAGACTTTCATTTTTATTATTTGTTCTCACAATATGGCGTTATCTACTAACTAGGAGCACAATAGGTTTGACATGCCTTTAAGACATCCGAGATAGAAATGAACGCGTGAACTTAGATAAGGAATGCAGCATATAGATCACACTCAATATTGTTATTGACAGAATTTAGTTAGTAATTTTAATGTTTGGATACCAATAGATGTCCTGCCGGCCGTCGCTTCGAAGCGTGGATCTCAAACATGAATATAACTTATCAAGTTAATTTTGACTAAGTCCATAATTTAGTATAGAAAATTTTATTTTTTCAAACAGCAGGGAATGGACAGCGCGTGGGGTCCCACCGGTCACTATGTCAACTATGAAGAAATACAACAGAATTTAAAGTAAGTAAAGTGTAACATCACTAGGTTCAGTCGGTCGATAAGCGGTGCCTTAGTGCAGTCTTTTAATATCAAGCTGTCTTTGAACTCATCTTTATAAGCTTCTTTTTAAAAGCCATAGCATATCTGCTTTAACCGTATTGCAAAGATAATAAGGTCGTAATTCGTAAATGAAACCGCTCATAATATTGCAGCGCGCGTCGCGAGAAGTTGAGCGAGGTGCAGATAGGACAGATGAGGAGACAGGTCAGCGCGCAGAGGGCCAAAGCAGAGGAAGAGAGGTGAATATCATAGATAAATAATTCTTTAAACATAATAAAAGGTCGTAATCTACGAAATTTCCGTTTTTTTTAAATAAAATGAGGGCTAAGTTTTTCCTTTGGCCAGATGGCGCTCATGTCGATTTAAGGCTAATTATAAAAAAATATCTGAAAAGCGTGTTTGAATATGACGCTGGTGTTTCTATATTGGTCAATCTTGAGCGCTATCTAGCGAGCATAAAAATGATAGCCATCATTGTGTAAAAAACGGTTGTTTCTTTAGTAAAGACCATATTTAAATTGTTCAATTTAGAACGCACGAGCAACTTTTGGTCTCTTTTCTTTCTCGCTACCTCTGTCGCCTGTCTGTTCACCATCGCTGTTGTGTTGTCATGTAGATAACGCATACTTAATATATTTAATCGTTACTATTAAAAAGATTTTTGGCCAAACGTTCAAATATATTGTAAAGACGAAAGTTTCTCGTGCGCGTTTTACATAAATTTTGTTTGATTAGTTACAAAATTAGAAACAAAATTTCGCCGTGCTGAGGTTTATTTAATGTATACAAAGCCTATATATAATCCTTAGGATTATTAAAGAATAGTTTAATTAATCATTAAATTACACAGAGTACGCCAGTAAATTTTGATCTTATGATAAATCTAATAAGCATTTTTTCTTGCGCGCCTCGGAATAATATAATACACACGTGTCTCAACAAAGGGTAACAATTAGAATCGGTAGAATAAAAACCAATTAAATGAATGCTTTATAAAATATGATTGTGTAAATGTGTACACGTTTTATTACTTGGAAACAATATTGATTAGCTACTAGTCTGGTCCTTGGTTATTATACAGTTATTAACTCTAGCCCACAATTGCATAGTTGCATTTCATACTAACTCGCTAATTGGAGATCAAAACCTTTATTCTAAGTAAACAAAGGTTAGGTTTGCTACATGACACCTGTTTCCTACACATATTTTTGAATAGAATATTCTGATTATTTAACACTTACTGTACGTTTTAGTCGTTAATGTGCAGTGCCGAAACATTTTAAGGACGCGAAAGATTTAAAACATCAAGGGCGCCATCTGACGTGAAGTCTAATCGTTGTTGTTTTTGACGACGTGATGATACCATAAGTATAGGCTTCTTTTACTATTTTGAAAAGCAAAATGTTCAATGACTTAGATAAACGAAACTGAAGGCACGACAATTTTCCGTGAAAATCGTTATTTAGGTTAAAATTAATCATAATTTCTAATGGTTTTTTTGATATTAACGTTAGCCACTTAATTATACAAAGATGTAATGTTAATGCTTTAGTAATAACGATATGTTATTAAAGTAACGATATTTTCCATCTCACTTGGGAAATTCCTGGGCGTGGGTAAGATGCTTGTGCTTTGTAAGACCCGTAGTAAAGCTTGGTTCAAGGTAACATGCTCTCTACAAAAAAAAAAAAAAACTTGTGTCTGCAAATCTTATTTATATTATTTTCAAGTAAAAAATTACAATTCTTCTTATCTTTTTCATAAAATCGGTATAAATATAGTTGGATGCAACAATTTATTTAGATATTTGTTTTACATTTTTTTTTAAATTTAAAATGCCTTTTATTTTGTATCATATCATACGAAAAATCTTAGAAAATTGATGTGTTTAACTAGGTAGGTAAACGCGTCACCCACAACAGTCTTTAATAATATTTTGAGGTAAAGCTATTCAGCGTTGAGACCCTAATGAATAGGTATGTTTTTTGTTTCTAAGTTTTTGTCATCAAAAAATAATTGTATAAAATTTTCCGGCTTTTAAAATTCATTTGTAGGTACCTAATCAGATAAATACTTAAGAACAAAACACGTGAGCATGTGACCTTGGACTTTAATGCATTAGGATTAGGAACATTTTGCTAAAGACGCTCGCTAAACAATTCCTAGTAAATTGCTACTTTGTTGAAAATTTGTAAAGAAATGTTTTTGAATATTCTCCTTACATGTCTCTCTGTCGGTGTTGCTGTAATGGTACCTACTTAAAATTAATATGGTTTTTCTATTGCAATGGTAAAATAATAAGGTTCTTTTTCTATCAATATCGAGTACATTCCATGAAAATTTAATAATAATAATATCTAACCGGAGTTTCTCCTTGGGTGCAATTCCACAGTGCATACAGGGATAGTCTCTGGTTTGTGTACCATTTCATTTAGAATAAAGTTGTATAAAGGGCCTCTGCGCAGTTGGGTTCAGCCTCTCGTACGCCTTCCAAATGACCGGGACCCTGTGGTCCCGTGATTGGTAAAGACATGACTTAAAAATAATAATAATTAAACGGCTGCTCCTTCTATTCTATTTTCTACTCGGTGATGAAAAAGGCCCTAACCAACGTTGAAATAGAATTTTATCACTTTCGCACAAAAAATCGAATGACTCACAGTTATTGCATAGCGTAAACTTTAAGTGAACAGTCCACGCAATCATAAATCAATCAAGTCAGTAAGCGCTTTTCTTAGTAAAACTGTTTCAACATTCAATTAAGAAAAAAAATCCCCAAGATAATCTTGCGAGGTTAGTTTAGCAGGAAAATATAATTTTTTCAACTACTTCTAAGATGTAGCACATATTTTTTATATCCATTCAAGTTATCTGTGTCTGCTAATTAGTACCTAGTTGTTTGTTGATGTTGAAATTAATTTTCATTAAGTTGGTAAATTTTGCATTAGACAAATCTTAAATAGACCTTAGTTATTAAAAAGTCTAGCGAGCTCTTGATTAACAATTTCACTAAGTTTTAATGGCTCTGTTTTACCTAAGTGGTATTTCCAAAATTCATAGTTTGTTTCAATGGTACAATAAAAACGAAGAGTTCGTTAGGTTTGTGAACCTTGCACAAATGTTGTTGAATTTTAACAAACGTAATTTGACTTAATGTTTGTTTTTGACACGACAGTCGTCGGGCAGGGGCGGGTGGCTACCACTCACAGCGCTCCTGTAGAGAGGGGGGCGTGCGACCGCAGTCCAACTACTACGAGTACGAGACGGCGCCGCCGCGGAGGCCTGGCAAGCTGTCCCACTACCACTGAGCAATGGACTTCGAACAACAAAATAATTCCCCTCCGACGCCAAACACCGACGGCCGAGGTATCCGATCTCATTTTAATTGGCGATACTTTTAACGATTATATCGCTTCAGTGGACGTTAATAACGCTATCTGTCGGCTCGACTCCTTATTGATTTAGATTCGAGTGCCTTCACTGAGACTGAGAACCACGGTAATTAATTGTTATTCTACACAATTTACTGTATCAGGTTAGGAATACGATGTTAATTGTCGTTAAATGTAAAATAATTGTCTCAAGACGTGAATTATTTACGCCGTCGTAGTCGTTAAAAGTGAATTTGTTTTCAATATGGCTACTTTAACAGTTATTTAGTGCCCTTGATGCAATAAAAACGGAGGGCTTATGTAATTTCGCACTGAATTTTAACTTTTCTATTACTGATACTATATAGAAACGTATTTGTTGCATCTTGGTCTGGTCTATGAAAACATTGTAGGTACCAATTAAAAAACTTTAAAGTTAAAATTTAACGAGTGAAACAAAAATGAGAAATGTAAAAAAGTATTATAATGGTTATGTACGTAATATCTAACCTTGTACTTAAAACTAAAGAAATAAACTTTTCTGTAACTGTTAAACGAAGCAGGTATTTTAATACCACAGTGATTATTATGAAGCAATTTTTTTACAAAAACAAAACCTCAGAATACTTTTTTCTATAATTAAATCTGTCTTTTGTAATAAGAAGTCTTCCTCAATTTATTTTCACATGGCCTTAAACACACAAAAAAAGGAAAATATCATTTTGTTTAACAGACGAGAAAAATATTTGTGAACACATCCATTAAAACTATTTAGGTAATGAAACTTTTATAAAAAGTGATTACATCATTAAAGATATAGCTAACGAGCTATTATTTTTTGCAGACAAATTAATACAATGGTTTGACAAGTAACCTCATAATTTTCCTCAAAACAATGTCAAAAAAGTAATTTGTTATTTAACGTATAATCAGTTTCCTATATTATAATTATATCCTTATAATACAGCGTAATACTAAAAATCCTTTTTAACATAGTGCCAAACACTTCGCTAAAATCATTTTTAACATTAAGAAACTTTGTTAAAAATGATTTTACGTGCTTACTGTGTTAAAAATGACATAATTAACTACATTGAACATGTAATTTGATTTCAAAAGAATATGTTTATAGACACAATATGTCTTGTTTTGGAATTTGTTTTATATATTATGAAGGCTTCACTGCAATGATAGGTATGAATGTTAAAAATTTCCTTTGCATTAAATTTTTTTAATGTTGAATTCTAAGAAAAAACCAGGTACCCAAGCTCCTTTGCCTTCACTTCAAAACAAGTATTGGACTGATACAAATACCTTTTAAAAGATAATTCCTGTATTGTAAGGCGTTCAAGCATTTTCGACTTAAGGACCTAAAGAAATTTCGAACATTCATCATTGTAGTGGACCCTTCAAATTTCGTTGGAAACAACTTTTTAGACTTTGTTAAATCGGCGTTACATCTCGCTATTTCCTCGAATATTCTATGCTTACAAAAAAATTGAAATATTAGAACATAATTATTCAATTTTCAAATTTTTGTTCCTCCATACAAAGTCCCTTTTTGCTCCTCCGAAACTTAGTTTTACCGTGAACCAGTAATTTGTTCATTTGTTCTCAAGTAGTCTTAATCCCAGCTCTCAAGTTTTGATTGTTCTAACTCGACTGTGACTGAGACGATCCCTTGCTTGTTATCTTATCTAAAACGTTAGTTGATTTACGAATCTTGACCCTGAATTTATTATTGTTCAAATATATTTTTACATGCGAAAGTTCATAAACCAATTTTCGACTCTACTGCCATGTGTTTAGGTCGAAATGAATGCTATATGTGAAAATTGTTTCAACAATGAATTCTCCTATATGAAGTTTTTCCCTTGAATGTACGAGGAATGCATTGTGTAGTGGCCGTCCCTAATTCTAAATAAGGTTCATTATTTATATACCTTGTCTATGTTGATGGTGGTGCCATCTTTATTTAGTTTTAATTTCGCCCTCGAGCTACTTTATTGTGCTATCGTAAATTAGATTTCTACGTCGTATATGAAATGATTTGAGTGGTATTTTATAAATGAAATGAAACAAATATTATATTAAAGATGTTTTGTGATAGTTTGTTCGTATAGGAATACTTCGATAGTATTCAGTAATTCCATAAAACTTTGTAACAAGATCGAAAGAACAACGTTGAACTATACATCGGTTTCTTGAATCATTTAATTATGTTAACTAACAATTTCGCAGTAATTCTATACGAACAGACTGTGTGATAATTAAAACGGGAGAGACTAACGGAATTTCTAAATAAAATGTCTCCTTAAGTGCGGAGGAATTCGTTTGTGTTGTAAGTACCTAAATCTCCCGACGTCGTATTCACGTAAAGGCTTGTCGCAAGCCCTACGTAGTTACATGTACATTCCTACTTAACCCTCTAGTAAGTTTATGAAAGAAGCTTTAAAGTGTAGATTAGATTTATAATTAAGTTAAAGTAAAATAAATCTGATAACATTTACGTGTGACTGAATAATTTATATCACTTTGAAAAATATAACTGTTCATTAACTGTGTAATATTGTTAAGTTAAGCGACTACGTTTTTATCGTTTTCAATGCAACAATTTATTGTATTCTGACTGTATTAACCTTTATTTTATATTTTTCTTTTATATTTCCCATGTTTTTGTGATATCTATTCGGTATTTAGTGCTAGCCCAGCTATGGGCTCTCGTGGTGATATGAACTTGATCGCTAGTTACATAATTAAACGTATGTAGACATTTGTACTGTATATATTACATATAAAATAAGTGTCCTACGAGATTAATTTTGTATAGACAGAGAGAAGTAGCTTTTTATATTTCATAAATCATGACTTATTTTTAGTTTAACGAACAAGTTGTTTAGATTTAAGTCACATTGCAAATGTTTATTTGCACCGAAGTGCCCATACATGTACATATATAGACGTTTATATTACGGCGTCAATGTAATAATCTATTCTTCCCTTTGATGGTACTGTCGTCAAATAGAAGAATACGTTATAATGAAATACTTAAATACAATTGGACATTCAATGTATGTAAAATAAATCAAAAGCGGAAATTATATGGTTTTATTTCATATCCTTGTGTTTATAAAAAGTTTTCATAGTCATCTCGGATGTTATGATAATTATGCTAATTTACGTGATAAGGTGGCGAACAAGCAGACTGATTACCTGATGCAAAGCAATCGTCGCCGCCCATAGACCCTCGCAACTCCGGTAGATAATAAGTGCGTTGTTGGCGTTTTGGAGATATGGAGAGGCAAAGATCGATTCACCGGTAACCTATCTCATACGGCGAAACACAACGCTGTGGTTGTTTTGCGTCGGTTTTCTGTGAGGCAGTGGTATCACTCCGGTTGAGCCGACCGATACGTACCGAAGCATGGCTCTCCAGCACATAAATACATAATAAAACCCATACCTATTAGCATTTTCGAACAATGCTAAGAGTTCGTGCAAATATTTGCAACCCTTCCAACATGGTACAACTTAATGCACTCAACTCTCAAGGCCCGACGACCGCTGTACAATTTGAACTTACGACCTTTCTATTACCAGCCAATAACGCGGTCGTTTAACTGGTTATTGTCACTTTGAACATAGTCTAACCAGTTGTTAGGAAATCGATATGTTTGTACAAATACTGCGAACAGTAAACGTACACCTCAAAACTAGATTCTCTATACATTGATGTGCTATACTCTTTGTGGTTTCTGCGAGCAAGCTGCCAAGCGTGAAGGGTTTGCATGGTACAATTTTCATCCGCTCAATTTGTGTCCACACACGCATTTGCAAGTGAAATCACTTGTCATGTCATATAATCCAAGATCATTACTTCGGAGTAGCGTGCAGCGTTTATCTCGAGCTCGTTAGAAAGGGCAAGGCCGGGCTTTGCGTGTCCGACACACTTTATAGGATTGTTTGTGTGGTCGCCCTTTGTCGTGGCCTTGTGGTATTCCTACCCCGTGCCCCATTGACCTCGGTAAAATGCTTTTCTGAACTATTTAACAACATCATTCGCCTTCGCCTTTCGTTCCCGTAGGGTCAGGCAAAGGTGCACTAAATGTAACACCCAATTGTCTGTGTACGACAACCTATGACACAGTTGTTTCGGGAGTAAGTTCCGATAGGGACAGTAATAACTATATCCGTACTATTACCTACTTGTAAAAACCACTATGATTTGATAAACTAAATCAACGGGTAAACAAATGTGCACAAAATACCGCCACTCTGCACCACCTCTTTACAACACTTTGGTCATGAACATTTGGCGGTATTTTGTGCACATCATGGTAGGTTCCTACCTACCATGTAATAGGGGTGAGTCTGTTGTTATGCACTTACCGGATAAAATTCCTGCTAGTAGTAAAAAAAATCCTGCTATAAGTAAAAAAATTCGGGAAACTAAAAAGTAACCTATGAATACTTTTTTGAGGGGCGAATTTAGCGTGCGTTCGTGCAGCGGAATGTTGTTGAATTTAAAGATTTTAATTATGCACATATTTAGTGTATGACGTCGTATAATTGTGTATGGTAAAAAAAAAATTGTGCACGCAACCATTGTGGAGAAATTCACCAAAAACTGATTCCGCTGGGCGAACGTTGTCCTGGCGGAACTTTTTTTAATCCATAGACTTTAGAAGAAAAGAGATGTATCCAAAAATTAGTGTGTATTTGTGTGTAATTGTGTATGTATGAATAAAACTAGTGCATGCATAAACTTCGAAGAAATTCAAGTTTCCGCTACGCGAACGTTTGGCCATTAGCTAGTTTTCATATAAAGCGCTTACATAGAGAGCTGTAGATTTTTACATACGTTGTTTTGAATTTGTGTATATTTGTTTAAAAAACAGATTTAGAAAAAATCGTAGGGTTTAAAAGATAAAAATATAAACGTAAAATACGCTTATTAGGTCTTAGTTCTTAAAGTATGCACTTTGGGGTCTAGATTTTCACGTTTATACAAACCTTGTAAGTGTCTGCAACATGTTGCCAAGTATCAAGGATGTTCCGTTAGTAATTAAATAGTTATAGGACAAATTTACCATGAATAGATCACTGTTTACAAAGCAGTCAAATATCACGACTTCCTAAATGAATTGCATGGTAAAATGTATGCCAATAATTAGTGTATTCATTCAACTATTCACATGCAAAATTTCATGTCATTAAATTCAGTAATTAAAGAAAAACAATTACAATACTGACGAAGCACCGAAAACCTACATGACCCGACCAAGTTCGGATGGCTACAAAAAAGCGGCCGTGCCATATATCTAAGAAACGTTCTTAACTTTCCAGTATAGCATTTATTAATATGGTACAGTATCGTACACAAGCGTTAGGAAAAAATAAAACACAGTATCGTACACACGCTCGTGCATGCCTAGTCTATTGGTCAAATAGTGTAATAAAAAATATTGGTTAAATAGTGTAATAAGCTACAATATGATAAATATTTACCTAAACAGTAGTACATACTTACATGTGGTAAATATTTAATTTCCCTAAGGGGTTTATAGTTAGAATCCTGATCCGTGAAATCTTCAATAGAAATTAGCTGTATGAATTTTATTTGTCTTAATTAATATAATTAGAATAAATCTCAAGTCTCAAGCGCATACTTAAATAAAGTACCTACTTTCTGTCATAGTCACATACATTTAAAAAAGTAGGTGTCCAAAAATAAATGACCTATGAATTATTTCGAAACAACAAGTGTGTTATCACCTGTACCAATTCAATACCGGTATTATACTGTAAATTTTGGGATGTTACCTAAATATATTGCAAAGCCGCTTTTTTGTAGCCATCCGGACTTGGTCGGGTTATGTAGGTTTTCGATGCTTCGTCAGTATTATAATTGTTTTTCTTTAATTACTGAATTTAATGACATGAAATTTTGCATGTGAATACTTGAATGAATACACTAATTATTGGCATACATTTTACCATGCAATTCATTTAGAAAGTCGTGATATTTGACTGCTTCGTAAACAGTGATCTATTCATGGTAAATTTGTCCTATAACTATTTAATTACTAACGGAACATCCTTGATACTTGGCAACATGTTGCAGACACTACCAAGGTTTGTATAAACGTGAAAATCTAGACCCCAAAGTGCATACTTTAAGAACTAAGACCTAATAAGCGTATTTTACGTTTATATTTTTATCTTTTAAACCCTACGATTTTTTCTAAATCTGTTTTTTAAACAAATATACACAAATTCAAAACAACGTATGTAAAAATCTACAGCTCTCTATGTAAGCGCTTTATATGAAAACTAGGTAATGGCCAAACGTTCGCGTAGCGGAAACTTGAATTTCTCCGAAGTTTATGCATGCACTAGTTTTATTCATACATACACAATTACACACAAATACACACTAATTTTTGGATACATCTCTTTTCTTCTAAAGTCTATGGATTAAAAAAAGTTCCGCCAGGACAACGTTCGCCCAGCGGAATCAGTTTTCGGTGAATTTCTCCACAATGGTTGCGTGCACAAATTTTTTTTTACCATACACAATTATACGACGTCATACACTAAATATCTGCATAATTAAAATCTTTAAATTCAACAACATTCCGCTGCACGAACGCACGCGCGAATTTATGCCTTCTCCCTTTGGTCCTCCGGTAAAACAAGAGGGACAGATGTTTGATTCTTAATGACTAAAAACCATTCTGGTTTTCCTTCCGCTCCAAGTCGGGCCGTGGTGTATCATTGCACTTCCACTCGCAACCCTAGTTGGACATTGATCTTATATCCCATCTATGGTGTTATACCTTTTTGAGCTCGGGTTTGGTTCTGGTTGGGCAGAGAGCTACGCTACTGTAGCCGGAGAAAATCGAGCAATCACCGGCGCCCTGAGCATTCTTTTGCAAGACTGCTTCCCAGTTCCCTTCGCGCCGCAACATAGCCTGAACTAAGGCCGGCCACAAGGAGTCACCGTCATCGATCGCTTCCCTTGGGACACGACGGGGCTCAGGCAAAGTAAAGAACACTGCCACAGTATAATCGAACGTTTTGATCGGCAGCCGAATTTGCGACCACTACCAACGAGATAGCCTAAATTAATTTATACCTACTATGAGTTAAAATTATAATATATATTTAGAATAAGTAATATAATGCATGTTACAAAAAGGCAAGCTATTTCTGATACCTAATGTAAATTTAAAAACCAATTTCTCCGCAAATACTTACCACATTCGCAAAGAAGTCGGTCATAAATATTAATACTCTGATGGTTAGAAGAAAATCCAAAGACCTCCATTCTGTGTAACAAATTGAATATTTAGCATTATTATCGGAGAAGCTAAAATTCCGATGTAATGGGACTGAAGTCCTTGGTTCTTGGAAATGGTGGGTCTGGCTGTAAACCCCCATGACGTCATGAAATAAAGGTCGTTGCACACATGCGTTGGCGTGAAAGAAACCATACAGGGTCACAGATTATTTAGATTCGTGGAAGATCCTTATAATTACATTTTCTTTTTACTAAGCTTGTGCGCCTGAACCCTAATTTAATTGGAGTGACTAGTCTCTATGTATGACGCACTATGTTACGTCTCAACTACGTAGGTAGCGAGATGTCGACGTAGATACGACAAACAATATCTATTTCGCAAAATATTTTTCTATGTGAACAAAGAATAATTAATTGTTTTAAAAGAAACTGTTACTTAAGTACTGTTAATTTTTATACCACTTTTATCAAAACATATAGGTATACCTACGTATACACAAACTGAAAAACTAAAATATACAAAACTTTTAAAATTGCTATATAACAAAATAATAGGAATAAAATAATTGAGAAACTAATATACTTATCTAGACTACCTATATTATTATAAACAAATTTAATCATACCTACAAATGAAATGTAAAGCGCGTGTAAAGAGCCTTATGCAAGTATAAGTTTTTACGTACAACCCTGAGAAAAACCACAAAGGCTATAAATATGTTGTAATATTACAATCTAGATATTGTTAGGTCATGAAATATTTCCTAAGCGAGCTTAAACCGGCTGTATCGATGAATAACAAGCTTACAATGTCGATGGAAATCCCGGCAACATAAATAAGTGTTGTCAATAACATTGACGTCAAAAAAGCCAACTTGAAATCTTTCCATTTGAACTACTGTATCTATAAGTAGTTTAATTTTTTCTGCCGAGCGTAGAGTACAGATTATGGCAAACCTTAATAAGTAGAGAATAGTAGGGGATTGCCAGTCAACCGTAACATATAAGCACAAATGCTCTTGCGCGGTTTCACCCGCTGCTCGGCTCCATTTTATCGTAGTGTGATGTTTTATAGCCTATAGTACTCAGGAACATTGTAGCTATCTATCAGTGAAAGAATTCGACCAGCGGTTACAAACATACAAACTTACAAACATACAAATTTTACCTCTTTATAATATTATAGTATAGATAAGGTACCTACCGCGGAGGAGAATGATCGCCTCACACTAGGCGCGAAAAGTCATTTGACGACCCTAAACAAAAAGGGGATGTCCGGAGCCCAACAGTGACTACCATGGCCTGTTATTTCTTACAGTTATAATGAGTCAAGTAATTATTGTAGATCTAAGCTTCGATACGAATGGGTCGGCTCGAGAGTCGGATCCCGGCACGAATAGGTCGACTCGACCGGAGTGATATTGCGGAATTAAACAAATCTACCATAAGACAACTTTACGCTGTGTCTTTCGCTGTATGAATGAAGTTACTGGTCCAATCAAACAAAAAAAAAAACCTCAAATCCTTAACCTCCAACAGCTCGAGCAAAGCATTTGTAATTCCACGACTCCACTCCACGTCTATGGGCGTGCCTATTGTTTTTGCCGAGCTATCCTTTAAAAAGTAAGTACTCCATGTTTGGTAATATCATCATCATCAGCCTGTTGTCGTCCACTGCTGGACATAGGCCTCCCCAATTGCACGCCACTGAGCTCGATGTTCAGCTCTTCTCATCCAACCACTGCCAGCCACCCTGCGGATGTCGTCAGTCCACCTAGCTGGAGGGCGCCCTACACTACGTTTGCCTAGACGTGGTCTCCACTCTAGAACACGTTTACTCCATCGGTCATCGGTTCTTCGACAGATGTGACCTGCCCACTGCCACTTAAGTTTGCTAATCCTTTGGGCTATGTCGATAACCTTAGTTCTCTGTCGGATCTCTGTTAGTCCTTAGTTCTCTGTTTGGTAATAGGCTCGCCTCTATTACCTACCTACATGGAACTTGTAACTGTTAAAACTGACATTCATCTGTATATCTGCGTTTCCTAGTGAAGGAATAACAGACTATGTTTTGTTATAATGAGCTTATTACACATAAGTACATTCAAGTACTCATATCTGCAATAAAGTCTTGAAATATGTATGTAAGGTAAGTATGATTTGGGCAGGGCCGTTACTACAAAGGATATAAACGTCGCATTTACGGAGAAGGGACATTATGCAATTATGTTTGCTACTCGCCGCGTATCTACGGGTACCTACTTACTTTAATATACATAACATCACCGCATGGAAAATACAACTTTACAATGAAGGTTATAAACATAGGTAATTAAAAAAAAATAGTTGTCTTGTAGAAACATTTAAATATCAACATTTAAAAAGCTAATCGAACGCGTGAGAAATTTAAATTTAGAACGACATTCAAATATAGAAATGCCTAAGTCAAACTTTTCCATAGATACTCTTGCATCAAACTAACAGTTTGCTGAGCTATCCCATCATCATCATCATCATCATCCACTGTTAGACATAGGCCTTACCAATTGCACGCAAATGAACTCGATTTTCAGCTCTTCTCGTCCGACCACTGCCAGCAACCTTACCCATTCCTCTTAGGTTCCCCGTTAAAAATCTCTTGGTGTTTAGGCCAATGTAGATTATGCTATAGCCATAAGTAGGTTTGAGTTACGGGCTCTGGCGTCCTTCCACCATGGTCTTTATCATCGCAAACAGAGCGCAAACAATTATTCAAGTAACGGTCGAAACATTGCATGTTCTAGTTTCAAGCAAAATATATTCTTTAATGCAATTAAGTTTATTAGGTAAGTATTGTTGTGAGTCATTTGTGAGATCATAACTTTTATACCACAAATACTGGCAGAGGAAAAACTTTTTCCGAAGTACTTACACTATTTAAGTTTTTATATGAAACCATGAAACCCCGTATTAGATGGTGAGCAATTCACATAAACTACTTAGTAAAAATCTTATTTTTGTGATTTTCTCCTGTGTCGTGGGTTTCCTTACAAATAGATAATTTCACATGTTACATCATACCAAAGACCCTGAACCACAATTTGTGGTTCAAACAGAGAGTGAGTCCAACTATAATAATTTTAATATCGGAAAATTGAAATCACAATGCTTTTGTTCAGCTAGAACATAAAACGTGACACAAACCAACCAAACAGTGCATTCGGTACCTTTCATAGACCAAAACTATATTGTTTAGACTTCAATACCTATAACAAAAAGAATCACCCTTAAATACACGATATATTGAAAATATTAACAAAAACAAAACAAAAATAAGAATGCTCTTTGAACGCAACAATTCTACAAACCATGACAAACATCACAATAGAAAAACTCGTACAGAATTAACTTAAATAATTTGAAAAAAAAAAACGTTCCGTTCACGTAATTTGAAATAAAAAAAAACAATTTGACAGTTGGCAATGGCTACCTATTACATCTGACTAGTGGGAAAGTACGTACCCAATTTTATATTGAAGTGGAACAAATCTCGCTAAGGGTTTACGCAACCTATGGCCCTTAACCTTCAGCAAATACTTCTAGTTTCCGCGCCATTTTCCCTTTAATCTAGATATATGTCAGCGTCCCATGTCACATAGAATGTTTTGCTACTGAATAATTCAAATTAGATTACACTAGCAAATGTAATTAGATTACCGTTTTTGTTAGTTCAGTTGTGTTTGATAATGTAATTTGTATATTTAAATTTTCGCTGCAATTCATTAAAATTGTTTTACTGGTTTTGTGTTTTGGATTGTTTAATCGTCGTACATTATTGTCCTGCTTGTTAATAGTGAATTTTCTAGAACCCTTATGTATGAACCTCTTTTTATTGCTTTGCTTATTATTCAACTTCTATAATCATAAGAAGCAGTCTATTGACACAAACTATTTTGAATTTTACCAACTTACGTTGGTATCCTTATTTACAAGCAATTAATATGACTAACGAATGTTCAAGAACAACTATTCGTGATCCACAAACTGTCATTCCGGGTCTGATGTGTATACGTAAAAATGATTGTAAATGTTTCTAATGCTTTCCACGACACAAGAAAAAATAACAACATAAACGCTGTTAAAAAATCCTATCTTAACCTATAGATTTTGGGTTGAACTAATATAGGTTATTAATTAGGACCGCAAGAGACTTCAAAACGGTATCAGGGTTGTCAGAAACTGGTTTGTCTCTAGTAAAAAAAAAACCTTTTTTTATTTTAAATAGAATAGGCCTTACATGAATATGGATTACCTGATGGTTAGCAATCGGCACCGCCCTAGGACATCCGCAATATCACAAGAGTTACAAGTGCGTTGCGGACCCTTTAGGGGTTGTTAGGAATTTGAAAAATCCTAACTCCATTTTGCACATCGTGACCTACCTACTTACATTTTAAGAGAACGCTTATAGCCAAGCTCTGCTTAAAACAATTGACTATTACTTGCTGGCTAATAATGTATGTAAGTATAAACGTACATGTATACCTACATAACCCATACATCATTGTACAAACAAGTGCTTAAAACTCGGTACCTATGTCACTATCTACAATTGACAATAACTAATGAAACAACAATTTATATTAGTAAACTACAGCTTACTTTACTGTTACTTGGCACTCCCATGCACTTTCTTTCATTCAGGTACTAAGCTGACTGCGGTGTTGCTTGTTAGGCTGGAATTTAAGTAGTTTTTGTTTTGTCGTCTGGATATCTCTAAAACATTTTATGATAGTTAATAATTATATTCTTTATAATTGGTCCAGTTGATAAGCCATTCGCGCAGATTCAAGCGCTGCCTATTGACTCTTGCCTTGAAAATCCCTAAATCGTAATTCTCTGGGAACAGCGACGAGGGGAGAGAATTCCAGATTTTTGGCAGTTTGCATAATGAACGGGGAGGCGAATCGAGTAGTACGACGCGGAGGAATGTCGACCACATATGGATGGAGTCCCTGTCCACGACGTTTAGTACAGGGGTGAAATGATGCAGGGGGAATTAAATTGTGCCATTCTATCGCAGACTCTCCGAAGTGAAGCCTTTAGAACACACATAGGTTTACCACTAAACGGCGGTGTTCGAGACTCTGAAGTCTGTCAGCCGAAAGTGTCTCGTTACCCACAAGTCTTCTGGCTCGCCTGTCGACAGCATCGAGGGCTTCAAGTTGGTATTGGGTGGATCCATCCCAAAGAAGGGAGCAGTACTCCATACACGAGCGTACTTGAGCTATGTATAGTAAGCCTATACAACTGGCTTGAAGTAAAATATTTCCGTAGCTTGGAAAAAACACCCAGTTTTTTGGAAGCAGTCAAAGCCCTGGTCTCGATGTAGCTATCAAAATTAAGCTTTGCTGAGAGGTCGATGCCAAGAAGTTCGAGGTGGTCGGTGATAGGAACAGGCTTACTTCGAAAAGCGGGAGACAAGTTGAATGGGCTCTATTTTGCATTGAAAAGACACGCCTGAGAATCTGATGATTGTGATCTCTCTGGTATTGCGGGCGCCTTCGGACGACGGTGATCTCTTACCAACAGGCGATAACAGTGTTGACGTTCCTTACGTAGTTTTAATTTTCAGTGTAATATTTTTGTGTTTTTCGGTTAAATTATTATAACAATCTTATTGAATTTCTAGCATAATTATCTATAGAATTTTGTTCACTCTGTATTTGGCACTTTCTTTCCCCGTTTAAAACGTTCAGTTTTTACACGGCGCTTTCTGTTTCATGTTCTTCATCTACAAATATGAGTTAAGTTCTCAATAAAACATATATTTTATTTTAGTGATTGTACAAATACTTTACCTTCTATAATAGTATTTCTGTATCAGAAATCTGACCACAGACCGCAGGCCTGGCCTTTGGCCTCTTACGTTGCACCTCCACAGAAATGCATATCTCACATAGTATATGTGAGCCTAACATTACTATTTGTGACTCATACAACTCCCTTTTTAGAACTTAAATGAGTTCATCGTTTCTAGAAGTTTTGCTATACCTAAACACAAATATAGTCTTTATTTGCTATTCTATCTGTTTTCGACATCGTAGTGCCCTGGAGCTTCTCATACATGAGATTACCCTCATGGTGTTTGCCTCTTCAGACCGTTTGAAACCTAGCAAGCACCAATGTAACATTACCGTATTATAATATTATGTCCTCTCTGTGCAACAAAAACATAGATAGTGGAGAGACCTGTACTTATGATTTCAAATTAATGTTCGAAATCCCCAATCCGCCTTAAGCAAAATTAATTGATATCCGTTTACCTAACTCACACAACGCAACCGTTGGTTCACGCTGATATTCTGTTAGGCGTTGTCTAGTCGAAACGCTGCTCTATTAACTTTTATTGAATAGCAATGATATCATTCAGTATATTAGCAAATACCTGCTACTGATTCACTATAAAATTAAAACATGAATGTATAAATATCATTAGGTACATTAATCATTCATTATGATTCGTTACGACGTCGATTTGATGCAATAGCTACCTCCTGTATTATGCTTGTTAAGTACCGAAATAGTTCATGTTTAGCCTTTAAAGAAAACATTCAATGTTGCCAAACTTAACCGTCAAAGTATACAATGTAAGTAATAATTAAATTTAAGAAAACAGATATTATAATTTTTGTTCATTCCGTATCTACCTACTAAAGTAGCAACGCATATAAACAGTGTAGTGTTGCATAAATCATGAAGCTGCATGATTCAGCGCCGTATAATGCAATCGCAAAATTTGAGAGAAAATGTTATGAAAATGGGACATCTGACAGCGAAAGTGAGTTATGGAGAGTGCGCGTGCGCTCGCGGCCTCCGTCCGGCGTCCGTTTGTAGGACGCTATCGCGCTAGTCTGTTTAGCTGTTTTTATTGGTGATTGTAAGAGCGTCGCCGGCCACCTCTCCGGAGTGCGCGCGCGCCGCCGGCTTCGTACTGCGCACTCTCTCAGTATCGCTGCTGCAACGACGCGCGTTCCTTCGCTCGCGGTCGCAAGCGCAATCGATCGTTCCGATTCCGATTGCCGTGATTTCACGTGCGCCTGGGCAACGCGGTGCGGATTTTTCCTTAATTAACCTGATAATACCCCAGTGCATCCCCCAACAAGTGCACCGCTGTTCTTAAATAGGAGTGTTTAAAATTGTGTCCGCATTAAAGAAGTGCGAAAGGTTGTGTTTGCACAAACGAGCGAAAGCGGTCAAGCGTGTGTCAACCGACTGCGGAATTTGGCTGTGTAGGTGTTTTTCCCTGTGTTGTGTTGCAATGAAAAATAAGTGTTAAAATGTTGAAATCTGGTTTATGAGGAGCTCAGTGAACGTGCTCATGCGCCTGTAAAAAACGGGCACACGTGCTTATGTAAGGAGACCTGACGAGTAGAACAAGTAAGTAACACCTAGACCTAGTTTATAACAAGTCAATCAGAACGCAATTACTCAATATTTGACGTCTATCGAAATAAACAATTAATTATCAACAATTCTTGATAGGAATGACTAGTATAGCTTACAATTAATAGGCAATTAAAATGAGAAAACACGATCATGTTTAAATGTTTGTTGCTCTTTTCCGTTAAGTTGCTGAACAGGTTTGGATAGAATTTAGCAAATCGATAGATCATTATTGGGATTAACACCATAATATGGACTTTCTTGATTCGAATAATTTATAAGATGTATCACAACAAATGACGCTTCTACTGCCATTCGAAACCGATATTCATTGACCTAGTGCTAGCTGATAGAAACCTGCTAATTAACAAATCTATGTAAGTGGGGCATCAAGAAAGATGAATTCAATCAATTTAGCATCTGTTTCTATTATCAGAAGGCAGAGCTAAACTTTCGAAAGTCGGTTCTTGAAGGCAGAATGGTCGGGCACTTGACGCCACATACCATCACGCCAGCTAGACCGAGCGACGAGCAAATTGCTCAATTTCAAGTATGACATAAGATGCTGCGGGCAAGGTCATAATTAACTGTACGGGCTTAAGAACATTCTATTAATTGGTAACGCTTTGACCATTGCCGCCATGTACTTACCTACTTAATGGTTTTGCAACATAAGGAATTTGCAAAGGGACCTTACTGTTTTTTCAAGGATGCCGTCCGCCAATAATGGTCTCCCTAGCAGAATATATATTGACCTCATTGAGTTTTAAAAAAGATCAGGTACCAAGAAGGTAAAACTGCTAACGTTTGTAGATTACTAGCCACTATCATAGATTCCTCAATAAACTTCTAATAAAATCATCTTAATTAGTTCTATTTTTTATTCATTTGATAGAGTAGGTTTTGTAAAAACCAGCTCTCAATGTAGGTTTATTTATAAACGTGAAGATATCATTAAAAATTGATGTATTTAATTAGATATGACTGTCAAGCTTCACTACATAGTATAAAACCATATATGTCCTATGAATGCTTAAATCTTTAAAACTATACATCGGATTTGATGCGGCTTTTTTAATACATAGAGTAATTGTAGAGGGAGTTTTATATGTTTATTAAAATACAATTAATAGTGGAGTAATTTAGTATTAGCATTGCACCCGTGGCAATGGGCAGGCCACGTCGCTCGAAAGACGGATGGCCGATGGGTCCGAAAAATGCTAGAGTGGCGACCAAGGACCGGAAAACGTAGTGTGGGCAGGCCTCCCGCTAGGTGGACCGACGACATTGTCAGAGTCGCGGGGCAACTTGTCGTTCGACGTGGAGAGCTAAGTGGGAGGCCTTTATCCAGCAGTGGACGTCTTCCAGCTGATGATGATGATTGCACCCGTGTGAAGCCGGGGCTGGTCGCTAGTTATAAATGGCGCTCTGTGCGTTTTAATTGTTTACAGGGTATTTTCAGATGGAACGTCTGATGACAAGCAATTAGCATCGCTCGTGTATATACAATACCAGAGGAGTTCCAAGTGAATACGGCCAGGATTTATGAATTGGTGATTTAAGGATTGAGGATTGGGGAGGGAAAGGACTGGCTCTTCTTTAGCCTTGGTCACACAGCACTAGCGTTAGCTAGCGATGTTTCAGGTCGGCTTTCTGTTAAACTGTGGTAATGGCCGTGGTGGTCCGGAGGTTAAGGAGCCCGCTTCTCATGCATGAGGGTGCGGGTTCGAAACCTGGCAAGTACCAATATGACTTTTTCAGAGTTATATGTAGGTACTTTCTATGACTATCTAGACACCACTGACATACGGTGAAGGAAAACATCGTGAGGAAATCTGGACTTATAATTTCTAATTATAAGTTTGAAATCGCCTATTCGCCTTGAGCAAGCGTGGTGATTAATGCTCAAAACCTTCTTCGTTTGAGAAGAGGCTTTTGTTCAGCAGTGGGCACTTATAAGCTGATGATGATGGATACTTCGGTCGAGTCTGGCCATGCGTGCCGAAGCGATTCTCTCCTACTCTCATTAAATATCTGCTTCTCTCTTGTATGTACAGTAATGAATAATCTATTCAACATTCCTTCTTTCTTCTCTTTGACCAGTACATTTAAATTATAACAAATACCTAATATAATATTATTTATTGAACTAAGAATATCAGTCATAGTACAAGAACTTGCTAATTATATAAACAACCTTCGGCTTTGCTTGTGGCGTCTGTAATTACAATACGATAATACCCAATGACTATTGTTTTTAAATCATTTATAATCAGATGAGAATTGTTGTCTTTTTCTGCTTGAGTTTTATACTGTTCTTATGAACTTTAATTTAGTAAACTCTCAAGTTATTCATATTTATGTATCACTATCATTTTTTTTCTTTTCTTTTTTAAATTAACGGTGCCCCACTCTAAGATTTTCTCCTATATACAATTTAACATACACATCACCTAGACACCTAGACCCGGAGCAACAATTTGTGGATCACACAAAGAGTTTTTCCGTGCGGGACACAACCGTGCAGTCGTCTATCTTCTTGGAAGATGTTGATGTTAGCAGATTTTTAAATCCTTTGTGTTTATTTGGGGAGCCCTATGTTCAGGATTGGAGGGTTCTTGACTTATATGTTGATGATGATAATGATGACGAAACGAAATAATAATAGAGATATAGAAAACGTTAGAATTTTTTGACAACCTTAATTGTTAGAAATAACATTTATCAAGACGAACATCGGCTTAAATAATAGGTAATATTTGAACTTGGTCGTACTTCAGATAAAATAATTACACAGAATGTATTATTGATTGTTTCAGTACCCAAGTGTTTGTGTACACATACTTATTTTACCTGAGCTATCAACAACTAAGTCGATTCATGTAAATTTTAACTCGATTTATTACATAATTAATGCATATTTGAAGCAATTACGTAATTCGTTGCCAGTTTCGAATCATTTTTGAAATCCAACGATAAGGTTACATAATTAATCATATTTGAATTAAAAAACAACAAAAAGTTTTAAAACCGTAATAACTCTTTAACTTATACCTTTTCATTCATACTCGTTTTTTAAGATTATTTGGATACCACCGACATAATGTTAGGAATCAACGCGAGGAAAGCCGGACTTATTTCTAATTAGGTTATGATCAAATCTTCTCCGTGTAATAAGAAGCCTTTGCTTTTTTTATAATTAATATTCAATTCAAATGAAGTGATTCGAACAAATCAAAGTTTTACGTTATGTTACCGAAGACATACAACACAGAATTTTAAAGTTTAAAAAAAGAACACTACAAATGAGAGGCCAATAAAAAAACGAAGATAACATAGAAACCAATACAAAAAATCTATTATTATGCAATTTATCATTTTTCGTTGCGTTTTATTATTTTAGAAGAAAAATAGGTATAATTATTTGCGCCATAGACATCAAGACAACTTTTTGTGTGTTGATTTTTTTATCACATGATTATGTAATATGCTTTTCAGAGTATTGACTAAAATCATTAAGTTATTTTTAAGAGTTTTAAATGGCTGGGAAATCTTCGTTATTTTGGATGTTAACAGAATTAACTACTAAGCTTAGAAACGTTTACAATACGCAAACTTAAAATAAAAACGACATTATTATACGTGATAAAATATGTTAACTCTATAGGAAGTCGTGATCTATTGAAGTAGATATAATTAATACGCAACTATCTATCTATTTCAAATAATTAATTCAAGAATGGCATAATATCATAATTGATATGTGCTTATCAATAATCTTATTTAATTATAGGCATACCTTCAACTCTTAATAACATGGAGACAGTTCTTGTAAAGACTGATAAGCCTTGTAATAATAGTAAACATATCTATACTTTTTTTTTTGTGAGACAGACACTTAGGTAGTGACTAAAAACCCCCCTGTTCCTTCTTCTGCTCTGGGCCGAGGTCGCGGTGCCTTATTGCGCTTACCCCTCAACCCCGGCTGAACATCAACCCTATAGGGGCCCCGTCTGTGGTGGTCTATTGGCTCTTTAAGGCGCGCGCGGAACGCTACGCGCCGTACGCTCGGGCCTGGTTCTGGTCGGGCGGCGAATTGCCCTTACTCGCCGTCCGCAGACCCGCGCTCACGGTAGCCGGAGATCATCTCTAGATCCCCGACGCCCGGAATCTCGCCTACTGCGGCGGCTGGGGCGCGAGGAGGATAGTTCTCTCACGCTCTCCGCCTCCTCCTTTGCGAGCATCACTTTTCTTCCTCTCCCCTTCTTTTATTTCGTGCGCTGCGAATGGGCGCGACAGTCAAAATAGTTGACAATTATCTCTTATCGCGGGCCACTGATATTGACCCGGCGGGCTACATGCGGCCCGTGGGCTGCAGGTTGATTATGGCTGATATAGAGATATATGGACAGAGTAAGCGACTTTGTTTTACACTATGATTGTCGTAATTGCTTGTTAAGAAGTAAATAAACAACGGAGCTCCATCAAATACGGAAAGATGGCGCATATTCATGACAGTTACAGCATTATTGATACCTTTAAATGGTTTCCTCATAATTGATTGAAGTCGTTAATAATTTAATTAATGATGTTCATTGTTAATTATTCGTAGAGTCACCGCGCACCGTATCAGAACGTGGTTTCGGATTTTAACCTGTTACTTTTTAATACATATATGAATTTTAATGATGTTTGGCAACATTATTTACTATCCTAACGTTATTTACAAATATTGAACCGTTTTATTTAAATTCTTGTTTGGAATTGTATAATTTATCAAAGTTTTGTTTAAAATTCATTTTATATATTTGTACCAATTTGCTAAAAAGTTTTAATACATTGTCTATGATTTATGTCTTTGTGAAGTTGTAATTTACCTTTTTTGTTGTTTTCTTCGCAAAAATATGCTGTTAATAAGTGCTGGATGCAATGTCCGGGACAAGTGTAGTTTGATTGGTTTTTTACGGTTGTCTGAATGTTAAGACTGAGACTGATTTAAGAATAGACTTCTTCATATTGTAAATAAAAACTTAGAGAAATAAGAACTTATAGTTATACCGTATATATCAATGCGTTTTGACTGTGGAAGGGCCATGTTTCATCATGAATAGGCCGGCTCTACCGGATCATACCACGGCCTTACAGAAAACCGTAAAAAACCACGCTTACGGTATGTAACGCTGTGTGAGTGAGGTTACTGAAGGCCCCATTTCACCAAATCCACAATCTAATCGTTAAATCCCTCAATCCTCAGATCCCTAATCCTTAAATAACCAGCAACGAAATAATACTTTATTTTCTTGTTTAGACAGTTATCTATACTAATATTATAAAGAGGTAAAATTTGTAAGTTTGTAATATGTTTGTAAGTTTGTATGTGGGGGTAATCTTTGGATTTCCAAAATTCTTTCAATGATAGATAGCTACAATGCTCTTGAGTGCTATGGGCTATAATACATCACACTACGATTAAATCGAGCAGCGGGTGAAACCGCGCGAGAGTAGCTAGTTATTCAGGAAGTAGAAGAATCTACCATAGACATAGAATAGTTATGAAAATTATTTATGAGAAGATGGTATTATGTAGGAAGCTATGGTCATCGAGAAAATTCGCTGTGAATTACCTACCTATTACTTTCATGATTAATCTGTAATAATAAAACATTGCACATAGTTGCAGCGTTTTTAAGGGCTACAATTCCGAACAATTACGATAGTTAAACAGATAAGATATATACCAGGATCTATGGTTCCGGAGCTGATTACTAATTGTGTTATCTGTAACTATTTTAGGGCAAGTGTTGAATGAGTAAGTCATAGGGTCAATAGTGCAACGTTATCATAAGCAGTTATCTCTACTGTCGTAACCTCAACTTTTACGAAATGGTCGAGATCATTTCTATTATTGTAGAAATGGTCCTCAACTATTTGGTGGTATCTTTTAATTTTGGGATTATCATCAAACGAGTTGTCGGATTCTCACTGAATAAAAACCACCTCGTCTTTTAACTACTGCTCCATGCCAAAGTCATGTCAGTCGGTTATGGTTGGTAGACGGCCAGATCAATTATTCTAGAGTTTTGCATGTTAAAAAAAGTAAAATTACTTAACCCTGAGAGTACCCTTTACGTACTTTAGTGTCTCGGAATGATAATACTCTAGTTTTATAAAGCAATAACGACCAATATAATATGATTAAAAGTGGCTAATTCTATAGAAATATTGAAAAAAGGCGTATAGATCTAAACCCGAGCTGAGGTGTTTAATTCATTTTACCTATTGTTAGGTAATAATAATCTCTATCGTATCCTTAAGTTGAATAAGCCTAAAATATATGCTGTTTCGGAGCGGCGATCAAAACTTTGATTACGACATGGCTCCAGAAATGACCAGGAAATTATCAGCAGGGATTTGGCAGCCTTGTCTTGGCTCGTTACCTTTAAGGCGATCTATCCACAATCCCTGCAGCATTTTTGATATTTGTGGTGATGCAGGACTTGCAGTTGTTCTTAGGCTACGGTGACCATTGCAATGTTATTTTGGAGTACACAGTTGAAGATATCTACCAAAGTTTTCTCTCTAAATATCAATAACTTGACCTACATAGCCATTAGACATACGACGTCGTCTATACGCTACGTGTGTACTTGACATACATAAATATTCGATCTAATTTCTTGTACATTATAATTTATTTACTTACAACATAAGCAACTTTCTCCAAGATGTTTGTACTTGGTAATCATTTATACTTTGATATATCAGCTAAATTGTTTATGCTTGAATTAATTAAATAGCTAAACCGATTCCTTCTTTTTTGTTGTTATTGGGGGGTAACCATGACATTCAAAGTAAGGCTGTTTAATCTTACTTCAGTTTGGGTAAGAGAGAGAGAGAGAGCTATACAAGTTGTATAGCTCTCTCTCTTACCCTTCTTAATTCTTAATTTTTGAACGTCATGGTTAGCCCCATTGTCCGGATAGTATAATAATTAATGGCGAAATAAGTTATGTATATGGAACAGAGAGTAAAGTTCCCTAAGTTCGGGAATAGGAGGACCCTCCGACGAGGCGAGTTGATCAGCCTGGCAGTCTACTATTCAAGAGTTTTACGTTGGATTTTGTAACCGTGTTCAATTACGGGCAAACTTCACTTGCGTGATGTAGGATTTGTGACGTCATCCATTGAATTTTTGTATAGAATAGAATAGAATATAGAATAGAATTCATTTATTTGCAGGAAGCATGCTACAGAAAGATCTTAGAGCTAAACAGTGAAACTTTGCCAAACTTCACACTTCGCTATAATACAAAATTTATGGCATGCAAAATTTATCATATTGAGGATTCATTGTATGTATACCGATGAAATATCAATTAATGTAGTCCATCTTGAATGTGTATCGCCAAAAACTGATCTTAAAAAGGTTGTTATTATCTATACTTAAGTTAAGAACTTAAGTTCCCAGCACTTAGGTTTATGTCCGAAAACCTTTAACATATTTTTTAACAAATCATTATCCTCCTGTTTTGTTAAGCATCTGAGTAACACTTTATCATCAATCACTTTTGATTGTTTTTGAGGAATGAGGATTGATATCTACCTACTATTTAATTTATCAAAATCATAATATGTTTCTAAATTAAAACTGCACTTAAAATCGCTTAGAAGATAAACTTCATTCATAAAAGAGTTCTTAGACCAATCATTTTGAGCTCGTTGGTGCCCTTGACTGGACCATTGTGAGCCGTTTAGCAGCAATGAAGTAATCGTTCAAATCATACAATGTCCACGATGACCAATTTACGTGCAGTTTTGACGTTTAAATAAAGAGAGCTGGCTTCGACCTTCTGTTAAGTAAACATCAGTTTCTCCGTATGCCCGCGATGATGCACAAGTTACGTAAATAACACGTTTTTATATATGTGCGTATGTATGTAAAGTTATATAGGACGAATGTGAGAATTGTGATGGCGACATCCGCACTTGTGAACGATAGCTTATTGTTTTTTTTCTGTATATTGGTATTTTTATAACCGTGACATAAAATCTTTTTGTTTTGAAATATAAAAGGTGTGACACTGTTCCTTATTTAAATACGGTAGTTTCCAACTAGTCAATATCAATACTTTTAACCAAATGTCAAAAACAATGCTTTTCTTTGAAATTTGTATGAAAAACTGAGTTATGACGTCAAAGTATTTTTGCGTCAAATAGCTTCCGTATTTCTTAATAATTAGCTACAAAATATCTAAAACTTAGTGTATCGATCGATCGATGAATAAAAGTAGTTATTTTTCAATATTTTATTGTATTGAAACGTCGAATTAATTAATTGTTGACCCAGGAAACTACCCAATTCTGACCTGTTTAATTGATTGAAATAATAAAAAGTACATATATATATTATAGTTAACTAGCTTTTGCCCGCGACTCCGTTCGTGTGGAAAAGTGACTTCCTGTAGATTTTGGTATAAAACTATCCTATGTCCTTTCTCGAGTTCCAAACTATGTCTGTACTTACCAAATTTCACAGAAATCGGTTCAATAGTTTATGCGTGAAGAAAAGACAGACAGAGTTACTTTCGCATTTATAATATTAAGTTTGGATGTTTTTCGCAAATATTTTAAACATGTAGATAGGTATAAAACCTCATTTATGAAATAAGGACTTACATGCATTTGAATCATATCATCTATCCACAAATTTAATGGTCAGTTTATATTGGTTATTTATTTTGATGACTTGCCGTGTCATTTTATGTGTACCTACCTACTTGTAACAAAATATTAACGAATAACCTCACAGTATTAAAATTAAAAACTTATAATTATTAATGATTATCCTAGAATGTATTAGTAATTTACCTATAAATAAACTATTATATTATAAATAGTTTAGTTATTCTCAATATTAATTCCAATTAATTTTATTTACATCTAAGTATATCAATTAACAAATATTTAAAAGGCACAAGGATAAATTATTATTAGTATATACCTTATGTGTCTTGTATACATACATATGTTTAAATATCGTTTGCTTAAGAGGAAATATTTCTATTTATTATTTATAGTTCATATACCTACCTATATTTGAGATTTATACAGAAACAATAAACAGTTATACTTATATATTATAGATAGTTAGTAAATATTTTATTAAGGACGGTGAAGAATTTTCACGTAAGTTGTCACTTTTCGTCAGCTTAGTAAACTGAGCACCAACTAGTTTCATTTGAAAATAACTTTGTCAACAAATAAGTATACCAACCGTTGCTTGAGTGGTTGCTATTGAAAACGAATATGGATTTTTATTTTTTTTATTTTTTATTGAAAAAAATCTTTGTCAACACAAATTATTTTTATACTTAGTATTTTATAGGATGACGATTAGCTGATGGTAAGTTATTGGAGCCGTCCATAGACACTCGAAACACCAAAGGAGTTGCGAGAGCGTTGGCGGCGTTTTGGGGATAGGGGTTTCAGATAATTAAGGATTGGGAAGGAATGGGGTGACAGGGAGGGATTGTGCCTCCGGTAGCCACACGCATACGGTGAAACACAACGCTGTGATTGTTTTAAGCCGTGATATTATCACTTTAGACAAGCTGACCAATTCGTGCGGAAGCGTGGCGTTCCCAAATTAAGAAAGACATTAATTTACTATTGTATTAATAACCTTTTTCATGTATTATTTGAATAAAGGTGTTTTGTTACGTAGTGACAGCTGTCTGCTTATTCTGTTACCATTAAAAAAGAAAGATATGAAATTAAAATCCTCGTGAAAACAAGGGTTTAATATAGATTAGCAGACGCATGAATATAATTTGTAAAAGGGACGCATATTTAAATAACGCGTAGGTCTAAAACAAAACCCCACTTAGCTGAAGATTAAATTATGTGGACAAAGGAATATTATATAATTTTCCCACGAACGAGAAAAAGATAATGGCGTCTTTTCTGCTCGTAATAATGTTATATATTGTTTAAGTGTCATTATTTTATGTAGCTATTATTAGGTATATTTTTATTTCCTGAACCACTTGATATTTCTACAAGTTGCGTTAAGAATGCCATATAATATAATGGAGACTTAATTATTGGTAACATTGAATGTACAAAGATACTGACAGACTTTGGTTTTTGAAGGTGGAAATCAGTATTTGACTTTTTTCATCGTGGATGGGGCGAGACTTTTGCTGACTTAAAAACGCCCCCTTTCTTCTTCTGCTCCAGGTCAGGGCCGCGATACATAATGCGCTTGCCCTGCAAAACCAGATGGAGCTGACAGATCTAAGCATACACTTCCAAAAGAACATTATCCCTTCGCTGTTTTTAAATTTGTCGAACTTAAGAAGTCTTCAGAACTACGACCCGGTTTCTTCTGGAAAACATCAGACTTCACTTTGACTTTGACGGGACTCTATTGGTTATTCGCTCGATAGTAAACACTAAAACGCTCTTACTATTTCGTGTTTCTGCAATATATATTCGGTATGCTCAAGTTTATAGCACCTCCACAATATCAACACCTTCTATAACATCACTTTAACATTTAAATTCCTAATAAAAGGAACCTGGAGCTACAGAGTTCACAAACTCAAGACCTCTTCTTCTGGTTCTAAGTTTCGCAAACGTCTCCTCAACCAATAAGGCATTTAAAAACTTCGATGTTTATAACAGTAGGTAAGTAAATAAGAATGGTTTGCAATACATTACAAAAAACACAAACTATAAAATATCACACTTTAGAAGCAATGGCACAACGATTAATGATTATTAGTTCACTAAGTATGATTACAGAACAAGCACTTTCGCGCTAAATAATCAACTGACGATTGGCCACAGAATACAATGGGTCGCTGACCTTTTGACAGCACAATTAATTGTTCCAATTTCTCTTTTGTTAATGGCCAAGACCGATTGACATTTAAGTCAGGTATGGGTTATTAACCTTTTTGGTCGATCATACTTACATGTACGCCTTTTAATTCCCGGAATAGTGACAGAGAAACCAGCAACATATTCAGTAGATACGTTATGAATCCTATGCAATAATGGTTTTCATGGTTTAGGATATTGCCGTCCGTCGGTTGGTCTTTGTCGTTTAGAAGTATCCAGCCAGTAAGTAGCGGGTGCAAGCGTAATGATGCCAGTACTTCAACCCAGGTTGGAGTAGGAGAAAGGTTTTAAGTTCTGGGCATTCACGTCGTGAAAAGTTTTTGGATAATTTGCCTCCTTAAATAAAGTCTATTTCCGAACACAAAGCACAATTCCGTTCCTCTCAATAATCCTGATATAGATGTTAAAATAGCCATTTAATCAATCAGCTAGCCCTTTGATCGCATTACAATTTGAGTAGCTGTTTATTTGTGGTTTCTGTGCAGTTCACCGCTGTTCTTACCTACCTCTAACTTACCTGGTAGTAACTCTGTGTTTATGACAATTCCTGTTAGGTTATAAATTTTGTAGTAGGATTTCCGTTGTCACAGATGACAAGTTTATGAAATGTTTAGTTTTTCCGTCGCTTGACGTATGGTAGTTGTTTTTTCGTTCTGTTGTCAATATTTTCTATGCCAAAGAAAATAATAAAGAAATCTTACTTAATTGGACGTATTAATTAAAATAACTTGAATCCTTTACCCTTCAACTTACAGTGTAAGTATGAGTCATTCAGGCCATTGATAGGATGGCTAATTCAACTATATTTGGCAGTGACATATACAGTAATAATACTTTTCCCAACCTGACAATAAAACCCCTGGCTAACGATGTAATCAATAACATTTTCATAATTACATATAAATATTACATCTCTCGATGATTTCCCAGAAGATAGTGTAACACGATAGCCTATTAGTAATTGGTTTACACGTGTTGTACAATGATCCATGTATTACTAATTAATTAACTGTAAAGTATACAGTCTCTGTATTATATCTATATTTGAACACGTTTGTGGATCACTCTACATACTTCCCAAAATATTTTCTATAGACAAATTACTTTTAATTTTAACTATGTATAGCCGAAAGAGTGCAAATAATATATAACAAAACAATATATAATATAACAAATACATAACAAAATACACCAAATACATACAGTAAAAAATACAATGTAATAAGATACATTTATATATGTATATAAGGATCAACACTTTTATTTTAATGCGGCCAGTATTTTCTTCTGTGTCGTGTAGGTATGCGTTTACAAAAAAATCGTATACAAAATATATGGTAAATTTGGAAAAAAAATATAGAATTACACAAAGAGTTATTCTGTCTGTGTAAGAATCTAACCAAATTCACCAAATTGTATTGCAGAGAAGTCATTTGATGATTTTCCATTCACAAAAAACTAGAGTAGTATGTATTATTGACCAATTAAGTGTGAGAGAGCCATGCTTCGGCACGAATGGGCCAGCTCGACCGGAGTGATACCACGGCCTCATAGAAAACCGGCGTGAAGCAACAGTGAGGTTAGCGTAGCCGAGGCCGAACCCCTCCCCGTCCCCATACTCAATCCACAAATCCTCTCCTTAAATTCCTAATAACCCACAATAATAATGGCAACGCACTTGTAGTAACTCCTTTGGTACTACGAGTGTCTATGGGCAGCGCTGATTGCTTACCACCAGGTAATACTTCTGCTTGTTTAACCTATGACATAAAAAAAATGTTTCATTGTGTAAAGAGGCACAAAATATAATTAATAAGATTTCAATTTAACTTTACCAGGTTTATAAGAAATTGTGAAATAAGCGGAATATTGGAAAAGAAAAAGAAAGGAATAAGGCCTTGTAAATATGATGATGTTGTATTTATGCGGGCAATGATTATTTTTCCATGTCGATGCAAGATTTAGAGGTGTGAAAATATAACGATACCATAAAGTACCTATAAGTTAAAGGATCTGCTAATAGAAATCTGATAGGTATCATCCAATTATTGTTGACAATCTTAGTTTGGTTTGAACCATTTATTTTACAAATTCGATGTAGAGACCTTTGGAATCTATTCGTGTTCTAGTCACACCAACTTACGCGAACCGCCGGGAACGAATTGAAACTAAACGAACGCCTCTAAAAAAATGGCGGCACAACTCTTTGAGACATTGTGTTTTTAAAATTTTCATATCATATGTCGGCAAACGAGCAGGCGTATTACCTGATGGTAAGCAATCAGTGCCACCCATGGACACTGTTAAATACCAAAGTTGATACGTCTAGAGCGTTGCTGGCCTCTTGTGGGTTATTAGGGTATTTAAGGATAGGAAATTTTAATATTGAAAATTGGAGGGAGGGGAGGGAAAGAATGGGCCGTAGGTAAGTGTTGCTTCACACCGCTTTTCTGTGAGGCCGTGGTATCACTCCGGTCGACCGGCCCATTCGTGCCGAAGCATGGCACTTTGGCTCTTCTACATTTTTTTATTTGTTTTATTTAACTGCTGTACTAGAACAATATTTATTACCTACACAAAGTAAATGTACTAAATAATATAAATAAATATACACTGTCTATAACTCGCGTCGCTCAAGTACATATATATATTAAGTTCCATTGTGACTTGAATCTAGTAGAGCCAATGATATTATAAGTAAAAAGGTATAGATAGGTCATAAGCGCTCAGCACTGCAAGTGATACCTTAGACACACTTTTTATATTTGTCTCTTTTTAACTCACGATTATTGAATCCTGCCATCCCACTTTGACGTCTAATCATACGAATTGTTCATGTGTGCATCAGTGTGCCGTTTTTGAAAATCGAATGTTGTTTATGTAACCTATCTACACCATTTTACTTATAATATCATTGAGTAGAGCTGTTCTCAGTTAATTCACTTGACTAAGTCGGTATTTTTAATAAATTTTGTATATCTATAGTCAGGTATTATATAATAAACAATTATTTGGTATGTGGTCCTACTTTTTACCTGTATAGCTGTTCTGCAACCTTTGATACCTACATAATCAAAATGAGCAACTTGTTTTTGCTAATGTAGGTACAAATACATGCATGTGTAGCGTTCTATTTTTTAATTGTTTTCTTTTACAAAGCACGTGTTTTGGCGGGAATATCCCAGCTGTTGAGACTGGTGAACGAACCTGTATCAAAACTGGGGAAAACCATAAACAAAAATATTCTAGCTAAGCGCTAAGGAGGTTACATTAGGTGTCTGTGTGTTGAGTCACGTGTAACTTTCCAATGAACATCTCCGCAACATCTCCAGAGTTAGGAAAACAGGTTTGGTACACATCGATAGAGCAGTCTGTTTTGTGACGTCCTTTTTATCAAAAACTAGCTTTTTTAATGAGGCTTTGCCCACGTCATTTATCGTATGTCCTTGTTCGTACTTCCAACCGTAGGTATGCAAAAAATCCAATAAGATTTGTTGTATTGAAGTAACAAACAAACAAATAAACCCAATTTCAATACATACTTATGTAAATAAAAATATTTTGCTGCATGTTGATTTTAAAATACGCCAAAATAAAATAAGATTTATTAATATATTAATTTATATCTAACAGTTTTAACAATAGGTCACAAGAATGTTATGGTCGAAAAAAATCTCAAGCTTGTGAAAAGAAGCCGTGGTACAATAAAACGGGGAAAATGCAAAAATAAAAAGCAAAATACAACACAGATAAATTGATAACGAAAGATGATCTCCGGCCACCGTAAGCGCGGGTTGTGGACGGCGAGTACCTAAGGGTAGCTCGCCGCCCGACCAGAACCATACCCGAGCGTACGGCGCGTAGCGTTCCGCGCGCGCCTCAAAGAGCCAATAGACCACCACAGACGGGGCTGGTGTTCAGCCGGGGTTGCGGGGTAAGCGCAATGAGGCACCGTGACCTCGGCCCAGAGCAGGAGAAGAAACAGGGGGGTTTTTAGTCAGTAAGAGTCTGACACTCCCTCCCGCCCGACCCTGGGCAGGAGAAGTCATCTGATGATTTTCCCTTCTCAAAAAAAAAGATAAATTCATAAAAACCAGTACGTGACAATAAGTAAGAAAGACAATCTGACACACATACGTAATGTGCACACATTCCGACCTTGATTAAATTTAAAAATCACAAAATCAGCTTAAAAACTAACACAACATCTGTATATAAAATGCAACGATGTATTTTTTTTTTTTTTTTAAATAATTTATTCAGTAAAGTTACAGAAAAGTGTCCTTATCATCTAAACTCGCCAAACTTTAACGTTTGATGGCGAGAGGCGCTCTTTATACAATAACATATTAAAATTTATACATAATAGGGAATTTAGTACCTAGGTGCAATTACTTGGGTTTTTTTCTTTAAAATTTAAATATCCCTATTTTATGCATACTATGTACTTATAGCTAGGTATGAAACAGTTTATATAATAATTATTATTGACTAACATAACAAACAAAACATAAAAACACACACAAACATAACATTCTTACTTCTTATTAATAATCTAATATAAAGCTTTTTAATTTTGACTTAAGAGATCCTTTGGGTAACTTTTTCCCTTCTTCTCTTAGCATCTCTATTTTATTAAATATATTAGGAACTAAGTATGCGGATGTTCTCTTGCCATAATAATTTTTTATCTCTGGTAATATTAGTTTTTTTTCTCTAACCCTACGCGTATTATATTTGTTCTTTACATTAACTTTATAATCGTCATTAAAATAGTATTGCAAACCTACTAAATAATCTACTTTTTTGTCTATGGGTAAAATTTTACAAATAGAAAATAACTTATCATACTCTTTTTTGCAACTATCTTTAACATTTTTACTTACTAGGAACTTTATCAGTCTTATTTGTATATCTTTAATGTCTTTTATATATGTAATAAATGTTCGACCATACACAAGGAGGCCATAACTTATTAACGAATCTGTCTGTATGAATACTTACCTACAAGCGAGGCACAACAATCTATTTAAAAAAGTGTAAACTTTACGACTTATTGTAATTCTTCAAATTTAAATCGATTTGCCTCACAGAAAACACGTTACAATTTTTTGCAGGTTTGTTTGCAAAAACGGATAAACAACCAGCGGGATTGACTTGATGTATGATACGATATTGGATAAAAAAATCATCATCATCATCAGACTATAAGTGCCCACTGCTGAGCAAGGGCCTTTTCTCACAACCGTTCTCCGTGCATGTGAGCATGAATCACTAAGCATGCTCCAGGCGGATTGGCAATTTCAAACTTATAATTCAAAATTATAAGTCCAGGTTTTCTCAAGTTGTTTTTCCCTTCACCGTGTGTAAGTGGTCTCTAAATTAATCTAAAATATCTAAAAGTACATATAACTCGGGAAAGTCACATTGGTACTTGTCAGGTTTCGAAACCACCTCATGCATGAGAAGAGGGTATCTTAAACACCTGGCCACCATTGCGGACATAAATAAAGAGTATCTAAGTCATGATCTAAGCACGATTGATTTATCAATAACTAGCTACACTCGCGCGGTTTTCTCCTCTCCATTTAATAGTAGCGTGATGTTTTATAGCCTATAGCATTCAAGAACATTGTAGCTATCTATCAGTGAAAGAATTTTGGAAATCCGAACAGTGGTTCCAAAGATTACCCCCTACATACAAACTTACAAATTTTACCTCTTTATAATATTAGTATAGATTTACATAACATAGCGGCTATTCAGGCATTATTAAACGGGCCTGTTTAATAATGCTGTTGAATAGCCGCTATGTTTTCTACTGTTTACACACAAATTATCGAAGAAGAAGAAATCCTCTTCTATTATTAGACTACTATTCTACTATTTACTTGGGTGTCTATTTCAAAAGTATGTTTATATAGAACAATGTTCCCATTGATCTTCGTCCGTAAACTAGTAATTTTGACTTCCTTAGCTCGTCGTTTAAAACTAACACTTGGTTTCTTCAAATCATATCATATCATATCTTTGAGTTTCTAAGAAAAAACGGTCGTGATACTATGCTACGCTGTGTTAATCGTTATAACTATAACCAATAAAAATACAAGGAAAATACATATGTACAAATGTCTTGATGGTAGAAAAAATATATATGTAAATAAGTATGAAGTTCAAATTGTTTATCTGGAAATCGAATTGGTTTTGTTTCGAAAAACACTTGTGTACAAACAACTAAATTAGTTGCATCAACAAGTCTGTGAATTCAAACAAAAAAATTAATTAATTGCTTTAAAGAATTATTTACTTATTTCCTCTGATGTGTGTATGTTTTGTTTCTGTTTTCCTTTAATTATATCCTGGTTTTCTTCAACCTTTTGATATTTGTCGAAACTTGACAGAGTTGTGTTTTGCCGTGTGTGTGGGGTTGCTAGAGGCCTAGCCGTTCTTCAAGTCCTAATTCATCCCCAATATCCCTAAATCTCCTAAACCCTAATCCCCAAAAGGTCGGCAACGCACTCTTCGGTAACTTCTCCATTGTTGAATTTCATCAGGAAATACGTCTGCGCGTTTGCCGTCCTGTTACATAAAAAAACTTAATTAAAGTAGATTAAGTAGCTATTCACCCTAATATAAAGTACGTGATAAACTTATACATATGTCACAAGGTTCTTGCAAATTCCATTCTATTTTCAAAATTTTATATAATATGACGGCTATATAGACAACAGGTTCTAAATAAGTTACTGAGTAATATCCTATCACGAAATTAGTAGTTTCGATAATATAATGTAAACAATATGAAATGGATTATTGATCCGTGTGATGAGGGGATTAAGAGCTTACCAGTCTTACCACTATTATAATTGCTTTAATGTAAGGTGGATATTGTATAACATTATTTCAGTGGCTTTTCAAGATCATATCGTAAATTAAATGGGTAGCTATATTTGGAGATGGCGATAGGAAAGAGACCTTGTTATACTGACTGCGGCCCTATTGGGCTATTGGTCTTTTAGAACACTACATACCATACGCTCGGGGCTTTGATTCTGGTCCTAAGGCGAGCTACCCTTGCTCGTCGTCCGCAGACCCGCACTTACGGTGGCCGGAGATCGTGACGCAAACCCCAAACGCCTTAAATCATTTTATGTAAAGACTTTTTGATTATTATAGACAGCCTTATCAATATTTTTTTTATAATAAAATTCTTCAGGTTCGTTAACTAAGACCACAAATAAAGCTTCAGCTTCGATCCTTAATAATTTAGGACACGGTTGCCTCCAATTATCGTTGGCGAATTAATAACGTTGTTTTAATTATTGTACTATGTACCGTCTCTTGGGATTTCAATTCAATTTCAAGGTAATTATTTCGTGACGGTAAATAATATATGTTTTACCATAAATAGGTAAATATGTAATTACCATAATTCACATGTTTACCTAATGGGTTTACCGTAAAATCCCATGTGATGGTATCAAGGATTTTTTTGCCTTTGTGTAGAATTTAAAAGGCCACAGTATATTAAGCTGTTCAGCCCCGGTTGCGGGTGCAAGCTTAATTTAATAAAACAAAATGTAAACGTATGTATATGTACTGCGGCCCCAACTCATAGTAGCAAGGGGGCGTTTTTTACTCAGTAAGAGTCTCAGAGACTCCCGTGCACTCTACCCTTGGCAAGAGAAGTAATTTGACTATTTTCCACTTAAAAAGCCCCGGCCTGGAGAAGGCCACACTTTGGCCCACCCAGAGAGTCTATCATTATAATTATGTATATCCTATTTATTTTCCACCCTCTTCTTTCGATTTCAGATTTGATCTAGGGTATGACGATTTTACAATTTTACAATTTTGTTTAGATCAAGAATGATTACCTATAATGATAGATAAATAAAATAATTACTTTTTAAAATAAGTTTTAAAAGCATTAGTTTATATAAACACATACTAAAAGCATATGTTTAAGCATATGTTATTTTAGTTGGAAAAGATGTTTTTTTGACTTTTGACTTTATTAAACCAATTAAAGTTTACGAGTAGAGAGGCTACGTCAGTTGTAAATTATTAAACATTTTATTATACAAGTGACGTCATGAGGTGTTTGTAAACTGTGTATCGCACGTAACGTAACGTAAGTTTTGATTTATTCAAATTAATATACCTAATAGTTCATTTATTATTTTATTTTCGTGTTAAATTATCCTCACCTGTTGGTGGACTGTGCACGATACAGGTGAGAAAATTGAATTGGATTTAATAGAATTCTTTTTGTCTTTTAAAATTTCTTTATCCTAGAGAATAAGGCTTTCAAGATATTTTGTCCAAGCTTGGCAATGAAAATGCTATATATTATGAATTTGTTTGTGATTTAAAAGTAGATGGTCTCCTTTACTGCGTTCTGTTTTAAGGGTAGGATGATAGTGACATAATCATGCTTCTTCTGTGTCATCAGACACAGATATCTATTACTCAAAAGATATTTCAAAATATTTTCATTTTTTTTATTTATTGTGGAAGTAAGCTTTATGTTTATATGCCTTCCTACGGGTTTAATGTTGATACTAAATTTCATTAATGTTATTATACATTATATTAATAATAACATTCATGAAATTTCCACACTTTCTTCAGTCTTTTATAAAAACCACATCCAAATCCGTTGCGCAGTTTCAAAGGTTTAAGCATACATAGGAATATAGGGACAGAGAAAGTGACTTTGTTTATACTATGTATGTAGTGATACTATATTGATTGTCGAAGTTTGCTTATAAATAATATGTAATCCATAATAAGCCTGATACAAAATCTGTCATTTTTATATTACAAGTTTCGTGTAAAGGTTTGTTATTTTGATTTGTGTTAACAATTTTGGATTTTAGTTTCCCATGATATTTATGAAATGTACATAGGCTCAAGCATTATAACTGTCAATTAGGGGAGACATATTATTTAAATATTAAAGACGCGCGTTATTCACGCGATATGTGTAGTTCCGGAAGTGGGTGTTCAAAGTAGGTTGTTGTTAATTGTTGTATCGACGAAATCGTACCAATCCACGACGAAGTTTCTAATCTTTTATTAAAAAAAAAAACTCATGAGCAGCCTATAAATGTCCACAGCTGAGTACACGAAGATGGTTTGAACATAAATCGCGCGTGCTCAAAGCAGAGAGGGTATTTCAAACTTATAATTTAGAAATGATAAGTGGAAGTGTTCCAAAGACGTTTTCCTTTGCAGATAGTCATTGGTGTCTAAATATAGTTAGAAAGTACCTACATATAGTAAGTAAGTATAATTCGGAAAATGTCACATTGGTATTTGACAGGCTTCGAAGCCACTCATGCATGAGTAGCAGGCGTCTTAACAATACAATAGCATTAAAGTATTCATCATTGTGTGATATTTGAAATAGATAGTCGTCTGCATTCGGAGACAGTGATGTACGGATGGTGTTTTTTTATATGTAAGAGGTCTGCAAATGAGCAGTTGGATTACCTGATGGTAAGCAATCAGAGCCGCCCATGGACACCCGCAACGGAGGAGTTACGAGGGCGTTGCCGACCGTTTAGGGATTAGGAATTTGGAGATTTTGGGATTGAATAGGGATTGGGGGAGGGGATTAGGATTGAGCCTCCGGTAACCACACGGCGAAACACAACACGCCGGTTTTCTGTGAGGCCGTGGTATCACTCCGAACGAAGCATGGCTCTCCTACACTTAAGATGATAATAAATAAATAGCTTTTTTAAGTGATAAGATGGAAAACGAGACGACGTGTTACCTGATGCACTCAGTGCCGCCCATGAAGGAGGAGTTACGAGTACGTTGCTGACCTTTTGGGATTCGGAGAAATAGGAATTGGAGAGGGGAGGGGAAGGAATGAGCCTCCTTTAACACCTTAAGTTTCTTCGATTACAAAATCACCAATTTGAACGTGTAATTTTGACTTAGTAACAAAATTCTTGCGGTAGCTAGTAAATTATTGTGTTTAAAATATATTTTGCCGATGATTGACTTGCTAGTGTCATTAAATACATACGTAGGTATGCATGTTGCAATAATTTCGCAACCATAGTGTCATTTCAGCAGTTTAGTTTTAAAGTAGGTGAATTATATGAACATTAAGATTGGTAGCTTTTAACGGAATTACTGGTACCTTAGTGAGTTAAATAGATGATATTAAATTTCGGAGATTTTCTGGTACGACTATGTTTAGGAACAGGTTATTTGGAGTACTATAATCTAAGTAAGCTTAGGTGTGGTTACAGCCATATTTCGGTATGAAGCAGTTCGGCTAAACCGGAGTGATACAGCAATCTGGTTTGAAACAACCAAAGCGGAGTGTGAAGGATATCACCGGAATCCCAATCCTTCCCCTCTCCCCATCTCGCCCCAATCCCTAAGATCCCAAGAAGCTGGCAACGCACTTGAAACTCCTCTGGTGTTTCGGTGTCGATTGCGTACAGCGTATCGGTGATTCGTAAGTCAGTTTGTCGCCGCGCCATATCATAAAAAACATCGATGAATACATTCGCAATTTAACTTAATATTATAAAGTGTAAGTTTGTATGTAGGGGGTATTGTTTAGAATCGCTGGTCCAATTGCCAAAATTCTTTCACAGATAGATAGCTACAATGTTTCTGAGGGCTATAGGCTATAAAACATCACGTTACGATCATTTGGAGCCGATCAGCTAGTGAAACCGCGCGAGAGTAACTAGTGTGTAATATGAATGGTAGAGTCAGTCAAGTTATTTAGTCGTACACACCATATACAGTAAAAAAAAAAGCATATATACGGTCGAATTGAGAACCTCCTCCTTTTTTTGGAAGTCGGTTAAAAATAAACAAGAAAAACATATAATAACAATTTATTTCCGCCATTTGCTAAGAAATTCCCCTATAATCTTTATCTATATGATAACAGATGGTATTTAGGATACTTTCTTAATAGGTATAGGTAATAAAAAATATACGGCTTGATAAGCCGAAATGATAACTATTACCAGATTTACTGCCGACCGATAAAATGGTACGGACGAATGTTCAAAACATTAACAATTTACTGTTTAAGAAAGATTTTAAAATTCACACATATTTTGTTCTTGTGAGGGGAAAATCATCAAATGACTTCTCCCGTCCAGGGTCGGGCAGGAGGTAGTGTCAGACTTTTACCAAATAAAATAAATTGGAATATATAAAAATATTATGTATGTGTCGCGGGTTTTCCAAGCGATTCCCGCACAACTACCTACTTCTTTTTGTGTGATCCACAAGTAGTCGTTCCGGTTCTGGGTCTGGGTGTGAGGTGTGATCATGCGTGTACTGTATGTTTTTAACACATTCAGTGCCCCCGACGCGTATGTGCGTTTCCTTAAACGCACATACGCGTCGGGGGCACTAGATGTGTTAAACGCACAGGAGAAAATCGTAGTGGTAACGTATTTAAAAACAAAAAATACCCCCCTTAGATGTTCGTTCAAAACAAAAGCTGCCTCTCCCTCGGCAGGAAAGATGGCGCCATTTATATGCAAGGCTTTAATTACATTAATAAGCTTCGCAGAAACTCGTGGGTGGACATAACATTTTGCAGATAGTCAACTCATTTTTTATTCATATACATTTTCCACGTTATACAATTAGCAATTGGAATGGAATTAACAAGAAATGTAAATCGATAACCCAGGTGACATCACAAATGACAAGCGTTTCTTTTTTGAAATTCAAATATGTAATTTGTTTATGGCATTTTTTCTGAATAGCCATTTAATAGTGGTAATTTTTTTCACTTTGCCTGGTGGTCTCATAAGGGATTGTCTACATAAAATATTTGTCAATTAAAAAGAACAAAAATGACAAGTATAATTTTAAATAGTGCATGTTAAAGAATGAGTTCCTAGTGCAAGTTGGAATAACGTTAGGGTGATCGACGAGTTTATGACGTTCTGCGCTTTGATTAGCCTGTTCCTGTATCTAACCAATCAGAAGGTTTTAAGCCAGGTGTTCTAAGTGCCTAAGGTAAATTTTCTTCAGGCTAACACTATCGAAACTTTACCGTGTTTAGCTTTATTGGTTAATTGTCTTTGCGCTGGCCAATCAAAGGCCAAAGGCAATTTGCGCGGAAGGCCCAAAACATGTCGATTGCGTTAACATTAAGCAAACTAGCACTAGGCACTCAAGTATATTAAAAGTCACTAACCGCTAATAAAAACTTGCCTAACTAATAATTAGTTTGGTAAAAATTGTATTCAAAATGAACTCTAAACTTGGCTTTACCAGGCTTTGAATGTAATCCGTTAGATTTGAAAAGCAAAATCCCTAAAGCCAGTTTTACGCGGCTTCTGTATTTCGCAATAAAGAATTTAGTTATTTTATAAATCTGTATTTACAGAAATGTTTTAACAAAAATTGTTGCTTCGTACTCGAAACTATGCGAATGATTCAGTTAGTAAATAGTTAGGCAGAAATACCTATGCGAGTATCTCGTGTCATACGATATTCAATTACAATCAACTAGCCAAAACAACTGACTCACGTTGTAGACATACGCCAAGCTGGGCATTGGTGAGGGTAGTGAGGTGCAGAAACAGGTCTCAGTAGTCCACAGGCCATGCAACACTCAACGTCACCTGCTTGCAAGAATCGTACGAAACAAACTCAGCGTGCAGTTTCCATAGTAGATAAGCCGTGTCTTCAAATTTCTTTTCGTAATTCTATTGATATCTCGCTCTACCTCATAAAATCACAGTTAGAGTAAAAGAGAGCGACGCCACACAATTTGGCGGCAAGAATGTTCTATACTCGGCTAGGTTCGGTACAGTTCGTTGGAAGTCAGCGGTAGTCGTAGCCGGTAGCTCCGCTGAGCAGCCGCGCGCACTCCCTTCGGGCCGCCGCGCGCTTCGCTCCGCACACCGCCGCTATAAACAAATCAAATACCCCTCACATAAACACATTAATTGTTCAATGAAAACTAACGAAAGCCTACTTGTTGGTACCGCAGCTCGCTCCGATACTACCTGAGGCGCAGTGGACAGTAAATCTAGCCGACCGGCCGCAATGAATTTAGACAATAATAAGGCTAGGTTAAAAGCTATGCTATTTGGATGTTTGCAGTGAAAGGAACCGTCGAAAGTGGCGATTCGGTGTGTAACTGTGTTGCGGTCATTTTATATTAGATGAATAAGTGGAGCATCTGTCCGAGAGTGCATTATGTACTTGAGTTATGAGTGCCGGTGCTTCGCCGACTAGATTGTGCTGATTGAGTGCGAGCCAGTCCGAGCGGCCGCGCCGGCCCTGCTCGTACGAAACCGCTTCACTTCTCTGAGACCTCTTTGTATTCAAAGTACGTATTTTTCTTATTTAAATGTACTCTTACTGTTATCACTCGACGTCATATCGCTGGAGTTCAAGAGATTAAGTACGCTAAAGCAACTGAGATTATAAACTTTGAGTTTGTAAGAAGTATGACAACAAGCAACAAGATACTTTTACTATCTGATCTTTTATCAAATACTTAAGAGATTGGCAGTCGTATCGTTATTCCGTAGTAGATAGGTGTGTATAAGTGTATGAATGTTAATTGGAGACGGAATTTGGATCTTTGTTTACATAGATATGAGCGCACGAAGTAATTCGGTATGTGTTATCAAATACATATATCGACATCGTGTACATTATGAACGCAAACGAAAATGAACGCGGAAATCGGGGACAAAATTAATGTATCTTCTATAAATAAACGTAGAATAAATCGGTACTTCCGTAATATGCAACCACTGCGAACGTTTGTAACAGGAACATTGTCCGTAAAATATTTTCAGGAAAATACATCGTTACATTTGTCAAAACAAAATTTGAAATGTAGCTACTCTTATCCTTCTTTAGTACCTACTTCACATCACATCACATCATCAACCCATAAGTGTCCACTTCTGAGCAAAAGCCTCTTCTCAGACGGATAAGGTCTGAGCAATTATCACCACGCGTGCTCAAGGCGGATTGGCGATTTCAAACTTATAGTTTGAAATTGTAAGTCTTAAGAATTCCTCGCTATATTTTCCTTCATCGTCATATGTCAGTGGTGTGTAAATAATCATAGTTCTGTTCTGATTCAGTAGCACTTATTGAAACAAAATAAATTTTAACATAACACGTTGGTAATATAATTAATTTTAAATTTTTTAATGTCCGTAAAGAAGCGGCTACTTTTATTTAGTACAATTTATCTAGTATCGGTACAGTATCGCAAGAATTATGGCGATTTGAAAAAAATGTTACAAGTTACCGAAAATTTTGTAATTACATATGTATCATTAACGTTACGATTTTATAATGAGTATTTATTCAAACCTTTATAGTCAGGTAACTAAAGCTCTTAGATTCTAGACTAACATAAATATTCTAATATATACAGTTTATGTTAGTAAATAAACTCAAGCCTATGTCCGTAGATATAGTATAATAGTCCGCGGAATTGACGGAGCAACAACTCTCTGTCGCCTAAAATCCTCCTAGAATAAGGTGTAGGTCACATTGCAGCATTCCCACCTTATAAACATCGCAAAGAATAATTAACATTTATGTTCTTACCCAAATATGTTAAGAATAAGTGCTAAAATGAATAAGGAAGATAATAAGAAAAGAAGTACTGTTATGAATCTTATTAATAAACCTACGTAATTGTATTAATGATCTAGTCTTGTATTATGTGTTACTTAACACTTGTTATCACAGTTATTAACTTGATTGTGAGGTTTCCTATTGTCTCTTGAAGCCACTTTATTCTTAATGAAGGTCGTCATTCTTGTACTTAATCGGGTTTTCCATTTTTATAATTACTGTGAAGTATTTGATGAATGGAAAAATGTATTTTTTATGTTATATAAGTACTATATAACTTAGTACCTTTTAACATAAAAAATAAACACATTAACACTACTTACCTTTTTTATCAGAATCAGTTAAGCAGTTTAGACACATTCGCAGGACAGACGAACAAAAACAAATTCGCCTTTGTACATTATACATGAAATTTAAATGTTGATATAACATTAATCATATTTAATAATATTAAATTTAATTATACTATGCAAAAAAAATCCAAATCAATGATACAAGTATCCCAAAACGAGTTAAACAAATTTGTCTTTTTTGTGTAATTGTTACCTGGTCTACCTACCTAACTGGCCACCATACAGCTATAGCTAATTTGTGTCGTTAGGGCTATTGTTAAGTACCAGTTTTTTTTTTCAAAGTAAACTGGACTTTTTTTGTCCTGTAACAAACATGGCGGGGCAAAATATGGGTCGCAGTTTCGATAACTAGATCTTGAATATTATAATGACAAAGGTTGACTAAAAATGATGTCTTAATTAATTATTATTAAATATCCAATGGCAGATACATACGGTGAAGGAAAACATCGTGAGGCAATTTGAATTTTTAAATATAAGTTTGAAATCGCCAGTCTGTCTTGAGTAAGCGTGGTGATTAATGCTCAAACCTTTTCCGTGTGAGGAGAGGCCTTTGCTCAGCAGTGGGCACTTATAGAGTGATGATGTGATGTTATGTGAAGTGGCAAATACACACTTGTGGGTAATCTGGACTTCTTTATTTTAGTAATATTATTATTTTATAAAATTGTGATGTCCATACTATGATTCTCAATATTAAAAAATGCCAATATTTATACTATGCAATTAAAACAGGTCTACGAACAATGCAAATGAAAATGAAGCCAAATATATTTTGTTAAAATATGTGAACATTAAAATATTTCGTAGCACCCTGTAGTGTGGCGTATAATTCTTGATACTTTGACCCTCGTTCCGTAGTTGCAGTGCTATCGGAAATTGCTTGTGGGGGTTGTCAATTTGCCTCCTCAAGGGGAGCGCTACTTGAAAAGTAGTTTAGGGAAAGTTATATATAAATTCAATGCCTAATTTTAATAACACATCCTAAAGTTTCAAACTAGCTTATCTGAGAATGATATTGTTTTGCTACAGCTATTCGTGAAGAGCTAGAACAAAAAAAAAGCTAAAAAATCTTGCCACATATTAAAAACTAACTACTTTTGCGCTTATTCATTCTCTGCTTTGCTCCTACAGATCGTAGCATTGTTATGATGTTTTATAGCCTATAAGCCTTTCTCGATTTAGGACTAACAAACAAATAAATAATTGTTCAATTTAAACCAGTAGTTCCGGAGATTAGCGCGTTTAAATAAACAAACTCTTTATAATAATATATACTAGCTTTTGCCCGCGACTTTACCTCCTGCAGGTTTTTTGTTTAAATACTGTCTGTCCTTCTCGAGTTCCAAACTATGTCTGTACCAAATTTTATACAAATCGGTTCAGTAGTTTAGGCATGAAGAAAAGAGAGACAGACAGACAGAGTTACCTTCGAATTTATAATATTTAGATTAGTATAAATAATAAGCAATATTGTTTTAATTCTTAGTAGGTGTAAGTAAGCAAAACTGCAAGACATTAAACAATAATCGAGTAATTAATACAAGTAAGAAATACCTTAAAATTCCAACTGATTGGTACAAAATGCGATTGCTAAGCAAATTGTTCTATTTGACCAACGAAGCAGTTACACTATCAACGATAATTTCCATTTACAGCCGTATATGAAAACAGTTGTACATGTTTTCGTGACAAACATACATAAATTTGAATACGATAGTAACATACCTACCTAACTACGTTCAGCAACTAATTTTCCTTTCACGACAGAATATTTAGGTACAGAATCATAATTGTTTTACTGACATTTTGATTCTGTTATTTATTCAAATTATAAATTTTAGTTTTTACTCTTTCTAAGGTCATTTCGACGACACACGGAAAAGGAAACATGCTAAGGAAATTTGGACTTAAAATTTCTTATTCTAAGTTTGAAATAATTAATCCGCCTTAAGCAAGCGTGGTGGCACTTCTTCTCGACGTGAGGAGAGGCTTTAGGTACTTATCAGCTGGTGATGATGATGATGATAAAGATGAGAAGTTAGAGAATCTTAAACTCTGTATAGCCATCAGTTACGATTATTGACTGATGAGGTACGATATACAAACCGATAAAGTTTACAGGGAGTTAGATGCAGATGGATTCTAACACGCCGATTAAGATCATTGGGGCCATTCAACATAGATTTTTTATGTGATAGGTCGGCAAACAAGCTTACGGATAACCTGGCGGTAAGCAATCAGCGCTGCCCATGGACGCCCGCAACGACGGAGAAGTTATGAGTGCGTTGCCGACCTTTTGAGGATTAGGGATTTTGAAAAAGGGAACGGATTAGGTTAGGGGAAGGATTGGGCCTCTGGTAACCTCACTTACACGGCTAAACACAACTATGCGGTTATTTCACGCCGGTTTTCTGTGAGGCCGTGGTATCACTCCGGTCGAGCCGACCCATTCGTGCCGAAGCATAATAGGAGGACGATAACCGATATGTTTATGCTGCGTATTCATATTTTTTGTTCACAACGATTTAACCGACAACTAATCGATTGAAAACAAAAATGTTAAGATTTTTACTACATGTTATCACGAAGTGGACACAAGTACACGTGTACCTAAACATACAGACATTAACAATACCTTTACGTAACACTATAACTATTAAACGAACAATAACGGCTATAAACTGAGCGAAATGCAAATACTCTGCGTTTACAGCATTATTGGAACAAATAGCACGTGGTTATTTTTTGCCAACTAAGGGCTGATTTGTCAATGGTTTGATAAAAGTTAAACAATTATAATGCTGTCGCGTCAAAATGTTTGCATAAGACAGTGACAGCAACAATTTTATTCCTCAGATAACATTTATGTGACTATTAAAAAATCTATAAAAAACAAACTAAATCCCGCTTCTCATGCATGAGGAGGAGGATTCATAATCTGGCAAGTACCTATGTGATAAATATGACCATTCCAAGTTATATATGTACTTTCTAAATTCATTTACACGCACCACCAACCTACAGTGATCGAAAACATCGTAAGGAAATCAGAACTTATAATTTCCAATTATAAGATTGCCAATCGCCAATAAGCCCTGAGCAAGCGTAGTGATTAATGCTCGAAAAGAACAGATCTTCGCTCAGCAGTGAGCTCTTGTAGGCTGGCTCTTATAAATAACAAATGCGGGTACTAGCTTTTAATGGCACATAAAACAACTAAATATATAAAAAACGCATAAATAATTACTAAACAAACTTACTTCGATATTTTTTCAGTTAGGAATCATAATTATTAAACAAACGAGGTCCACACCATTGGTCATTTCATTAATTATATTATTTTTATCACAAGGAAAATCTTCAATCTTCAATCGTATTAATATTGGTATGTAAAATCGACAGTTATGTCGCAACAAGATGACAAGCAGTACTTAGATAGGATTTACCGATTAGATACGGCAAACATATGGTATCGAAAAAATGATAGTAGGTGTATAATTGTTATCGTGTAACTGATTTAACTCTATCAGTTATGTTTCAATACTGGACAGTGATTTAACCTGGCTGTGAAGAGATTGTACACGGTAGAACTATGATACGGCTCCAACGGCTAACCCTTTCACAAAAAAACAGTGTAGTGTGACTGAGGCTACCGGGGTACCGGTAGGCGACACTCTGGGCGTCGTCGGGAATCGAGCGAAGGTCTCCGGTCACTTTTGAGTGTGGGTCTGCGGACGGCGAGTAAGGGTAGCTCGCCGCCCGACCAGAACCAGTCCCGAGCGTACGGCGCGTAGCGTACCGCGCGTGCCTCAAAAAGCCAATAAACCACCACAGACGGGGCCCTATAGAGCCCATGTTCAGCTGGGGTTATATGACACCGCGGGCTTGGCCTGAAGTAGGAGAAGGAACGGGAGAAGTTTTTAAGCTGTAAGAGTCTGCTACTCTTTCTATACCCTAGGCAAAGAAGTTATTTGATGATTTTTGCTACTCAAAAATACTCTGCTCCCCAAAAAGCCGGTAATGCACTCCACTGTAGTCTATTATTGGGGTCGTCATCTTTACCAGTATCCCGTACAAAAATATACTGATACTCTCTAAAAATCTCTTAATACAAATTTCCCTATGGAAAACAGTTTACATAAAAGATATGCGAGCAAATTACAAGGTCCATGAAAAACTTTCATCAAATTCTCGTCTTAAATTCATGAAGAAGACTGCGCTGAAAATAGCTATTTAATTACGAGCGTGTTTTTAATTATTTAATAAACCTATTAAAGTAAAATGAACGCGCAAATTAATGTTGTTTTTGTTTTAATTTTTTATATGAAAACAGCCGCTTTGTGTCTTTCTATGGTCGACTGGAACTTTTTTAATTGCTCACACAAGGAAAGTTTTCTTTTCAAAGGAGAATGAGTTTTTTTTTAAATATTTGGTTAGCCTTGGTGTATTTTTGAAACAGGTGGTTGTATAGCTACGGCGACGTAGCGGTTTTGCTACGCGTTCTGACGTAGGGACTAAGCAAGCCTTAGGTTTTTGTCTAAATGTTACATAACGTATGGATCTGGTTTTCAATAAAAAAGTAGATCTTCGACATAACTTCGGTTTTACGAGTATTATCCTTCTACTAAAATAAGCTAAATTGATTGAACAAACCTTATATTACTATTAAAATTCAGTAAATGACTTCTCTCGCCCAGGGTGAGGCGAGAAAAAGTGTCAGACTTTTACTGACTAAAAACCTCCGTTCCTTCTTCTGCTTTAGTCAGAGGCCGCGATGCCTTATTGTGTTTGCCCGGCAACCCTGGCTGATATAAGTTGTGCCCTGGATTAACACATAGGCTGCTTTTTATCAACATACCATACGACCAAGCCGCGGGCCGAAGCTAGTATGTTGAACAAAAACTTAACATTGCTAATGTAATATATATTTAAAAATTAAAAAAGGAACAAATTTACGTTCTACAAAAAAAAAAATAGAATACATCTAAAACCATTGAACCAACGAATAATTGTTTAAAAGTTAAATCAAACGAAATAACACAAAACAATTTATTTTTTACTCGACGAAAACATTCTTCTTAAAGAAGTTCATTCAGAAGAAACGTTTAAGCGAAGTCAATTAACTTCTGTGGGTTCACAGACGAACGAGATTGTGTTTAAAAGTACCTATGCAATACTTTACTCTTTAAGTTAGAAACAAAATGTATTTTAATTTATTTCTTTATCTCACTTTGCAAAACAAATTATTTTCTTGTAACTACCTCCTTTTCAAACGTTGCTGCACTATAGTTTTCTCGTTGTGTATCGTGATGTGTATCTATGACGTTTACAAATATTAGCACACTCAAGCCACCTAGACCCGAAACAACAATTTGTAAATCACACAGTGTTATTCCGTGCGGGAATCGAACCTGTGAGACGTTGCGTAGCAGCCAGTTGCCAGGCCACTGCGTCAAATGTGCAGCAATATTATTTGTACTTAGAGAAAATCTTTAAATGTATGGAATATTATAGAATTTAAATAGTGAGAGATTATCGGTAAGATTTTCTTCCTTCATTTTAGAATTGCTAAGATTAAGTAATTACATATTTGTTAATTAAATTGTATTTTTTTGTGAATTGCTTAAGGTAGCATTGTCTTAACATCCAAACTACAGCTGTATAAACATGATTGCCTTAAATGTATTTTAATTGTATTCAAGTGGATTTTCAGATTATTCTCAGATTTCTCAAGCGCTATCGTTTGGCTTTTATTTTTGAAGATGTAGGCATGGAGCTTTCATCCAGAACTAAAAACTTTATCAGTTATCTACCATCTTCACTGCCTCAAAAGAAGTCAATAAAAACACAACTCTATTTTCGTCCTCCTAAGTTATCATTTAACTTATCAACTTAAAGTCAATAATGAAGCTCTATGAAAATAAAGTAACCTCTCTATATTTATACGTTTGCGTATATTAACGTTCCCTAGGCGCCATATTTGAAACTTATTTATAGTTTCTTTCATGTTTCCCATAGTCACGGACGAAGTCTATCTCTATACATATACATAGGTGGTATTACTATGTTTATATAGACTACCTCGGTTGTTAAACTAAGAGCACTTACGATGCACTTAAACGTAGAATATATGATTCTATGTTTATGTACTATGTATGTACATATGTACCTAAGTTGACTTAGGCACTTTAAACATTAGCCCGTCTTCTTCACATGCACTATAACAGGCGTAAGAAGCGATAGAAAATAATTTAAATTCGGAATAGATAGGTTGGCGGGGTTTCAAAATTTATATCCTTTTTTTATTAAGAAAAACTATTGCCACACGCACACAAACCTAAAAATTCACATTCATATCACATTTAAACCGGGAACAAAAATTCGTGGATTACACAAAGAATTGTACCGCGCAGAAATCGAACCAGAACATGTTGCACCACAGCCGGGTACCGAATCACTACGCCTATCAATCTATTTATTCCGTCAATTAGTTAATCAAAAAATTATTAGATAGGTACTTAAGTAAGTACGTTTACAGGGATTTAAATAATACGAATTTAAGTTTAGCAGTGGGATGTCTCTACGTCATCGCTTAGTATAAAATGAACTAGATTGTGGCATCGCATGATATTGCAAATTAATGTACGAAGACAAAATATTTGGTTTTGTAAAAATAGAAAAATATGGCGTCTAATTATTTCAATCGATCTCAAGGAAAGATACAAAAAAAACCTTTTTTACACTTCCCTTTTTTGAATATTACTATCAGTGCTGTTTTTATAGTAGAGAGTGGACTTTTATATCGGAGGAAAATTTTATATGTTTAAACATTAAACATTGGAAAATCAATTGTGTTTTAGTTGTACCTCAGTAATTCTGTAGCACAGAATCAGAAATGCATGCATAACAAAGGTAGAATAACCTCTAGGTACAGCGAAATAGAAATTGGAATTTAAAAATTAAGTAACTAAAAGAAATTCATAGTCTTTGTTTCGTAGGCACTACAGAAAAAGATAGCACATAACTTTTGCAGACAAATTACAGCTTTAGGTGGTACTTGAAGAATTTATATTGCCTTGGCGTGTATTTATAGTGGAAAGAATTCTAGAGATCTGTTCAGGATTTTTCGCATTCGCGTTTTCTTGAAGGTTGGAAACCAGCCGCTTCACATTACATTGGCTTCCGATTTCTTAGCGTATTTATTAAAGGATTTATTCGAATTCTATCGACACTAGATTTATATTGACTGTGGTATGGTCTAGTGTTGTGATGTAGACTAAATTCGAGATACTGGATTAGATTGCCAAACCAGTTGGTTGTTTGTTTATTCATAAGTTGAAACAACCAATTCCTGCTTTAGTATTTAATATTTGGAATTTGGATATTAGTTTCACTACTATTTTTTATGTGATAAGACGACCAATGATTAATCTGGTGACCTGATGGTAAGCAATCGGCGTTGCCCAAGGACACCCGCAACATCAGAGGAGTTGCAAATGTGATTTTGGGGATTGCGTTTCGGAGATTTAGGGATTGGAAGTTGCCGGAGCAACTTCCCTCACACGACAAAACATAACGCTGTGGTAGTTTCAAATCAGTTTTTAAGGCTGTGGTATCACTTCGGTCGAGACAACTTATTTGTGCCGAAGCACTACTACTATACATTAATGTAGATTAATAAACTTTAAGAAGTTTAAGAAGAATAAACTATAATAAAAAAGTATTAGATAGATACTATAATAATTCAAAAAGAAAGTTTGAGAAAAATAAGCTATAATAACGCCTCGCTGCCAAAAATGGTAAACGCAATATAATTAGGAAATATTTTGCAAGCTCAACGTACTTATTGTACATTTGTATATGTATGAAATATGAGACCTACTTACATTGCATGGTCAACGCGGTCGGATGCGCTGGCGCATCGAATCAATATTCGTGTCATGCGCACAGGCACACGTGCGATGCTCCTAACAATCATTACGTGATGCCACTGCATCATCTACATGATACTTATCGAAAACGATTTACTATGATTTACGGATATACATAAGTAGGTAAGTAAGTACTGAAATTAGTGGTGTTCATGTGAGTATATAGTTCTTATTTTTTGCAATTTGACGTCACGCGAACATTCGATGTAAACAAAATTGAAGACAAGATTATGACAGTTCAATTTTTTTTTCATTTGTTTTCGTTTGTATTTACAGATAAAAAATATCATAGGATTAAATTTGAAAAGAAATTAGAAATCACCATATGGATTCCATTTTTACTTACGAACTTACTTTGAAAACTCATTAAGTAAGTATGTATAATTTGCCCCTCATATGCAATGAGACAGCCATGGTTACCGCTAAGAGTAAACTTTAGGTATTTAACTTAAGGTACTTTCTGACTATGACCGGAAAGGACGAGGCGTGAGGAAACTATCCTCCTCACGATAGTGCAGCTTTGCGTTGGCGAGTAAAGGTAGCTCGCCACCCTCGGCCTGGAGCAGGAGAAGGAACGGGGAGTTTTAGTCAATAATAATCTGACACTTCTTGCCATAGCCTGGTCGAGAAACTCATAAAAAGGCTTTTGACTACCCCTTAACTATTAAACTAATAATATAGTCAAAAACTATGCATGCATCTTGACATGAAAATACTACGTGTCTCAAATTAATAAAAAAATTCTCAATAGTTGATCATAGTAAGCATTGCTTATCACTATCACTCTACTTGGATATAGGCCAAGAGCTATTTCAATATTTTAGAAATAATATAAACTATAATTGAAATGTTTAGACAGATTTATAAGTGGCGATAACTTCTAGTAGTCATAAATACTTAAGACTAATAATATAATAGAAGTGTATTTTAGTGTCAGGTAAACACCTACTGGTACTATCGACAAACTGTCGATAGTCGATACTTACCTATTTTAAACAAAAATGGCCGGCCGTCACTTATTTTTAGTAACGCCATTGATCTTATTTATTAATAGATTACGTTTAACAATATAATTATGTATGGTATCTCCTTTATCTACTCTAATTAATATTAGGTATGTTAAAGGCATTGTCTACAAATCTGGTTATAAAGATGTGTTAAAAACGGTGTTTGAAAGGTTGCTTAGAGATATAATTGGTGCAAAATTGTTCTACGTCGTCTGAGAACCTCTGCCTTGCACGAAAATCCGCAAAACCGCAATTTCCGCTTGCTTTGCAAGAACTCAAAGACAACGTTGATATAAATTAGCAAAACATATTTAAATGTTATAGGAATAGAAGCGAGATAAAACACATTTAAACATAAATAATGTTATGCCAATAAATTACCAAAATAAGCTATTACATAATTAGCGTTTCCGATCCTAACAATATGTGTCCTTTATCAACACCTTTTATGAACAGTTCAAGGTCTAACGGACCCCTTTTAATAAAAGGCACCCAATCTGATTGTTTCATGCTCCATGAGCCTGAATAATGCTCCATTCAAAGCAAAATATCCGTTTAATTGTGGTTATTAGTTTATTAGTACTGTGAATGTTACTGATAAAAATCGTTGGAAGCAAGTGTCGATTTTTATCGGTTCAGTTTAGTCGATTTTTCCGATTAGTATCGGATAGGTAACGTATCGATACTATCATCTTATCGATCGCGTATCGACACTTCGGTCGTTATGATTTAATAGTGTATGTAATGCTTGTCTTGTTATGTATATAGGAATGTAGGTGTTATGTCTAAGTTACGTGAACAAATTTTGGTCAAAAATAAAAACTTCTTCAACAGAAATGTTTTATTTTATTATCTCTTCGATATTGAGTACAATTATTTTTAAATGACATGACGCATCGTCGACATGTTTGTATAAAAAATTAACAATAAAGTTGGCTTTTTCTTTGTCACGGGAAAATCATCAAATGACTTCTCTCAATGTATAGCAAGAGGGAGTGTCAGACTTACTAACTAAAACAGGCGTTTAGGGCGCGCCTAAGGCGTTAAGTCCGCCATTGTACGTTGTGCAAGAAGTGTGAAATAAATAAATAAAACCCTCGTTTCTTCCCTTGCTCAAGGCCGAGGCTGCAAAACATTATTTACCCGCAATCCCGGCTAAACGTCAGCCCTGTAGGGCTCATTATAGTCTATAGGACACAGAACGCTACGCTATGTAGCATCAACCCTGGACTGACGAATAATGATAACTTGTATTGGATTATTCTCGTTAACTAGTTTATCCTGTTAATCTTGATTTCTTATTAGAAATACGGAAAATTTTTAAATATAATAATGATAATATAATAGACTGATGGTATTGAAATAGTTTTTAATAGCTTATTTAGAAAATATGTCTGTGAAGTTTTGAAGCCTTCTTTTCCTAGATAATAACATACAATCTTGAATTAATTACGCCAAGAAAATCTCTAATTAAACTTACTTCTCTATTAACTAACACGATGATAAGTTACCTTGAAACACGATTATTGCAAACCTTAAAAACTATTCAAGAATATTTTATTGATCATTTAGAATTTTGTAATGCATAAATTTATTTATTTATCTACATAAAATCTAGCAATACATAGGTACACTCAGCATATACCAGCACCACTTAATTCAAGAGAATTGCGAGATATAAACAGTCAAGTGCTTATCTCAAACAAAATTACTTGCAATTTGTAACGGTGTTAATAAAACTGATTACCGATAATCCTTCTAAATTGCTGAATATAAATTGCTACCTATTCTCACGCGGTTTCAACCGCTGCTCGGCTCTTCGCACTCAGGAACATTGTTACTATCTATCAGAGGAATAATTTTGGCAATCCGAGCAGAGCGGTTCCAAAGAATACCCCCTACATACAAACTTACAAACTTACAAATGTTACCTCTTTATAATATTAGTATAGATTATAAACGCACTTCTTTTTTTCTAGAATAAATTTTTCTTCAAGACGTTTTTTCGTTTTGTCTTGTTGCTTTTTAACTAGACAAAAACACACTTCCTTGACTGTACTTTGGTTGTTTAGACGCAATTTGAAAAGCAAAATAAACTTATTACACAGCTAACAAGTTCCTCATCAAAATGAGCTAATGTTGCGCTGTACTTAGCCTCGACTTTGTTAGATTTTATCAGGTGGAAAATATGAAAATTAACAAACCATAATATGCGCAAGCGTCTGGTAATGCTATTGCATACATCTTCATTTCACCAATAGGACAGGTGGAACTTACCTTGTGTAAAATAATCTGTCCAATAATAAATTAATTATAAAATCAACTACAGCCTACTTGGGAAACTCTTCCTTCCTTCTTTTCTCTTCTTTTTGTTTTCACTCTTTTGTTTTCTTTGCCACATTCGGAATGCCCGTGGAGTTACTACGAGTGCGTTGCCGGCCTCTTGTAGGTAATTCGGGATTTAAAGGTAGGGGATTTAATAAATGAGGATTAAGGATTAGACCTCCGGTTACCTCATTCACACGGCGAAACAAAACGTAAGTATTGCTTCACGCTGGTTTGCTGTGAGGTTGGTTATCACTCCGGTCGAGCCAGCCCATTCGTACCGAAGCTTGCCTCTTCCACACTAAAAATTGGTTAAAAATACGAATACTGTGTGAAAATCGTAGTGCTTCTTGAGTGCATGTCGTAAAATCACTTTGAAATTTTGTTAGTACATCTACGTTTTTGGAAAACACGACTTGCTTTCAAAGTGCACTCTCTCCGTTCCTGTCAGATTACAGTCACATCGGATGGCATTAGAGAAAGGAAATATAGAGTGCAATAGTGCACTCGTATTTTCCATTAGTTGCTAACATTTTCCAATGATCTAATAACTGGCCCTCACTAGGTGTCAAACGGGAGCTACTGCTCCATCTCTGTCAAAAGTCTAAGACCCACAAGAAAACTAGGAGTTATTCTGACTCCCAACGGACTTTATGGTAAGCACTCTATACGTTAGGAGGGACCATAGTGCGCCGTGACACTAATAAGCCCAACTAAAATTGGTTAGCGCTAAAGTTCTAAAATATGACTGAAATTATCCACGATAAATGGCCTTTTCACATGCACCAGGATCATCATCAGCCTATAAGTTCCCACTGCTGAGCAAAGTCCTTTTCATGTCCATTGTCCATTTCATGAGAAGAAAGCGCGCGGGGGCGTGGCTCCTGGCCGCCACGACGTTACATCGATGCACCAGTATACGCGACAATTAATAATTTCTAATAAAATCTATGCTCGGCAATAAAAAATATCGACCGAAAAATTGCATTTTTCGGCCGATATTTTTCAAAGTTATATTAATATGAGAGATTAAAATATCTTCACTGTTGTTTTAAGTACGGATATAGATGGAGGTGGATGTTTGCTAGTTACGTCGTATTATATGCTCACCTTCACCGTTGATTTGCAGCAGTAATGGTTTCTAATTGACGCGTTCCGTCAATACCATTCATTACTATTGGCAGGATGCTTCGTTGTTATTTTACTCAATAATATTCATAAGGTCATTTGTGTAAACCGTAACGTGCAAATAAAAAAACAAAGAGAAATCGAATTAAGATTTACTTTTGACAAAATTTCTATAAATGTCTTATTTTATGAGAAAAGAAAACATGTAACAGCCAACTCATGTAACTTAAGTGTAAAAAATATATATGAATTCATTTGTTGATTGAAATATGTGGCTCAAAATCGAAGTCCATCATTTATTTCAAATACGTCAAACAAAGACTTAAAGATAAAAAAAAACAGTCGGTCGGTCAGTCCTTTTATGCAGCTATTTGCTTGACTTATAGACCTTTCAGAAATTGCCATAAATTTGTTTCTTTAACAACAAGTATCGATACTGAACTTAACTAGCCTGTACGTCTAAGGGCTGTTTTTTTTAATAGTCAGATAAATGTTATTTGAGGAATAAAATTGTTGCTGTCCCTGTCTTATACAAACATTCTGACGCGACAGCATCTTAATTATTCCCCAAGTGACTTTTATCTAACCATTGAAAAATCAGCCCTAAGTAATACTTATAATAATATTCTTTATAAGATCTCTCTTATAAGCAAAAAGGTTGATAAATGACACTTCAAAAATGAATGAATATGATACTGTAGTACCTACATATTTCTTAAATACAGAATATTTATGCAGTTACTAAGGTATCCATGTCAGGGATGTCGCGACCGCAGCGTTAAGCCCGATAAAGACCGCTCGATTGTAACGTGGCAACACCTAACTCAGGTATTTGTAAAGGACTAAGTGTTATGGAGTCTGGCAACATTAGATAGCTAATGTTTTGTGTACCTTTCTCGGTAAACGCTTGGTCAGAAGACACTATATAATGCTGAGTTTCTTTATTATTATAGAAATCTATTATGATTTTTTCATGAGTAGGTGTTATGTAGGTACCTACGTCAGAAAATTATAATCATAATGACATCTTTATCAGCAATCGATAGTTTATCTTTTATTTCGTAGGTATCATTTGCATATTTCTCTTGATATAATAAAAAGGAAAAAAGTTCGAATTATTTAAAAAAATCGACTGCTTACCACTTTGTGTCTACATCTAAGCAGTATCTACATACTTAATACACTTAGTATTAAAAAGATATGTATCACTGATGTGATATTTACTTATGAAATTACTAGCTTCCACCCGCGGCTTTACGGCTACCACGGCGCGTGTTATGTTGATAAAAAGCATCTGTCTTAATCCAGAGTATCAATTATCTTTATTCCAAACTAGCTACTCTCGCGCGGTTTCACCCACTGCTCAGCTCCATTTAATCGTAGGGTGATGTTTTATAGCCTATAGCACTCAGAAACATTGTAGCTATCTATAAGTGAAAGAATTTTGGCAATCCGACCAGCGGTTCCAAAGATTACCCCCCTACATACAAACTTACAAATTTTACCTCTTTATAATATTATAGTATAAATCGAAACTAAATCAGTCCAGCCGTTTTTGCGTACAAACGTACATCCATATATTCTCACAAACTTTCACATTTATTATGTTTGTACGATTCACACCTAACCGATTATATACATTTTTTAATTATTACAATCTCTATCTCAAAATGCGGATTATCACGAAATTTCTAGTCGTATTTTGTGCTCAGTTCAAAATAGTTTTAAACTAAATCTGGGTTAGTTACAAGCAACTAACTGTAGAGCGACGTACAAAAAGTCGTTTTCGTCTAACATTTAACTAGCTCGCTCCCTAGGTTTTAATAGAAAAACTTTTTCATTTTTTTCCTTGAAACCTTTTTTAACTTTTTCCAGAATTAGGAAATGGGGATCGTTACAGAATTTTCTTTCTTGGCGAAATAACCAAACTGGTGATAACAATACCTATACATAAATGCTGCCTATGTTACGATTGGTAGATTTGGAACTTAATGACCGGCTCCTAGATCCGTGATAACCAGGATGATGATTAAATAATATATGCACTTCTAGTTATAAAAACACATCTTCTAAATGAATATAACAAGGAATGATCATGGTAAACTTGGTATAACCAAACGTTGAGGCAGAGCTATATTTCGGCACAAATGGGCAGGCTCGACCGGAGTGATATCATGGCCTCACAGAAAACTGGGGTTACAGAAACCCTTGAGTTGTGTTTCGTTAAATAGTTACCGGAGGCTCATGCCTTTCCCCCTCCTCTTTCCCACTTTCAAATCCCTAATCCTCAATTTCCTTGAACCCCTCCGGTGTTGCGGTTGCCCATGGACGGCTCCGATTGCTTACCATCAGGTAATCCGTTCGCCGACCGATTTATAAACAAGTTCTCATTATTATGATATAAATATTTACGTATATTTTAAATTATTATGTTTTTAAATTTGCTACTCAACGCGGAACATTCCTTTTATACTACTTTTTATTACAAGCCCTACACGCTCTGAAAGGGTTTTAAATTAGCATTCATTACAAGAATTTAATTAAAATGGAAGGTAAATGAGTAGTATCTGTATTAATATTTATTTGTTTTATACGTTTATACACAGGATTCATAATAATATTATGAATCCTGTGTAATATAATATAATAATATTCATAGGATATAATAGGATTCATAATAATATTATGAATCCTGTGGATTCTCTCGATTCGGTGATGATGATAATGCTTAGACTTCCTCAATAGTGTGAGAAGAGATCTTTTCTCAGCAGTAGATACTTCGGGCACGCTGTTATAGCACCTCTTTGAGGAGTAGCTTAAGGAGTAGAGGCGCCATGGTGTCCTCACCTTCCGCCTGACGCAGGTACTTACCGGAAACGGCTGCTTCGGTAGGTTCGTCATTGTGAGATCCACCCAGAAGATACTGTGGAACATGCGGTGGATGTGTGCCCTGCTTGGGCTGTCCCTAACTCGCCGTGGCCTAAGAGAAGTGATCGGCGGCGGCGTCCTCTCGCGTCTGGCCGTAGTCGAGGTCATGTTGCGGAGCTAGAGGAACTGGGAAGCCTCTTTTTTGCAAAACTATCGGGAGAAGTCATTTGATGATTTTCCCTTTACAGAAAAGCAGTAGACATTTATTAAGGCTAAAAACAAAGTAATGATTAATTATAAACCATAATACGTTATAACAACAGAAAGTTCACAATAGTTATCGATTTTATATTGTAAGAGTTCTCTTGCAATTTACTACGGCCTTAGCGTGACCTACACCTTGACTCCACTGCAAGCATAGACTACACGTCAATGTACCGTGTATGGGAATATTATTGTCTATTGTTAATTATAGGAATAAACTTTATTACAATGGATCAAGGTTGGTTATTGTTTAAGTTTCAGGGGTAAACAAAAGAGTTCTAAATATGAGTGTGAAATTATATTGTTTTGTCGAGATAGTATTGATAGGTATTTTAAGTATGTACAAGGTTTTACAACTTTTTGGATAAATCATTATAAATGGCCTATAGTAAGATCAATATACCATTTTCTTATAATTAAACGATTCATGGTATTATTTATCAATTTGTTTTGCAAGTTCTGTACAGCTTATCAAAAAGCATATTCGCAGAGATGGAGCAGCAACGCTTTCTAAAACTGAATTAGTATCTTAATTGAAATTTTACAACTAAACAAGTCTAACAGTGATCAGTCAACTGCTAGACCAGGATGCTGATTATAATCTGAAAATTTATGATTTTTTAATATCTAATATTTTTAAAATCGTCAGTTTTCTGACTGAACTTTGTAGGGGATTGTAAACCGGAACCAATATAATGGTAAAAAGAAGAATATTAGATAAATAGTGATTTTTCTTGTAAATAACATTTTATTGAATTGAAAAAATAGTGATTTTTTTTTGTAGGTAACATATTATTGAACTAAAAAAAAATTTAATATACTTTTTTAGTATATAAAGTACCCAATTAATTAATTATGTTATATGACTCATTCAAGTAACGCTTGCCTAGATACCTCGACTAGTTTCAAGCCACACTGGGTCTCAAAATATATTTTTAAGCGATCAGAAAGAGAGAATAGTAATTAATTTAATATGTCTCACGAAAACTATCTCTACATGTTAGCTTAGTCATACTATAATATAGCTAGGTACTTATGTATATCCACGCTCCACTATTTATTTATTATGTACTTACAACCACGCTTACAACCTACGTTCGGTCTAGTGCACATTGAGCGCTTCCTATGTAAATATCAAGTTTATTTACCAAGCTAGCTTTACGAGAGTGTGGGCGATCCAAGTTTGTCTGTGTGAGTATTGACAGATTTCTATCTAGATATAGTATTAAATTTTATACTTAATAGCTTTACTGTATTTTCTATGTTGGTGTGCGTTGATTAAACCTATTTATAGATTGCGGTTTGGTTTTATATTCCAAGTGTGGGAGAGCCATGCTTCGGCTCGAATGGGCCGGCTCGACCGGAGTGATACCACGGCCTCACAGAATACCGGCGTGAAGCAAGACTTAGGTTGTGTTTACCAGAGGTCTTATTCTCCTTCTTCCTTAATTACTAAAAGGCTTTTGCTTACCTTCAGGTAATCTGTTTGCTCGTTTGCCCAACTATCTCATAAATAAATCTAATTATAAACTATCACGGTTTGGTTTTATATTCCTATATTTTCTAGTGAATTATGAAGTTGAAAGACACACACTTTGAAAGCTTTGGGGACTTAAATGCTTGGATATATTATTATTTTACACTCATCAATCCCCAAGCGAGCGCTGGCGTTCGCGCGTCTATTGTTCTTGTATTGTGTCTCGAATTACCACGATTTAAAGTTTAAATTATAAACCGGATTTCTGTTGCGTACTGCACCTAAGTTACTTTTGCATTTGTAGTGATATTTTCTCAGTAAAATTGTTAGTAGGTATCTATACCTATCACGATTTTTTTGTTTATCAGAATAACAGGTTCAAGGTCCGAAGGGCGTGTTATGTAAATAAGACTTTCTTATTAACATATACATATACCTACCTGCCTTTCGATATTTTACTTAGTAACATCACTATCAGACGTTTTTAATTATTTACGTTTTAATTTATAACTTATTTTAAAAGAAAAATTAATTTATTATGCCAGTAAGTTTTTTTAAATAAGTGGGGTCATCGTATAGGCCACCAAAACTCGAGAACAAACTAATTACACAAAAAAATAATATAAAAATAAAAATAATCTTTGTGTGAAAATTTTGTGGTATTGTAAACAGAAAAGATAAAATATGGATACAAAAAAAAAAAAATATTAAGCTAATACAAAGTGACGGATGATCCATTAGTCCCACGAAGATAATTCTTTAACACATTTTTTTCTACTAGTAACTTTTAAAAACATTCATTACTTACCTGTCTTCGAAAAAAAATAACGGCCTCTGATACCCATTTTGTGTCTGGAAAATTTTGACGTTCTTATAAAGTAACTTCATGCTAATTTAACATTAGATTAATGTTTATAGTTTTTTTGTCAAACGTCTATGTATTTATTAGTTATACCTCAATGAAATATAACGTAAACCATTTTAAAAGAATTGGTAATACAACTATCAAAATGTTATAAAGTTTATCGTACTTACCTACAATTTATTTAAATTATACATTTTAAACTTTTCTACTGTTTAAAACCACACAAAGGTATTCTTATACATAATATCAGCATTCGACACTAGTCTTTAACAAATGACTATCTACATAGTTCTTCAAAGAAAAACATGGCGTCGTTTTCCTTCATTCATAGAAAGACAAAGCGGTAACAGCTGTGTGTTCGCACAGTTCGGAATGGCGATACATTTAACTAAAAGTATTGCACGCGATCTTTGAAGCTTAGGTATGTTATGTACCTACCTATTCTTAATTGAACTCAATATTTTATTTGAATACCCTAATTATATGTATTGTTTTCGTTGTCAGTTACTTTTTTAGATCTTTTATTTCTGATTCGATTTTAATCAAAAATAAACCTTTTCCAAGGCTTCTGTGCAAAAATCACTTCACTTTAAGTTACTTACGCAAATACCCTTACTTAGTAATATGTTTAAAATACGAAAGGCATAGGTACAAACATTTTTCATCTACCCGATAAGTATCGCATTACACCTTCCAAGAAGAAATGTAAAACCGTTTCTTCAGATAAAACATGAAATATGTCCGGTCCTTAAATAGAGTGATAGCTTAAGTATTCGAGACGCGACAAGAAGGATATTTTCCCCTCTCAAATTGAATTCAAGCGACGTGTAGATCAAGTTTCGATATACCTTCAGCTTGTCTTGTAATTGATTAGAAGACTAAAGCGCGGGAAACATGTCATAGTAAGAAATATTGACGCCATTTTTAAAAATGTCGCGCTTAATGTCATCGCATTATTTAGATATGTTCCGTTTTTAAACATTTTTTTTTTTGAGGCTTTACCAAAAAAATAAATAGGAATTACTTTATGGATATAATTTAATTCTATGAATAAATAAAAATATGAATGTTTTGTATAACTTAATATTTTGGTACCTGATTTATAGCGTATATATATATATATTTTTACCGTGTAATTATGAGTTTACCAGCAATCAATAGAATTCCTTTTGGGAAACCATGTCAATTTATATTAGGAAGATTTATATTAAGACCAGCCTTTACTGGTTTGGATATAATAAAATCCCTTTTGTTTAAGCAGCGGTCTTACATTTGGACAGAAGTCGCAAAGGCTAATCTACGTACAGACAATTAACATCTCTATTGCCTACGACTGTACCTATAAAGTTTATTTAACTTTTCACTTATCAAGTCGCATAAAACTCGAACAACTAAGGACGTAGATAGTAAAAGTCATTGTAAAAGTTCTAACTCCGGCCGTGTTTGGTCTAAGTTACTTAGCATTACATCTTTTTTCCCTAAAGGGGTAAGCAGAATGCAAGATTCATTTGTTCAGTTTTATTTGGTAAAACTAGCTTTTGGCCGCGACTTGGTTCGCGTGGAATAGTGACTTTCTGCAGATTTTTGGTATAAAAACTATCCTATGTCCTTTTTCTCCTTCCAAACTACATATCGCACGCTTAATCATAAAGAGAAATAACTCAAAAATAAGTTATTTAAAGATTCAATCATAAAACGTAATAACATATCGCTAAGAATATTTACGCTCCAACCGCCGCTCGATTTGAATGAATATGAACGAAATAAAGGACTGTCGCTCTCTTTCTGACTAACGCGCCCGAACAGATTGGTACCAGTAAACGGCTATATTCAGTCATGTGCCAACAGTGATGCAAGTAAGGTGATCGCAAAATTATTTAAAGGGCGAAACATTACGGCATAAATCTTTATATTATTAACAGGTAAGTCTTATTTCTTGTTTTAATTTATTCATAAAGTGAATAACTAAGTCTTATTTCACTTTATTACAAAAAGTATGTCACTACTTTGTGATATCATTTTGACTTATTGCAGTTTAGTTTAAATTTTATTAACGCGTCGTCCAAATTTATACGAGTTATTTCGTTTTCATTTTAAAAGAATAAATATAATGTTGGCACAAAATGACTTATTTCGTTTTAGTTTTAAATTATCGTTCAAATTTAATAATGAAACATGCTTGTTGCTGTTTATGATTAATTGTCGTCAAAAGTTATTTGGGACATTTAAAATTATTTCCCTTTCCATTTGAATAGAATATTTTAATTGTTACTTATTCTATGCATCGTCTGAATAGCCATTTAATGAATTAACATCCAATTAGGCCAGTCTTATTATTATTGTATCCTACCCTAATCCTTATATAAGATAATTTGAAGGGTACAGGGACAAAACAAGGAATGTCACAAAAAGAAAGTTTTTGTGTAGGTAATTAATGCTACATAAAAATATGCGCGAAAATCTAAGTTTTGCTGCTAATACTTAATTTATATTTGATTTTTTTTTTGTGACATTCCTTTTTTGTCAGATACTAACCTAAAGCAAAGAATATATACTATTACTTCCGTTCTAAAGCCATTTTTGCCGTAGTGAGGGAATTAATTTAATTATTAATCTGTTTTAAAACGGGTATTAATCGCGTCATACCTTGCTATTTTATTTTTCCGACGTTTCAGCTGAGTTGCATCAGCCGTGGTCACGGGGCGACTTATATAAATTATATTTAGTTTTACATTATTATTGACGTTTAAAACTGTGACTTGATCCGTTATTATCCGAGTCGCAGACGCGCCTTTTTTTAATTACTGTTAATTTAATATTAAAAACATTATAAATTGTAATTTTTTTGTAGCATGGCGTCTTGGAGAGCAAGTCGTATACTTAAATTGGTATCACCTGATGCAACATCTCATACTCAAGACAATCTGGTGGTTAAAATCGACAATACTATTGTAGAAGATCAACACAGTACAGCTAAAGAAAACGCAGAAAATGTTTCCCCAAATAAAAATATTGATGTAAGTAGCTGTGATGAGATCTTATCAGATTGTGATAGAGATGATCAATTTGCCAACAAAATTGATGCTCGATTTATTAGTTCCCGTAAAACAGATAATAGTAGTCTTACTACACACACATCAATAATAAGAACATTGCAAACAAACCTCGTACCAGATTATGACAGTGATGATTCATCCATAAATGATAATAATAACTTAGAAAACATTGAAACTTGTACTGAAATTGATCAAAGCATTCAAAAAGCACTGCCGAAATCTTCTTCTTCAAGCTCGTCTACATCAAGCTCGTCTTCATCGAACTCTACCTCCTCTGGTAGTTCATCTTCGGATTCAGACAGTTCTACGTCTTCTAAACGAACTAATCAACATTCTGAACAATACGCCAATGGTGTAAGACCACAGAGCGCTTCAACTTCCACTCTACCTGCCAATATTTCACCAAATTATACTGATGAAAGTGATAATATAGACTTAAGTGATGACGACCCTACATTTAATTATGAACTGTCTACCAAACGCAAAAAGAAAAACTATTTTTTTGATGCCACCAAAACAGACTCATCTGACAGTGACGACGATAGTGTTTCAGATTCTGATAGAAAGAAGCTTAGTAAAAGAGGGCGCAAGCGATCTCTAAATCCTGCAAAGTGGAAACAAAATAAAGTTAAAAAGCTACGGAACACTGGTGAATCGTATATATCCATATCGAAATCTCAGAAAGTTATTCCCAGCCGCTGTCTTAAAGTGCCTTGCACAGATAAATGTAGATTAAAATGCACAACTAATATATCAATGGATGAAAGGTATAATATATTCAAAGAATTTTGGGATTTAGGAGACCTGACAAGACAAAGAGTTTTTATAAGCAGTTGTATGGTAGACATAACTCCAAAATATAGGTACACAAATGCTACAAATCCCAGACGCCCAAATAAAGCCTATAATTTTACTGTTAATAATAAAAAAATAAGGGTATGTAAGACATTTTTTAAATCTACTTTGGATGTTACGGACAGAATGATATTCACCATACAGCATAAAGTAAGTGACGGTGGCTTTATGCTTGAAGATTTGAGAGGGAAACACCATAGCCACAAAACTCTCCCTCCTGAATTGATTGACGACATACGGAAGCATATTCAATCCATTCCGAAAATAGAGTCACACTATGTGAGAGCTACTTCTACCAGAGAATACATTGACGGTGGTAAAACTATAAAGGATTTGTATTCAGATTTTGTTAAACAACAAGAAGAAAATAACAAAGAGACAGGAAATTACATAGCATACTATAAAATATTCACTCTAGAATTTAATTTAAGTTTTTTCCAGCCAAAAAAAGACCAGTGTGATTTATGTGAATCATTTAAAAACAGTACTGATGAAAAAAAGAGAGAGCTGGAAGATAAATATAATAAACACATAGAAGAAAAGTCATTGAGTAGAATAGAAAAACAAGAAGATCGTAAAAAAGTTACCAAAGATAATATAGTCGCAATTTATGATTTAGAAGCAGTGCTCCAATGTCCAAGAGGTGATACCTCGGCATTTTATTATAAATCCAAACTTAACAGTTACAATTTAACATTAACGGAATTGACACAAACGGAGTCAAAAACGGCATATGATAAAGTACATTGTTATTTTTGGACAGAATCAGAAGCTAAACGTGGGGCAATAGAAATAGGAACTTGTGTATGGCAGTATCTTGAAGGGATATGTGAATCAAATATAGAAGAGAAAAACGTTACATTTTATTCTGATAACTGTTGCGGACAGAATAAAAATAAATATATCGCAACATTGTATTTATTTGCTGTGAACACGTTGAATATAAGAAGTATAAAACACAAGTTTTTAATCACAGGGCACACTCAAAATGAAGCGGATAGCGTGCACAGCTTAATAGAAAAAGAGATAAAGAAAAATCTTAAATCAGGGCCCATTTACAGCCCTGATCAGTACATAGCTTTAATTAAAAATGCTAAAAAAAGTAAACCAGCTATAAATGTACACGAATTAACCTTTGATTCCTTCGTTGATACTAAAATATTGCAGGAAGAATGGGGTTACAATTATAATACAAATATGGACGGACAAACAGTTAATTGGAATAATATAAAAGTATTGATGATGAAAAAAGAGAAACCATTCAGTATTTTTTACAAAACTTCCTACAAAGATGATTGTTTCCAAGAAATAGATGTAAGAAATAAAAGGAAGAAGATGAAGCTCATAACAGAAATTACACTAAAAAAGGCTTACACGGAAAGGCAAGATATAAGTCTTAATAAAAAGAAGGATTTAAGAGATCTCGTCAATAAAGGACTTATTCCTCCTTTTTACGCAAATTTTTATAATTCGATCATTAACTAGAGTTACTTCATTGATCTCATAATAATTCATTAAAATTTTAGTGATTTTGTTTGTCTATAATATTTTTAGAAACATCGTTTTTTTTTTTGTTTTTATAATTAAGAAGAGTTTTAGTTTTGTTATTAAGTATAACTAATATTAGTCAAGTATAACATTATGATTGTTTAACATTGTGATTCCACGTTTATTGATTATTTTTTAAACATATTTTTTTTCACTTTTTGCCCCAGCCTGGGTTTGTGATTAGGTACCTCCCTGCCTTAATTCAGTTAGCCAAGTCATTAATGTCTTGTGTTATATTACTTTCGTACTTTAAAATAAAAGAATATTTCTAATTATGCGTTTCATTACTATAATATTTATTGATATTTTTCCGTCATGTTGTAAGACAAAGAAATATTTCGAATTCTTGTAAGAAAATTATTACATTTATTAATAAAAAATTGAAATAAAGCTTACTTAAGTTGAATAGCTAAACAAAATTTTATTAATAAAGAGATATATTATGTTTTATGACTAATAACATTTAAAATATGCACGTAGATTTTAATCATAAAGTGAAATAACTAGGAACTTTTTTTTTAATGCATCATCTACTAGTCAATAGTAAATAAAATATACTTTTATATAGCACTAAACAAAAACCAATAAACCCAGCTTTCCTTTAAATCAGTTTATTTCCTTATAACACGTCTAAATTAATTTTAATACGTAAACAAAGTTCAACCCAGAATAGTTCTAAACTTTAAACTGGCATATCCAAAAAATATCAATTTTGATATATTTCTTTTTTTGATTAAGCGTGCGATATGTGTATTCTAAATTTCACAAAAATCGTTTAATTTCGCATTTATAATATTAGTTTGGATAAGGAACCAGTCTATAATCATACATACGGACAAACCAATCACTTACTGTTATTTTTTAAATTTTTCTTGCTTTGAAGATAATAAAAAAAAACTTTAAAAACCTTTTCATCTAGGTACGTACCTAAGTGTTTTTTCCCACTCGATATTTTTTTTTTTTATAATTTAAGTGACGACCTAATTTTTTTTTCATTTTCATAACATATCTTTGTCAGACTAGAGATCAAAACTGCCCTTGCTCAGCAAACTCATTAAAGTTATTTAAATAGTCAGTACATATATGAATATGTATAACGCATTACCACATAGTGATGTAACTAGTTTAATCTTGACGCATGTAGCCGTGGCACTGAATATTCTAAATACGTTAAAGGTAATAAGCCTTGCTCTGGTTACTTAATTAATCCCATGTTTGAAGATAAAATACCTACAACATAGTTTTACGGTTCTGCGCATTGTTATGGGAACGTTGATGTGTAGGAACAGTAAAAATACCACCTAAATTTGTAGGTAAAGCCGATGTTGTGGGGCTAGCGTAATAAGCCTAGAGCAAGAACGAGGAGGTTTTTAGTAAGAGTCTGACATTTCCTCTCGCCATACCCTAGGCGAGAGAAAGGATTCGATGATTATCGCTCCTCCAAGAAAAAAAGAGTGCATAACAGTCGTCGCTCGTGTAACTCGCAACTTAGTTCAAAAAGTCTCAGAAACCTGCAAATGCTAGCAAATCAAATCAAATTGTTGAGGTTCAAATCGAAAACTTTCACTTAGTAGATAAAACAAGTATGCATTTAACATAAACTATCTAAACAAAATAAAAACAGAACAAGTAATTTTATTTTTTGTCAGTTACGCATTCAAAATTCGAACTAGCAACATTCCATAATTATATGAAATTTGAATCGGCAAATTAAGAGCTCAAATTGACAGGTGATATTTGATATTCTAGTGATGTAACAACAAAATTCCATGTACAAATCGAGTAAGCAAACAATTGAGCCAATGAAGTGGATTCTTTTGTGTGCGTAACACATCAGCAAAAATAGCATTTTTAAATATGAATATGTAGAACAATAAACTATATTTAAATAAAGAACTTTGACTTTTTACCCACAAAAGGCTGTCAACGTACGAAACTCTGGCGTTGTCGTCTTTTTTCGTCCAATTCGATAAAAAATGATATTAACAAAGATACACTAGAATCAGCAATTGTTTTATTTGGTCATCAATATCTAGTGGCATCAAGTGAATTAGACTTTTGCAACAAGGCAGTATCCGAATGAGTGAGGCCTATAAAGCAATGCACCGAAAGACTATCGATTATTCGTTAAGAATAAACAAACATGACGTCAATCGATTTAAAATTAAAACACTAGAGAGTTCAATTCGGTAGCAGAGACATCGACAAATGTATTGATTGACCTTGCCTAAGTTATTCTTATTAGGCTTGTGTAGATAAAGCCTTATGTAATCTAGACGTCTAAATACTGTTTTGGTAAACATGTTTTTAGATGTTCTGATTTGTTTGGATTGCTTAATCGTTGATTTCTTCATGCATGTCTTTTTGTTACGACGTTTCATAGACTCAATCTGGTCAAATTGCTGGCTGAAGTAGCTACAAAAAAATATAATAATTTATAATATAAAAAAGTATTTTTACTTTCTGTATAGATTGTTAAGTCCTGCATACCCTATGTCCTGGTCTTCTAAATTTCCTGTAGCTTTTAATGTTTTGTTTTTGTAAAGTTGTCTATTTTAAGTAGCAAAATTAATAAACTTTGCTTAATATTGTTGATTAAAACGGACATGATTAAGATATTGTTCAAAGGATAAACCCTTTATTCTGTTGTAAACAACAGTGCCTAATTAATGACAGATATTATTTATTACTTTTGAGACCCTTTTTCGTAGAAGTAATTGCTCACAAAATATCTTATTAATGTAAAGGATTTATTATAAAAACATAATGGAAAAATGCTAAGAGCTTAATTTACCGTAGGTATTTAGTCTATAGGTTTAAGGTTCTTTGGTCAAAGGGTTCTGTCGTATACGTTTGTTGGGTATTTTAACCCGTGATGTCATGAGCGCAGATCTACGCGAGATACAATGTGTTTTCTATTGTGTCTCAAATACCAGCAGACGTCATTGATAATCTTATTTTATTGCCTTTTACATAGAAATATACCATCGTCAAAACCCGGTGCGATTTGAGACTACCTAGTAGAGATTTTGTCCAATTTTTCAAATAAGCAAACCATCTCGAGTCTTTTAAATTAATAACTAGTTACTTCCTTGAACATAAATAACTCAAGTAAAAATATTACTAAAACGTCAAATAAATTACTTAACAGTAACTTATTTCATCTCCTTTCCATAGTTGAGCCAATACACACATAATTGTGTGTGTTTGAGTTTGTCAAGTAAAAAATTCTTCACCATTTTGCGGACGATGATAAAAATCAACATTCAATTACAGTCTTGTCTTAAAAGGTAGAAAAGGATTATCCTGCATAATTATTATGATAAAATTTATAATTAATATTGGAAGGGTCATATAATTATATCAGTTTTATATGGGAATCCGGATATAATATGTATCTTCCCAACTGCTTTTGAATCATAATAAAGAAATGTATGTAGTCACAATGTCACAAAGAACTAATAAAATCATAACTTTATGTAATAAAATAACAAGGAAATAATTAACTTACTCTTTTTTACGACACATATAAAATTAATTTTTATGTCGGTTTTTAGTCTTACTCAAGTAATCGCTTCATGAGTAACTCGACTAATTTCAAGCCACGACGGGGGCTCATATTTATGAGTAGGACACACGACGCGGCGTACGTCGCGTGGCTTTTAGAGTTCCTTGTCAAATAATTAGCTGTTTAAAATAATAATTAATGTAATTTACATTTCAAAAGCGGTGTTATTATAACTGAACAATGTTTCATATTCGTATCAATAATATTTTTATTTTATTTGATAACTTGAAAATCAATTTATCAAACTTGTCTGCTTAGGTCACTAGGTTATTACTTTATTAGTAAATTAGCATTACGTGACACCATTACATTCCCTGAAGAGGTGGTATAAGGTTATTTTTGTCATTGCATGACAATATTTAGTCTCTTTTTACTTAATAGGGACGCGTACAACTATAAGTATCTATAATTACTTACTATATTAAAAAAAACTGAGTTCGATCCCCAATTTTTTATTCGTGGTGTGGATGTGAAATTGTATGTTTATAATAAGACACGACAAAGAAGAAAAAAAAACTACTTTAGTATTGCGAGTAAAGAAAACATATACCTACCTAATACATAGGCTAAACAAAACCTTGAAGGTTCCAATCGCGATTGTAACAAATCGAATCAGTTAAACCATTGTTCTACATATCGCTACTCAACTCTATATACAAGTAAACACGAGTACACATCAATATTAATTCAAAATGTCAACCACAGTGACAGTAAACGTCGAACTAGTAGAGCGGGAAAATAATCTATGGTGATTTGCTATGAAACAGCTGTCACAATCGTTATCTATTGGCAACACACGGAACTAGAGATGTACCTGAATCTATACACTTGCAACCTGTCCTACTTGTGCATAGACAGTCTTTGGTACATCACTGACAAGTATATCATTAGTTCTACAAGATTGAAGCCATGTATCATTGTTTAACATCCTACAGGCCTACATTTGTCAAATAGTCGATGTAAAGGGTTGATTGTTAGTTTGCAATCAACCTCTTTGGATCTATGCTGCCTTGGTACTTTACTCTACGTGTTTCGAACTACCTACTGTTTGATAGTTATGTTTGTCATATAAACAACTATCTATATGTTGCCTTTGTTATTTGACAGTATCTGTCTTATATGACAGAGAATAACATTATATGTGTAGCAAATAGGCGTTTGTTTGTTATATGAAGAGTTGTTGTCAATGTTGTGTTGACTTTCCATCAGAGAAAGCTCTGAATGAGTACTTTGTTGGTATATAGTGACTCTCCTCAGCGAGTACGGATCTTGGTTAACGCTAATAAAATTACTATCGAGGAATCAGTGTTACCTTCAACATGCAAAGAAGTGGTTGATTTTTGAGTTGGTACATTTTAACCTATAAGTGATAGTACTGCGCGTTTTTTTCTTTGATGGGGGAAAATTATTAAATATTGTCCCGAGCTGGACGGAGTGAGAGGTAGCGTCAGAGTATTACTGACCAAAACCACCCGGTTCCTTGTCTTCCTGCAGGCCGGGCAATATGTTATTGAGTTTGATCCTGCAACCCTGACTGATACCCACCGGATCAAAATATCGAAGACTGCCTCGTTTAAAATTTAAACAATAGCTACAATTGTATCAATCATCATCACCATCATCAGCCTATAAGTGCCCACTGCTGAGCAAAGGCCTCTTCTCACACGGAGAAAATGAGAGCATTAATCACCACGCTTGCTCAATGCGGGTGGGCGATTTCAATCTTATAATTAGAAATTATAAGTCCAGGTTTCCTCACGGTGTTTACCTGCACCGCATGTCAAGGGTGTCTAAATAATCATAGAAAGTACACATAACTCGGAAAAAGTCACATTGGTACTTGCCAGATAGGTTTCGAACCCTCACCATGAGAAGCGGGCTCGTCAACCTCCGGGCCACCACGACATCCAAATCCATCGATACTTATAAGTATACCAAATAGTTTACCAAAAAAGGTTTTAATTTCAATCATTAGAAATCGTTATCGAAATAAAATAAAAACCCGTATGTTTCTATATCTAGTAGTTAGTAATCTCTCTACACAATGCGAGTTAATATTATTTCCGCCCATAAGGGATTATCCCCTAATACCAGGCACGTGTTCGCTGGGGGGCGCCTAATGCATTACATCGGCCTTAAGTGGTGGAGGGGTAAAAAGTGGGAGTTAGGCCTATTGTTATATGGTTCATGATAAAGATGGAATTGGTTTAGAAAGAGAATGTAGGTACATACATATGTATATGTATTAATAGTTTGAGTTATATTAGGTACATTAAGCTGTTATCTATAAAAAATATCCCAAATACAGAAGTTAAGATTACAACCTACTAATACTGTGAAACGTAGGCAGACGAAAGTACCTGATGGTAAGCAATCGATGCTACCCTTGGACACCTACGACACCAATAGAGTTGGAACTGCATTGCCGGTCTTTTGAACGTTAATGACTTGGAAATTAGATAATAATAAATTTGGGATTGAGGACAGGGTCTGACCTTCATGTGATTATACCAAACTTCTCATTTGTAGAGGAATATGGTTCCTTTCTCTGTACTATACTTACAAAACTTGACAACCGTTTTTTTTAATAGGTCGGCATATGAGCATACCCGTTACCAGATGGTAAGCAATCAGCGCCGCCCATGGACTTCCGAAACGGAGGGGTTACGAGTGCGTTGCCGACTTTTTAGGGATTAGGAGATTTAAGGATTGTGGAGAGATCGGGGAAGGGGAAGGATTGGGCATCAGGTAACCTCACTCACACGGCGAAACCCAACGCTGTGGTTATTTCACACCAGTTTTCGGCGAGACCGTGGTATCACTCCAGTCGAGCCGACCCATTCGTGCCGCAGTTTGTAATTAATACCGTTAACAAATTTATAATATTTGTTACCACAACTCAATAGTAGTCGCAAAGTGAAAATATGGCTCGCGTTTCAACAAAGTTTATAACGAACGTAAGAATGGTGTAAAAACCTCAATAACTTATCCTCTGACGTTTCAATTACATCAACGTGCCGTGTAAATAGAGAAAGGGTATGTCAATAACGATTATGGAATAAACACCTTACTGGGATGAAATAGAGTGTAATGTTGTATAGAAAAATATGTTTTCTTTATCCGATTTTATACTTTATAAGTCTCTGATGTTTTATAAGCGTTGTTGTATTTGAAGTAGATTATAATTATAACAAAGTAACAATTTCTATTTTCATAATTATAATTAGATGGTTGGTTGGTTTTTTATGCATGGCGGACTAACGAGCGGGCTAGTTCAGACCTAGTAGAAAGATGGGTTCAGCATAAGACATCTTTCGGCTGACGGTACTGAATCCTCAACGGCCATATAAAAGCACTTTTACACGTCAAAATTATATGTGAAAAAACTAAATGTAGCCGACATCTCCTATCTGACTACGCTGCGAAGAAATGCCGAAACAAACTTCTAGGTCTGTCTCTTTCTCACCAAAGAGTCCATCGCAAAAGGGCGCAAGCCAGTACCTAACTATTTCAAAATTAAACTGCGGAATAGGTAAATAAAATAAATAATAAAATAAATAAAAAAATAAATAATAAATAATACTTACAAAATTTCACCACTATTCAATGGATATGATTATACATATAAACATTCCTCTTCTATCACTTTATCTATTAAAAGAACCGTATCAAAATTCATTGCGCAGTTTAACACATTCAGTGCCCCCGACGCGTATGTGCGTGCGAGGAAACGCACATACGCGTCGGGGGCACTGAATGTGTTAAGACATTGAAGCTAAAGCATACATAAGGACTTAGGGACAGAGAAAGCGACTTTGTTTTCTACTTAGGTACTGTTAAAAGCTGTAACTCTCCTAGTCTACTTTCTCTAGTACCAAAAGCCAATAAGTTATTTAAATTAGCCGTAAAAGAAAACAGACTGGCAGGTAATAAAAACTTCTTGAAATTACTTGATTAAGTAAAAACTTTATTTTGTTTTAAAACTTTGATGGAATTAGCTGTAGACACGCGTTACTAGTAAATAATGGTTAAGAACAGGTGCATGTACTGTTATTCTAATAAAATAAATATAGATAATAATAAGATGGTAGGAACTTGCACCAGCTTTCAATACTCTTAAAGCCCTTAGGACAAAACAATTGACACATCAGTGACGTCAAGCTCAAAATGAAAAGGACGGACGCATAACGTGTTCCCTTTCTAAATTAAATCTTTCGTATTATCCTTGTGTTATATTCCCTACAAAAAACAAATGACATAACACTGACTTCACGCCCAAAATGACAAGAATAGAAATATATCGTGTACTGTTTTTGAATAACATAAACATTTTCAAACATATGATATTCAGCTTATACTATTAATAAGTTGAGAGCAGTTTATTAGATAATCATGGCTTATCATCGCCATCTTGAGTCCTGAGTACCTATCAGAAGAATCATCATGGTCATTATTCATAAATATTGGATAATGAAGAAAAATAAAATCATAATTCAAAACATAAAAATATACATTTTAACAACATGTCACGCGAGCGCAGTATAAAATGCAATAAATATATTTAAAAAATATCCTATACCTACCTACTTATCTTAAACAAAGTTGTAAAATTTTATCCATTCACAAATGACGTAATATTTTCCTCTCCAGACACAGATAACAAAACGTACACGAGGGAAATGTTCTGTGCGATGAGACACGACGTCGTCAGACAATATTACGAGACAGGTCAGAATGTCAGACGGGTGAAACGCCAAACTTATCGGCGACATAACATAACTTTTTATTTTTATGTGATATATCGGCAAACGTGCAGACTGATTACCTGACGGTAAGCAATCAACGCTGCCCATGGATACCCGTAAGAACGGAGGAGTTATGAGCGCGTTGCTGCCCTTTTGGGAGTAAGGGTAGCTCGCCGCCCGACCAGACCCAGACCCGAGCGTAAGGCGCGCGCGGTAGACCACCACAGACGGGGCCCTATAGGGCTGATGTTCAGCCGATGTTGCAGGGTAAGTTTAATGAGTCACCGCGGCAGGAGAAGGAACGGGGGGAGTCAATAAGAGTCTGACACTCTCTCTCGCTTTACCCTGGGCGGGAGAAGTCATTTGATGACTTTCCGCTGACAAAAAAAATGGGATTGGCAGAGAGGAAGGATTGGGCCTGCGGTAACCCCACTCACAAAACACTATGGTACGGTCATCTCACGCCGATTTTCTATTTGTGAGATCGTGGTATCACTCTGCTCGAGCCGACCCATTCGTGCCGAAGCATGGGTCTGCCACATTTGCCTACTACAAACTGCACTCACCAAAGGTTTAAGCAAACAACAAGGCAATAAACCATCCATTGTGTAAAATGTTTGTTAAAGAAATAATTTTTACGATCAACGATCAAGATCCGAGTAAACACTAACAGGTTTATAACCTTAGACTTTGATATCATTGATGCCGTACTTTCTCTAACTGGTTTCCAAGAATTGTAATTAAATGCGTGTCCCTGGTTTAGTCGTTCAAACCAGTCTGCCTTGTCCCATAACATTAGTACATACCAAGGAACTACAGAACCAACAGTGTAAAGTATCAAATACCTAATTTGACTACCAAACGATATGATATTGGAAATACGCAGTAAATACTGTTTTGCAGTCATCTGTACTAGTATTTATAAAGAGGTAAAATTTGTAAGTTTTTATGTAGGAGGTAATCTTTGAAACTGCTAGTCGGATTTCTAAAATTATTTCACTGATAGATAACTAAAATGTTCCTGAGTTCTATAAGCTATAACACATCACGCTACGACCAATGGGAGCCGCAGCGGGTGAAACCGCGTGGTTGTGGCTAGTATCAGATAACGGCTCATAAAAAACGTTACTACCAACATTGCAATATAAAAAAACAACGAAAGTAAAAAATGAGGTCTGAGTGAAAAGCTTGTTTATACACCCAGAGGTCACCCATGGTCGTTATTTGAAAAGCCACGTGAAAACAGCCGAAACTGTTCAGTTGAAATGTGAAAAACTCGGCTCGTTCGAGGCAACTCTCATTTCGTTTCGCGTAATGTAGCGAGCGCGCTCCTCAAAAATTTAAGTGAACTGTTCCCTATCCAACGAGCTCATGCAAATTGTGAATGCATACTTAAATTGTTTTAATTTTGTTCTCTGAAAATTGAATTTGAATCTCATGTTGGATCGTGCTTTGTTTTGTTTTTCGATTAAACAATTTTCTGCTGTAGCGCGAAGAATAATGAGAATAGTCTTGTGTGTATTATTTGCGAAGGTCTGTGTAACTTTTAAACCATAAAAATATATTAATTAACACATGAACTAGTTTTCTAGATGTTACAACAGAATCAAACATCAAATTGAAAATGACTCGCTTGTTTGTGTGTATTTCACAGAATAAAATTTCAAAATTACCAAAACAATTAGCACTTCACTTTTATTAAAGATTTCTTTACAATGTCAAACAGAACTATTTTTTCTAGATTAGATTGTAAACACTACTTAATTCTTAAAACGTAGGCAGTCAGTAAATAATAGAAACTTGCATTTTACCCACACTATGAAAGTAAGTTAGTGTCAATTTAGACATTGAAACGCAATTGCAAATGTTATGCTAGAAGCACACAGAACCATCCCGAGCGTACGGCGCGTAGCGTTCCGCGCGCGCCTCAAAAAGCCAATGGACCACTACAGACGGGCCCCTATAGGGCTGATGTTCAGCCTGGGTTGCGGGGCAAGCGCAATGAGGCACTGTGACCTCGGCCCAGAGCAGGAGAACGAACAGGGGGTTTGGTTTTTAGTCAGTAAGATGTGACACTCCCTCCCTCCCAACCTTGGGCGGAAGAAGAAGGGCGGAGTAGTCATTTGATGATTTTTCCCTCGCAAAAAAGCCACAGAACATTGCAAAAACAATATCGCATCAAAACGCTAACAAGGAAATGTACTCAGCTGTTAAAAGGATATTTATCTTCAACAAGATATGACAAACAAAGTTTAGCTCAATCGCTTGGAAAATACATAATGGGAGGTACGGAGGAAACAGTGTAGAATAAAGTGCTTTCGATAAGAAAGTGTCCCTCCGGGCACTCCGCAGCTTTGGAGGCTTGGCTGCGTCCGTGGGTGGTACGGCAAGTCAAAGGCAGGAAAAGGCTTCGTCACAGAACTGAATTTTCTTTACAAAGGACTGAATTTGCCTTTTACTTGAACCCGTTTTACTCTAGTGGGTCCAGTAATTGTCAAGGTCTAAGGATTTAGTAGTTTATGAGAATATATGATGATCTGTTGTCTTATTCGAAGTCTTCGATTTTATCATCAAGATTGACATTTTAAAATTAGCCGTATCCTTTCTTTACATTATATGTATAAGTCCATGATTTTAGTCTTAAAAACAAAAGGAGTTCAGAAAGGATAACTTAAAACAACCTATTAGTTATAGTTTTACAATTGATTGCTATTTGAATTAAGCTATCCGTAAATTATAAGTGCCGTTTTATAGCCTATTTGCAAAAATAAATTCATTGTTTCATAACTACGATGACCATATCACCTTATTCATATTCCAAGTCCAAATACAGGCAAAAAACCACGACAGTCAACAACAGTCCTATATTGAAGAGATTTTTATTAATAGAAATTATTTCTATGAATAGGTTTTATGAAAAAATCGCTTGCTTTTGATACGTAATAAAAAGATTTGTGGGCGTAAGATCATATTATTGGAAGCTCCGCTATATTGAGTACATTTATTCCATTGAGTTTATTACTTTCGTTACGTCTCCGCCCTTTGGCATTCACCTGTATTATGCAAGGTAATTCAATTTGAACTGGAGTATCAAATATTCTTTTTTTAAAGGTATCTTACAGTATCTATATTAAAAGGAGCTGTTCTAAGGTATCTTTTCACCTTCTTGTATATTTTCTTAAGATGTTTTTATGTATTGTAAATATGTTTCCTTTTTAACAACCACTAATAATATTTTTATGTTTGTTTCAGGTATGTCATCATTTTTATCATAGTTGGCAAATGTGGTAAATAAAATCACTTAACGTAACTTCCAAGTGTGCTCGTTTGGTTTCAACCCACATGAGGAGCTCATAATCAAGCGCGGTTTATTGTGAACTCAGAGAGTTGTAACCTAAACATCGATGGAAACTACATTTTTAATTAAGTGTAAATAATGACTTACTCACGTGAATTAACTGAAAAAAACTCTATTAGTTTCAAGTCAGAACTCTTGCACAATTTTTATTTCAAAAATGTTAAGCGGTGGTAGGATAACGTTAGATATAAAACACATTTAAGATAGTATTAGAAAAATAACACCGAGAAAGTTTAATAAGTATATAAAACTAAGTGAAAATAACTTTTCACCAAGAAAAGAAACCGCAGAAAATAATATTTCTATACTTAAACTCGTATTTATTTCAATAAAATGAAACATATTTTTATCAAATGACAAATCAAAATTCATTTTAACAACGCAATGACAAGTTAATTTGGAAACAATTCACAAGTAATGACACCTTGTTACCTGTGTGGCTTAAAAAAGAACTCATCAAACATAATTTATATTTTACACACAAAAAACACAAAACAAAAACAAATGACGAAAATATTATATTAAAAAAATCAATTTGAAAATAGTCTCGAAGTTAAACACCAAATGCCGAGTCTCTGGGTCGTGGATTCTATTCCCACACGGAACAACTCTTTGTTTGATCCACCAACTCTAGTTTTGGGTCGGGTAATTCCGACCCGAAACTAGAGTCGGTGGAGCCTCTCCTGGCTAATGGCAGGAGAGGCCTCGGCCTAGAGCAGGAGAAGGAGCGAGGTGGTTTTTAGTCAGTTTTAAGTATGGCTCGACCGGAGCGATACCGCGGCCACACAGAAAACCGGCGTGAAACAACCACAGCGTTGTGTTTCGCCGTGTGAGTGTGGTTACCGGAACCCCAATCCTTCCCCTTCCCCAATCCCTCCCCAGTCCGAAAATTTCCAAATCCGTAATCCCTAAAAGGTCGGAAACGCACTCGTAACTCCTCCGTTGCGGGTAAGGTAAGATAATCAGTCTGCTTGTTTGCCGACCTATTACATAAAAAAAGAAAAAAAGTTAGAGTCTGACACTCCCTTTCGCCTCACACTGGGCGACAGAAGTAATTTATTGATTTTCCCAGCTCAAGAAAAATATTGTTGTATATATTTATCGTGTGGTATATTTGAAATGAATTTGTAAACGCACCCATGACACAATAGAAGATCCTAATACGGGGCAACGATAAAGAAGTATCACTTACCTCAAATTCCTGTATTCGCTCCCTTGTAGGGACAAAGTATTATATTGCCAATTTCATACACCATACTATTGCGAAAATTCAATATCGAACATTTCTAAGCTTACACAATATTCGAAGGCGAAATACACCCTTTCATTTTTTTCTTTTTTGTTCAGTTTTTTCAGAGAAAATGTCGTAAGAAAATATGAAAAAGACAATTTTAGTATATTTCTGCCTCGATTACTCGATTCTCTTTGGGTGAATGGTCCGTTCTTTTTTCGATTTTCAAAATTAACAATAATAGAAAAAAATTATTCACTTAAATTCTCACTAAGACTAAATATAATGTGTCTAGATTGAGAGCGCTTCAAATTGTGTTATTAGAATAAAAATACAAAAAATTTTGCATAAAAACTTTCTCGTTTGTCAACTCGACTTGTTTCTTCAGTATACTCGACAAAAATCGTACGAAACGATTCTAAAACCACGTCCTCATCACGCGAAAAGAATGCTAAATGAACAGCGAAAACAAATGAATAAATTTAGGAACCTTCTCCGTGGTAGGTAAAATCTCAAAACAAATAATTGTACGTCTGTATATTCTAATTGTTTTGTTCAAAAGTTGTTTTGAAACCGAGGTTGGAAGGAAGTGAGATGTCTTAAGAATGTTTTGTCTGATACTTGAATCCCTCCGGAAAAGAACAACAGATAAGCCGTTTATGTATGCGTCTAAAGTTGATAACAAAAGTGGAAAATGTGCCATATTAATAAGTTGTGTAGTTTCAAAATTGTTTGACGCGGAGGGATTTCCTTCATTCTCTCAAGCCTAAAATCTTGGAAAAATGGATTTTAATGAATTTTGATACTTATACGCATCAAATCAAGGACTAAATCAAGCTTGATTAAATTTATTTTCCAAATGTATCTACATATTTAAGTTGTTCGTCATTTTAAGTTTGTATGTAGACTTAAATTACCACTCTCTGTCTTTTTAAATTTCTTTTCGAAAAATTACTTATGTAATTTAGTTTTTCCACCTTAATAAGTATATTGCTTAAAAGTACCATGATTGTATAAAAAGAAGTTAGCATTTCCAAGCACCCGTGCCTTGTAAACGCCAGCTATAGACAAAAATGTTGATTTAGGAGTTTTCCTCACCTGGGACCGCTCCTGTGGAACATCGGATACGACTGGGTGCTGAGAGGCGAACTCCCGTCGGGCGCCGACTTGACGTGTTACGCGGACGACACGCTTGTCACTGCCCGGGGGAGCTCGCACAGGGAAGCGACGTTGATAGCCACGGCTGCGGTGTCACAGGTGGTGAACCGCATCCGGCGCCTGGGCCTGGAGGTGGCCCTGAACAAGTCGGAGGCCATGGTGTTTCATGGCCCCCGACGCGCGCCGGCGCCGGGATCACACATCGTGGTCAGTGGGACCCGGATAGCTGTCGAGTCCACCATGAAGTACCTGGGATTGGTGCTCGACAGCCGTTGGGAATTCGGTCCCCACTTCCGGCGGCTGGCGCCCAAGCTGATGGGTGCAGCAGGCGCGCTTTCAACGTTGCTTCCCAACTTGGGGGGCCCGAGCGCCGCCTGTAGGCGGTTGTACGTGGGAATCGTGCGATCCATGGCCCTGTATGGGGCCCCTGTGTGGGCGCTCGACATGACAGCCAGTACTCTCGCCATTCTGCGGAAGCCGCAGAGGGCGATGGCCGTCAGAGTCGTCCGGGGGTATCGCACGATCTCCTACGAGGCGGCTTGCGTCCTGGCCGGATCCCCGCCCTGGGACCTAGAGGCGAAAGTACTCGCGTCATTATATCGATGGCGCGAGGAAGAGCGGGCACGGGGCTCGAGACCGGTGCAGCGGCAGATCGCGCGGCGCCGAGAGGAGCTCCGTCAGGTCCTGGTGGCGGAATGGCGGCAGAGGCTTCTGCGCCCTACCGCCGGCCTCGCTACCGTCGAGGCGATCCGGCCAGTACTCGACGACTGGCTCGGGAGAAGGCATGGCTCCCTGTCGTTCAGGGTGACACAGGTATTGTCGGGGCACGGTTGCTTCGGCAAGTACCTGTGCCGCATAGACAGGGAGCCGGACGCTCGGTGCCACCACTGCGTCCATTGTGGGGAGGACACGGCGCAACACACGCTCGCCGAGTGTGTGGCTTGGGAGGAGCAGCGCCGTGCCCTCACATCAGAAGTGGGAGGCGATCTGTCGCTGCCGGCCGTGGTTCGTAGTATGGTCGGTAGCGCAGAGTCGTGGGACGCGGTGGTGTCCTTCTGCGAGGACGTGATGTCGCAGAAGGAAGCTGCGGAACGGGAGAGGGAGATCTCCACTCCCTTCCCAGGCCGCAGAAGACGCACCGGGCGCAGAAGAAGGGCGGATAACGCCCTCTTCCGCCCCCCATGAATGGGTCCAGGGGCGACGGACTTGGGGAAGTCCCCGCCCCCTATCCGATGGACCCGAGGCGAAGGCGCGCGCGGTGTCTACGCGCGCCTCTAAGAGGATGCACGGGGTAGTCGAACACCTCACTACCCCGTGCTAGAGACGAGGCCCGGACAGACCGGGCCAGCACTAGTGTGGGGCTGCGGAAGAATGTGGATTCCCGCGGCCCCGCGCGCACGTGCGAGAAGACACCGGGGTGGTTTTAGCCGGTAAGAGTCCGGCACGCCCCTCCGCCTCTCCCCAGGCGGAGGAAGTCCATGAGGATTTCCCCCCGTAAAAAAAAAAAAAGGAGTTTTCCTCATCGGTAACCCAGACAAACTTAACTGAGAAAAAATAACTGTGCACTTATTCAAAGTTTCACATCTAAAAAAGATCTTATCTAAACTGCAGATAAAATATATTGGAGCCACAGTGGCTGTGATTTCGTATACAGCGCCGATAAGTGTACGATCGTTAAACTGAAAATAGATTGAGACTATCTTTGCCATTATTAGATCAAATAAAACGATCAACGGAGACGTCCACGGACTTTAATATCCAAGAACGAAAATAGAAATTCCGTTCCGCTTCTAGGAAACTAGATTTCTTTGTTAGGTAAGTGGATAAAAATATAAAATAATATCAAGACTATTTCCCTTTAGCGGTAATTGACAATGAATGAATTTATCAGTAGTTCTGACTGGACTGCACGGTTGGTGCGGTGGCTGGGCAACTGGCTGCCGTGCAACGTGTCGCGGGTTCGATTCCCGCACGGAACAACTCTTTGTGTGATCCACAAATTGTTGTTCCGGGTCTGGGTGTCATGTGCATGTGAAATTGTATGTTTATAACCGCACCCACGACACAGGAGAAAATCCTAGTGTGGGGCAACGTTTTTAAAAAAAAAAGAAAAAAAAAAGAAAAGTTCTAGATGATTAAAGAACCTATTAGTGTGATTTTTTAACTCGAAATGATTTACGACAAACGGGTGTACGAATCACCTTATGGTAATAGGCGTCGCCCATGGAACCCGGAAAATCTGAGAAATGACAAGGTATGATCTTTTGGAGGTGAAAAGAATTCAAGGCATCTGGTAATGTCACTGACAAAACACAATTCCCCGCATTGTTTCACGCTGGTTGTCTCTGGGGCCATTGTAACACTCCTTTCATGACGAAGCATGGCTATCATACACTAACCTCATTATTTACTGTTAAACAAACGAAAAATGGCTATACTAAAAATCTAATTACAGTAAAACACATTTGCCTACGTAGAGAACGTCAGACGCTACATAAGAACTCAATAAACTTGATACCTAAGTCATACGCAATAGAACTTATATTAACTTACAAGATTATTGTACCAGCCAATCATGTTTACGATTCCCGGCAGACGGGCAGACAGAATTTCAATATTCCATAAGGACGTCTACGCTTTGCGTGTCCATAATTCGACATTTCCAAGTTGGGCTTTCTATGATTAGTCAGACGACAACGGTCTATCATATTCCATCAAATTGAAGGTTTCATCGCCTCAATTAATTTGAGTAACTGCCTGTTTGTCCCTAGTTAATCGAATTAATTGGATCGCTCGCCCTTACCCAGTTTTGTCGGTCGCAAACAATTAACTGATTAATATAATTTTGCTGGCGACTGCCGATGGAGATATGGTCCTGGTTATAACGATTGAATTAACAGTTTTTCTTAATAAATAGAATAAGTTCTATTTTCGAAAGTAGCGGTTTAAGTATACTCTTTTTATTATGAAGAACAAAAAAGACATTAGGCATGTGGTGAAATTAATAAACTTTGATCGTATATAAAAAAAGGCTTCGAATATTGTTTCATTTACGGATTTAAAGCAATTTTACTAAAAGAGAATGTTCATATTTTAATTATAACTTTCGTGAGACATTCTAAATTAATTATTATGTTTTCGGCTTACTCACTTAATAATTTGATGAGATACTCGACTAGTTTCAAGCCATGCTAGAGGCCCATATTCATTTATTGAAAAGGAAAAGGTTTGTGTATGTAAAACAACATCCATCCAATAGTGGTGAAATTTAGTATCAGAATTACACCCGTGCGAAGCCGGGGCGGGTCGCTATACCTATATAATAAACTAGACTAAATAACTGATAATGAACATCTAAAAACTAAAAGAAAAACATCCAATGGCTTTAAGCGTGTAAAGAAACGCAAGAAAACATGGATTAAAACTAATATTCTTTTAGTTTTGAAACCTATGTGGTAAGTCAAAGTTTGTTCACATCACGCGTTGTGGTCTCATATTTGACCACAGTCCACATATTTCAAGGTTCAGTGACGAAATAAGTGATCATTGGCTAAACAGTATTATTGTAAGCTATCACGACTACAAACATGAAGACGTCATTGACGAAAATGACGATGCATGCACTGAAAAATTTCAATGGATTCAATTGTGCAATCGGTTTTAAATAAAATTAGATTTATGGATTCCGTTGTGGTTTGCAATTTTGTCAAATCTAACTTATCTAAATATCCTTTTTTTATTATTTAATATTATCTATAAAGCTGAAGAGTTTGTTTGTTTGAACGTGCTAATCTCAGGAAGTGCTGGTTCGAATTGAAAAAATATTTTTGTTTTTAATAGACCATTTATTGAGCAAGGCTTCAGGTTCAACATCACGCTACGATCTGTAGGAGCCGAGCAGTGGGTGAAACCGCGCGAGACTATCTAGTTGTACATATGAAGAATTTAATGTGCTCGTATTTGTGTATACTTATATATGTATAATAGAGAAGACTTGATTATTTGTTTCTTTACTTTGAATAGACTCTAAAACTATGTGACCAATTTGAAAAATTCTTACACTGTTGGTTAGCTACTCTACCCTGTAAGATATAAACAATGTGGGTGAAACAGCTAGGCATAGCTACTTGTGATACACAAGTTTTATAGCAAACAGTTTCGGTTAAACCCATAACTTCTGAGCGATCTGATATAAGTCGTGCCTTCACCTCTTTGAGAGTATAGTTAAATGCAGCTAAGTCGGTCATTGGCCTGCTATGACGTCAATCGCGATGTTGCACCTCTCAGCTTCGACGTACAACAGATACTTAACGCTTTATAATATTTACCGATACTGAAATAATCGAGGACAAAGTACAATCAGTTACACAAAGGAAACACAAGCACTTTGATGTTTCGCTCTTGTTGAACTGATTTCATTGATGTTGCGAATAGTATCAACATTTTTTTTGTTTGTTTGTTTTGAAGTTGACTGTACTTTGTTGGGGTCACTGGCATTATGTTTTGGTAGTACTCTCGAATTGCAGAATACAACCGGAACCGGTAAATGTAGGTTGATGTTGAAATGTCGACACTAAATTTATGATTTTCACAAAGTGTGCTGTAAGCTATAAAATATTTTTAGTGTAAGCATACTTTGTACGCGAATAGGGTTATAAAACGTCTTAGTCTTGTAGTTTCTTGTTACTGTTCCGTGATTAAGTCCAGCCATTAAATGAAAAGCAATAAATTTCCAATCTTAGTTACCGAGTCTGCCAAGACAGACTCATCTTTCAAACGCTGAAGCAATGCAAAACAGGTCATTGAGAGCCAATTTCCCTAAAACATTTACAATAAAAGCTGGGGAACTCAAGTCTTCTCTATTCTGTTGAACGTAAAACAATTTATTTTGCCCTTCGGTAAATCATTTTGTGGGAGCGTCCTTGGCGAGACGAGTGCCACCGACGTTTATACGCATTTAACTGAGTTAAATGAAGAACAAGCCGACTAATTCAATTATGCCAAGTTGGGCGGTTGTTTTTGTGCCGTGTTCAACTATGTGTTCCGTTTTCGCTTATTCCTAGGTAAGTGACAGGCGTATTTATCATAACAGTTATGAGTACCAGGTATCATGCAATACTTGAACAGTTGTTCCCGCGGAGACAAGTAACAGTTATCACCAATATCAGATATTCTAACGGGTCAACCATAATCACAGTTTAGATCCTAGTCACAGTTCAAATACCTTCTTGTTTATCAATACTTATAATCGTTGTCGCGAGTAAATAACAGATAACATCGGCTCAGGATCAGCAATTACAATCAGAGTTAACCGAAATTTAAAGAGTAAACTGTGATCTGTGCCTACACCTATTATTTTGTAACAGGTATTATGAACGGAACAGTAAGTAACAGATATAGTCGGCTCCGGATCGGCGATAACAATTAGAGTTAACAGATAACTAAAGAGTAAAATGTGACCTGATCTCACCACCTGTTATTGTAGTAACAGGTATTATTGAACGGAACAGTAAAAGGAACAACAGGTATAATGTTTGACCAATTATAACCCAACTTTCCGTGTTCCCAAGAGTACGACATGATGCGGGTTGGGTCGGGCTGGTCGCGTGTGTCGTGTCGGTCGGATCACACCTTCTGTTTAATTTCAACTGTTTGTAACGCAATTAAGTGTACACGTTTGGGTCAGGTTTCCTTATATTTAAACAGGATAATTAATTTGCTAAATGATTGGTTGAATTTGTTTAGTTTATCGTTTATTGATTGAAGTTTAAGTAAATGCCGTGGGCCAATAAGTAAATTTGTATACCGTTTGGGTTTAAAATTATATGGATGAGTCTCCTTGATAAAATTAGTTGTGGGGGCTCCAAACCTGGAAAGTACCAATGTCACATTTTCCGAGTAGTAGTACTTTCTATGATTATTCAGACACCACTTACACAAGGTGAAAGAAAACATCAGGCTTTATAATTTCTATACTAACTTTTAAACTTTCGCGTTTCATATTTACAACATAAATGACAGTATTAACGCGAAAATAAGGAGGACAGCTTTAAATTGTCGTCGACGTGGAATCCAGTGATGCGGAAAACACAACCTCGCTTTTCTTCAAAGTCGGTAAACACATCTGTGGATACGGTCAGCTTAGTATGTAGACGGCCTTATATGGCAGAAAGTGAAAATAAGGGGGTAGATGAAGATTCATCGCCCGAATGCGGGGAGCTGTGACATCGCATCTTAGTCTGCTTGCGACCACGACCTGTGCAACCAGGTCGAAACGTCAAGCCTACCAAGGTATCTAGATAATTATTTTCGCGTTAATACCCGCGTAATTTATGTTTATAATTTCTAATTATAAGTTTGAAAACGCCAATCTACCTTTAACAAGCGTGTTGATTAATGATTAAACCTAATCTGCGTGAGAAGAGGCCTTTGCTCAGCAATTGGCACTTATAGACTAATGATGTTACATTTAGTTAATTACCTAAAAAAATTGACTATAGGTACAGTAAATAAATGAACAACTTACCCAATTTAGCAAACCAATACGCAATTATATACCTAGGTACTTACCTACCAATGTAGTGTACATTACCATTAAATGTATACATTACCATTGCCTAATGAATTACCTACTCGAAAGCAATAAATTAATCTCGCTTAAATTTTAATGTAACAGTTAAACTAAAGACTTATTTATAGAACGCTACATAATTTAACTTGTTTACTTTATTAACATATGTATTAAAATCAACCAATATAACTTAGAAGCAATTGCTTAATATATATACCTGACATATTAATTACTATTATTTCTAATCTTGCAACCATTCACAAGCTTTAGACTGGGCTTAAATCTACAAATTAACTTTGGCTTTTATTATAGGCATTATTAGGTACAATTTTATTATATACTTTTTACTATATATTATGCATCCTGAACTTACCATTTAGACGCCAGGGTTGCAAGTACAAGATTTAATAATATTAAATCTTGCAGGAGAAGGAAAGAGTTGGTTTTTAGTCAGTAAGAGAACTGACTCTTCTCTCTCGTCCCACTAATGGCGAGTGGCTCGGTCGGAGTGATACCATGGCTCACAGAAAACCTGAAACAATCACAACATTGTGTTTCGCTATGTGACTAAGTTGCCCGAGGCTCAATCCTGCCCCTTCTACCCATCTCTACCTAATCCCTAAATCTCGAAAATCCTAATCCCCAAAAGGTTAACAACGTACTCGTAACTCGTCCTCTGGTTTTGCGGGTGTACATGTGCCGATTGCTTAGACCATTAGGTCTGGTCAACAATGAACAAATCTACGCAAAAACTGTAACGATTTTCTCCTCTCAAGAAAGCTATGGAAAACCAGTATTAACTGAACGTTGAATGTGCGAAAAGGTCATACAAAGCCTATGATATTATTTATTGGGACTATTTGGGGCAAGCCATAAAAACATCGGAACACTGAGGTCCGGCGCGTTTCAGAGACTGACTGTCTTGCATCCCGCAACGAAATAAATCAGAAGATATTATATGAGGAGAAGAAAAAACGAAAACTTCTCTTGGTAAATTTAATGCAGGAGACAGAATGACTTAGGCCTTGAAGGCACAGAAGCTACTGTACAAGTGGGGAAGCTCAGTCACCAACCACGGAAAAGGAACATATATGTGTGAGCTGCTATAGTTGTTTAAAAATTTGTTCTAAATTAAGTCGTATGATATGTAGACATACGTCCACGCGTACCTCTGCCTATCTCTCGGAACAATAAAATACGTGACATTATATTGTAATACACAAAGAGGCTTCCCCAAGTCCCTGACCTAACCCAACACGTTGATTTAACTATCATTGTATGACTGATAAGGTCAACGTACGATAGCAATATTTATACACGATAACTTATCTCTCTTGACACATAAAACAATAAAACAAAACCACGTGCGCATCTGATATTTATTTATGTAAACTATTAAAAGTGTTTACATGCTACGGGTCCAAAACTGCTTAACCGATTTTAATAAAATTTGGTACTCATTTGCAAAATATCAAAGCCTACGAAATTATTATTTTTTGAAAAAAAAACGTTGCTTTGATTTTCTCCTGTGTTGTGGGTGCGGTTACGAACATACAATTTCACATACACATGACACCCAGACCCGGAACAACAATTCGTGGATCACACAAAGAGTTGTATCGTGCGGGAATCGGACCCGCGACACGTTGTAACTACGTCCAACCGTGTAGTCAAACTTACTTACGTAGGTTACTAACATTTTCGAAAATTCTTTAACTCAGTAGAAAAAAACATTTAATTACCATAGATGTTTTTCTCTGTCTCTGTCACTCTAAATCCTTTTTCGAGTAAAAATTTTGTAGGCCTTGATAAGCGCAATTATGTACCGTGGCCTCGGCTTGTGGCAGGAGAAGGAACGGTTTGGCTTTTAGTCAGTAAGAGCCTGACACTTCCTCTCGATTCAACCAGGGCGAGAGAAATCACTTGGTTGAATTATTCCCTGAAAAAAAGGGCGTGTATGTGACCATAAAAGACCATACATTTCATTTTTAGTTATCGAACCAAGTAATTCCAGTATAACATAGCCTCGATCGCAGTTTCTAGCTACTTAGATATTTATCATCTTAGCTCTCAGCACCTACATCAATGGCCAGGATGTCGTGGGCAGAGACGCTATTATACCAAAGGTCAAACCACCACAAAGGACATCAATTATTCGGCCATGTTTGCGTTTCTCGACCGCTTTAGTGGCTTAGGTTCGCTTCATGTACTAGGTTTTAGTACTGGCCGTATCCCAATGTACTACATGTTGTAAATAAAAAAAAAACACTAAGGTGATTTTTCATTTAGTGAGTTTTCCAATCTTTGAGATTTATCATTCTACATTTTCAAAATATCAGATTATTTTTTTAACAAGCCCGCTCATTCGGTTGTGGAGTTCCGTTTTTGTTCTTAATCCATTCAAATTTAAAATTTAGAACGAGCATCTTGCTTACTTAACGAACAGACTTCTTTTAAAGAACTATTATTCTATTTTAACGTTTAAAACTACCCTTTATATAATTCAATAAGAATAAAAAAATGCTTTTGACTTTTACAGTTTAAAATCAAACTTCCAGAACTATTATATAAAAAATATATAAAAACATCGTAAAATAAATATAAACAATCATATAAAACCAATACCTCATCATACAATATTAAGATAACAGACATATTATATGTACCTATATGAATACTAAGTTCTTATTATATTTAACGACCATAAAAACTATACATTAAATATATAAATTGCAAAAAAACAATAAACTATAACGTCTCACAATAGTTTATAGCTAATGCAATTGCCACTGGCCTTCACTACAATGCAATAACATTATTGTATCATACATTTTATAACACAGGGCCGGATTAGGAATGTAACGAAATGAACAATGTAGTATGTAGTCTCTGTAGGATTAAGTTGAGATTGCAGCGAAGCCACATGTTTGTTTGCAGACATTTTGTACAAACTGTAATGTTTGTGTCACATTTGTTATTCAAAGAAAGGTTAGTATTTCAAGTCACTGTTCTTCCCTTTTAATCCCCTTGTAGTTGTACAGGACAATCACTACATAGTATAAAACAAAGACGCTTTCTCTGTCCCTACATCTACCTTATATGGAGAAATTTTGATACAGTTTTTTTATAGATAGAGTAGTTGATAGGAAAAGTTTATATGTTTAATATAACATCCATTAAGTTATGAAATAATTTTGTGTCAGCATTGCAATAGGACTAAGCCGAGACAGGTTGCTAATATAATACCTATCATCTAAAATGATCTGTGTCAATCAAAAATTCTCATAAAACATCTAAGGTCATGCTGCTGCAGAGTACAATGACCAAAATCTTTATAAAAGGCTCGTTTTTCGAATGTCATCAACGATTTTACATTATAAATACTGTCTATTGCTATTTATCTATTATACCATAAACTACACTAGCGCCACCAAAAACAACAGTTATAAGCAACAACGATATCAATGAATTAGTGTGAAATTGTTTACGAATTTATGAATACATATTGAGTTTCAGGCAATATCAAACTTCTGAATGGTTCCAATGAATGGAAAGTTTGAGCTAACAAAAGATTTAGAGGTCAAAAGTACACGTGACGTTTTCCAATAAACGAAACTTGGAATGCTGAATCCTGAATATATTAAACTGTATAAGGGTGAGGACACAAGAAATTACATTTTCGAGTCCTCAACAATAGTAAGACAAGTTTTAATCATATACTTACCTTACAAGACAGTGGTATCGTAGATGAAGCAACAATCGTCCGATCGTAAGTGGCAAATATGCTTAAACAGAGTTCATTGAAGTAATACGATGCAAATTACAGTCTAGCCCTACCTTAGAACCCGGAATTTGTTACGAAAGATTCATATTATATTGAAACTCTCTCATAAATCAATATCTGTATCTAGCTATTACTACATTCACAGAACTTTGAAGGTTTTACCAATAAGTGTGGGAGAGCCATGTTTCGGCACGAATGGGTCGGTTCGACCAGGGTGATACCACGGCCTCACAAAAAACCGGAGCAACCACAGTGTTGTTTCGCAGTGTGAGTGTGGTTACCGGAGGCTCAATTGTTACCCCCCAATCCCTAAATCCCCAAACCCTAATCCCCAAAAGATCGGCAACGCACTCGTAACTTTTCCGATTTAGCGGGTGTCCGTGCGCTGATTGCTTACCATCAGGTAATTCATCTGCTAGTTTACCTTCCTATCACAAAAAACCAGGTCTGAACAAAAACTTAGTGTTTATTCCGGGAGGTATAATGGCTAATTCGTCCCTGCATTGTAATGTGCTGACAATATCACGGTTTTATGCAGGTTGAGAGTACGTACGTGACTCGGATTGTCATCTGACCCGAAAATGTGATATCGTGTGAAGTGGAGCGAGGTTACAACTAATTGTTTTATGTAAATACGTGAGATACTTACATAGATGCCCGCATACATAATAGTTAATAGTTTTTATGTAACAATACTAGTTAAAATTACATTTTTAAGAATCGTAGGTCGTTGTTTTGAAGCAGTGTCACCTATAATGATAACATTTATAATAAAGAATATGGATAAAATATCCAGCATAGTTATATAGAATAGATCATTCAATGAACATCAGAAAAAAGAACCAATAATTCTTCACTGAGCAAAAGGATAGTCTTGGGTTTCCATTCTTTAGTTAATATCATTATTAAGTCAGGGTCATTCCTCTATGATACATAGATGTTAATAGAACCAGATATAAATACACACTGAGATAAAAATACTTCAAAAGGAGTGCCAAGTAAATATGCATTAGGACTATTGCACACGCGTGTATACATATATAGGTATATAGCAATGAACGTATACAGTCAAAGGCAAAAGAAATCTACCTTCTAAAGTGGTTGAACAGCTAAACCAACAGAGGGCTCACTAAGGCCGATGTTCAGCCGTGGTAAGTGCTATAACGTACCAGAGTCATGAGAAAGAGATGGACCGTCAGATTATAGTCAGTAAGAGTCTGACACTCCCTCTCGCTCCACTTAGGGCAGGAGAAGTCAGTAGCAAATAAAACGAGGAACAATAAGTCTATTGCTTAGTCAGAAGAATTTGCTGCGTACTTTGGACCTTTCACTTTTAAGTACAGTTAAAATGTCCTAACTAATATTAACCCGAATTCTAAGTTTGAGGTTATGGATGTACATAAAGGAATATAATTCATTTAACCTTCAATTTATATCTACTGCGTCCGCCATCTTTGTGGTGCCTTATGCCCCAGTTGAAATATTTACAACGTTATATATTCTTTTATTACCTTTACAGCCAGTAATTTTGTGGAGCTGTATTTACTTATTTACGAGTTTTCCTTTCTGGTAACAAGGTCGAATCTAAAATGGCTACTTGATGCTGAAATGGTGATAAAATAGTCTTCTAAGGCTCACACGACAGGATCGTGTTAACTTATAAAAAACGCGGATGACGATTTTTGTCTTATATGGTATGATCATAACAATTCAAGGCCATTAGGTAATATGATTTTTTGTTACAATATTCGGTGCTATTTTGAGGAAGAGTTAGATTTTACTTCTCCTGTCAGAATCATAAGCCTTAAAATATTATTCTCCTAACAACAGAATATTCTAGAATTGCACACATCACGCGATATTATGCAGAAATCCATTCACTAATTTACGAATAAGCTTGCTTACTTTAAGAATCACGCCATGCTCGCGAGAGTGCGCATTACACAATCTAGACAGATAAAATGCTGTCTCTATCTGGGACATTGGTTATTTCCAATTTTCTGCTGCCTATTAATTCGGGCAACCGAAATACCGGGCGACCGAGAATGCGATTTGGAAATCGATACCGGTGGTGGGAAAGTCGGAAATACTCGTATTTATCTTTTTTTGCATCTTCTCCTTGACCGTTTTAATTTAAAAACTTTATCAGATAAATGTTAATGGATAGGTGAATAAGATCTCTGTAGTTACTACAAGTGCCGAATACGTCATTGCGAGGTTAAGGCCACGAACAGTTTTATCAAAACAGATCTAAATATATAGACAAAGATGTTTTATCAAAATAAAATTCGCCTCTTTTGAAACAATCGAATACGATCTGAAACAATCGAATTGCATTGTCAAGACTACAAAATACAATTAAAAGCTATATACATTCGTACAGGTATTACAGATTACACAGTTAAACAATTAATATTTGCTTCTAATTGGCGACTAACGGACCAAAATGTAACGGAAGTTTTAACTGTAAACTCACTGCCCTATGTCTTAAACAAAAAAATGGACGCCGTACAAGCAAACCGCAATTATTCTGTAGTTACAGTTTCTCATTATATACTCGTACAATTTTTAAGATTGGAAACATGATTCATGGTGATCATGATACGGAGTAAAGAACTTTTTACATCATTCGGTGATTAAGACCGTTTACGCACGGTTATTCGTACGCAATTTCAACGTCAAATATCATGGAAAACTACTGAAGAATAATTCAAAAATGTATCAAAGTGTTGTATTGTTTTAGACCTTTTTTGAGGGGGTGGGGGGAAACGACATTATCAAAGACCCACCCGAGATATTCAAACTCTTACTGACTAAATATCACCCCGTTTCTTTACCTGCTCCAGGCTGAGGCCGCCGTATATTATTCCGCTGGCTTCGCAACCCCGTCTGGACATCAGCCCTGTTGAACTCCACCTGTAGTGGTCTATTGACTCAGGATTTATCTAGAATCTTCTTGCAAAACTTCTTTTTACTGTCCAAAAAACTATACACGCCAAAATAGACTAATAGTCCAAGAGAAATTGGTTGGTTCCCATAGAATATTTTTTTTTTATGTAATAGGTCGGCAAACGAGCAGACGCATTACCTGATGGTAAGCAATCAGCGCCGCCCATGGACACTCGCAACGGAGGAGTTACGAGTGCGTTGCCGACCTTTTAGGGATTAGGGATTTGAAGATTTAGGGATTGAGGAGGGATTGGGGGAGGGGAAGATTGGGCCCCCGGTAACCTCACTCACACGGCGAAACACAACGCTGTTGTTATGTCACGCCGGTTTTCTGTGAGGCCGTGGTATCACTCCGGTCGAGCCGACCCATTCGTGCCGAAGCATGGCTCTCCCACATTTAGTTAGTTGAATAGTTTTGGTACCTAATTAATCTTTATCAAAAACACAATTCCGACTTCCTTGTAATCTGTACGAGCTTCGACTATTATAAACAATAAAAAAGCTATAGCAATCTTCTCGTAACAGATTTTTTTTTCTCATTTTTTTGTTTATTGGCATTAACTGACGTTAATCACCGGTCCAATATATTTTAATCTGCATATCAAAGGTACCAATAAAACATGGATTACGCACAACATTGACGCAATATCCACAAAAAATATAACCATATCTGTATAAGTACTGTCAGTGACATAATTGTATAATAATCTTGTTTTGTAAGCTTATTAACTTACTTTCTCACCCCATTTTGCTGTGGGCAGATTGACGTCATGTTAAAGCAATGACAACCTCTGATTCTGGTAATAAGGCCACCAAGAATACCTTACGGATTTGGAAATTTTCTGGCAAATTGGATTGATTTAGCCGCTTCTGTGAAATGGATTTGATGATGTTATATTTTAGTGTACTAAGGGTGACAAAAATGCATGGAGAGCTTAAGGTCGACTATTGACTGACAGGTTTTGCATAACGCTACCATTGATAACTAGATGGCGCTGGTTTTAAATGAAAATAATCCTGCAAAGCTTGAATACTTTACACTGCAGAGGCACACAATAAGGTTTTTAATGGTTAAAATAATAATTAAGAAACAATAATATATTTATATTCAAATACACATTAATTATGTTAATTTTCTTATTTCCGAGGACTTAATATAGCGCCATCTAAGTCAAGTCAAGCAAACCAATTAAAAGATGGCGTCAATAATTAATAATAGACAATAATAAAAGTTATAAACTAACCCGCATTTTCGGTATCATTAAAAATGCGATCGGTAGCTCGGATAAATAAGAATGATAGTATAATGAAGTCGAAGGGCACCGGTTCAATTCCGGGTTATCATTTTTAAATTCAGGTTTTTTAACAATGGTTTTTTATATTTTTTATATAAAATCAATAATAATAATATATAAATAAAATATTTGACGTTTAATATTTATAAAAGATAACAAAAATAAATAAATATATTATTTTAGAATAAAATTATATTAATAAATATATATAAATAACTTTTATAATATGTGCTAACTATTAATGTAAAAGTAACATATTTTTCTTACAGATTAAGACTAATACTAAGTTTAATTCTCATAAAGGATAACAAATAAAACTATTTTAGTGACATTATAATTTCAGACATTTATTTCTTAAAACATAATATTTATTTCTTTCTTATATAGTGTATACCCTGACCTAATAACTTTTCAGCTAACTGACACATTATTTATTACACTTTTTATAAGATTAATAAGTATTTTAAATCAAAATTGTGTTGTGCTAGTCATTTATTAGTTAGTTTTAAACACAATGTTATAATACGATTCTATATAATATGCAACCTTACTTCTGCAACTATTTTACCTCCCCATAAAATTTAATTAAAGTATTGACTAAAGTGATTCATTTTGTGCATCATGTTATGACAAAGGCTCATAGCTTAAGTATTCGTTCCAGAACAAGGAAGAAATTGAAGCTAGACCTTAAATCAATAACATTTCTAAGACCGGGATATAGCATTCACTAGATATGGGACGAATTGTTCATAGTAATTAATAAATAAATAATTTATTATTTTGCAATCAATAGCATCTGTAAATATTAATATTGCTTTTATTTTTATTTCTCATATTTAGTAAAACATTAAAATCATTACTGTATAACAGTCGCTGGTTATAAAGTAGTCAATAAATTTATCCTACTAACACTAAGTTTGAACATTTATCCATTAAATAAATTATAGCTACACCGGTCTTGTAATTACTTAATCCTATAGTCAACAATGTCTTTTCTTTTAAGAACTAGTGTAGCCGCCATTTTTATCGATCCTATTTCTCCTATCTCGCTGGCCAAGGAATAATCCGTATGTCTGATTGCTGACTAAACACTTGCACAATTATGGAACATTACACATAGGACAATTTTCCTGCACGAACGTTATCACCAGCACATCTTCATGACGTCTTTCAGCACATCTATGTAGTTTTCACTGTTTGCATCACTGAAGATGACAATGCTCCAGTAATTTTCCTCATAACCTTGCCCCATAAGTTGAAACTGGTCTGAGTCAATATCACGTCTTCTGCCAGATCCACTACGGTGCTCCAATGAACCCTCTTCTTGAAACAGCTTTAGATATCCATAAAGTGGCAGTCTTTACCTGCAAGGGACGTGTATTATTTATTATTTTCATGTATCGATAACCATGGATAATAAAATAAATAACAAACGGTCATTTATAAGAATACTTACGTTTAAGCCAGTTTCTCTAGAAATTCCAGTATAATTTAAGCTTTGATTATGCAATGCTATTATTTGGGCCCTCGTAGCCATATTAACATTTGAACGCAAATTCATAATAAAAATAAATATTAAAAACTTGTTAAACAAATCGTGACTGAACTCACTCAAAGATAGTAAAGAATGTTATGATTGAACAAAAAGGTTTAATTTTTATACAGTTAATTTTAAATTACCCTCAACTGTTTTGAGATTTATGATCGGGTTCAGTTGCTAAACAACTTCAATATAATAAAGAGTAGGATAATTTCAATAAATTCCAAGGTTACGTAATGGCCTAATGGCTAGTGGCATCGGTTAATTTTATGCTACCGAGTTCGAATCCTGGTTATTGCGTGCTTTGCTTTAAAAAGGTTTGGAATATCGTAGTATTAATTTGTATAAAAATTTATTAAGTTATTAACTTTGTATCTGATAAAAACTATAAATGTATATTTTTCAATACCACTAGTATACTAGCGCCATCTATGTCGTCCATGGTATATAATTAAGGCGATGAAACGCCGTACAAACGATTTTGATTTAGAATCATCCATGCACTTATGACACTGATAGTACCTACATATTTTCGTCACTTAAGTGGTCCTTGAGAACAAGTTGAAATTGAAAATATTGTCAGATTTTTTAGAACAAGTCCAATGGGAGAGAATTAAGTATTAACAATATTTTGGTCAAAGTCTTGCTATATATGATTTTATTGGGCACTGGCTTAACAATACACATTTAATGTTATGACTAAAACAGAGTAAATTACAAGTAAAGAACACACAACACAGTCAAAAACATTAGTCGCAAGAAGCTGGGCTTGTTTCTAGATTTATTATTTCTAAAAGGTTCAATCACCAATCCGAGGATAGTAATGCGTGTTGTTTGATGCTTAAACCTTCTTCGTGTGTGAAGAGGCCTTTGCTAAGCAATGTGCACTTATAGTCTGACGATGATGAAGATAATTATCTCGTTAAGCTAAACGTTAATAAACATCAATAAGACCTTGTAAGCGGTAAGACTAGGATCTAAAATTCATGTTTTTTTTACATCAGCTGTTTTTTTTCAAGGTGATCAATCGCTATGTAATAAATTAATCTTGCTGATTAATTTTTCGTTGCAAAATATTCCGTCATCTCCTAGAGTAAGGAGGAAGTTTTTTTTAAATTTTTGGAATTGTCTTAAGAGGTACATGATTAATGTTATACCAATGTAACGTTTTAGCTTTAACATTAATAATATGCGTATATAAATAGGAATACTTAACGTAGCTATTGAAAATTTACTTTTGATGTATGAATGTACCTAATTAATAAAACGTTTATTAGTAAATTCTATAAGCCTGGACCTAGACTCAAAGATATTGTATTCAATACCTATAGCCTATTTACAGATCTGAATTTGTAAAATAAACACTATTTTTGGGATAGGCGGCAAACCAAGAGACGGGTCCGTCAGCGCCCCCCATAAAAGAAGTACCACAGAGAAGTATAAATAGCTGGAAAAGCTGTTGATACTTCTCTGGTGCTTCTTCTTAGATGTCTTTAAATCCCTAATCTTTAAAGTTAAGGCGCACCAGAAGCACCAGAGAAGTATCTTGTTTCATCAGAACACATCATGAGGTAGTTTCTCATAGGTGAAATCATTCAAAAGAATTTCTTATCAATTAACACATTTTATAGACTTAGAGACGTTTGTTATAGAAATACCCAATTAAATTGTAATAAAATGAAGTTTATATTGTCAGGTGAAATAAATAATATTTATTGCTATTTGTACATATTTATTAGCTATGCCTAGTTTCATGTCAATTAAATGACAATAAAAATTTATAAAATAGGTATATTGATGTTATTTTTATAAAAATACCTAATAGCTTTTACCCGAGACTTGGTTCGCGTAGAATAGTGACTTCCTGCGGATTTTTGGTTTAAAACTATCCTATGTCCTTTCTCAAGTTCCAAACTACATATGTCTGTACCAAATTTCACACAACTAGGTTCAGTAGTTTAGGCGTGAAGAAAAGGCAGACAGACAGACAAAGTTATTTTCGTATTTATAATATTATAGTTTGGATAGGCATGTGTATAGTTCGTACTTTTTTTACTATTTTAGTCAGAGACGCACATAGTGTAAATGTTACATCGATAAGTCATTTGTTTTGAATGCCTTTTAATATGACACAAACTGAGGACAGAATCTAGAATATGCCACAGAGAATTTCAGTTTCTGAAACTTAAAAGTGTCTTATCAAATAAGTTGGTCTTGAATAAACAAAGCAAAAAATAAATTTTTTCAATGAATTTTTATAATAACTATCGTGAGACATACTAAATTAACTAAAATTCTAGTAAATTAACTAAAAAACTCAGTAGGCTGCGCGACGTCGCCGCGTCCGCGCACGCTGCTCATGAGGAAGAACCCCTCTGTGGTTCGAAACTAGTAGAGCTTTTCTCAACATGTACACGTGAGTAACCCGCGAATTTTAGTTAATTTTTCAATGAAACTTATAAAAATGCACTTTTGAAATGTCAAAGCTGTATTGTCAGTCAGTCGATCAGTGAAGATAGGCACTCGTTTCAGAACGGAGATTCGTATGTAGTTAGCTTTAAACGTTGGCTGGAATTGCCAGGGAGTGTTATTATTGGTACGGCGACCTAACTCAGAGCAGAAGTTGGTACGGTATTATAAATCATTCAGAGAAGACTCGCAAAAATATAATTTATTATATTGACCAATAAAACAATCAGACCCAATAACTTTAGTTGCTATCTATTACAACAGTTGTAGAAATACACGTTGATATGTTCCCCAAGGGTCTTAAGTGTCGTAACTAACTCGTCCCAAGCAAAACGGACTTCTTTCCTTTAGTCAAAGTTAGTTTCTTTGTGCCAACTTTTATCGGCATTCATTACTCCCCGGAGACTTGTGTAAGTAACTAAGAAATATATCTTTTCTCGTCTTGCAGTGGAACAATGGTTTCTTTGCCTTTTTACAGTCAGGGTTGTTGTTTTTTTTTTTCTCTGGAATTAGCCATTTCAATGAGCTTTGATCTTTCAGCCGTTGCTTACTTTAATTAGATAGGTTTGGAGATGAGAGGTAGTTGAAAAATCATTAATGTTTATAAGTAAAACTAACTTTAACTGAATAAGGTGAACATCCAAATAGGTAACTGGCATTTAGAAACATCGCTTTTAAAAAGAGAACGCTACCTTACGTTAAAATTGATAAACGAACTATAAAAATGTATGCTTAAAACATTTAAAAAATAAATCATTGATTTAATAAAAAACATCCACCGAACGAAGTTTTAGAATCGAATTTGAACTTTAAAGGTTTTGAAAAATGGGTTTGAATTAAATTCGTTAAACGGTCTCAATAGGCCGGCTTTATGGCTGTCAATTCTATACATTTGCAAAGGTCACGCGAAGCGTTTGTCAAATTTAATGATACGAGTATATCGGCAATCGATATGGCGGCGTCTGACTGTTAACTTCTATTATGGCTTGTACATAATGTCTAGAGATAAGCCAGGATGCAGGTAAGTTAGTATCTACAGATATGCAGGAGTAATATCATTAATAAGTGGAATCATCAAATGACTTCTTCCATTCTTGGTGGGACGAGAGTTTATCGCGATACATGATTGTGCCTAACCCGCGACCTCCGCGAGTGACGGGCAGATCAGAATTATTCGCCAACCTATTCTTTCAATGGATTTTGTAAAAGATGTATAAGAGCTGCGCCCTAAGTGATAATCCAGAACCTTCTTTACTGTCATTCCCGATTTCCCTGCTGAGCATGAAAATTGTGCTTAACTCCTGTAGGTATGTAATATAATTAAAGCCCATAGTATTGCAGCGCAGACTTTATCTGTTAACAATTATTTTCTTTAAGTTTTTCCCAGATTAGTAATAAAAATCAACGAATGTTTTTAGAATAGTCTCAAAAAGTTACTAAGTACAACCTTATGGACTATAGACTACCACGTTCCTAGTAGTGCGTAACAATGACTATATCGACATGAAAATATCGATGTTCCAAACATCAAAACTGCCCACATCGGCCAATGACGTCAATAATTCGCTCGTAGCAACGTTGATGTTACCCACGATGTATGATCGATAAATTAAATCGTATCAGAACCCACGCACCCACGTTTGCACTAATTCATAATTCTCATCTATTTTTAGTTGATCCAAAATGTTCATTTAAATTCTACACGAGTTATTTGCAAGTCAATGTAGACTTACTGAATTCAGAAGGTTCGTGAACTAGAAAAATTGGTAAGTATTTAAAAGTTAAAAAGGTATAAAAGTTGCTTCTTTTTAAAAAGGTTGCACAATGTCTGCACTAAACTGTATCGTGAATACCAGCCTACCTTTATTTCAAACTGTCATACCTTTATTTCAAAGAGATAAATTCGCCATAAAACAATAAGATCTACATTAGCACAGACAGTACCAGTAGTAACATACTAGTCTAGATATACGATACTTTGATTCGAAAAAACAGACCAAACCACAACAACAACTAGCCAAGGATAATCTAGATCTCTCACGGCCTTAACATATTTTAGCTAGACAAACAACATTTCAGGGGTAATGTAGCGATAATTACTTGACTTTAATTATTCGCGCTATTAAACAATTAACCCACTATAACTAAGAGTATTAAGTCTGTTTTAATCTTATTCTATCCTAATAGGGTTGTTATATAACTTTGCTTCTTTAAAGCAAAGGGCTGGTAGAAGTGCAATTTTTTAAATATTTTTTTCTTACCAATCATTTGTGCCCAATAATATCAACTAATATAGTCGTGTCCCGGAAGGCGATTAAGGGGCTCATTTCTAAGTATGAGGGTGCGGGACTGAAGTACGAAACGTATCAAGTATCAATATGACTATTTTCGAATTAGAAGTACTTTGGCCATAAAGAGGACTTTTCAAAAACTTCTTGGATTAAGGAACGGAAGTAAAAAGCACAGAGGTCATACAGTTAATTTCTTGAGACATCAGCATCATCATTATCAGCCCATAAGTGCCCACTGCTGAGCAGAGGCCTCTTCTCACACGGAGAAGGATAGAGCATTAATCACCACGCTTGCTCAATGCGGGTTGGCGATTTCAATTCTGGGCAATTTCTTGACTATTTATACACAATTTTATTTATGTTATGATACAGTCTTACTGGACGAATATTAATTGCCCAAGTAAATATCTTTTTTTCTCTTCCCTTTTCCCTGACGAATTTTAAATTACGCTGGTATTATGCAAAACTGATAAGGGCAGCTCGACCTCGCGATATGAGAATGGGACAACGGGAAAAAACATATTGTTCCCAAAGGCTGTGAGCTATATTGGGGCTTTACTGTTGTCATATTCCTTCCTTGCGAATTGACAATATCTTTATACAATACTTTTATCAAATCATCTCTCTGTTCACAGACAAATGAAGATCGACTTTTGTATTCCAACTGGGAGGAGGCGTTTCTAAACAGCTTTCTTTTATTCACCAAATTTTATGGTAATTTAACCCCCAAATCTTTGAGCAAGTCGAAGACAGAAAGGCCTGAAGGTCTGCAAGACCTGATGTTCAACAGTCGTACTTGCTAACACTCAATATAATATGTACAATACAATTTGTTTAACTTCAATAGAACTAGTCATGAATGAACTAAAACAATGTTTAAAATAAAATATACACAAAGCAATTGAATATAAATTTGTAATATTCAAAACAAAATTGTAACACATATTGTCACAATATCCCTTGACTTGGAACAAGCTATCTTTGCAGTTTGTAAAATTATTGCCACAAAGAAAAAAAACAAAGGAAAAAGTAAATGTTTTCCTTGTCCATACTTTGTTTGCGTGGCAACCCTTGCTTGTAGGGTTCGCACAACATTTGATCCATCTATAAAACCTTATGATGCTTCCACTGAATTTATTATCGGGGTACACCATGGTAACTCACTGAAGCTTGAATTGATAATAATAATAACCGACGCATTCATTAATATTTTAGGGTAAATGCCCTTAACTTATCTTCTTTGTATGCAAAATATTTTCAACCAGCTTTCCGTCTACAGCGAGAAAATAATTAATCGATTTAAATGTATTTGAGGATTAAATTCGACATTTGAAATTAGATGTGAAAACTTTTTCTAACATGAATTTGAATAAAGAACGTAATTTATATAAACTATCTGGCACAAAAATTTATATGAAGACAGTGAAGCAGGCGGTCTAAAATCTTTTTTCGATCGATTTACTACATCATACTTAACTACGTGTTTCACCTACGATTTTCCATGTCATTTTTTTGATGAGAAAATCAGATCTCTTTTTGTAGTTTTGTGAAATAAGCGTGTATTGATCTCTCATGATCTGATTTTCTCATCAAAAAATTACATGGAAAATCTTAGGTGAAACACGTGGCTCCTTCGCCGGGATTGAGTGTGAAGTGTTTAAATGTCGGAAGAGGGCAGTAGGCGCCACACTGACTGTGTCACGGTGCGTCAGTAAACAAACAGATCTTCCCACTATTGACCTACTACTTCGTGTATAGGGCAAAATAGTAGTTTGTTTTGATAACGTTTTGTTTTCCGTGATTCTTTTATGGGGTATAAAGGGGGGAACGAGCAAATGTCACTTGATGGTGAGCAGCGGCTGTCATAAATACTTCCAGCCAGGAGTTGCTTGTACGTTGCTTTTGCCTTTGTAACTTTGTTGAAGAATCTTGATATAGAGCTGCTAATGATCTCAGGCCATAGGAAAAATTTAGGAAAATTATTGCTGACAATAAACAACTTTTTAAATATAATATTGGGCGTGATTTTTTTATTGACATTGACATTCTTGATCAACTTATGATCGAATAAAATAATTACAAGTTTAAAAATCACGTTAGTTGTATGGAAGCTCCATTTTAATATTAATTTGATTTGGTTTTTACAGCGGCAATGGTCTAGCTATCACTGTTCTTAAAATACACCCTGGTGACAAACTGATAGATTAACAGAGAGACGGAAAGCGAAACTTACTAATACAAGTCCAGTTTTTACCATTCAAACACGGAACCCTAAAATATAGCTAGTCATTAAACAAAGACAGAACATCACGTTTCATTCAAAAAAAGCCACAGAATAAATTACAAGTTAAAAAGTTACATTTATACGAATCTAGATTATAGTAATCACGTAATAAGTCACTAACATAAACTGGGTAAGGTTAACAGCTTATTATAACATACACAGTCATAGGCTCACCTTGAAAATATTACATAAATACCTCACTCGTCTAGTCAACAAGCTCTACAAAAAGCCAGCCAAGTTTTTATCCTTAACATGGGATAAACGCGAATAAAAAATGGCAGCTAATGATGCCATGATTTTTTTTTTTTATTGATTATAGGTTCGCGCTTGACCGCTATCTCACCTGATGGAAAGCGACGATGCGGTCGACGATGGAGAGCGCTTACCTAGAAGTAACATATTCACTCTTGACTTAAAGATACCCGGATTGTAGCTATCAGAGCTATTGAATGTTTTGAAATCTATTTTAAAGAAACGTAAGGAGGGTAATCATCATAATTATACTACCTATACACAGGCGAGAGGGAGTGTCAGACTCTTACTGACTAAAAACCACATCGTTCTTTCTCCTATTCCACTAGCCGCGGTACATGATCTAGACCTACAACTCCAGCTGAACATCGGCCTCATTGGGCCCTATCTGGGGTGGTCTGTCGGCTTATTGAAGTGCGTGCAAGACGCTAGGCACTGTACGCTAAGTCTGGTTATGGTCGAGCAGCGAGCTTATCGTTCCTAGTCGTATCCACGTCCGTGGCATGGAATGTGATGCTGAGCCTTGATTTGGTTTTCTTGTGTAAGTGTAATAGTCTTACAGCCCTTCGGCCAATCGGTACAGAGAACCAATGTAAGTGTACACTTGCCTTACGAGGGAGGCAACTGGAAGTCCAATTTATTGTCTCCAAAAAAGACCAATGAGATATTCAACACTATCACGTGATCTATCTTCTTATTTGATAGTCTTTCCCATAAATAACAATTTTAAACAAAACATAAATAACTGCAATTACTGCCACTCAATAATACTTTCCTTTTTATGAGACAGTCTTAACTTAACATAAAGATATTGACACATGTAATGCAAAATAATGGGCATAATCTGTTATTTACATCAATAAGTAGAAAAAATCGAAAAGGTAACTACCTAAATATTTATGTTAATACAAGCTTTTGAACATAAAACACTACAAAACCTGAGAAACAAGCTATTTACAAATGTTCTCTCAAAGTTTCTACCCGCGGGGGAAGCGATGACGTAGCTCTATACTTAATATGAGACGGCAATAAATTACACCTCAGATTGCCTTCAAAACTTCCAAGCAATATTTCAGCTTGGTACTTAAATAACTTGATTCAAAAAAGCAATATCTGCCAACTTGTAAATAAATCGAATCTCTAATAAACCGATATTGGTCTTAAAATAGAATCGGTTTTTGTATTCAATTACATTTTCGTGGTTGACTTGCTTGCTTTTATATTCGTTATATCTGCTAGAAGGTAAGGTATTTAATATTCCCAAATAAATGTACGATGTTTTAGTTAATTATATAATCTTCAACTCTTGCCTGAATCGAAATAAATTCCTTGACACCATGAATAACATAGGAATTCAGACATTCGTGTATGCTTTTGAATAATACCACTTTCATTTAACGGATACTGTAATGTCCTTAAACATTGTGCATTAATACTAAGATTTCTTTCAACCATTGGATGTCCACACAAATAAGTATTAATAATAACGCTCCTAATTACAATACCACTCGGGTAAACACAACAATTACTTTGTGCGTCCCGAATGAACCACAATTTAATACTTCATCATGCCATCAGTTGCCTCAAAGAGCCAATATACTACCACAGATGGGTCTTAGCATGACCAATGTTTAGGCTTAGCCGGGGTAGCAGACAAGAGCAATGAAGTACCGCGGGCTGGTGCAGGAGTCAGTAAGTCTGACACTCTTTCTCGCCATACCATCATGCCATCAGTTAACTGACTTTTAGTTACTATCAGGGTTGTTATTCTCGACACGAACATAAACAGTCCATACACCTACTTCACAGACAGTAGAGACCATTGTGCGAGCTATTAAATACGACACCACGAAGCCCCGCCCCTTTCAAGTAAATATATCACAAGCGCATGTCAACTTATACATAAAACATTAACATATTTGTGACAGAAAATAGAAATGTTGAACTTTCTAGTTGAAACAAATTGTTGAAGAAGTACACAAAGGCTTTCTTTCACATCAAGCCAGTGTCTAACAAGGCTTACATTAACAATACGACAAATTGGCTGAATTATTTGAAACATCCCTTCCAATCCGGACTTCCACAAGTCTGAACTCTAACTTTGAACTTTGTATGTAGTAGATTAGGTACAATATTCTGTGTATGTATATTTCTCAAATGTCAAGGTTAGATGACCGTAAGAACGACAAAGTTTTGTTTGTTTGATTTGTTGTCAGGATATTGGGCTACTTTGAATACTCCGTATAAGTGCGGGAGAGCCATGCTTCGGCACGAATGGGTCGGCTCGACCGGAGTGATACCACGGTCGAACAGAAAACCAGCGCGAAGCGACCACAGCGTTGTGTTTCGCCGTGTAAGCAAGGTTACCGGAGGCCCAATCCTTCCCCTCCCCCAATACCTTCCTAATCCCCAATTCCCAAAAAATCGGCAACGCAATCGTAACTCCTTCCTTGTTGCGGGTGTCCAAGGGCGGCTCTGATTGCCTACCATCAAGTAATCCGTCTACTCGTTTGCCGATCGATCACATTAAAAAACTTTAATTTTACTAAACTATAAGTTTAATGCTATAGTTTGGTAATAAATTGCTTCATACGGTCCAAGTTGGGGTTGCAAGTGTAAGCGTCATGATGTACTGCGACCCGTTTCGGAGCAGAAAGAGGGAGGGTTTTTTTAGTGAGGGGAAAATCATCAAATGACTTCTCCCGCCCAGGGCCGAGCGGGAGGGAGTGTCAGACTCTTACTGACTACTAAAAACCCCCTCGTTCCTTCTCCTGCTCTGAGCCAAGGTCGCGGTGCCTCCTTGCACTTACCCCGCATCCCCGGCTGCAGAGCAAGGAGGGAGGGTTGGTTTTTAATCAGTAACTAACTGTCTACTAGTCTGACACTTCGTCCCGCCTTACTGAAGAAGGCACTTGATGATTTTCTAACCATAAAACATAATTTTGCTAGTTCAATGTCCGCACGGCAACACCATTTGTGTGATTTAAATTTAATTTATTATTATTATTACGGCTCTTAGTATGTGTGTGAATATTTGTGATTGTTACATTCTCATGACAAAGAAACGAATGTTTTTTTTTTTAAATTTTAATTGTATCATCACTTCGTTCAGTTTATTTTTAGTCTCATGACATTACAGCAATTTTCAAAAAATAACATTTCATTCACCTTTGAGCCAACGATAAAGGTCAAAATTCGTTACAATAGCAAAAATAACAAAGATCCTTCACTGCGTGACATTCATTTGTTTGTAATGACAATGACAATTAAATTTTAATGGCACATAAATTAAAACTGATTACACAGTTGCTTTAATTATTTGTGTATTGTGAACTTAAAATGATTCTCATTTATCTTTAACTAAACAACGTTACCTGGGCAACCAGCTGTCTTACTATGGGTCACGGTTTCGATTTCCGTACGGAATAAATCTATGTGTTATGTCTTGATTGTTATTATGAAAAATAATTCCACCATAGTTTACCACTTTAGATACTACTTTTTTTTTAAATACATCTATCAAAGCTAAGCTAAGCTTTGTACAAAATAATCACCAAAAGGTTTTAACACACAAAACAATAACATTTATCTATCCTTGGAGACTATTTCGAAACATTATCCACAAATTGTTGTTCTAAGCTTGGATTTGATCTTTACGTAAATTTGTATGGTTGTAAACACACCTACGACACAGGGGAAAATCCTAGTGAAGGGCAACGTTTATAAAAAAAAACCCCGTTAAGTACCTATTGTACCACTTTTTAGTATACTTAATTAATTTTAATTCAGTTTGTGGATCTTTTTATAAATGGTCGAGATTCAGGGACGACGATTTGCTTGATTTAAATATTTTTTGAACCTAAAAAATACATTGGAATTCATTCAAAGGCAAATTAAATATTCCGGAAATCCTATATCTACGTCTCATGGACTAAATCTGCATGATTAGTTCGTATTAAAAAAAATGTATTCCGTTATGGTAAAACACCATAAACATTTCGCGTTTCCATAAGAAAAAATGTGCGACAAGATACCTAAATTTATTTCCGGCAAATTTGCATTTATTTTTGTAATGGTAATTATGTAAACTTCGTCTAGTATATATTCATGGAATGGACGGTTACATGTGGGTAATAAACAAACTCATTTTACATTTTTTTATGTAAAATATAAATAGAAATATTATGTTCAATTACAGCAAGTTTAATGACTAGCAATGGAGTATGATAGCTAGGTTTATGAGCGTAAAAACCCCAGATTTCTCGAAATAGATAAATGAACAAGTCTTGTTTTCAAACGATAATTACGATAAAAAAACATGTATTTTTGCACTTTTTTCTTAGATAATCTTGATTTCCACATCGTACTTATTAACACGTCTTCGACAATCGAAGGAAGTTATTGTTTTATTCATACCTATCATCATTGAAATCATCAAACCATTAAATATTCATTATTGTTGCATTTGTCGGAAGAATACTATCAATTTTAATGAGCTTCTCATCTCTGTTTTGTGTCATTATATTTCAAGGTCTCCCATTTTTTGTCGGTTAGGAACGGACGCAAATTTACAACGTGTAATATAAATAATAACTTGCCATTTTTTCGTACAGCACGAAAACGATCTGCTTATTTTTTCTTCCAAATGAGTTAATTTATACTAAAATATTTAGGTACTACAATATTTAGGTAAGTTATTTTCTTTATATTTCGGTTTCTTGTTATTAGGACTTATTTTCATGAAAGAATTGGATATTGTACGAATGACTTGCTATTTTCCTCATAGAAATTTCACCAATATTTAAATTCACTTCATTACTCAGATCAAAAAAAAGCAAATACCCTCAATACAACCAGACTGTTTAATCAGCTGTGAAAAACATAAACCGATTCGAACGAAACAATTTACTCGCAGTAATAAAGAGTAACTAAAAATAAACAAATGCTTGATACAGTTAAAAATACCCGTAACCCACTGACCGACCCATTAGGGTAAATTGCGTAAACAAAGTGAAAAACTTTTCGGTGTCCAGAAATACTTCGGCGTTCCAGAGTTCAGTGGCCGAAAAAACATGCGACCACCGACAGGTCGGCCGACCGACGCGTCGCGACGGATTCAAAAGATGTTCAGAAAATGGACACGTGCCGTCTCGATCTGCAAACGTGATTTGGAACAATTTCAATGTTACATGCACTACACTAATGTAATAAATAATAATGCTTATGTTTTGGTTGTAATCCATCATAATCATAAGATAGCTTCGTTAGTTGAATGGTTGCATAAGACGTTTATGTGATTCCTAGGTCGCCAAATTATAGCGCTGCCGTTTTGTCGAATGACTAGATAAATAATAAAAGCTGTACTGCAACAGAAAACGGTTAAGGAAAACATTGTGAGGAAACCTGAGGACCTATCATGAAGTGTTAAAGCGTGATGGAAAGAGGGGGGTGGAGCTATAAAAGATGTATACCTACTGGACTTATATTTTTTAACTATAAGATGAAAATAGCGAATCCGCCTTGAGCAAGCGTGGTGATTAATGCTGAAACCGTGTGAGAAGAGGCAATTACTCAGCAGTGTGCACCTAGATGCAGGCTGATTTAGGGTGTAGGCGATTTTAAACTTATAATTTTAAAGTATAAGTCTAGGTCTTCTCACGATGTTTTCCTTTATCGTCAGTAGCGTCTAAATAATGTTAGAAAGAACATGTAACTCGAAAAAAAGTCGAATTGGGACTTATTAAGTTACGAAACTGCACCCTCATGCGTAACTAGCGGCTTTTACCTTCAGATAACCACTTGTTGATGGTTTTTTTAAAGGGAATATTAGATGAAATATTGCGTTCATTTATTTATGCAGTAAATATCAAAGTATAAAGCGAATTGTCGATAAAAACAATATATTCTTACGCATTGACATGTTGGTACTTACAACTTTCTAATGGCTTTTCAAAAACTATTTGGGTGGCTATCAAATTGTCGATTTCCACTTTTGAAATAAATTATTCTGTAGTCGATTTATTACAGTGGGCTTTAAACAAACATTAGACAAGCTATTTATTTTGTTTTATGTACCTACATTATATTCAAAAGTTTAAGTACACTTACAAATTGCCTATACATGTACATACATACATAATATGTACCTTTTTGTTTTTTTTTTGTTCGTCGAATACTTTCTCTGTATGTAGGTACAAGCAAAAGAGTATTTTAAAGTTGAATTAAATGACAAGCATTTTTTTATTATTGTGCTACTTAGTAGAACCCCTACCTTTATTGTGAATACAACTATTCCATTCCAACTATTCTCCAACAAGCCAATTAATAGAAAACCGAACTAACTCATAAAAGTGGGTATTTGAATATTAAACCTTTTTTTAGATCCATTTTTTTAGATTCAAATACATTATATTTTTTGAATTAGACCTCTATTCTATTAAGCGTACGATATTCTGAAGACAAAATAAATTTTTAAAAATCAACTTCGATTTTTCTACTGTAAAAAAATACCAGAAAATTAATTAAAGCTGATTTTTGTTGGAACATATTTTTACAAAATTCAGTCTTTATTTCATTGAAACTGAAACCTTTGCATTTTAAATAATGAAAACCCAGCAGTTGTGTATAAGTATTTCAACATAAACTATTTTCTATTAAGACCTTCTGAAGATAATAGTTAATTAGTATTGTATAATGGATGTTATTATGTGTGATGAAACAAGGATTTACGTAATTGTCAGTTACCTGTGTAATTTATATAGAATACTTTATAGGCCTTGCTAGGGTTATTAACAGGTTAATAGCCTAATAGACCTCTTCCGCGAACGTGAGCCTTTAATTGTTCAGGTTTCAAGATCATGTCGGATGCTATTAAGTTAAACTTTTAACTTTGGTATAATTAATCCTCATATATGGGTTATGGAGGCCCATACATGAGGGGTTCAAAACCCGGCAAGTACCAGTGTGATTTTTTCCAAGTTATATTATTATGTACTTTCTATGATTATTTAGACACCACATACGGTGAAGGTAAACATCGTGAGGAACCCTGGACTTATAATTTCTAATTATAAGTTTGAAATCGCCAATCCGCATTGAGCAAGCGTGGTGATTAATGCTCAAACCTTCTCCGTATGAGAAGAGGCCTTTGCTCAGCAGTAAGCACTTATAGGCTGATGATGATAATATATGGGTTATGGTATGGGAGTTAAAGGCATGTTCGACAATGTCTAAATAGCCGTTATGTACAAGATATATTTGAATATAGAACGTAATTTATATGAAGCATATGCCACATAAGTTAATTGGGAGCTAGTATGATATTGGTAAAGCAGGGAGCTAAAGGTTAATTTATTCAAATAATTTGTACTTTACAAAATAGCACTGGCACGTGTAACGACCAATAGGTATAGTTTGTTTCAATTCAAAAAGTTCAGGTTGAGAATATTATTTAAAAAAAAATGAAATCTAAACGAATAGATTTTCGATATCGAGAAAAAAGCTAATTAATAAACTCACTCTTATATCTCTATCAGTAAGACATGTATTACTAAAAAGATGTATAGCGAAATTCAAAATTGGAAGCGTTTCAAAGTTCAAACGTGATTCCACATTTGAATTTAGTTAGTAAATCCGCCACGTATGAGAGTATATACTCGAGGGAGCACGTAACTAGTTACAAACTTCGAATTAAACGCAGAAAGCAAAAAAATATACTTCAAAGTGAATAAAACGAACTGGGCGAAAAGTTTTTTTATAACTCTGCGAAATACAAAAGTTAATTATACAACTGTGAATTGTCTGTAAAGTTCAGTTCAATTGTGTTAGTGTTAAGCCGAAAAGTTTTACTCCACAAACAATTTAAATTCACCTTACTCTCATTCTGCGGTTTGTATCTTATTTATCTTATTCGTTGATTTAATACTAGTTTTGGTTTGAGTAACGAACTCTGCGGAGAACAATTAAATACGTAGTTGTGTGTTTGTAGCAAAATAGATGTTTATTAAAAATGTTTCTTATTCATCTGATTGAAATATGTTTATGAGTAGAACAGAATAATTTTACCAAAAGTGGGCAGACCAAATTTTGTTCCGGTAAACATTTGTTTTCTTAAAAGTTTATATTGAAGATTTTATGGCTTCGGTCTCCGACCAAATAAATGATATTGAAAAATTTATCAACAAGACCTCTTCGATCAATACTGATTTTCCTACAGAATTTAAGAATTAGAAATTTTAATTTATTTTCACTTAGTCAAACCTAAAAGGATCGAAACAACTCATTTAAACAACTTTTTGGGGGATTACTTGGATGGGGGGATTGGGATTACAGGGGGATTGCCTGATGGTATACAATAGGCGTTGCTCATGGACACACGCAACACCAGAGGAATTGGTAATGCTTTGATGGCGTTTCATTTTACGATATTTTTAGGTATCTTCTCTTGAAGAAATAGCAAGCTATTTAACGCAAAATATCAAAATGACTACACAAAACATATCTAATACTTTTAATTTTATTTGACTTAGGACTGATATTTCAATAGTCAGATAAATGTTATCTGAAGAATAAAATTGTTGCTGTCACTTTCTTACACAAACATTCTGACGTGACAGCATCATAACCATAAAAATCTAACCTAACCATTGAAAAATGAGCCCTAAGTATAGGTAATATGTGGTAACTTAGTAGTAGGTTTTCTATTATTGAGACAATTTTTCACTTTACTAAATAGAACTAACTAGTTTTCCAAGACCATAAAGGTTCGTATACTCGTAATTTCTTTTTAGCGTGCAACAATAAAATATCATTATGTAAGTATCTACCAAAAAATAAATAGTCCTAACTGCTAACTAGAACTAATAGCGGTCAGAAATAGCATCGACAGGACTAGATTCGAAATTGTGACCACTTTCATTATCCTTTTTCTTTTTTCTAGAAGTTTCCCGCTCTTTTTGCCCGCATTAGTCTCAAGTGTTGCCATTAATTGGTGGATTTTATTCGCATCCGTCTGTGTAAGTAGGCGAACAAAATGGAGGACATTTTTTAGGTCTGGTCCCTAATGTGGTGTTGTAAAAGTACTTTTATTTACACATTTTCTCTAGAATAATCTAGATTCTAGATGTTTGTCATAGTTATGTAATATTTAATTAGATTATATGCAATTGGGTATCTAATCAGAGAGTCTTTAAGGCAAGCGATGATATTAGAAAAGCATAGTACCTAATTGTAAAAATACTTCTATTCTACATTTAGCTCTAGAATAATCTAGATTCTAGATGGTTTTAAGCCTTATGTAATATATAATCAGTTAATATGCAACTAGGTATGTATGTATCTAATCATAAAATCTATAAGTCCATAGGCAAGCAATGACATTAGAAAAGTATAATAATTAATTAATGTTATTTTTTATTGTTTCAGAATGCCAGCGCTCCGGTTGCTGGGGCGAAAATGGCTGGCAGCCTCCGACGATCTCGTGTTCCCCAGCATCTTCGAACTGCTTTTCAGATTTGTATGGTTAGTATATCTCTTTATATGGCGTTAAATATTTTGATCAGTTTCTTAACCTTGTAGGTATAGTAAAACATTGAAACGAATAATTGTACCTAATTTGAGAAATCGTACTTTGTTTTGAAGGTCTACTAGATACAAATGACAAGATTTTCAAATCAAACCTACATTTAATTTTACAATGAATAAACGTTAGATAGACAAACACAATCTATATTCAAAATTCGAAATGAATTTATTATTGACATTATACAATTTATTTAAAAACCTTTCAATTAATTTAAAGCCTATCAGAAACATTTTTTGTTTAATAACTCCAATAAAACCATTTACTAGGTCTATGAATATAACAGTTAAATATTATTCAAGTGCGTGTTCAACTCTTGAACAGAAGATTTTAAACTATAAAATATGAGTGCTAGTAATAAAAATGGTTATTGATAGTCAAATATGTACTCGTAAACAGTTCATATTATTTTATTACGATTGTTATTCGATTATTAAGCAAAAAGGGCGAATGAAAAAGTATAAAATCTATATCAGAAAAAATAACTTGATAAACATCCAACCTCTTTTTATGTCTCTATCGAACTTTATGATAAATGTAGTGTTCATTTGAAAAAAAACATTATCACGCTTAGGAATTCCTTGACTAAACCAGAATACGATTACCTACTATTCGAGAAAAAAAACCATACCTACATATTAGGTACCAAAAATTAAATGTCATCACAATTAAAATAAAAATGTCAGTGATTTGAAAAAGAAAACATTATTGCGCTCAGGAACTCCTTGACTAAACCAGAATACGATTACCTACTATTCGAGAAAAAAACCATACCTACATATTAGGTACCAAAAATTCATTGTCATCACATAATGAAAAATACAACCATACTATTATTATCAAAACTGTGCCCGCTACCTACCGAATTCATATTCATAACATGAAAATCTTTGAACAACATAATCGATAATTCATAAATATTTAAAGCGTCTCCACTTTGTCTGGTTACTTCCGTTGACCGCGATGTGTGAGGACATCAGAGGTCGAGGAGTTACATCAGTGGCTCACTTTCACCAAGAAATACGCCACTATTTGCTGACAACATAATTAATTAATCATACTATTGCACATGTCTGTATAATCTGTGGTAGACTCCATCTTTAGCAATCGATTGAAAATTGATTCTAAATATAAATATTATAATAATAATATTATATTAAATGATTCTAAATAATCAGTTCTAAAATTAAAAATTAAATACTTGCGACATAGTTATTTCATTTACAATGCAGGCTGGAAACAACTGCATAAAAAATTGGTCAATAAAATAGATTCTCTAGAAAATAATCCGATAAATAAAGTCCAATAAAAGGGTCTATTTTCACTTTTTTCACGCGGGCAATATTTGAAGTAGAATAATAAAAACAAATTCCTATAATAAAAATGTCAGACCTTCACTATTTTAGTAACAAAAGAAAACAGAAATGTACCTAAAGGGCTGTAAATATCGCGACAAGAATTAATTTACCCTTTCCCTCGTTAAACCCAATAACAATGTTGGGCTTAATGAAAGGTCTTTTACTAAATTCAACTAAGAATAAAAGTTCTATTAATAAAATGGAAGGAAAGTGTTGCCATGCCTATTATTCTAAACTGAAGTTTTTGCAATAGGTATGGTTTCTTTTAACGTTGAGAAATCTTCCATTCCCCTGTGTGGCAAAAGGGACTGTCAGACTCTTACTGACTAAAAACACCCCGTGGCTTTCCTTGCTACGGGTCACGGCCAGGATACTGTAATGCGCTTGCATCGGCAACGTCAAATTACTTTTTAGGTTTACAATTTGTTCCATATTGACATGTAGCTGGCTGACACAGACTATGGTAGTAACAACCAAAGCGTGGAGAAAAAAAATCGCATTTCGAAAAAAGAACGCTTGGACCAGGGCCGCGATGACTCATTAAGCTGTGCTATTAAATAACTTCGCCATAAATAATAAACAAATGCATTAATAATTGTTAAACTAGACCTATATGGGTGTATTGTGTGAATAATAATAATGTTTTATCATCGTGATTGCTTGTGCAAATATCAGGGACCTTCGGCTCTCGTGTCACTTGTTGCACGCCATTAATATGAATGAGCTTTCGCTCCGAATATTGGCTCGCAATTTCTCTATACTTCAGTCTCCATCTGACCTTGGAAACCCGGCGTGATTGCTCCGTAATGGGTTTTAAATTGTCACAACACCCAACGTTTGATTGACCGGCAGAATGGCCGCGGCGAATGACGCTTTATTTTATGAAATAATTATTAAGAATACTTCAAATCGAAATTAGGTCAGGTTTTGTTTCATTTTTTTTTTTTTTTTTTGATAGAGATAACCGAATTGTATTTGATTGCTGTTTTTCTCATGTTGTATTTATGTATACCTACAGATACTTGTATATCTACTTATAACTTTTAAATTGAAAAACGTATTATATGAATAGATGCTTCGTTTATATTCGGATTCTAAATTCGAAATTCTAACATAAACTGACGACGTATGCGTTTCGAATCATTAAACAAAATTTATGGGATTGACATTAGCTTCCGAAACAACACGTGATGAAGCGTAACGATATTCTAAAATCGATCATAACCTTATATTTTGGCATATTATAAAGAAAAAAGAGTAGACTACACAGGAAATCCCTCATATTTATAAATTCTTAGTACCTACCTACATAAGGTGTTTTTGTAAACATAGAACGCTTTATTTAGTTCAGTGTGCCATTCATCAGAGAGGCATTAAAACTTTTATTTAGAAGAACGTCAGCGTGATTTAGGTCACTTTTTGATGTTCCATCCCCCGTCAAAACAATACTCTTTGACTGAATTATTTTTTCAACTTACACATCTATGTTTTTCTACGAATCGTAACACATTTGCGTAAATCTAAAACGAAAGAAAAAGGACAGGTATATTTCCAATTATCAAAGAAAAAAAGACAATAATTTTATACAAATTTGAACCTTATTTCTTTGTCCACAGGCTAGTTTTAATAGCATTAGTGGTGGAAGTGCTATATCCAGTAACATGGCAGTGTCAATCAGAGGGTTGGCAAGGCGGAGCGTTCGTGAGACTGTACCTCTGCGCGACGCTGACGCTGCAAGCCGCCCTGATGCTGTTGTTAGCAGCCCTAGCGCTTCAGTCAGCGAAGGGAACCATCACCGACATCGATGCTAGGAAGATGGTTTCGCCACTGCTTCTTATAAAGTAAGTTATTAGCTATTTAAACTTATTTGCATATATATGTATGTATATCTTGAGAAACTTGGACTTTAACTTATAATTATTAGTTTAAAGTTACCAATCCGCTTTGAGGAACTGTGCTTTGCCTATTGATACTCAAACCCCTCCTTGTAAGAAGAGACCTTTTGTTAGACATGTACCTTTAGTACGCAGCCAAGATAAATTAAGTTTTATTTAATGTTCATAAGTATACCATTAATCATCAAATTAATAAAACTACAACACGATGTCAATACAGCATAACATAAAGCCGGCTTCATCTAGTTTTTCACATATAAATTGACGTGTAAAAGTGCCGTTTTATGGCCTATTTGCAAAAATAAAAAAATAAACAATGTTTATTTTTATCTTCCGAGGATATGTTAGACAAAACAAAACGCACATTTTACAATCTAAAACAATTTATTATTTATCTACTCGCATTTCGAACACGTCGTGAGATTTTCCGAGATTTTCTCGCTTCCTTTCCAAGAATAATCCTGGATTCTAAAGAAAGATTCTTTGATGTCTATTTTTAAATTAAGTACTACAATAACAATTGTGTTGTCCCACAACTTGTGTATTTATTACTAGTGTGATTTAACTCTTAACGAAAACATTGACATAATAAAGTTGTTTTCGCAAATAAATCTCTATTTGGCCCAAGGGACCTTCGAAATGAATAAAACAGTTCGCGTGACTGAGAGATTTCTAAAGGGCTTAAGAGATCGCAAAATAAATTTTTAACAATCGGCGAAAATATTTGGTATTCTTTTTATAAAACGAATCGAAGGAAATCAGTCATAAATATTTTAGAATCTCCTTATAATGTCACGTTCGTTTTATCATAACCAAAGTTTGTAAACAAATAATCGTAAGACACTTACTCACTTATACCAAGGTAATAATATCTACAAGTATTTCAACTTCATAGAAACGGCCGAAACGCGAACTATACCTACGCGCCCGATGTCGGGACGCGCTCGGGACGCAGACAGACGCGGCTGTACCGCAGTGACGAACGGACGGTGTGTTGTCTTTTATTTAGAAATCAGCTCGAGTACATTATTTAATATGACGAATAGGAAATATTGTGCTGTGTTTGGTTGCATGAATTCGTAACTAACGCATCCAGACATAAGTTTTTTTAAATTACCTGGAAACTGAAAGGTAAGACTATAAAATAATTTTACTTATTAGTAGCCTAGGTAGGTACGTAATGTGTCTTTATAATGGATCATTATTTCCTTTTATCTCACGAAAACAGGTGTTTGAATTTATAAATAAAATGAATAAAGTTATTGAGACGAGTGAAATAGGTAGTTATAGGCGGTTCTGGTTCTGAGTGAATCATGATACGTTAGGTACCTACCTACTTACGCTTGTGGTAAAACGGTTCATCTCATGTATGTTTTGTTAGTTTGTATAAGTAATTCAAAGTAGAGACTGTGGTATTTTATTATTAATAATATTTGTTTATTATTTGTGTTAATGAATAATACTAGAAAAAATAAATTTGACAGTCTTTGTGTCATTAGATAGTTTTCGAAATTTTCATAAAGAGTTTTTGCTGCTGCTTTAACAACATAATACCAATAAAAACTGTTTTTTTTTCTCGGTTTTAATAACAACAATAATAACAGCTAGACTCATGTAATATTTTGATGTTTGAGGGTTGTGATTTTAGAACATTCGTAGTCAGCATCATCATCATCAGTTCAGTTCGGCATTGGTGGCCAAAGAAATTTTGTTTGTTTATTTTTAAAGCACTTTATTTGTTTATATAAAAAAAGGATATTTACAATCACAAAACTAAATTGAAACAGAAAGTAGACAAAGGTAATTAAAATACTGGAGACGAGCAGCCCTAACGCATGTTTAAGTACCGCGCGGCTGTAGGTATTTATTTCTTTCAAGCGGCCGAGTTACAATACTGTATGATATTTTTACTGTGCTTATACAATTTTGATCTTTAGATAAACCTACTGTTGGTGTTATTTTCTTTACATTTCCATTTATAAACTACGACCGACCCAGCTTAGCATGGGTGCAAAGTTGATACTAAATTTCTTCACTATTTAAAGGATGTTCTTATACATATTAATGTTCCTTTTCATTCACTCTACCTTTTTAAAAATCCGTTGCGTGCTTTTAAAGATTTAAGTAAGCGAACATAGGACACAGAAAGCGACTTTGTTATACACTATGTAGTGATAATACACGAATACGTATCTAAGTATAGACTCTTTATAAATAGCCGTAAATGCCCCGTTCCTACAGTTTCTCTCTTCACAAAACGTAGTTAATATTACTTTCTCTATTCAACTCAGCCAGTGCATTAGAAGTGGTAATTAGTTTCTAATCCAAGGCGCTAACAACCTACAATAGTTGAACAGACTCGCGTCATCGCATACTAAGAATAAAACGAATGTTTTGTTACACTACGGGACAGTGAAAAGTGCGCGTCATTGATGAGAAAATATTGCCGAATAGCCACTACGCGACCGAATATAAAAATTGCAGGATTACGCATGCGTACGTAATGTTCCGCATTATTATACTCACACACACTGTTATTGGCAAACATTACTAATTCCTCATAGTTATATTCGATTCACTAGTTTAAATGTCGTTTGAATTTATTGCCTGCCTACTCACTCACTCTATACATATACATATCTCTATACATATTTGTAAAAGTTTGTATCCATATTGTACAGATATTTCAAGCCGCGTTTTTTATGCAATCACTCAAAGTTTTATGGCTTCATTTCTTTTAAGTGATCCCACTTGACTGTTACTACCGTAGGTGTAATATTCTTTATGTAGTAAAAGTTATGGATATGCTATTTTTAGTGGCTCGAAGTGTATGGGCGTGGCTAGAGTAACAATAATGAATGAAATCTTATGTTTACAAGCGATAACAATATGTATTCAAATAAATTTGTTTATGTTTGTCAATCTTGACCTAATATTTGTTCCTTTGTTTACGTTTTGAGTCATAACAGTTGCGAACAGTGAACTATTGTGACAGAAAATGGGGTCACGAGATGAACCTGAAATAAATTTGTCCAATTAACTTGTTATTGATAAGAAGTTTATCGGAATGTATGTTTTTATTAATGACATTTTAACAACTCTGTAATAAATCGTCACAACGTTTGATTTATACTTCATCATCATCATCAGCCTATAAGAGCACACTGCTAAGCAAAGGCCTCTTGTCACACGGAAAAGGTTTGAGCATTAATCACCACGCTTGCTCATGGCGGATTTACGATTTCAAACTTATAATTAGAAATTATACCTAAGTCCAGGTTTCCTCACGATGTTTACCTTTACCGTGAAGCATTACTGTTTAAATTATACTTACCTACGTACAAACCATCTCAAGATAACTATTTTTTGTCAAGTTAATACGACTCACTTGAATTTTTGACTAAAGAAGTATTATTCACAAAGTAGAAGGTGAAATTTATTAACGACTCACCTTATTGACACTCCATCCTTTAGAAAAACTACATAAACATTCTACTTATACATCATCCATCCTTGTTTTACAAATACATTTCAAGTACACATCCACAGTACGAACACTACCAGTATTGAGTACGAACACCTGAGATTTACGAGCGTTTACAAATAAATGTTTTATTGCAGAGTGCTGCTAGTGTTCCCGGAGACGGCCCTAAACGTCATGGGGACGATGTGGATGTTCTGCGAAGTAATACAATGTTCAGTCGACGACAAGTTCTCCAGTATCGTCATACAAAGTGAGCTACTGTTTTACTCGCCCGTGTAAAATTAGCGCACCCTTTGTAAATTCCCCTTTCATAGCCACACAATGAACGACTTTCAACGTGAAGATTGTACACTTTGTATGAATACCTCTTTTGTGAATGATTTAATTAATACATTATTATGTTATTCAGTTTCTTGTCAATCAGTTATACTGGTCTCAAGTTACTGAGATTTTAATTGGACGTCTAAGGCCGATACTGTAATGATTTGTTTATTTTGTTGGCATTTTAACTCGTTGTGACGTATTGTACAAGCCTATTCAAATAAGAAGAGAATTTTGCTAATCATAACATTACTATGTTTGATTACAATTAGTTTTGTAATCTGACACATAACATTGATATATCAAATTCAATTACTCACATGTGTTACCTTTTGCCATGGTACAAAATCTCTCCACTATTAATAATGTAATGGATAATATAATGGATCTTTTTATACATATAAATATTCCTCTTCAAGGGCTCTATAACTATTAAAAATGTAACATCATAATCCGTTGCATAGTTTTCAAGATTTAAGCATACATAGATATATAGGGATAGAGAAAGCGACTTTGTTTTATACTATGTAGTGATAATGAAGAGAAAGTACCACTAGCTAGGTATAGGCTGGATTATCTGATCTAGAACCTCAACTAATTATGAATTATATTACTCAGATTATAAGGCATACTTTCGTTTTTCACAGGTATAGTACTGTTCAACTGGGTACAACTAGGTCTAACAGTGTTCGGCCTATTTATGGTATTTGATCCCCTGGGTTCCGTGAACTATGGAGACATGCAGGACACTCCCAACCAGGTCCGACACCACAGGAAGGTCACGGGACTCTGGTCTCGAAGGTTTCGGTGGGCATTCTGCTGGCTGAAGAGAGATGAACATGGAAAGGAAGCTTTTCAACAGGTTGCAGGTAAATAAGAGGCATTTTTTAAATCGTTTCAACATCTAAAAAGATACCACCAAATAATTTGACTATAGAGTGGTCCAGAAATACTAGTGGTGCCTATGGCGACTTATCAAAATATAACTTGTCGGGCCAGTAAAAACTTAGCTATCTTAACTTCGTTGGGTTAAACTTATAAATATAAGTATAATTATCATAATTATGAAATTAATAGAACATACAAATATTTACAAAAAAAACAATACCATTCAAAATAATCTGTTTTTCTAAAACGATGCTTCAAAGATTAATAAATAAAAGAATATTAGAAAAACCTTTTAATTATTACCTTCTAAATAGTATCTACATAGTTCTACTTGTCCATGACTACTTCGTTTATCATAGACAAGTGATTGCCTAATGCAGACTCATTCTCCGTCCACATAGCTGTTAAAGATTGAGAACGGAAGTATTTAAATTATATCTGTCGCTTGCCAAGCACAGATACCGTTCTAAGAAATAATATTATAGTTGTTTCTGACTTCTATGGCAGGTTAATAAGTAACCTTCAAATAATGTAAGTCAGAGATGATCATTTTGTATCTTTTTTCCTTATACCTAATACAGTTCTGTATTTATCTGAAAAAGGTTTAGGTAACTTCATGAGTAAACATGTTTTTTGTTTATAACTTTTAGTACCTAATGGTACATGGGTAACGTTGCTTGAATACGTACACGGTATAAAAAGTTTGGAATAAAATATAAAAATAGCCCATGAAATGGAAAAACCAACTCAAAAGAATCCAAATTTGTAGTACGAATACATATTTTAAAACATAGAAATATGAAATCTGCAAGAAATCAGTGACTGAAGCTACTACCATCACTTGTACGTGGTCACAAACAGATAACAATAGAAAGTAAATAGTCGATAAAGTATTAATTACCTAAACATCTGGAAATACGCAGAAAAATTAAAAAGCTTTCCTCAAACGATTGTTTTGTGACCAACTTTTACCAACCAAAGAAACGACCTCTCCGACATTACACACAAAATAAATGAATTGAAAAGATCTTGGAACACTTCTCTTCGTCTTATTCTTTCCTCTAGAGCTTCTTTCTTTTTTCTTATCAACAGTCTATATGTGCCTACTGCTAAGCGTAAGGCAAGGCTCACACGATTATGATTTGAGCATTAACAACCACGATTCCTCAAGGAGCATTTTCAATTTGGAACTTATAATCTAAAATTATTAAATGCAGCTTTCTTTTACAATGTCTTCTTTCACCGTTTGTCAGTGATGTTTAAATAAACAAAGAAACCTTTTGATCTGAAGACACCTATAATCCATATGTGGACTCTTTTGATAAAAATTTGATCACGTGAAAGAAATACAATAATTGACTTCTACGTCCTCCAAGTACCTACTTACGTTCCGGTCTGATAACTGCAATCGCGTCCATGGTAATCACTTTTGCCATTTTATGCAATCACTTTCCTGATAGGGTTACGAAAAAAAAAATTCGTATTTGTTTACAAAAACAACTGGCAGGCGCCTTGATATAATGTTACATGTTTATGTAACGGTAGCTTCCAATTTAATTGTGTTATCTGCTGCTGTTGATGATGTTTGCTTTCGTTTTAATTTCGATTCACCAATGAATTACCTTACTAACTTTCTTTTATAATTTACTAAACTTACTTTACTTCCAACCAATGATTTAGTTAGTGTCATTATATTGAGTCCCCCATTGGGTCATACAATGACTTCTCCCGCTTACGAGAGTGAAGGGAGTATCGAAGGTCGAGAGATCGAGGTTTTCTGGCTAAAAACCACCTCCTTCTTTGTCCTGCTCCAGACTGCCAAGCAGCGCTACATCATCAGCGAACTTAATGGTTGCGAGAGCAAACGTAAGTCTGCACTCATTAAGTACACACAACTCGCAACTATTAAGTTCCTAAATTATAAGTCTATGTTTCTCAGTAATTTGTAAAGATGAAATAGACATATCACTGAAAGAAACGCTGTTGATCAGATATAATTGAAATGTAAATAATATGTTTTGGAGTTAGCTGGATAATAATTTCAATTTTACAGTCACGTCAAATACTTTCAAAACAGTTGATAAAACTCTCATAACTACTTACGTGTTGAAATAAAAAGTAGTTTATAACAAAGAAGATAAAAACTTCGCACAATTTATCTCCTTCTAAATGAGAAAACTTTAGAGTACGGGACATTAATTCAATCCTCACTTTTTTATTTATCTGATTGTGGATTAGGTATAAAGTATAGTAAAGTTTAGTATATGTAGATTTTTCATTTGGTTACATACAACAACTAAGAATTATTTTAATTCTAAATACAAGACAAGAAAAGTAAGAGCAAAGTCCAAAAAGTTAATAACCTCTTTTTAGCAAAGTAGAACAGAATCGCAGATTTGCGCTCGCCGTATAGCAATTTTTTGCACATTTCCAAAATAAAACCCATCAACAACTTAATTCTTTTTTGCAGCTCTTCTAAGCGCCCTGTTCAGATCAACGGACCTCGTGCCATCAGACGTAGTGGCAGGCTGCGTACTACTCAGGGTCCGCCAGAAAAGGGAGACGAGGGAAATGAGAAGGATCCAAATGCTGAATGATGAAGAGCCCATATATACGACTGATGTAAACAAAATATTTTCGGAAACACCTCCTTGGATGAACTTGGAGGACGCTCTGCATTACCTTAGGCTGTCCATCGCAGCGTATGGGTGGCCTTACGTGTTATACCGACACTGTTTTACTGGTTTCTGCAAACTGGCCAGACACTTGACCTGCTGTTGTTGTCGGTAAGTTCTTTGTTCGTTCTTATTTTAAAATTTTAAATTTTGATGTCCGTTGATGTCGTTCTTGGAACGGTTATTCTTTGTTTTTAAATAAGTATCGTCTTGTGTCGTACATAATATGCTACGGAATAGGTTTTCTTTAAATAAGTCGTCAATACAGATTTGATCTTTTAAATTATATTCACAGAATATTTTTCGAAGAATTTAAACATTGTAAGGCGCAAAACTGTTTTCGTTTGTCATCTAATTGGGTAGCTTTTTTGGCATGATTGCCAGTTGCAATTTTGTTACCGTGATGTTTTTAATAGTTAACTTAAAAAATAGCGGCAAAAATTCGCGAAGCATTGTAAAAACATACCAGCATTAGCAGTTTATATTTTTCTTTTTGCTCAATTTGCACGCGAGTGCTTTTGGGTACGTCGAACATTTCGTACTTGGGTTAAAGAGAAAAAATATCAGGTATTTCTGCTGCTTCTTTTTCTTTGTCGTACTTCGTAAATTAATTAGTATATAGAAACATTCTGTCAAGTTGCTTGTAGGTTTTAGCGTGGAATATGGTAAAATGAAATGTGTACACCGCCCTTTTCCTTTTCATTTGAACATTCTTATAAGTAAGATTAAAATTAAGAATATTTCATAACCCAAAATACCATGGTTTGTAACGTCAGTTCTGATAGTAAGATATGATAACTTCAAAGAGCAAGGCGAAATTGTTAAACACAATTAAGATCACTGTCTACAAAAACGGACAACACAGACAATCACACAACCAATCTTTTCCTTAACAAAGAGAGTCAATTTCGCAATAAGATACCGTCAAAAGTGGATCGACAATAAGGAAGTTTATATTAAGTCCATTTCTATTTATAAGGCTGGCAATACTTCCGTCGTGTACATAGAATTTATTCATACTATCTCGGAGACGTGGATAAATGCCTATCGCTTTACTATTATGGTAATCTTAGTAACACCTGTTTGAGTCTGTCGAGGGAGGAAAACTCAGTACAATAATATGCCAATGTAACAAAATAGTAAAGAGATTTTTGAACGATAATTTCGTTCTATGACAAGTTATCTTCGGAAGAATTGTGTTTTGATTTTTTTTAGCTGATAGCTTTATAACACCAAAACAGTTAGAAGTGCATTTAGCCAGCTGTTTATAACACACATCTACACTTATTTAACCTTCTAAAATAAAAATATGCGCGTCATTGAACTTCTCATCATTAAAAATAAAATGTAAATAGGTACGTAAGATGTGAATTATTTATGGATGCGTTTAAATAACAGTATGAAACAATACTGACGAACGTGACGTGGTATTACGAGTACGGCTGATATCATCGCCAAACATGAACCTTTTCATTTGTTTCTATTTGAGATCACAGTAATCTATTGAAATAACGGCTTACTCACATGAAGTAACTGAGAAAATCGTAAACAGATAATAATAAATGTACTATCTGGTCTGTACTTGGCTGGTGTGGAATGTTTGTGAATGTGATAAACCTTTCCTCAAAAGACCACTACAGAATGAACTTGCACGGTTGTCACACATTATATTTACAAACATTGTCTTAATTTTAAAAGAGACTGACGTCTCAGTTTCTTTTAGCGTTTCTTCTCAAAGTCACTTAAAAATCCGGCTTTATCAGTTTTTTCATAAACAATATAACACAATGTTGACGGGTAAAAGTTTAGCTTTATGTCCTATTTCATTTTTTCAATGGTTATACCTTACATAACATCATTAACATTACACTTGAGCTCACCGAAGGCCGAAGGATAGGCAAGGCATAGATAGGTATTTCAGCATTTGTTGTAAAAAAAACATTCCTTCAGAAATTTTAATTTTGTGTAAATAAATTATACAACACCTTCTAAAACATCTACTTTAATAAATACATATATCGTTAAACAAATAACATTAAACACAATTTCATACGAAAAACAAAACATTAATTATTATAGCAACACCAAAAGAAAACGCTTAGCGGGATGAATGAATGTTTTTATATTAATTTACGGGAATTATCAAGGATTGGATTTGATCCTGATAAATGGATTGTCATTAATCATACAGCTGACAGGGTTACAGCAGGGATTGTTCTAACAATAACGTTTTAATTCATCAGTTGTACATTTATGTGTATATAATGTACAATATTTTTAGGGCCTTTCATAGTATCTTTTGAATTCAATTATTGCAAAAAGTTATCATTTTTAGCATTTCGATAATACAAGTATTAAATTAGAATATTGTTCAATTACCGTATGTAGACAACGTATTTTGTGATTAAGGTTTATGAAATTTAGGAATAGGAGGAGGGTAGGATTGGGCCGATAACCTCACTCACACGGCGAAACACAACGATATGTTTGTTTCTTGCCGGTTTTCTGTGAGGGATCACTCCGGTTGAACCGATCCATTCTTGCCGAAACAAGGCTCTTCCACACTCAAAAGTTTAATTTACCTACTCGGATGTAATAGACACTCTAAACTACTCTAATAAAAAATAAAAAATGATTTCAAAATTTTCCGATTTTTAAACGATATAGGTTTAACATTTAGTTAGTCAGTCAGTCAGTCAGTAACAGCTAGTTAATACCTGTTAATAGCTAATAATACCTAATTCTACTGCTAATAATCATAAACATAGACAGGAAGGAAATTGTTTGTTTACAAGACAAAAACGAATACAAATCTTTCTGAACTTGACCGCATAGACAGACGTCGTTACCTTTTATGGGTACGCGAACTTGGACGTTAAAACCATAATTATTTAGAGTTTATTGTACTTCTGAACACGTGTGTGACTGCGTTTAATATAATATGCCTTTTTTGTCAATATTATAGTTATGTCTCAACTTAATATTATTTTAAATCTGAAGAATTTCTGTCTTTATTTGAAAGCGTTTATCTCCGGAATTACCAGTATTAATTTTTAAATTTGAATTCGAAGTGAAAAAATAAAATGCTATAAAATTTTAGTATCATAGCATCTTTATAATGACATATAAAAATTATCGCTCCACCCGGCTCGTGGATACTGGATACTATATTTGCCTTAACTCAATATTGAACTCCACTTTACTTTACCTATTGAACACCTTGAAATCAAATAAATGCATATAGAACTCTATCCAATCCAAACCATAAAAACGGTCCCTGAACTACAAATCTATACTAATAGGATTATATATATTATAAAGAGGTAAAATTTGTAAGTTTGTATGTTTTGTATGTAGGAGGTAATATTTGGAGCCGCTAGTCGGAATGCCAAAATTCTTTCACTGATAGGTAACTACAATGTTCCTGAGTGCTATAGGCTATAAAACATCACGCTACGATCAAATGGAGCTGAGCAGCGGGTGAAGCCGCGCGAGAGTAGCTAGTACATAATATAATTATATGATTCCTATCCCGCAAGCTCATATTATTAAAATTATGATAAAAAAATAAAAAACAACGGCAATATATTTTATCGCTACATAGATTTAACAACTTAATTACTTGTCTGCAGTGCTATCAGACATACTGATAAGCTGTCATCTGCAGATGTACATACATTTTCTAGAATCAAACCGAATGTAGACGGACTACTAATGAATCATCGATGAAGGAATGCGTTATCAAAGCAGCTTATCAACTGAAATATTAGTAAGCATAATATTATCGATTGCTTCGAGAACGACTGTGTATCTAATAGGTACTTCCCTTAAACAACCAATTCAAATTCACTGGATCTTAGAAACAGCTTCAACAATTTCCATGAAATCCTATAGGTATAGTTTCGGGGACAAATAATAAATCTAGCTAGATTTTACTAACTACAGAAATTAAATGTGACTAGTTATAAAAAGAATTGATATCAGAACCATTAAACAATAAATACATTAGTTTCTTTCTTGCTTAAAAATGGTTTTTTACGTGATTTTGCCCGGTTCACAGCAAAGACCTCTGACAACCCATTGCAGGATTATACACATACATTGCTGTGAACGGATTTAAAACGAAACTCGACAGGCAAAGCCAGATCCAAAACTATTTATGTAACTCAACAGATATCAGATTATTTTGAGACGTCAAAATCATAAAATAGTTAATACATAAGCCAGTGTATATATCAGTGAAGCTATGTGATCGTTCCTAAATTTTGATTCAAGTAAAAAAGAACGAGCTTCAGAGTGACTATAAAAAATATAGATTTTACAATTGCAAGTAGGTTGCTTTGAAATCGCAAATAGAGGATAAAATCTATCCTATACCGCTGCTGTTAGGTTTCATACACAATCACCCACTCATAGTTAGGTATAGTTTCTAAACCTAGCCTGAAAGTTTTTATGACCAATGCTTTCAAACAAGAGAAAATGTAGACCAATAGAGAGCTATAAAAATGAAACGGCTTCGTGTGTAGGAGGATTAAGTTAGGAAGAGCTAAAGTACCCAAAAAGGGAATTTAAGTCCAACCTTTTAGGGCTTCGAATAATCTGACAAAGGCAGGGAAACTGAAGAATAGTACCTTGATGTTAAAATCATATGCGACGCTACCTACTTCACTTGGAAATTTCGCAATACACAATAAAACTATGGTATTTCCATCGCTTGGGGTGTTTCCAAATCGATACAAACGTCCATAAGAGGGCTTTGTTTTTTTAAGAGCCATTTAAGCAGTTACCTCTCTCAAGTAAAGGATGTTCATAGGCCAGACAGATGTCTTGTTTGCTATTAAAACTGGTCTTTTGCACCCCGACCCGTTAAAACAAAATATTAAATAACTTGACTAAAGACGGGTATCATTGATCTCTGCTAAAAGCTTTCAAATCCACCGTATCATTTCAGCAAAGTTTGGAAATGTTTACTTTGGTTCCTAATACTCTTTGGGAACTAGAACGGCAATAATTATTATGCAAATCTCAAAGGGTTTCATGGATGGGTGATAATTATAAGTTGGTCCGCGCCAATTCGAACTGATTTGCATTAATTCATTATTCATAATTTAATCTGCCACATTTGTAACTCTGTTGCCGGACGCGTGACAGCTTAATAGTTTAAGCCTATTTTACAAAATAATACCTTTAACTATGATACTATCAAACGATCAATTTTAGAACGAATTATAAAAGGGTAAAATTTATGAGTATGGGCAGACTTTCTTTAGCCGAGCGGTGAATAGAACAGAACCTTCAGAAGTTATGAGATAGCGAGATCTCAGTTTATATAACGTAAGCATTAGCAAAAAAACGTGGATATTGTCCCTGGGCCCTGGGCATTAATATGATAACTCCACTGTCCAGACACAGTAAATTACGCGTTACCAAAATCTTCCATAGCACCAATTGTTTGTGCTTATTAAAAAGACACCTCTGCCCAAGCCGCTGAAAAAAAACAAAAGCTGTAATGTTATTACATTGAAATTAATTCATTATATTATAAAACAAGGTGAGGTCGAAAGCATATAAAACACACGTATTATGTACATAATTTGCATACGAAAAATCAATATGGCTGACCTTGACAAAGAGCTGCGAAGCGCATTTTAAAAATTGAATTCGTAACCGCTTTAAGCTTCAGCCGCCATTTCATTTGATGCCGTGACAAGATTGGGTTTCATATTAATTAACAAACTCAACTTGGGAAAATTTAACACAATTTTCCCGTTGCCGTCGTCGGAAAACCGATTCAATTTATTTCCTAACCGATTACAACGGTCTTTAGCAAGTTTTGACAGATGCTTTTGCTAAAATTTGAGATAGATCATCTAATTTTGTTCGTCTTTCATTGTAGTTTGGTGTCTATTATCTTTGTGGTAGTTTTGGCAGACTTTTCAAAACTTCGCTATATCGAATTCGGAGTGGTTGAATAAACTTTCCTGTAATTCACAGGAGCACAAGTTTTAAGTGTAGGTACTTCCGTGGAGACAAATATCACTCATTTGCTCATGGTCAGTTAATTATTTTCCTATGATGCAGTATCTTATCAAGAAGTGCTTTATTGTTTATTATTTGTACACTTAATACTACTATAATATTATAAACGCGTAAAAACTACTTATCGGAACTAAATGACATTTTACTTTTCAATTACGTTTTTATTTATTAAAAATTAAGTTGCCCCACTCTAGGATTGTATCATGTGTCGTGGGTGCGTTTACGAATACGAATATACAATTTACATGCACATAACACCCAGACCCGGAACAACAATTTGTGGATCACATAAAAAGTTTTTCTGTTGTTCAGTAATCGAAACCCGCGACACAATGCGCGGAGCCCAGCAACCGCACACACCAGATACCAAGTAAAGTTAAGTCAAAGATAAACTGTAGTCTGGAATAACAAATAGGCTACTATTTTACTATTTTACCCTAGTACTACATATAAAGCCGCAGCCGCTTGCAGAAACTAATATCACTTAAGTAATTAAAACCTAGAATAAATAAATTCTGATAACATTAACCACTACCTGAATGATACGTTTCCATGTAGCTTACCCTCACCTCTTCTTAATTCATATCGTTCCACAAAATTATTCTTGCCACAAACTTTCTTCAAAGTTCAAAAGTCAATCTTAAGTTTGAACCCTTACTTGAGAGAAGAAAGTTTAAAAGTTAATGAAAGTATTTTAGTTTCAAACCCACTGATTATGAACTTTAAAAGAAAATGATAATGCGTACCTAAAATAACTTAACAACAAAAATTCGAATTCTAAATGAAGATAGCTGAAGCTACCATAGTAGTATAACCCGCCTACCTAGTTGGTTCTGTGTGAAACCACAACCCACGCACTGCTGAATAGAAATTTCAATTAGGTTCAGGCTTTAGTGGAACTAAACAATGTCTGTGCAACGTTAAAACATATTTTAGATCTATACACCAAGTAATTTTGGAAATTTCTACTGAAACAGGCTCCTAACAGGCTGCTGTTAACATCTACGTACCGTCATTAATCAATCTACATTGGAAAGCTGAAGAATTTAATCTTAAGAAGTAGTGGCTCGAAAAGAGAAATTATTTTTGTGTTGGATAGTCTATTAACGAAGCTGTTAGTTATAAAAGATCATGCTTTGACCAATAGGAACGGCAGCTGAGCAATGAGTCCAACCGGGCGAAAATAGTTAGTGTCGTATATTGCTATTTATAATGGTGATTGCATTCAGATGTCCAGATGTTTTCCTTTTGGCTATTGGCCCTGTGTTCAATATGTACGTAACAATGCTTTCTTCTTTTCTTCATTTCCCCTTTTTCAGTCATCTGATTGTTATCCCTTGTCTTACCTACATCTCCTCTATCATAATCTAGTCTTGATCTTTATAATTCAAAGTGCGTAATCAATTGAATCGAAGTAGTTTGTTTGATCACTGTAGTTTATTTGTCGGGAACTACTGGGTCTAATTAAGGAAAATTCTTTGTGTTTGATAGTTAATTTTATTTAGGAGGCGGAGCAATAGTTAAATCTGGGCTAGATAAAGGTATATTAATCTGATACACGCTTTTTCTTTTTTTATGGGATGGGTCGGCAAACGAGCAGGCGGATTACCTGATGGTAAGTAATAGAACCAAAGGAATAAGTGCGTTGCCGACCTTTTGGGGAGTTTCGGGTTTCGGAGTTTTAAGGATTGGGAATTGATGGGGGGAGCGGGAGGGATTGAGCCTCGGGTAATCTCAGTTACACACGGCGAAACACAACGCTGAAGTCAATGTTTTCTTTCTGTATTATATTAATTTATTAATGTTTTTTTGTTCACAGGCCTAAAAACAGTATAGTGACAGACGACAACTGCTGTATGTGCAACTTCGCCGGCGTGAAGTATATGTCGAACCTAGCTGCGGATGATATCATCTTCGCTTCATTCAACAACCGAGTATTTGAAGTACGTACTACACTCGATTGCCCCGTTTTTCACACCTCTTTCCACTTTTCACTGTGTGGTTAGGTATTTTGTAATTTGGCTTTATTTCTTAAGACAATAGGGTTGAAATTTGGTTCGTGTTGTTACAATATAGACTTATACCTGTCCAAATTGTTACTCAATAATTCTCAATAATCGCTATAAGAATAAATAGATAGACCAGGTATTACAGAATTGTTTCAAAATCTCAACCCTAATATTTCGAAAAGAGGTTTAAAAGATTGTCGTTAATTAATCCCAAGAAAATTAAAAACGGATTAATTTCTTAGTCGCTACGGTGACGCGTGGATTGATTGCTTGTGTAGACAGCTGAGTACTTTGCAATATCATCATCTTAGGAGCAATTAATTAAGAAGATCTAATTAATATTATAAACGCATAAGTTTGTAAGTATTGTTTATTGTTACTACTTTTACATTTAAAAGTAACGGATAAGAATGGAATATGGCACAGATATACATAGATTATGGTCTAGAATAACACATAGGCTTTTGACCCTGGTATAGTAGGTGAAGCCGCTGACAGAAATAAATATTTTATATCACCAACATCACGTCATCATCATCAGCCTATTAGTGCCCACTGCTGAGCAAAGGCCTCTTCCCAAACGGAAAAGATTTGAGCATTAATCAGAATTATTTATCAAAAATTATAAGTCCAGGTTTCTTCTCGTTGTTTTTCTTGTCATAGTTCTGTGGTGTCTAAATGAACTTAGGAAGTACATATGAATTGGAAAAAATGACGCTATTACTTGCCAGGTTTCGAACCCATGAGAAGCGGGTGCCGCCACCACACAAATGATAACTATTTAAAACTACACCTGTACACACGATTAGCTTTCTATAAAAAAAGCTTGGATTAAAAATATCACAATGTCAGTGATTCATTCCGATGCTTACGCGACATGCAGTCACCGATGACTCGCTTTTGTAAACACGGTGTGACCGTGAAATCTCCTGAGACATACACAATGCAGTTATTTTTAAAGCCATTCAAAATCACTAGGTAATTTATTGTCAGCATTGATTTTTTTTATGACTGTATCACGTGGTCTTTTGGTCCAGAACATGTCTTTCAGATAAAAAGAAGCTTATTCGTGTCCATTACACAACGTTTGATAATCTTCCAAATTTTTAAAAAATAACACTAAGTTGAGAGCCTTAGGAACTAGACGGAATCCCTACTGATATAATATATGGATGTATAGTTTCGGCATAGGTATAATTTGGAATTAAAATAATATAGATCTGGAATAACACATACTTAGACTACGTTTGACTTTGGTACAGCAGGCAAAGCCGCTGGCAGAGACTATTATTTAAAACATTCATAATTCTTCTTTACTAATGCCATTGTTGCTGAATGCTAAACTAAGTTTCTCTCGATTTGATTCCGCCATCCCCATTTCACCTTCGGACATCCCGGCGTACGGCAAATATCCACCCTTACGTTGTTGAGACACCTGCGGCCCGGACTAAGCGTTTTGCCTCTTCATTTATACCGCGTACATCGAGGGATTGGAACAGTTTGCCGGCTGCAGTATTTCCGTCCGAATATAATTTAGGTGTCTTCCAGGCTAGAGTGAATAGGCTCTTAATAAACTAGTGTGCCTCACCATCAACGATCGCATCACTGCTTACCACCAGGTGGGATCGCAGTCAAGCACTAATTTATAGCAAGTAAAAAAAAATATCTAGAATAGAAAAATCCAATTTTATAATTTATTCAAACTGTACCTAAATTAAATGGTGTACAATAGTTTATTTATTTATCTACAACGTAAACGGTACTAAATAACTCCAGGTTTATCTGAAGAACTAGGTGGGTGTTTATGACATACCGTTATGTCCTTCCTAAGGCTTTATTGTCGACTACCGGGTTTCATTGCTTTGACCTGACCACCGTAAATGGAGCAGCAAGTAATAGGCCTTTCTATACGTACATGGTATTCTTGTGGAGTAAAAGAACCTGAATCCATCTCCCGCCTTGGGTATTGCGAGAGGATATATCTTTGTGAGCTCGTATAGGCTGATGATGGTATAGCTAACGATGCTTTTCATTTCTTCAGCTACCTTTCTGCGTGATAGCAGACCATGAACGTGAGAGCATCGTGGTGGCTGTGAGGGGTTCCATCTCTTTGAGGGATATCTTCACTGACTTCACTGCTGGATCGGAGCGGTTTGAAGCCGATGGTGAGAATTTGATTTCTTTAAGATTTCAACTGTCGTCGTCTGCCTACCCACCTGAGGAGATTTCTTAATACACATGTCTTATGGAAACATGTTTAATAATATTATTACTACTACTCTCGTTCGGTTTTACTCGCTGCTCGGATCCTATATATCGCAGCGTGATGTTTTATATTTCTAGCCTTTAGCACATAAGAACACTGGAACACTGTAGCTATCTATCAGTGATTTTATATTTTGGAAAACCGACTAGCGGTTCCAAAGATTGCTCCCTACATACAAACTAACAAACTAAAAATTTCACCTCTTTTAAGTACGTGTTGTCCAGCCGTGAAATGCATCGCAAGTTTACCATTGATTTTTTTTTCTAAAAATAAAGCTTGTAATTTGATATATGGAATGTTTATGTGCTATAGGTCTGCCAGAAGACACAGCAGCTCACAAGGGTATGTCCATGGGTGCTGCAAAGATGCTGAAACGTCTCCTGCCCGTGTTGGACCGAGCCTTCGCACAGTATCCTCAATACGACCTCGTTTTAACTGGTACATATAATACATATATTAATGCCAAAAGTTCAATATTAACAATAGGGTGGCTCATTTCATCTAGACATTGAAAAAAATTCGGCATGCAGTACTTTTTCTAGTCAAATCCTTGATGTACATAGATACTGAGTCGATATAAGCACTCATAGACCTAGGTATTTTAAATATACTTTAGTTCGTTTTTACAAGACAATAAAAACTGTCAAAGTTGTGAAACATAAATGCATTTCCTTTAATAGTACTTAAAAACCACAACCTAATAAAAAGTAATTAATGAAAATAATTACGAAAAAGTTTCAAGGAATTGTAAATTTTGAAGAGACAAGATTTTTTAACATGATTGTTTATTTTTTTCCAGGTCACAGTCTCGGCGCAGGAGTGGCAGTATTAGTAGCATTAAAATTAAGGCCGAGATACCCACACCTCAAAGTATTCGCCTTCTCAACACCAGGTGAATAATTTTTAATTTGCATAGCAACCTAAAATGCCGCAATGAAAAATGAACCTAATTGTACCTTAACGACCGCTAAATGCTACTGTTGGTAATTCCACTAATTTAAGAGTACTCAAATAGCGTCCTTTTTTGTTCTAAAATACAAATGCGACCAACATTAATATAGCTGGCCAAGTTAGGAATTTAAAATTTTCAACCCTCTCTTCGCCCGCGTTTAATTTTTACAAAGTTAAAATATGTGGTCCGTGGGTGCTGGTTTGGACAAATATTTTTTATTCCTTTATAATCCACCCTCCTTTGTTGTCTTAAGAGCTTAAATTACGACAAGTTTAGTTTGGTCATTACTGTAATTAATTATGCTACTAATTAAGAAAAGGTACTTTTCTCTTTAAGTATACACCGGGTTGTCCTAATCGTCTTTTATCTTTACTGACCTTTATCACAGTTTAATAGCCTTATATATGTATATTATACTCTACTAAGTAGGTATATTTATCATGGCAACAAAGTTCCGTTACCAAAATTAATTCATTTCAAAAATAGAACGTTGAGAATCAAAACGGAGCCTCGATTTTGCATAAAATTACCATAACACAGAGTCTATTTTTAGCGTACGTTTTACGGTAAACCTAGCAATTAACTGATTTGAATATTCAACTTCCAGCTGGGCTCATAAGCCGGGAAGCTGCGCGGTTCACAGAATCGTTCGTGATGACCGTGGGCGTTGGTGACGACCTGGTGATGAGGCTTTCCGTTCACAGCATCGAGAACCTCAGGACGAAGATCATACAGACCATTCATGCTACTAAATTGCCTAAGGTAAAAAATAATGCTATATGTTTACACTATTAAGTACTGAACTTACTAGTTAAGTGAACTTACTAGTTAAGTACCTAATAGTGTACATGACAGTGTCAGAATAGTGTCAGTACAGGACACTGAAGTACTCGGCGGGTAATACAGCATTTTTACATGAGTTTGACTTTCCTTTCGATTGAAAACCCTGAGAAAACCCCTAAGTAAACATTTTTGTTTTTTATTAAGATAAAGATAAAAAACGAGGTCTTTTTAAGGGATAAACGTCATCAAATGTCTTCTCTCGCGATGGGTGGAAATGTCAGATTCTTATTCACAAAAAGCAACCCCGGTCCTTCTCTTGCTGTTAGTCGGGACCCCGGTATATCATCGCGCTTTACCCGCAACCACGCAACTTTTTTAGCTTTACTTGTATTAATATTACTGTCGTTTTTTATGTGAGGGGAAAGTTATCAAATGACTTTTCCCGCCCAGGGCGAGAAGGGATGTAAGACTCTTACTGACTAAAAACCGCCCCGTTCCTTCTCCTGCTCTTGGCCGAGGCCGTGGTGCCTTATTGCGCTTGCCCCGGAACCCCGGTTCATATCTTGCATTTTATAGCTTGCTCTCCTATTATAGCTTCCTGAGTATGTTTCGGCATTTCTTCTCACAATAGTCAGATAGGAAATGCCGTCGTCATCTAGTTTTTCACATATAAATTGACTGTAAAAGTGCCATTTTATGGCCTATTTGCAAAAATAAAATCATTGTTTCATTGTTTCATTGCAGTACCGGATAATGCTGAACGGCTTCGGCTACGCGTTATTCGGGGTTCCCGCGCGGGATCTAGAATCAACATGGCGGCGGCCGGAACAGTTGGAGGCGCAAAATTCGGATGACTCCGCCGACGCGCTACTGGTCCATAGCGTGTCCACAGTGAGTGCTGTCAGTTAACATCTTTTTATTTAGAGTGTGACGCTTCAGTGATCCTTGGCTTGTTTGTTTTCGTGTAGTGGTAAGGCTTATTTTTATTTTATTTAATGTTCTGTTTCACCACATCTCTTCTATCTTGGACAGTACCTACAGTTGAGAGTTGCAAGAAACGTGTGTATGTATTAACAATTTGTTTTAAATTACTACATATATGTATGTAGGTGCCTACTTAGCATTTCTACTCAGGTATATTTACTGACTACTTAACTTTATTAATTTTTCACATAGGTACCTCGTCAAGTGATTAACCATAAACAAAATAACGTTTTTTAACCTTCATCTAATTCGTTTTAGAGTTTGTTAACAATCTAACGATGTCAGAATAACAAGAGATTACTTTTAAATAAAGAATTTCATTATTATCACACAATTGATATACTTAAGTACCTAGCTACACAAAAAAGCAAAAACTATAAGACATTATACTATCGTTCATTTATGTTTTTAATTTTTTAATTTTCTCTTTGGTTTGCATTGAGTGTTGTGTATTATAATTTTTTAACGTTTGGTTGCGGAATATAAAATTATTCTAGAAATAATTATGCTAAGTAAATTTTGTTGTTTAGTAACTAGCTTTGCACATTTAACTATAATTATGTAGAAAATATTGGTTTGTGATTGATATTTGGGTAACTATTATTATAATATTGTAACTAATAAACCTAACACACCAGAAGGCAAGAAGAAAACAAGAAATAATTACGCAAACGGCTCCGAAAAATTCATAACGGAAAATTGTTTACCACGACGACGTTTCAAAAAGACAGTATAATGTCAATAATTTCATTAGTTCGTAAATGTACTTATAGGGTTAACAAAACAAAACCTGGAAGAAAAAAAAGTAAAATGAAAGAGTCACCTACAACCTTATTTTTTATTTATGCGAAACATGTACAAATTCGACATTGTGGAGTCAAGTAGGTAGGTCTTCTTTTGAGAGGGGCAAATCATCAAATTACTTTTGCCTTGGGTAGGGCGAGAATTGTCAGACTCTTACTGACTATAAGTCACCCCGTTCCTTACTCAGGGTCGGGTTCGCGTTATATAATTGCGCTTGCAACCCCGATTGAAAACGGCGGCCGTTTAAATTCAATTTTGGTTGTAACTTTTTGTTGATTTCACATTAATCCCAAGAATTTTCTAATTAAAAAATAGTAACATTAAATAACTATATGTGTTATAGGAAGCAGCGTTAGTTTCACGAGACGTGTTCGCGCGTCGCTTTTCCTCAGCAAGACTATTCACTCCGGGCAGAATACTTCACATCGTGCGACGCAAGCGCATGGGTATCGAGAAGTAAGTACATTACCACTATTATTTATTATGCAAAATCAACAATAAATTGTATAAGAAATACCCACCTTTGATGCTAAAACACCATTTCACGCGAAAAAAGTTACACTATTTTAAGTAAATTCGCAAATATATTGATAATTGAGTAGTTTCCTAGGTCAAAAATAAATTAATTCGACGTTTAAATACAGTAAAATATTGAAAAATGAATACTTTTATTCATCGAGCAATCGATACACAAAATTTTAGATATTTATAAACTAATTATTAAGAAATAAGTAAGCTATTTGACGCAAAAAACTATAACGTCATAACTCAGCTTTTGACATTTGGATAAAAGTATTGAATTTGACTAGTTGGAAACTACCGTATTGTAACGTACCTTTTTATAGTATTTTTTTTATTTATTTACAAAGTTCGCTTTGTATAATACACAATTTTCGGTACGCTAATTTCTATTCACACGTTTTTCGCATGTCTTACTACAGCGATGAAGGAGGAGAGGAAAGGTAAATTTATCACGTTGTTTAATCACTACTTAGTATGAAACAAAGTTATTTTCTCTATGTATGCTTAAATCTTTAAAACTACGCAACAGATTTTGATGCAGTTCTTCTAATAGGAAAGTTTATATGTATCCAGCATTAGCATTGCACACGTGAAAGCCAGGGCGGGTCGCTAGTTAGTACCTATATATCTATTTTGTGACTATCGTTGATGAATTTCCTCCTCCAGTCTTGGCAGAAGTCCAAAAATGTTTTGACGCCTATTTATAGGACTTCCAGCCTATTATCACCGGTGGCGCCATCTAATATAAACGAAAAATTTGCAAAGTCTTTACATGTAATTTGATCACACACTTTAATACATATTCTACTTTAAATTACATATGTAAAGACACCGTAATGTATTAATTACTGGAAATAACCAATAGGTACGATGTTATAAACATTTTACTTTACAGGAAAGTGCGCACAACAGAACCAACGTACGAGATGAGGTGGGCGTGTCCTGAGGACTTCATGGAACTGCAAGTAATGCCGCGTATGTTACTTGACCATCTACCAGAAAACGTTCATCGCACCATACGGACCGTGCTAGAAGAAAGACATCGCTATAGGATCACGCAGACCGTTTAGACTGTGAGTAGAAAAAAGTGACAAACGGACACATAAAATATGTGCTGTTAGAACTTAAAAGACTATGAACAAAATAGTGCAAAATAAGCCGTTCTTCTCAACAGCCTAAAAATCAAGGCTTAATTTATACGACATTTAAAATGTTCTGATGTAGATAGCTAATGAATGAATGTACTATCTAACTACACCAAATAGGCATAAGAAATACTGTTAATAAAGCAAATTCTTCTACTAAGGAAGATTTTGGTCAAAATATTGAAGTACAAAGTGGATGTTTTAACTTTATAATTCTTCACAGACAAGATTTAAATTCGAGCATGTAAAACTTTTAGATATTCAAAACATGTGACAAGTAATAGCATAGTGTCAAAAACACATACAATTTTATTGGCCTTCGAGTATTCCTGAGTAACAGAATGGGCTGATTACTCAAGTAGATTTAAAAAACTGTAAGAGCTCGATAAACTTTGCCTACATTCGAAAACGTTACTTGCCCAAATATTATTGCCCAATAAATTAGTCATTATTTTTGAACTCGTAAAAATCTGCCAACATCCAGTCAAATGAAGTCCTGTGAAAGAACCAGATATGAAATAAGGAATATTTTTGTGCAAATCATTGTCCAAGTGTGATAGCACAGCATAAAAATGAATTGGCAAAAACAACAAAATAAGAGTACTTTATTAAAATATATTTTCATGACGATCCCAGAGCTATAAGACATGACATTGTGATTTTATTTAATCGTTCCTAAGCCTGACTCATATGCCTATAAATTCTGTAAATACATACTTTAAAATAATCAGGATTTTCAATATAATTGATATTATTGACCGAACCAGTGTCAAAATCAACTCGTAGATTAGTTTAAGGACCTGTGAGAAGACTGTGATGATAGTATGAAAATATTAAAGTTAAGTGATGTTTGTGCATGTATGCAAATACCGCAACGGTAACTAAGTATAATACGAACAAAATAACTTGGTATCTTTGCAGTACTAGAGATATATAGTTGTCTTTATCGCTCTCGAGATAAAACGAGCTATACGTCTCGCTCTCTCTTTAAACCAATCACTTCAAACAGACCAAGATTATTTGTCCGTACTATATATTATTATTTTGTACATAATTTTTAGTGTAAGTTTATTGTTTAAGTTTCAAGTCGGTTCTGGCGTATTATTGGGAGAAATTGTTAAGCATTTAAAAGTGTTTATTTCTGATTAAAACAAAGTGATAAGCCTTCGTGTACTTGGCCATGCTTTTCTATCTACTTAAAGTTGCAATTTCCGTCAGTATATGCCATTTCCTTTTTACTCGCCAGAAATTCATCATTTCGAAGTTTTAGGGAACTATACTTACCTCGTCCCAATGTTTAACATATCAACGTTAAAAACGTTTTATTTGAAGTCTACTACTGTTCCTCTCTTCAATTTTATTTTAAATTGTTAAAACAAACAATTTATTTGCTCAAAAAAAGCAATTTTATTTCGATTTAAGTAAGTTTCTTTGTATAAAGTCTACTGCCAAAGTGTTGGTTGGAATACCTAATTATAATTATGTTCTCTACCGATCTTTGTCTATTTACGTAGTTTGAAACCGTCTTTGGTGTTTTAAATATAATTAAAATTTTATTATAATTAAAATTATACCCATTTATAGAGGCAATAATCAGTAGAAATGTTGGCTAAAAGCCTTTTTTAAATAAGTATTGACATCTATAAAGAGGTATGTACCTATATAATTACATGTTGTATTAACCCCATTAACGTACGCCACGCCATCTATGCGTTATGAGATGAATATTACTAAACTTCACTTCACTGTAGGTCAGTTTTGAAATTCTTATTTCATTCGTTGCTGTTTTAAATTTGTTTATTTTGACGCCCAAATACTGAAACGCCACACAACATCGTCAATTGTATCTATCAATTTAAAAAAGACAGAGTCTTGAATTTATTATTCAAATTTTGGTAATGGCTTCCACAATAATACTAAAGTTGTAACATGAACTACCGGTTGAGTGGGTAGGTATACTGTAATTGCCCATCTATCTACAATCTACGTCATTAAGTTGAGTGGTGTTTGAGTTTTTGGGCAAAAGACTTGCACAGCTACCACTAAGTACAATAACTAGACAGTAGAAGTAGCTTAAAACGTTACCGAAGTCAATTATGTAATAAATTATCTACATTGCATAATAGTAACATTAATGTAAGTACATTTAAGAATAAATTATTGTCATTGCTTACAAAAACTCTATCTGTAAAAATATTTTTAAAGATGTATTTTTGTAAACTTAAGACGCCTTAGGAATATTTCAATAAATTTTCCCTTCGCTACCAAGCGATCAAACTGTTGTATACTTAATCAATTAAATAATACTTCATTTAATTATAGACTTGTGAAAAAACTAAGAGATTTATAATAATACATATAAATCCTGTCAACTTTGATCAAAGAGGTCGCAGGTTTTTAATTTTCTACACAACTCTGCTGTTTTGTCTATGCTTTTTAAAAGTTTATCGAAATGCAATTCCAATTTCGAACGTAAGTAAGTAGGCCTCGTTAATAATCATATTGTCTTAGGGACCTACATTAATTCAATTAAGGTCTGTTTTGAATATTTCTTGTAAATTAACCTGAACCTCGGGAACAAAATTATTGTGACTTGATAAAAATATACTCTGACTTCACTTTTAGGTGATATTTTATGTAAATAAAGCATTTAACTTTGAATAATTTTACATTCCAATTTGTATTCTGTAGTTCACAGTCCGTGAGAGTATTATTGTCGGTTTTATTTTTACTTTTTTAAATACTCTTTTATTTGAGCTGTGCTGAGAAAAAGAATATCTTCGAAGGCAACAAGTATTTTTACTATATACCTTAAAAAATTTAACTATCATAAGCTATGAAGATTTTCAACAAAATTGCGTGATAATACAAAACACTATAATGCCTTTTCTTGGTGCAGCTTTCAATTTTACATAGTAAAATATTTGGATACGTTAAATATGATAATATATATCTATATTAAAGTTAAGTCAATCTCAAAATACTATGTGACAAGTTGTTAGTAGAATATATTTTATAATAAAAACTTCTGTATGTTTGTATATAATGTTGTTTTAGCGTTCAGTACCGCGGATATGTTACTTAAAACATTTTATTCTTTGTATTTTCATAGTTTATACGAATTGGTACTGACGCGACGTGTAATCAAGTATTAGAAGAACCAGTGTTCTTTTCACTTGTACCCTAAATTAGGGCTTTATTATCTCTGTCACCTATGTAATAGAGTTTAGCCAATGTCTTGTGTTGGGTTTTGTTTTAATTTATAAATAAAATCTATTTTAAGTATCGCACTTTTTTATATATAAACATCCTTCGACCAGAATATCGTCTTATAAATAAGTTCGTTACAAAATTATTAAAATTTATATTATTGGTAATAATAGTATTTCTACAATTTAACGTTCAAGCGAATAAAAACCTTACTGCTCTTTGTGTTAAAGCTTAAAGCATCTAAAATTGCTTATACAAATGCTTGAATCTTCTCGCTTGATTTAAATAGCATAGTGATTACAAATTAATTTCGAAACTGATTACATCATTAATAACAAACTCATTTCAATATTTTATATTAATATTATTAAACACGATACAAAAATACACTTAAATTCATCAGTCGAGTCAAAATATATTATCACAGCGATCGATTTAAAATACATCTTTTTAATAAAATTTGAAATCAAAAATAACATTCAAAATAACGCTTATAAGCATTTTCCGCTAAATTCAAGAAGCAATCTGTGTTTCTTTGTTACTATTCGGAACTTCCAGCTAGTTTCTGAAAGGCTGGTCAAAACAATAATCAATTAACAATAGGTCTGTTGCCATGGTGATAAAATCAAACGACTTAAACTTCTTTTCACAACATACTAAGCAATTAAGACCAAAATAAGCAAAAGAAATAATCAACGCCTCCTTAATTCTTGACAAAAAAGTGCTACATTTGTCTTATACCTTTGAACGAAAAACTCTTGTATGCATATTCAGAGAATCTCGAAAACGGCTTCTATTATTTCGATATAATTGAACAAGGGTTTAAGTAAGGAAAAATCAATCTAGCTTTCAGGTTTCATATTCAGAAAAAAATACCGTGCGGGCCTCGATTGTCCATGTACTTTTATAACATACAGACTTTATTGTTTGATTCGTAAATAAATAGATATTGTTACAATTTTCTATCGTCACTACAATTAGGTAACTGGAAATGCCAATAAGCCTCCATATATGAAACCAAGTAAAAGCACGCTCCTAGCACCTCAGTGACAATAATTGTCCAAGAAATTTATCAGTTCATTACTGTTAATCAGCTTTTCAGAAATTGTGTATTACTTAGACTTGAAATATTAAATGACAACCACATTGCTTAGTGAAAATCACAGAAGCTGAAAAAATACATATGTCAATTTATCTTTCCAAAGTCAATTTTACTATAAGTCTGTTTGAAAAATATGTAATTAATCAATGTCAAACTGACATTGCTAGTTGGAAGTTAAAGACAGAATCTCTTGCCGTTATAGATAAAATCCATTACAATGTTTTACACCATCAATTCAACAACTTAAACAGGCTTATGCAGTTTTACAAACAAGCCCTTAATAGTCACCATTAAGAATATAATAATAAGAATAATTAAAAATAAATGATATTTGGTACAATATTTGAATCTTAGCGTCTACTTACAAATGAGCATTATGAATTAGGTGAGATCTACCTCTCGAAGTATATCACTTAAGTTTGTATCATCTGCACAGATTACGAAGCTCAGTCATCGCTGCTTGAGAGCCTGGCGTCTTGTTGCGTTCCGTTTTATATCTAGAATTGAATTTGTTAATGTTAAAAAAAAACTAAAAAAGGCTAAAAACCTTTTAATTGCTCGATTATGATCAAGTATGTTTGCGCTTAATAAGAAATTTAAACAAAAATATTTGGATGTGGAAAGGCCATGCTTTGGCACGAATGGGACGGCTTGAACGGAATTATACCACGCACTCACAGTAAACCGACATGAAACGACCACAGCGTTGTGTTTCGCCGTGTGAATGAGGTTTCTGCACCTTAACCAATCCCTGCCTAACCCTTCCCAATTCCTCCCCAATCCCTAAATCCCCAAAAGGGTTGGCAACGTACTCGTAACTACTCCGTTGCTTTGAGAAATAAAACTAAGTTGTCTGCTAGAACTTACAGAACAAAACGTTCAAAATTACCCAATACGTACCTATTTAAGAAGTCGTGTGCGACATCAGGCCTGTACATGGCCATGTCCCTCAAATACGCCTGGTCATTGGTCAGGGTACGGCGGTACGCGAGCTCACGCCACGCCTCGCCTCCTCGACCAGCTAACAGAACTAGACCTTCCATGAAACTGAAAAAGAAAATAAGTTTTAATTTTTTTTTTTATTTAATTAAAATCAGTCTATAAGTAAGGACTGACTGCTGAGCAAAGGTCTCTTTTCACACGAAGATTGTTTGAGCAATAATTGCCACGCTTGCTCAAGGCGGATTGGCATTTCAAACTTATATTTGGAAATTATAAATTAAGATTTCCTTTACGATATGTTCCATCACTGTTTCCGTGGTGTCTGGTAGTGAAAATTAAATTTAATATTTATTCTTCTATATCAAGCTGTCCTTCAGGACCAAGGCGCGTCTCCTCGATTCTTCTTCATCAATTCTGTCTTAATATACATATGGTATCAGTTAAATAATAATAATAACTTACCTCAAATACTCGCTGACAAGCTTATACATTTGCTCAGTACTTCTGTTCAAAATGAGTCTTGTAGGCGACGCGTTTAGTAAGGATATTTGCAGCGCTATTTGTTGCGCAAGCGCCGCCATTTCTCCCGCGAAACCAGTACAACCTCCTTGTAAGTATAACTCGGCTGCATCGGTACAGTGGTTCAAGGCCGTGTCAAGAAGTGATCTAGTTGGGACAGTATCGTGGATTTGCAACCATGTTGGCGGTTGAAACGGCTTTTTTGAAGTTGCCTGTTAAAAAGTTATATAACTAGTAAGAAAATGTTACGTCTAAATACGATTGGAAGTTACCTACTTCATTTTGACCTAAATTCGTTTTTCCACTAACGGATATAATCGAAAGGTTTAGAAATGACAGCAAAAATTAAGGTCATCTCTTTTTTTAAACATTTTCATTTTTTAAACACCCCTTTTGGCCTAAAATGTCTTAGCACAAAATACATACCTTAGCAGAATCGAGCGCCATCTTCTCCAAATCATCAATAAGATTAAGAGCCTGTTTTTTCTTAACATTAGCGGCTTCCGCATACATATTGAAATGTAACGCGACCATGATATAAGTGTCCGTATCTCCTGGACAGTGTGTCTTCAAGAAGTCGAGGAGACCTTGTTTGAACTCAGCTATCTTGTCAACTTGTTGTCCCAGCATATAGTCAAACTGACCTAGTAGGAACTCGAATTGATGGTTGTCTCGTAACGCCTGCAAATTGAGAGATGTTATGTTGACTACTTTTTATGGAATAGAGCAAATGATCAGATCATTTGATGGTAAGCAATCTTCGCCGCCTATTAACACGCCTATTAATTAGTAATTTGAGTGATTTGGGGAAAGACGGGTTGAGCCTCCTTCCATCAGTAACCACGCTCTAACGACGAAACACATTGCAAAAATTATTGTACCTCTGAACTCAAGCACGGTTCACGATATGTTTGTGGATGTATAAGACAATACTGTTAGAGCGTTTGAACTTTTGTGAGAAGAATGCATGACTAAATTAAATAAGTATATGTTTAAAATAATTACTGATAGGCCGGATTATCCGATACAGAGACACTGGGTGGAATTAGCTATAGGTTACTAACAATATTAATATAGTACATAAGAACTTTTTGGTAACTAATACACTAACAATCTATGGACTATTATGGGTCTGAAATAAAGAATTTTTAATTTAATTTTAATATAGTGTGTGTCCAATGAATTTATTGTACTGTTGTGTCTCTTTTTTCTGTTTTATGTTTAAATGTGGTTTAAAACGTATAATTGTCTTCTGTCTCAAACTTTAGAATAATTCAGACTACTTAGTATACTTATTGTTATTTCTAAAAACTGACCTGAAAGACGTAAGCGCACTCAGTATACCGCGCCAGCCCAGTGAGGAGGCGCACCATTAGCCTCCAGGAGCGCGAGGCGAGCAGTCGCGCCGCCAGCGCCTGCGCAGACCGCAGCGTCGTGGCCACGCCCTCCGTGTCGCATGCGCACGCGAAACATTCATGTGCCAGTACTAACAACTCGAGGCAGATTATGTTCACCTGGTAAAATAAAGTTAGCAATAGCGTTAATCTGGATTGGAATTTAATTGTGTAGGTAAAAAATTACGGAGTTTTGTAATACAATTCTTGATGTATTTTAGTACAGGGAGGGAAAAAGAGAGAGACAAAGTATCTTAACTTGTCAAATGTAAGTGTTAAAAATACATGTGTTGTTATAGATAGATATAAACTAAGCTTTTCATACACACCACAACATAGATCTTGTGTAAGGGGAGCACGACCTACAAATATTTATTTATTTATTTCTTCTTCACATGAAACAGTCTGAATGGCGGAATTAATGTTTTAAGGCATGCATACTCTAACAGTCAACCATAGGGTAGTGCAGTGAAATCATGCGGTTGGTGCGAAGCAAGGAACAGTGTCCTTTTAATCTTTCTAAACTCAATATGAATACAAGGACAGTCAACGTACCTGCTTAGTAGACAACTTGGCCCCCTTAGTAATCTTCCTGATATTAGACTTGACCTCATAGCGAATATGGACATTATTCTTAGTGATCACATCGAACAAATTCCTTCGGCAGTCTCTAGACATCTTGTTACAGTACACAGTATACACAGTAGACACTGAGTAGACTGACTCAGTGTCGGCTGATAGCACAGTTCCTTCTTCAGTCAGCACTGACTCTGCTTCATCGCCTTCAACATTCTGATATTCTTCATCTATAAGATTTTCCACGTCGAGTCCGTTGTCATCTAACATATTATCAGGTTTGGACGTTCCTGATATATTAGAGCATTTGTATATTTTTTGGAAAGCGATCAGATGGTCCAGGATTAGTTTTCCGATTTGACTGCAAGCGTCTGGACGCATGTTGAGGAACATTTCTATGTCCGCGTTGAGCGCGTAGCCCCATAGAGTGTATTGGAAATGTTCCTTCTGTCTGAATGTCGATGTTTTTACTAGATGAGGCGATATTATGGCCGCTACTATCTCCTTGCAAAGGTATTCTGCGACCTGGTTAAAGAATAGAAATTGTAAAAGTTATAATAGATTTCTTGTTTTGAGAAAATTGAAAATAATAAAGTCAACGACTTCAAAAAAAGAAGGAGGTTTCTCAACTCAAGCGTTAATTTAATAATGGGCTATTGGTCATACATCATTTAAAAAAAAAACTTCACACATTTTTAACAAACAGTATTGCGCAAATACGTATGGCGCAAAAATAAGATGACATCACAAGCCTGTATGCGATAAAAAAGTATAATATTTGACATTTTAATAAAAGTATTGAATCTGGCTAGACGTCATATGAAGATAAGTTTGGCGTAATTTGAATTGATATATGTATTACTAAATTGTACTACACTAGATCTTCTCTGTGATTTTACCAAAGTTCCTAAATGTTATAACGTGATGTTAAACTTTAATCAGGAATTCTTTTCTCAACCGTTACGGTTTTTCTCTTAACCTATTAAGCAGTTCCAACGATGACCTTGAAATAAATAATAAGTGATACATGTCAAAAATAATAATTAGCACAACTTACCTGTTTAGTAGGTATATTAAAAGTTTTGAAGACCAGATTGGCAAGAGACATCCGCGCCCGTCCACTCACTAAGTTGATAAAATCTATAGCGTGGTTCTGATATTTTAAAACCGAAGTGTAGTCCCATCCTATTTGTAGAGCTATGCGGAAGTAGCTGGCAACCTGGAAATAAAAGTTTGTTTGCTTTACATAAGTAGACTTATTACAAAACAATAAAGTTCAAAATGTAGTAATGTAAGTCCATAAGGGCCAACTGCTGAGCAAAGGCCACATCTCACACGGAGAAAATTTGAGCATTAATCACCACGCTTACTCAAGGCGAATTGGCGATTTCAAACTTATAACTACTAGGAACTTCTAGTACTAGTTACTTGCCAGGTTTCGAAACCGCACCCTCATGCATGAAAAGATAATTTTAATAAAATTTATTAGATAATTAAAAAAAACTCTTACGCTGCAGAACACCGTTTCACTACAACTTAGAAAAGAGGATTATTTACACAATGGAGGTTTTTTCACACCTTAAATTTTGTATCTAAACTAACTATACCTGCTTAGCCAGCGTCAACCCGCTCCTGACAGCCAAGGCGTCGAGCGCTGACAGCCGGTCCGCCTCCTCCCTCGCCGCCAGGTGGGCACTCTCTGGCACGTTCTCTTGTTTCTCTTGTATCACTACCAATTCCTCAAAACTTGCATCCGATATACCTGATACTGAACAGAAAGCTACATGAAAATCCTCTGCAACTTAAATTGGATCAATTTCACATTTTCTTTGCTGGTGTTGCTAGATTAAAGTACAATAAAAAAGCTTAAGTTTTATTCTACTTAGGCGTTTGGATTTTTTATAAATAAAACGTTGCCCTACTCTAGGATTTTCTCCTGTGTCATGGTTGAGTTTATAAACATACCGATCACATATACAAGCCACCGAGACTCGAAAAAACAATTTGTGGATCTCACAAAGTGTTGTTTTGTGCAGGAATCGAACCCGCATCACGTTGCCCATCAGCCAATTGCTCAGCCACTGCGTCAACCGTGCAGTCTCAATAATTTTTAATAAAAGTGCGGACCAAAAATATATATCCAAACTTCATACGAAATATGTCGAAAATTTACTAAACACTTACTTGAAAGTTTATTCTGTAGTACAGGCGAAGATATTACTAGCCTCAACTCCTGTGGCAGCTCATAAGGTGAGCAAGAACCTTCTGCAAGCTTCAAACAGGTCCTTACTATCTGTACAGGACAGGCTGGGGGCCTGTACCTGAACTCAGGCGGACTCTTGAACAAGGCCGACAGCCTAAATGCATCAACCAAGAGCTTCAACTCTAGCAACTGATTCATAACCCTTCTCCAGCTATCTATAGCTTCAGGATCCTCCAACAACACCACATTCTCTATATTACTCACATCAGACTCGATCTCTATCTCATCCAGCATCATAGTAAATGGTTTCTCTGCGTTTGCCTGACCGATTTTCTTAGAAATATTCGGGTCTTTCTGGCCGTTCATTATAAAATGCATTGTGCTCTGGTAACTATTCAAGAATATTGCGTTCGGTGCCTCGTTTTTGAAGTAAGCGCCCCACATAAGGTGTTCGATTTCTTCCCTTCTTCGTCCGTATTCCAAATTCTCTTCGAACCAGCTCATTATGATTCTGTACGAGTAGAATTTTTGAGCGGTATCTGTGATGTTGTTGACGTGGGCAACAAGAAATTCTGTCGCGTCCTTGAAAGTAACTGTTGCCTTTTTGAAAGCTTCGCTGCATTGAGCAATAAAGAGAGTAATTCCCTTGTCTTCTAACATTTCTTCCCGTGAAAGAAGATTTTCGTACTTGTGAGTCCATTCTGCTATCAAAATACCATTCACTGGCACTCCAGATAGCTTTGCGATTTTCAATGCTACGTCATAGTCCCTTTTAGCAGTGTACATTTGAACGCATTCTTCTACATATGTTTGTGAATCATCTTGAAGTAGTTTTGATATATTTATTGCTAGCGATGTCTCCATTGATATTTTGAGTATTTCATACAGTGTTGAGAAGTTAGGTGATGGCACTGGAATAATACAATCCTCATAATTAACCGATTTTAAAATACTTATTGAATGAATTAAATATTTTATATTTACTCAAAGACAAAGTGAAAATCACTTATGTCAACTAGACCCTTACTACTAGGCACTTTTAAGTAAACTTAAAGACACAAAGTGTCAGTCTGTCGGTCAGTCCTCTTAGTGAAGCAATTTGCTGGTTCCTACGTGCAGATTCCGATGGAAAAGAACGAGCAAGGAACTCCATGACCATTCTTTTTATTTTAAATCCGTTTCACAAACGGATTCTTTGGTACATTATATTACTACTATTACCTGTAAATCCCTTTTCGAACTGATTATCAGCCAGACACTTGAGGAACTGTCTTTGGAGGTAAGCGCTATCGAAGTTATGGCTGAGCGCTATTTTGATTAAAGATACCGAAACTTTTTGCAAGGCCTCCTTGGATAATTGCCAGGGCGCGCCACTAGCTCCAAAACTGTATTTGCGTTGCGCATGTTGTAGGAAACTGTTGAGAAGTTTCGTAGTTTCGGAATCGAAGTTGTGATGTCGAATACAACGTTGGAGAAAAGCAGTAAACAGAGTTAGTGGGCTCTCCTGCAAAAGAATATACAATTAAATACAATTCTTCTACGTTTTCTTAAACACCGCTGATAAAAAGCGACGGAAAACATAGTCCCGAAACCGAAACCTGGGCTTATTATTTCTAATTGTTAATGTGAAATTGCCAATCCGCCTTGAGCAAGCGTGGTGATGAATGCTCAAACCTTCTCTGGCGAGTATAGGCCTTTTTTTAGCGGTGGGCACGTATAGGCCCACTATACATATAATTAACAAAATATTGAACTGACGGTAACTGACTGACTGCAGCACGGAGTTCGGGATCAATTCTGTAGCCGGTATAGGATAAAATTTTCGCTGTTATGGACGAAAAATCTCTTTAATTCATTAAACCTATTGTGTCTCTAATTACCACTTTCGACAGGTTTTTTTTAATGTAATAGCTCGGCAAACGAGCAGACGGATTACCTGATGGTAAGCAATCAGCGCCGCCCATGGACACTCGCAACGGAGGAGTTACGAGTGCGTTGCCGACCTTTTAGGGATTAGGGATTTCGAGATTTAGGGATTGAGGAGGGATTGGGGAAGGAGAAGGATTGGTGGTTAAAGGCGACATAAAAAATATTTAAGGAATACAAAACTCACCGGCATAAAAATGAGCATAGCTTCATGTAGCGTGGTGACGTAGCCTTCTAATAAACATAGTTCTGCTACTTTCTGGAACTGTTCCGAGGCTCCCTGGTTCTGCTGTGTCATCAGCTGCTGCAGCACTCCTTGAGAACGAGGGCTGAGAGACAAGGAGGATAGGATCCATTGAGGCCAGAGCATCTCAACCGCGTTAGGCTGTAAGAACCAGGATGTAAAAAGTTAATAAGATTTTTTCTTTTTCACCTCTTATCTGCCTCATGTATATGAGACGAAAAAGGAAACATTGTATAGATATCATGGGTTAAAGAACAGTATTTGGAACTTTATTATTGTTACACACTACTTTTTAATCGATAAATAAAGGAATCTGTTCTAACAAAGGTGGCAGCAAAAGGTAAACAGTGCCTACCCAGTAGGAAGGAACATCATTCACGAATTCAGGAATGGATGTTAAAGCTACCTTTTTTTTGTTACGGTTTAAAAAACGAACTTTAGGATTTTTACGTCACATAAACCTCCCTGGTAGCCACCAACTATTAGGAACGAAGGTCGAAGGTCAATTACTACGGAGTACCTAAAGCTACTTAGACACCTATCTGGATCTTAATATAGTCATGATTTTCTGCTTATTATGTTATGTGATCTTCCAAAACCTAAATTAGGCTCGAACCTTATATTTAAGACAAACAGGCAACAAATACATGTTATAAATTAAACAAAACATACCTCATAGCAACTTGCAATGAGCACAAGTAGTGGTTCCCTGCAGATGTCAGCAGCCCTCAGTAATGCAGCTGGTGGGTCCTCCGGCCCATGGCACGCGGCCGCCACCTCCCATAACTCCCGCCCCATGTACGCACTCGAGGGGAACTCGAAACTACCGACCTGCGTCGGACTAGGAGTCTGTATGAGGACAGAACCCTAGAAATAATGGAAGTTTTTAAGCAATAATAATTACCTTTTTAAATGTGGCCCCTAAACTAGAATTTTCTCCATTGTCGTGTTCGTTTACAAACATACACATTAGACTCACAACAGACCCAAAACAATTTGTGAACAACACACTACAAAAGGTTGTTGTGTCGCATAGCACCAGGTTTCGCAATCACCGAGACACTGTCCTGAGCAGTCCTTCATTTAAAATATACTTTAATTAAAATTACTTGGAGGACTCATACAAAGAAAATTGACTACTCAGAATGGCTGGTAAATGAGAAGATAAATTAGTCTTTTTAGGTACTTACAATCTCCACGGAATTCAATCTCGAAACTCGCCTCTGTCCGTTACTTGCATTAGTTTTACTCTCTTTTTCGACCCCCTCATCAACAGTTCGATGAAGCATTATATGCTTAAGATGTTCCGCATAGGACTTCTTTTCGAACTCTTGAGCCAATTGGAGCATCTGACTGAGTGGATAGCGAAATACATCGCCGAAAAGGAGGAAGTTAAACCAGGAGTTGGCCTTCACGAATTCCCGCAACTGCAATTCTGGTAGCGGCAAGTTGTGAAGCGTAGCGAACTTGACCATAGTCTGACACTCATACAATACTAATGCCATGTCCACTTTACCATCCTGCTTCTGCCTATCATTCAATCTGCTCAAGGTTATCTCTTCCATAAACCGTAACATCTCCTTAGCGGCTTCATCGTTACTCTGTATCAGTTTCGACATGTACTCGTTGACTGTTTTGTTCACCTTTTCTTCGGACAAACCTCTGTACTCCATCAAATGATTCTTTATCATTTTGGCAGCAGAAATGTGAACCCTGCATCGTGTTGGGTTACATCCTATCATAGCTATAAACGATACAGTGCAAGCGGTCATTGCTCCATCGAACCAATTCTGCAGAGCTAACGCGTGGGCCTCACAGCACGCACTCTTTACGCTTTTATCTTGCAACCGATTGTATGTCTGATATTGCTGAGAAACAAATGCCTGGCTAGCATTACAGGGCCGATACTGCTTCAAATAATACACATGGTTCAATTTAGCTACATAGCCATACTTTTTCATTAGTTTTTCATCCGCAAAATCTGGCATCTCCATAGCTCTTTGGGATAACGCCTTGATACTAGCAGATTTTACATCTACATCGCTTGACAACAGACTCCCCAGGCTGCGTCTATCTGGCTTGTCAGTAAGTAGACTATTCGTATTTTGGTTTACTAGTTGAAATTCAAATATTTTGGACACATCCAGGCCGCGGTAACCAGACAGCAACTGGTACACATTCACGTCTTTTAATTCATACGTATGGTTTGCATCCGCAAATTTCTTGTAAACATTATACAAATGTGGAAGCTTGTCTTTGTAAATCTTATTTGGCAATTTAAAGTCTTTAAACTGTAAAAAGTCTTCTGTGGAAAATATATCGAATAACTTTTTGGCGTCTTCTAGAAGAATCATTCCTAACACTAAATGTGGATTAGAGGAAACATAGTCGTCAATGTTTTCATTAGCGATTTGTTCGCAGGTTTTGTATACGGGCAGCACGTGGCTCTGTTTATCGGAGGTTTGTTCGATACTTTTGAACAACAACCAGAGCTCTATGCAATCTTTCGCCTCCTGCTCGATGTCAGATAGGTCAGTGTCTAATATATTACCTTCTACACATAACGTCAATACTTTATATAACTTATTCTTAACACAGTACTTGGCTAGCTCCACATAGAAGTGCTCGCGACTGATAGTGGAACATGACTCAGTGAAGATGTCGTCAATTAATTTCAAATTCTGTGTGCGAGCTAGTCTTGATATGATTAAATACAAATTATTTCTCTCGCTTTCATTCACAATGCCGTAAGAGGCCAATGTGTCGTAAATGCATAGTTTGGTATAGGCAAAACAATTGCTTTTTGCAACATTTTCAATCATTTCATTGGTGACAGGCCATTTGCGGAAAATTTCATCTAAGCTCTCTAAAACTTGTGTATCAAAACCTGCTGTGTCAACATTGAGAAGTTTCTTAGCAAATCCCTCGTTATTGAAGAAGATGTACCTAGCGTTCATGTCGCGCACTACTTCTGAAGTCTGTACATTAATCCAACGGACCAGGATCATAGCTTTGTTGTTCTCCACTAAATAGTTCCACATCTCCACAGGAGCTGAGAAGTCTAGTAAAGAGAATTCTGGAAAAGAAACATCAAAAATCTTATTTCTTGTTGTACCTTCTTTAGAATTCATTAGTAGGTCCTACCTAAAAACAAGTTACAATTGGCTGTGCTTGTTTCATACCTAACACAGTTTACTTTTGTTACAGCTACTTTTGTAATTGTACTTTTATGTACAGAAAATCAAAGCTAAAAGCAACAGTGCAACATTATAACTTATGTATCAATCTTAAATAATATACTTAATATTATCGAAAGTAATAAATAATGAACATTAGCATCAATAAATAAACAATGTTTGCATAACCTGTTTATTATTTGTGTAGGTCTTTAGTTGTTCTATGATGATAACTGCCTTAAAATATTGACCTAACTAAATGGAACTATGAACATATTATATGTTTATGAATAGCTTGCAAAGCAGGCTCTTGTCCAAAATAATATAGCTCTATTAAAATGGGTCTATGCTAGGTGTTTAATGGACTATATGACCTCATTTGTTGATGCTTTTAAAACATAGTGTAGAAAAATAATAAAAATATTTATTATATTTTTATCTATTATAAAATATATATAATTCAAATTTTGTTCTAGCAGGCAAGCCAGAAAATAATTAAAACTGACTCCAGACTTGTGATGGGAAGTTTGAACAAGAATATTGTATAAAATTAAAATCTTTACAATTAGGTATGTATTTGATAATGAAATTGAAGTATCCAATAAATTATACTATTGTTCACATTTTTTATCATCAAATACTTTATGATAGAATGAAGAACATTATAATGTTCTTCATTCTATTATAATATAGTCCCAGGTTAGTTTTATACTGAAGGCCATTTATGCAAACATTCTCAACATTTTGAAATGTTTATTTATGATAAGGTTGTTCACAAAAATATATGGCTTGCTTTATCAGTGATTAGTGTTGAGTATGGTAGGTAAATAATATGTAATTTTAGTCATAGCCAACACATAGGAAATTAATGTACCAAAAAAATAATGTAATACCCTGCACTTTTGAGATAATGTAGGGTACACAGAAAAAACATAATAAATATTTTTGAGACTTTCTCCAATAATATTTTAAGATTATCTGAAGGAGGGAATCATGTGTAAAATACATAGTTGTATCAATTGAATCTTTGAAAAATTTTACTCACCAAATGAATTAAAAAATAGTGCTGTAGCAATTTTGCTTTTCCATTGCTGTGGATACTTTTCTATTTTATCTATAGTCAGAGCCTTAATTTCACTCTCATTGACAACTATGCGGTCTTTTCCCATACCAAAAACTTTGTTCTGTTTGAAGGTCCCTTCACTTTCAAATGCGTTTTCTAAATAACGGAGAAGGTTCCAATGTCTTTTGAAATGTAGCCACTCCTCTTTTGTTTCATTATTCATATCTTTGGACAGCTTCTCAAGATGTTCAACAATAAAATCTCTATACTCAATCTGTGCTGAATCCCGAGCTAAAGTCATCAGATGTAGTTCTGGACTTATTTTAACCTTGTTCAAAATATGCAAAACTTTAAATATCTGTTTTCTTAATAGCAGCTGTACAGTCCATGCTTTAACCTAGAACAGTTGTGTAAATATTTTCAATGTTATAGTAATTTTAGCTCAAAACAAAAAATCACAAAGCCAATTTTTATAATCAATTATTCTTATTAATTTTAAACTATTTCATGTGGGCGTATATTATTATTTCGGATGTTGTAGCGATATAAAGGTTATTCACCTCGGCCAGAAACCATTCCCTGGCAGTAGCATCGTTCCATCCATTTTTCTCCTTGAGATAGGTGATCGCCAGTTCGATATGAGTACCTTTGGCAGCCGCCTCCCTGACCACATCTCGTGGAGACTTTTCTTTCCAACACGACCAAATGATTTTCTCATTTTGTGTTAACCCCTCCATATTTATCACAACATTGAAGTAAAGTTTAGATTAATTTACAAAATTCTCGAACAATGAATAACAATCTCACAACAAAAATACACTGATTTAGAACCATACTTTTGTTATTTCTAATAAGAATTCTACTACCCAGTCTTAGAGTTCAATTTGTTATTTAAAAGGAAAACAATAAAATGTACTTCAATTCAGCTGACAGTGACAGATGTCAGTACCAATGTCAACGTTTTTAATGTTGTAAATGCACGAAGAATAATCCTACCAAAAATCCTACCAACTGTTTAGGATTTTAGGAAAATCGTTCATACTTGCCTTTAATACATAAATCAGTTTTAGAAGCATTTTACTACAAAATTACTCATTTCACGGATAATTTCATGACAGGAAAACTTCTTCATTCAAAGAGTATCAGTATAGGGTAAAATACCGTAAGCAAAAGGGAAGTTTACGGGTTGGATGCGTTGCCAAGCAACGCTTTCAAAACAACACAACCTATTTAAATTCTCACTATTTCGTTATTATCATATAGCATAACAAGGAATATTACTACTCTCTATACCATGGCAGAAGAACTCCAGAAGGTCCATTTATATTATGATGACATCAACAAAATCAGAGTTATTGAATCCAACGTACTAAAGGAAACAGAGGATCTAAAGGACACATGCAAGGATTATGACACAAGTTAGTAGCCAATAATAATAATAGTTGATCAATTTCCATCAGAAGCGTAGTTAACCGTAACGTAACGTAAACGTTACATTAGTTGGCTCTTGCACCTATGATTAAAATCATAAAGACAATATAGGTAGTGGCAATCCAAATTCATCTAGCGAGAGCCAATATACATATGCAGGTAAGTACATAGGCACTCAGGGTAAAAACCAACGTGGTGGTATTCATTGCCTTTACAGAAATTCAGGATTTCGGGAAGATTATAAACACTCTACTAGAGGTGCTGAAGGAACTCGGTGAAAATGTTGAGAAGAAAAAAATGGCTGCCATAGGTTCCATGAACCTATTGAAATCAATTTCTAAAGAACGTGAAGCTGAACAAGCTAAATTACAAGTAAGTATCAATTATGCCAAGTTTAATCATAATTAGGTATTAAACACTAGCTACTAACACGCGGTTGCAACCGCTGCTTGGCTTCTGCAGTTTATAGCGTGGTTTTATAGCCCTCCTCAATAAATGGGACTAGAAACACAAAAAGTATTAAAATATAAAGCATGTAAGTTATTCCCTTTCGCCTCAGCCATACGATCAGGAGTAATTTCATGATATTCCCCGATTGAAATGAATTTATTTTTCCAGGCTGAAATAAATGACAAATCCATGATACTAGAACAACTGGATAGTGAATATGATGCTCTCCAGATTTTAGAAGCCACTCAAATGGAAACCATTGAGTACTTAACTCAAATCAGATAGCTCAAAACTTCCGCTTTCGTCATGAACGTGAACGCCATTGTTATTATGTCCATTCAAAAAGAGTACAAATTAATTTCAAAACAATAAATTATTTTCAAAATAAATTATTTTTCTATCGAAACCGCCTATTCCCACAAATTTATGCCCTGCCAAGACTATTATATTGCAGCAACAACGACACACAGTCGGATTGTTTTACTCGTAACGTCTTTTTAGTAGACTTGCCATTCCTAAATTCAAAATAAAACTATATTTCAGTCGGTAAAAATGTAATTTTCGCTGAAACACACATTGTAATAACACTGTAGTCAAACTGTAAATCATATTGTTACAGGATCAACCGAATTGTCTTGAAATTGAATGAATAAATTATTTTTTTCTACCAAGAAGTAAGTCACAATTTGAAAAATATTTCAACTTAATCACGAAATAAGTAGGAATTAAGTTTATTTTACAATACCTGTGATTACAAAAATATAACTACTTATTACTACAGAGTAACACAGATAAATAATTGAAATATAGATACATTCCCTTGATTCCAAATTCAATAACATTAATTTTTATGTAGGAACATGCCAATGTCATAATTTTACATTTACCAAACACCAAATACGTCCAAATTATGTTCCTGGCTTAATTAGAAACACCAAATCAATATTTGAGATTTCATCAGCCATTTTTGGACTATTAGTCAGGTTATATTAATAATTCACATTAATTCATGATGTCGCAATTACAGTCGTTTTTCAAAAAGGTAAAAACTAAATTAAGTGGCACATATTCTGCTGCCTTCTGAGTAAAAAGTAATTGTTGCCTGTAAAGAACACGACAGACTCAGAAATAATCGAAAAGTAAAATGAAGCAAAATCTAGCAACTAAATGAACTATTTACTCTGTAATATATTTAAGTGGGATTCAAAATAATTAGATCATACACATTAAATTCTGTAACTTACACTTACAGCTTAGCTTACTTACTAGTTGCTATCGTCAACAATCAGTTCTGGAATTTATCATTAATTCTCTCCCTCTTAGCTGCAAACTTACTACAATGTACAATATCAAATGTTGAAAATACCCAAGTAATATTTGTAATATTATCAAGCTTAAAAAATGTCATACAACTGTAGTAAGTGTACATTTCAATCACATTCAATTGCAACAAACTACCTACCATTCAATATAATAAATGCTTGTAATTCTTTCGAAAGTGGCGCGCTTAGATGTTGTCGACTTAAATTTATGCCTGTTGCTGACATTACTACGGCAATGTTGCTATGTGCATGCAATATTATTTGCTACGTCTGTATTTCTACTTGTCTACAAATTGAGTTATTCAAACACAACTATTTCTAAAACACTGGCGACTCGTAAATATTGGGCCACTGGTAAGGCAATACCAACACAAATTTAATTCAAAATGTTTGCATACACATTGTCTTCAAAAACCAGGGAGATTTGAAGCAAAACATTGCTCAATATAAATGATAAATTATTACCAATTAATAAGTAGTGTATGCTCGATGAAACCCTTACGTGACATGATCTGTCTGTTTATCATAATTTAAATAACAAAGTCTTCACCATACATTTCACAATACTATGCGTGGTTTGAACACTTTTGTCTATATTTTTAAGTTTTTAGACACTCGAAGTCACAACTGAACTTGAGAGGGTATCATCAACTTTTTGCCTTTTTGATTCTTGTTGCTCTTCTTCATTCTCTTCCTCAGCGGCGCGTTTCTTAGCTCCCTCCGCCTGACTCGTATGCTGTGCTACATCACTGATAACTCCGTCTTTGAATCGTACAATAATAGCTGTCATATTGTCACACCCAGTACCATCGCCCATCGTGCTTGGTGCTAAGCAGTGGTCGAACATCTGTGGAGAAATATGATAATGGGAACATTAGACAACTACATTTATAAAAATATGCACATTTTATTTCACTACCATATAAAGTGACTTACCTCTTCACAAATTTGCGACAGCCGTTCGCGACCTTCGGCTAACCTTGGCAAAATAAAGTCACAGACATCTTGACTAGACATAAAGTTCCATATTCCGTCACAAGCCAGCACCATGAACTGATCCTTCTCTGGATCAATTGTTAAAGTTTTTACATCAGGCAGTGCTGTGATCATCTGTTCCTTAGCACCCAAATCTTTGTTCTGCTTGTACGAGTGGTCGCCGATGGCACGTGATAAGTTTAAGCCGCCATTAATGCGTCCGTCATTCGAAACTTTTCCACCAGCTTTGGTGATCCTTTCTAATTCTGGAGCATCCTCTGGCTTGTGGTCTATTGACATGTCTATAGCTTTTCCCTCTCTACAAATGATGCAACGAGAGTCTCCAGCATTAGCCACAAATAATTCTTTCCCTGTAAACAGAAAACAGTATGTATTATTAATAAGCAATAACTTAGCATATTAAATTTTAAACTATAGATAATACTAACCCCTGAGCAGTGCTACCACAGCTGTGCAGCCACTATCGTTTCCTGGTTCTTCATTCATAGAGATATCTTCTTCTCCATCATCATCACTTGATTCAGCCTCCAGTTCATCATCTTCCTCTTCTTCTTCTCCGTCTCCTGCAAATTTTTGAGTTAAAATGATGGTCGTATATATAAACTATTATAAATGAGATGTAAAACATTAGCTCTGCCTAACAACTGCTCAGATCATCATGTCTCACGTAGTCTCGGATAGTGCTCACCATCGTTTGATGACTCCTCAACACCATTAACATTTTCCTCATCAGATGAGTTGATCTCTCCTCCTTCGAAGGTTTCATCATTCGAGTCGCTATCGTCATCATCTTCTTCAGCAGCCTGACGCAGTAAGGACTCGTAAACAGCTGCGGCGGCGCGCCTCCTTTTCGGATCTTTTGGCGCTTTGACATCTGAACTTGACACTGCTGCAGCTTTGTTTGAAAGTAAAGAATAGCTAATCAATCTGAGGACAATCTCTAACTGAGCAAAATTTTAAAACAATGAAGAGAGTGAACAAACCTTTCGCTTTCCCCTTTGATGGTGTGGTTGAGCCATTGGATGATGTGATGTTACTTTCCTCACCATCAACCTGCTTCGAATCTGTAACTTCACCATTGCAGGCATCTGGAGCACTGCTGCCTTTAGCTGGTGAACTTTTAGCATCTGCACTTTGTTCTGGCTGATGGCAATTGTCTTCAGAGCTGTCTGGTGCAGTAGTGTTGGATTTGTCTACCTCCATTGCAACTGAATCCTTGGCTTTTTCATCAGGCTCGCTAGTAGAAACCTGTTAAGAATTAGATAGCAATAAGTTAGTTTAGTTTTAAAGCAATATGATTATAACAAAATAATTTAATAATCTCAATAACTATCTATTTTCGATATAATTACCTATATCGAAAAATTCTTATAGGCTTGGTTTTTTTTGTGTGAAATAAAACCTGAGCCACCCTTGCACTTTCTTATAAAGGTTAAATGGTTCTTAGTTGTCAATATTTGTCATGTTAGACATGAAAACTCACCTCTCCATTCACATCTTTATCTTCTTCATTAGAGTTTGTTGAGGAGACTCCTCCTGTGTCCTCATCAGCTTCTTTTACTGAAGATACACCATTTTTGCTTGATGATGCTTCAGTGCTGGGTGGTTCTGAACTTGATCCAGCAGCAAATGATGAACTTGTGCCTGAACCACTTGCACCTAAAAAGTATATGACATTTCATAAAATTAAGAACCTTAGCCACTCAACTATTGACTTGTAATTTTAATAACGTTAAATAGAAATAGTAGTAGTAATACCTGAGCTGCCAGCCTCATCTGTATTCTTCTTAGCACGGAGACATGGCGACAATGGTGTGGCTGTGTCACCAAGACGCGCTCGGTGAAGACTACTCAGTTTATTCTCATACTTTGCTAATACTTCCTGTAAAACAAGAGAAAACTTTAAATAAATTATATGGACAGAAATTGCAGACCAAAAGCCACTGCGAATTATATACCAATTGCAATTTTTTTAAGTGTAATTTCTTTAGTATTAAGTCTGCTTAATGTATTTGTTCATGAACCAATCAATTATGTCTATTATTATTACCTGTAATGGAAGTCTGGCTTCTTGGTATAAGTTGCTGACATTGTCGTCTTCAGACTCCTCCTCATTGTCACTGGGGCCTGGAGGATTTATTTCACCTATAATAATTTCATTTAGAACAGTTATTTAAATAAAATAAAGTAATAAAAAAAAAATTGTGTGGTCTACATGTGATTTAACATGTTAACAGGAATTTAACAATTGTATTTAACTTTTAAAAAGCTGCAAAGGAATTGTTATTTTTAATAAATGCATAGTTTTGTTACTTTAGGAGTGTTTTGCACGGTGCTTCAAAAGACAAATCATTGCATTTTGTTGATTTACTATGCATAAATTACTAAAAAAATTACTGGTTATTTATAATGTTAGCTGTTGTTTTTATGCATAATCAACAGAGATAGCTCTGATTAAAAAGAGTGATTAGAGAAACACTAGAATAGACCCATATTGCTGATGCATAAATACCCAAATGAAGAGAACAGTATGTAAAGACAAGGAAATAAAGGACATAATTTAATAAAATATAAAACCATATTCCATGTTAATACATATTTACAAAAGATGTTTGACATTGAAAGAACCTCTACAACACAGCAGTAAGGGCACTCTTGATGTTACAAATGCTATGGTTACGGACCAGCAGTATGCATGCGGACTGTGATTTTTAACAGGATCATGGTTGGTACATTGTCTATACTAATAGTTAGGAAATCTTTCATTCTTGAAATTATATTGTGTAGTAATTCTAAGTCATTATGCAAACATTTGACCTCTGCCACATTGTCCTCGTAAATGTCTATTTTCAAGACTGCCTACTTCAGTTAATATATGATATACATTATCAAATATAATTTATTCATTATCAAATGTAATTTATCAAATATTGTATGTTGTCAAACTAAAATTATGTTACTATAACCTATAATTTTTAACAAAACAACACAATTAACTACAATAAGCTAACAGCAGAGTTATTTATATAGCTTGTATTTTTAAACATTTATTCTTTTAAGTATTGATTTTATAAATTCAACAAATTTATGCATATTGTTGACGTAATAAATGTGTCTTACCAGCCAATTCTTTCAGTATGTCCATGACTTCCTTAGTTGCAATAGTAGCATCAAAACCGAGGAAGGCATCTTCCAAAGCTTTTATGAGATCTCCATTTTTATATGCTTCTGTGTTTTTGATGAAATTTGGCAGGTTTTGTGAACAATAAGTGGCAACTTCAGCTCCTCCATGACCATCATACACAGCAAATAGTGAGGTGTTTGAATCATACTCTAAGATTGTGTTGTGTGCATCCTAGAATTGCAAAATATATCATTACTATCACATTAGCACTGCTAATACCACACTAATAAGCCTAGTTATACCGGATACAAGAGATAAAGGTTAGCATGAATACAAATATAACTATAGAAGTGCAAATCTTCTTCGTAACTATAATGTGCATTTTCATGATGAAATTAGTTGATCAACTCGTAGAGAAGACGAATTAGCATTAAAGTAAAGAATCTCACAAGAAACTTCGTGCTTTGGACATTGGACATAGTCAATCGCCTAGCTCAATATAAAATAGCGCTAACCACTTTCGGCGAGTCTCAGTGTTAGAAATACGCCTTTAATGACGCGAGAGATGCTTATTATGATGGAGATGTAGATAATCTTATGCAGTTTCTAATACTGATTTATCCTTTATTGAACGAAACAATATAGTACCTCTTGATTGACACGCCATCCCTGCATGGAGCTTGCGCCGCACTCAAGTTTATCGTTAGCTTCATCGCTCGACACTTTTTCAGTAACAGGTTCAGATAAATATGCACCCATGTTGGAATGTTACAAACATGAATTCTAATTACATAAAATAAATAATTGAGGCGCGAAAACCTCCGAAAAACGCGCAGGCGGCAAGCTAACCCGAGTCAATCAACCGCTGAGAACGGGGCTGCCATATAAAAAAATATTTTACCCCGGAACTAAGCTTATTGTGACATTAAATCTAAATTTAGTCGATTTTGTAGTTAATTAAAATGGCTTTTTATGGTGTTATAAACAAATAGAATAATTTTGTTTTTAAACTTAAGTTAAACAATCAAGCAATGTCTTTCAATTAAATAATACTAGCTTTCCACCCGCAGCTTCGCTGGCGTGGAATTTTACATGTACATATTCGTTTGCAATATAATATATAACGATACATTTTTACCGGGATAAAAAGACCTATTTTTTATCCAGACTTTACGTTTAAGTTTGCAAAATTTCAAAGCAATCGGTTCAGCAGTTAAGCGTGAAAGTGGAGCAAACAAACAAACGCTCTTTCCGATTTAAAATATTAGTAAGGATTAACACCCAGTGTGCGCGCCCTCTCTACTACTTTTTAGTACGAGTGTCCAACAGCCTTAATCAACAGCCTTAGTCATTTGTTTTGTAATTGAACCGCCATAGTCGGGTTAGTAGTTTCACATCGGACTTTGACATATTAAACTGCATACCTACTTGTATAAAATTTCGTTTGTAAATCATTTAATTGCATCACAACCTACATACTTTTAGGTGTCCGCATCTGTCAAAAATTAAGGGCAAATGACTAAAAGCAAATATCTTGTTCGTACATAGTAGTTCGTAGTTCGTAACTATGTCCATTTAAGGTCAACCTGCAGGCCCGATCAAAAACATTATTTATACAGTTTATAAAATGTTGAGAAATATATATCTATAAATATAGAAATATATTTATATATACTTTATTGCACACATACACCAAGTAGCAATACATTGTATACTACGACCGAATGTTGTGATTACAATGGGCGGTCTTATCACACAAGGTGATTTCTTCCAGACAACCTTTAGATGGAAATGTATAACAGAAACTTGGCCATGGGTAGTGTAATGTACAGTATATATTATTATTAATTTTCTGATTCGGAATCGGATGTCGGTTCGGCTCATATGATTTTGGTTCGCTCATATGATTTCGGTTTGGTTCGTTTGATTTCGGTTCGGCTCGTATGATTTCGGTTCGGCTTGTACAATTTCGGTTTGACTTGTATGACTTCAGTTCGTCCTGTATGATTTTAGTTCGCTCGTATGATTTTGGTTTGGCTCGTATGATTTCGGTTAGTCCAACCAGCAATGTTAATCGTATAAAATTTAATTAATTTAAAGTAAAATGTGTGTGTGTGAGTGAATAAGGTGATTGCTGATGTTTGTTTGTTGATAAACTCATTTGGGTAAGTTAGGAGAGGTGTACCGTCCTCGGCTCCTTAAGACCCTCGCCTGAGGGCTCGGGCTCCAATGCACCTTTTCGGTAACCACCATCTTTACACACTTGTTCCATAATGTCATATTATTACTTACACATAATCGCTTGTTATTATATCAATTACTTTGACTGAAAAGCCAAGAGCAGCCCGCAGCAAGATAAATTATAATGTAAATAATTACTTAAGTACTTAATTGTTTAATCTATATCCTAATGATGATCAAAAATAACCACTTCATTCGATCCTAAAGCAGTAAAACCTAACGTCTTATAATAACGAAGTGACGATAAGTAAACAAATTGTCTGTTAGATAACATTAATGTGTAATTTAGCCAATAATTTATGTATCGATATTTTATCTCCTATTATAATGTAAACACGATGTTGGTTTATGTACAATCGTGTTAGGAGAGTGATAGTGGTAGGATGGATTCCTTGTACGAGCGCGCGATAGCCGAAGTAGGTCAAGAAGGAAAATTTCAAATAACTTTTGATATTTTTTATAATGTTTTGCTGTCTGGATTGTGGTCAATGGCGTATAACAATATAATATTGGCGTTAACAATTACCCCGCATATTTGCAAGCTACCTCAAAAACCAACGAATGTGACTGAATATTATTGGAAGTCGAAATACATTCCAACGTAAGCGTGATATTGTTATTCTTTATCTATGAGGTAGTAAAATATTGAGTAACATACACTAGTGTTGACTTATTTTTAATTTATTTCTCAATTGTGTTATCATTTAGTCTCGAAGATGCTGTTGGAGCTAAAAAGTTTAGTGACTGTTTGATTTACACTAGCCAAGAGTTGAATAAAACTAAAGGTAATGTAAGTATTATTATAGAGTACATAACACATGTTGATTTGTTTTTGTTTTCATACTAAGAGATTGGATATTAAATGCTAACACCTCAGGCTAACACTTAGGTAAACTTTATTTTCAGAATGTGAAATTTTCGACTACGACCGCACCTGGTTTGAGTCAACCATCCCATCTGAAAATAATTGGGTTTGCAGCAATGAAATAAACGTAGCAAATATTTTTGCTTATAGCAAAATCGGAGAAATTATAGGATCTTTTGTCTTCGGGTGGTATGGAGACGTGTAAGTAATGAATGAATAGACGAAATAATGAAAACGGGGTATATTTTAGGGTATTTTACAACTTTTAGGTTAATTTGTATTTTTGGTTTGTTTATTTTCAGGTACGGCCGTAGACTCACGTACATTATTTCTTTAGCTATGCTAGTAATAGGTCGTTTTATGTCAATATTGGCGAGTTCTTCATTTGTATTATTCGCTACTGGCTGCATCATAGCTTCTTTACCATCGTGGTCAGCTACGCAAAGTACAGCTATTGTATCGTTGGAAATATCGTCTCCTAAACGGCGAGCCAGTGTCGCAAAGTTGAGATTAATATCCATGAGCCTCGGAATGTGTCTAATGCCTATATTTTACTTGTGGTTTCGAAAATGGAAACCTTTTATGATTGTCACTACGGCAACGCAGATACCTTATTTATTATTTTCTTGGTAAGCAATTATATTTTATTCAATTCTGTGTCTCGAAATAGTTTATGTTTTAGGTACATTCATTAAAATTTAAACCCATACTTACAGGAAATTAATTGAATCACCACAGTGGCTTTGGGTTAATAGAAAAACAAAGGACTGTATTAAAAATCTCAAGCGTATAGCCAAAGTAAATAAAACCAGACTTAGTTCCGCTACAGAGGAAGAAATACTTACAAGTGGGGTAGCTGAGGCTAATGAAACAGAGGTTTTAGGTCCATTGGCATTATTTTCTGGTTGGCGCTTAGCTACTAACACTATATTGCAATTGTTTTTATGGTAAGTACCTACATAATACGCTACTACTTAGATCCCTACAAACTTCTAAAACTCTATCAACTTTTGTCTTGATCTAATATCTCCTAGAACGAAAAATGTAAAACTGGCTTTTACGTGTAGAAATATTATTAACGAGTATAATTTTATAGTAAATAGAACTGAAAGTCAATCAAAATTAAATAATTATTTATCGGTTAAGATGGTTAACGATAAAGGTCAATCTTAGTACCTAAGTATATCTTTTTATATGTATAAATGAATCAAAGAGATCGTATGAGATACCTATAAAGTTTATTTAATAGCTATCGCCGATTTAGGTAAATACATGATTGTAAAAATTGTTACATACCATTGTTAGACTCTTAGTTACATAAAAACTACCTACCTAAGTACCACTAACATATTGTGTACGTAATAATGTAATCTATTTCTATTTTGTGTTGTTTTCAGGGTCTGCGTTTCCATCAATTATACCGTGGTGTTATTGAGTTCCGCAGAAAAGTCCAACGGAAATCCATTTTTGGACTTTGCATGGCAATCTTTAGCAGAAATACCTGGTTTCTTCATAGCATCTTGGCTTGCAAATAATATCGGTCGACGATATACAGGAGTTATTTCGACTGCCATCACTGCATGTATTTGGATTTTTTATGGTATTCGTGAAATTTGTAAGTATCACGTAATGTATTATGTACCTACCTAGGGTGAACTCATCTAATTTCGTGACAAAGGCATTTGAGTTACAAAATACCAGTAAATTATTAACTAATTTAATTCAGTCTCAGCATGAGTTTTTTATCAGTCTTTTATGAGGAATATTAGCACAAATAATCAGATTTTTTTCTAGACACCTAGGAGTTATACCAAATTTACTAAACCAAGTCAACTTGCCTAATTCCGTGGTGACCTCTTTAAGTCCGTGATAGCTTCTACTTTAATTCTGATATAACGGAATTAGGCAAGTAACTTTGAGATCGATCTCCGAATATTTTCTATTCTTCTTGTTGGGGTCATCCATAATATATCTGAAAGTGAATCTGCAATTTAAAATAATTAATACGTACCTACCTGCTAAGATTTTAGCGGCTGCCCAAAGTTGAGCTCATATTAATAAAAAAAACTGTGAAATTTGGTAAATTACTCACGCAATTACGTGACAAGTCCAAAAAAAAGTGTCAACTAATTCCGTGATAGCAAAATATAATATTGGCTCAAAGTCGTCAATTTAATTAAGACCAGATAAACGTAATAAAATAACATCAATATTGTCTACTACACTCAAAATAAGTCAATAATTTTAGTTAAAACCACAAATATTTGTACTTAACTACTATAATTCTGTGATAGCACAGAAACCACACAACCGCTAAAACACTAATATTTTTGACGAACAAAATAAGCTCTAATACGAAAAAGACGCAGAACTTTGACGATTTTTTTGCTGCCACATTAAGGGAATATCATATACAATCCATTTTATTCAAAAAAAGTAAAAATGCGTTAAATACTTATATACATGAAGCAAAGTTGGGTGGCGACCCATTCACAACCATTGCGGAAACCGTCGAAATTCGCGCCCGAACTTACAAAACCGTTAGCTGTTTCTATCTCGCTCACTCGAGCATCCCCAAAATTTACATACGAATTTGAGATTAATTACTGAGGCTTAAGGTTGTATTTGAAACCTTTGATTTCACTCGTATAGCCCTATGATAGCGCTCAAACCAAATATCACCGAATTAGGCGAGTCACAGAATTAGATGAGTTCACCCTACTTAAATAATTTGATTTAAGTAACCAGACACCCTCCCCTGCTTCGCAAAGAAGCAATGCTGATACCTACTTAAAATCTCCACTAGTTAAACCCTTCTCTTCTTAAACTGCATCAAAGTCCAATGCTTAGTTTTAAATATTTAAGTACCTACCTATACATAGGGAAATGGGGACAGGAAAGCGACTTTGTTTTATACTATGTAGTGACTTTTAATTGTACTGGCCAAATATGTACGCAGTGTATACAAAGTTCAGCAGGTTAAGTAAAAATTTAATTAATTTCAGATGTTGCAGATTGGTTAAATAGACAATGGTTGGGAAGTTCATTGGTTTTTATAAATAGATTGACGATTACTATTTCATACTACATAATCAATTTGTTCAACATGGAACTATATCCAACGTGCCTTAGGCAAACAGGAATGTCTTTAGGCAATGTTGTGAGTGGTGGAGCGGGAGCAATAGCTCCTTATATTTTGTATCTGGTACGTTTTACTCTTTAAATTATATTGTTTTTTAAACCTCGTGCAATCTTACTTAATACTGTCCTACTAATGTTATAAAATTGAAAGTTTGTTAATGTATAAATGTATGTTTGTTATTCTTTGACACGAAAACTGCTGGACCGATATTTGGTTGAATTTGGTAATTATGCTATTAGATAGGTGGTACTCTGGCATAACATATAGGCTGTTTATATTAACATAAAACGCGGGTGAACCCGCGGTCAGAAGCAAGTTTAAAAAACGTAATATAAAATATTACCAAGATGGCCTACTAATCTGCTTTCTATAGTTATTTAAGTAGGTATACTTTTGTCTAAATAATAACATTTAAGTAGGTATATCACTGTTTTTTTCAGGGTCGTCGTTATAGTGCACATTATCAGAGTGCTATTCTAATAATAACGACAATATTTGGTGGAATCTTGACATCCTTCTTTTTGCCTGAAACTTTGAATGCAAAACTACCGGAAACGTTTGAAGATGCACAAAGATTTGGCCGGCGTCGAAGAACTAAAACATTTTACATGTCTGTTAATTTAAAAAACGAAACAATTGATTCAAATTTGCCAAATATGTGACATAAGTGAAGTCTAAGGACAGCTGAGGGACAGAACCATGTTTAGTTTATTTACAAAAGCCGCGGTATTGCTGTGGGGCTTAAACTCAGTTATTAATGTCGAACGCAAAGTTATAAAATATTATTTTTTTATGTTTATAATGCAATTATATTAACCCATGGAGAATAATAGACGTCAAATAATTCTTTTGTTTCTTTTTCTACGGGGAATCTTTTGTTTGTTTTTTGTACCTACTAGGCAAGTAGGTACGTACCTACATTACCTAATTGATATAGAAAAATATAAAGGATCAAGTTAGTCTTATTATGAATCGTCAATAACGTTCTAAACCAGAGATCGAGAGATCAGGAGATCGAGATCGAAATTATAAGGTCTAATACTACCTATTACTAGGCTAAATACCATTACCTTCTTCTTCTTCTTCATCTTCATCTCTTGGATCTTGGGCAGATCCAAGAGTAGCAAAAAAGTAATAGTAAAAAACTAATATTTCTTAAAAAATGAAAATTAAAAAATTGCCTAGAACTAAGCTCAAAATAATATTGTCACTCGACTAAATAAATATCTTTTATATTGTAACTTGTATAGTAACCATAGACAAGAATCGTATTTATCGTCTTTGTTTTTGTTTTTATGTTCAGTCTGTGGTGGTCTGTGGAAGTCTATAATCTCTTTGAATGATTTAAGATAATTACGGGAATCTAGGTGTTGGTTTGGGAAAATAAATTAAATAATTTCTATTTTATCAGCTCACTGAATATTTTCATGACTATGTAGTGAAAAAGTGGATCTTAAAAACGAAATAATAAATTATTATTTCGATCAAATTGCAATACGAGTCGTCGTTATTACGTATAACTCGTATTGTATTCGAACATCGTCGAGTCTATTTTTTGGTTGCTAAAATGTCGGGCGACCACAAAACTTTGATAAAAGGCAGTCCATCGCAATATGTAAAGCTAAACGTGGGTGGTACACTGTTCTATACAACTATCGGTACACTGACCAAGAGCGATAACATGTTGAGAACGATGTTCAGTGGCCGGATGGAAGTACTGACAGATTCGGAAGGTATGCGTAGTTTGTTCTATTTAATGTTGTTATCTCATATTTATCAGAGGTCGTGGACTGGAGGAAATGAATATAGTTATTAGAACTCATTAAACTTTTTATTTTTACAGGCTGGATACTCATTGATCGATGTGGTAAACACTTTGGCACCATACTGAATTATCTTCGTGATGGTACTGTTGCCCTGCCAGATAGTTACCGTGAAATCATGGAGCTCTTGGCAGAAGCCAAGTACTTTTTAATTGAAGAACTGACTGAGTCTTGTCAGCAGGCGTTGGCTAAAAAGGAACGAGAAGCTGAACCTATTTGCAGAGTTCCTTTGATCACTTCACATAAGGAAGAACAATTGCTAATAATGTCAACTTCTAAGGTAATTATATTGTTTTCCAATTAGTTTAATATGTATTATTCTTTTCCTTTAGCCATTATATGTAATAATTTAATTTTCCATTTTTCAGCCTGTTGTCAAACTCTTGATTAACAGACACAACAACAAATATTCATACACAAGTACATCAGATGACAATTTGCTGAAGAATATCGAGCTATTCGACAAGCTGTCACTGCGCTTCAGTGGGCGTGTATTGTTCATAAAGGATGTGATTGGCTCAAATGAGATCTGCTGCTGGTCATTCTTTGGACATGGAAAGAAGTGCGCAGAAGTCTGCTGTACATCCATTGTCTATGCTACTGACAAAAAGCACACTAAAGTAGAATTCCCTGAAGCCAGGATATATGAAGAAACATTGGGAATTTTACTGTATGAGAGCAGGAATGGACCTGATCAAGATTTAATACAGGCAACTTCATCACGTGGTGCCGTTGGTGGACTGTCCTGCACTAGTGATGAGGAGGAGGAGCGATCTGGATTAGCGCGACTTAGATCAAATAAACAGAATAATCAATCTTAGCGGTTACAGTCGGGCTTGGCGCGCCTTCGAAGCTCGAAACGGACTAATGTCTGATACCAGGCTGGCTTCTTATTGCCATTTTGCTGGCTGCCTTGCTTTGGTCTGTAGACTTTACTGAGCTGTGTCCTTCAATGGTCAACTTGACCACTTTTCCATGGCTCTCTTGATTGTGGAGGAATGAAAATGGCATGAGGCATTTATGATTATAGTCAGATCTATGGACAACTTTCTTCTATTACTATGTGTCTGTGTCTGTTCTGTGTCTAGTGATTATTCTACCTGAAGTTGATTAAAAGAAACATGACAGTAATAGTGCTAATTACAATGCAGGACAATTACATATCTTATATTCATGATCTGGTCTACACATGTGGTAGTGTCATCAAATATTGATTGATGTCTAGTATACGATTCATAAATGTATTTGGTAAAATCTACAGTATTTGTTGTTCTTGTGTAAAATTAGATGTAGTAAATGGAGATGTGAAGAATGCATTTTTCTGATGTAACATCACAAGCCATTAATGGCGGGAGTGTGGTCTATGAATGTCTTGAGATGGGAAATGTACATTATTAAATGTTGCATGTGTTGTTTATGCAAGTGTAAAATAGTGTAATATTCTATCTAATATTGTATGGAAACAATGTGTACAAGCTTTGCAGTACATCTATGTCATAATTCTTATATAAAGTAATTTTATGCTTATATTAATCACACGACTTACACAGCTCAAGTGATTTGCCAAATCAATGTTGTCTAGTATTAGAAACTTGTTCCTGAAACATCTCAAGTGGATGAAGCTCATAATTTAATACCAATTTTTGTTGTTAAGAATTATTCTTATTTCCCATTAGGGGATTAGAACTCAAGTTAGTTGATTCTAGAAATATGAAAAATATTTGGTGTCTCAATTCAATATTCAAATATAATTTATATATTGTATAATAGATTACTGCATTGCACTATTATGATATTCATCACCAATTGCCATAATACTTCATGTTTTACTGTAAATATTATAAATAATACATCAAAAATGTGGTATAATAAATCTTCAATTGGTAGAAGTACTAAATACAGATTCTTTACTCTTTATTGTAGTAATTCATGGTGTGTATGATTTTGCCAAATTATATAGCTAATGTAATAGTAGTAAATTGATAAGGATAATTATTGTGAGATAGAGAAAAATTGAATGGTATTAAGGTTATTCAAATAATTTATCACAGTCTAGTCTGAAATGATTTATCATAAGACTTTGTAGGTGAAATGGAAGGATTGAAGAGTAACTCCTTTAGCTAGTATTTTCAAGATTATATTGATGTTGTGTGTGTCACATTTTTCCAAATTGTGACTCATATTAGTATACATAGTGCAAAGAATTCTACAAGATTTTAGTACCAAATGGCAAGAAGACATATTTCATCCTTATTATTAAGGTAGATTTAGCTAAGAGAAAATGATGGAAGGTATAAGAGGCTAATAAACTGATTGAATATGAAGTTTAGAGTTAGTACTGGTTATTGTACAAAATGAGATTGATAAAAGGAGTCCCTCCTAGTACATTTCAAGACTGGTTTCATTATGATAGAAGCCATTTGAGTGGAGAATGATTATTGTCAAATTTATAACACTTATAACTTGTTATATCCTTTAAAAATATAATATGCTCACTGTTTAGCTGTCCTTTATCGTTTTATTTTAACCTTATTAGAAGAATTATTTTTAAATCTGGTGTCTATAAAATTTGAATACAACGGATTGTGTAAACAACTTCAAAAACAAAAAACCTTATTCCTGCTTCTTTTATGAACAACAGAGCCATCTATCCAATTGACTTGGAACAAAATGCTTTTAAGTGGTGGAACCTTGAATGTACGAGTATATCCCATCTGTGAACCAAGTGATAAAAGTTCTACAGTAGATCAAGAGAAGTCACTAGCTTTCAGTTTGCAGACATATTATGTACATGTAATAAGAGGGGTTGGGGGCACAGAGTACATAATATATACCAGTTACGAAAAAAAATGTTATACTGAGTTTATATAAACAAGCAAGAAACTAGACTTGAATAATTGCTTAGTATTCAATTACTCTTGTGCAAAAATAGATAACCTTTGATAAGGAGAAGAATGAAAATACAATGTCTAGAATAGCTAAAATATATTTTATTGAATAACTAAGAGATTTCTTTTGTAACATTCTAAACTGCATAGAGGAATTCCAGTTTTGGAACAGTTGTACTTTTTAATATTGTCACATCCATCGACGCTGCACTTAACAGGTTTTGGAGGATCTACAGGGGATTTCTTTTCCAGTGGGAAAGGCACACCGGGTGGTAGAGATAATGAGATCTCACTATTGCTGTTTTTGTATACAATCATTGGCTCCAGCTTCCTAGTAGGCTTGCCCTTTGACATATTCTTCAATTTTGATTCTTGTTTTTTCAAAAGTCTATCCATTGTTTTCTTTTTATCTTTTTCCCTTTTCTCATCAGCCATTTGTTTACGTTTTTGTGACTTTAATGCAGCTTTCTGTATGGCTTCTGCAGTCATTACTTTTTCTTTGTAACCTGAAGGCAATGCCAGAAGGACTTCACCTCCAGGACTGGTCTCTTTGTCAGTACCTCTCTCATACATGGCCCGTTGCCGAGCTGTCATCATTTTTGGATCCTTTGGTTTGATTTTCTTAAGTTCTTCATCAACCTAAAAATACAATTATAATTATAAATATGGGTTTTGATAATTCATAATAGTTGAGATATAATTTTAGTATTGTTTTACTCACTTCTTCTAGTTTACCAGACTTAATAGCATCTAGCCATCTTTCTTCTTCGCTAGAAGTGCCACTGTCTCTGCCTTTCTTCTTTTTCTTTGATGACGAAGCTTTCGGTGGAGTACTAGATGAGGAGCCAGGTATGGACCTCCGGGAGTCAGAAGACGACTTCATTGTTTGCGCTTTTAATAAATCCGCGGCTGAAGTACCTGGTGTGTCACGTCCTTTTACCTTAATTTTATACGGCTTGGCCACAGCGTCTTCATATGATACGTCGATTGACGATTCGCTATCGTATTCATTTTCTAGTTTTCTCTTCTTATGCTTTTTGTGCTTATGTCTTTTATGTTTTTTCGGCGGCGGCGTGTCTATAAATCGTCATTTTCATTAATATTTAGAGCATGGTAACAATTGATTGTCAACAAAACAAAGTTTAGATGTATTTACCAATCACGATTTCGTCCTCAGTTGTGCTCTGTTCACGATGTCTGCGAACCATTTTCCATTAACTTTATTTTACTTTTAGCTTATTATTCTGGTTTACTGTAGCTTTTCCTGTTTATATTTTGTAAGTACTTGTAGTTTTTTACGTAGTATTCGCTTTGCTTGACAGTTCAAGAACGTAAAAAACATCACTGCTTTAGATTTCAGATTTGACACTTGACAGCTTATTTGACATTTGTCGCTGTCGAAGAGATGTAAAAAGTCGAATGAAATTGGTGTAGCTTCGTGTCTTTTGAATATAGGGTAACAAGAAGCTTGAAATGATTTGGTTATGAAAGTTGAAAACCTAATAAAGTTTGAAAAATAGGCATGATTAATGTATTGGCCTATGCATTTATTGAGGTTCTGATTAAATATTGTAGAGCTACTAACCATTGTCTTTTTATTCAGACTACTCTTACTCTTGTTAGACTACTAATTTCAATTTTATTTTTATTTAGAATGAACGTTTGAATAATAAATAATTTAAAATAATTAAAATATGGTATTTTTTTCTACAATGGTACGCTAATGGTTGGGTTTACTTTTCGCAGAGCGTGTTGGCTATAACGTTGGATGTCGAGATACTTCCGGAACGTAGTTCGAACTTAAGTGGTATGGTGCATTAGGTGCTCAGCTTCCTTATATCTGAGATTACGCTTTATAGCACTAATGGCGCTATGAACTCAGAAGTTAGGGTTTCAGCTTTTATTGTCCGGAGCTGTTAGCGTCTTGTTATTGCAGTTTGAACTATCAACTTTTGTGGTTTTACAACTTTTTCGTGTTCTAATGTTCGTTCCCGTTAAATCAATTAATCAGGAAAACACATTGAGCTACTTTTAGTAAGAAAATTAAAAATAATTCGAAGTTTTAAATAAAATATTAAGATAGTGAAACCAGAAAGAAAGTAGTTACGTTATTAAACGAAGAAGAAATTGTTGTACATAATTTATTATGAAAATACTTACACCGTGACTTGACTTACAACAACGACTAATTTTCTAGCCTGCTAACAACTTCGATTCATTTCTAGTTATCAATAAGTGGTTTTATGAACTAGTACGTCTAGTATTAAAATTTATAGGTATGTCTAAGTTAAAGGTTTTCTAGTGAACGATCAACACGGCAAACAACTACGTAGGTACACTTATACACTTTTTTGTATTGCAGGTACCTATGTGAAGTTTACCTAACATATTATTAATTTCTCATTAGTTTCCTTAAATCGTTTAGAATTTTTATGTAATTTATATAGCTTTAAGATAGGAACGAACCTTTAAGGACAAATGATTATTATTTGTTTACTTTATTAATTTGTAGTTATGATGAAGCAGTATAAATTACAGTTTTTCCGAGTAAATCTCAGATAGTCTAACTAGCGAATAATTTAAATTTATTAGATCTTTAATAAAAATGTTTAAATGGGTCTGCCGAAAATCTTTTTTATTATTAGCTACAAACTGTGTATGTGTGTAGTGATTTAAGCATGTGTGTTCGTGAAGTGGAATCTCGCAACTACATTTTGTCAAGACAAGATAATAATTTAATGAACGGATACGGAGCCGAAACTTTGTATATTATATTGGTTAAGGTTGTATGACCATATACTTATTATATTCTAAGCTTATTAGGACTTATTGACTCACTTATAGAAGGGAGTATTTAAAAAGTGTTTTAAATTGAAGTTTAACTAATCAGCCACTGTAACACTGTATTATAGTCTTTGTCAAGTATATTAGGAGTTATTTATTAAATGCAGCCTTCTGGAATTTAATGTGCTTCTGCTCAACCCTTTGGGGAATTAAAGGCGTTCTATTAATTTATATGTATTGCAGCGCTATTATTATTGTGACGGCGACAACCTAATGGTTATTAATAGCTCCCATGTGTTCATTAGGCTTTGCCTGTAACGTTTCATCGATTTCGCATAATGCAGTATTTTGTGTGAAACGATAGAGTAACTATTATTTTTGTTACTAATTTCTGCCAGGAGCTGCATTAAAAGATGCCTGATAGGTTTCTTTTTGGGATAAGGCGGGAAACGAGCCGACCTATTCAAAAATAGGAACATTTTCGCTATCTGATAACTTACAATTATTGTTTATTCCATTCGTGCCGAAGCATGGCTCTCCCATAGAATATCCCATTGGTCTTTGATCCCAAGAATATATTATTCTTACATAACATTAAATATGCTGACTTATCGTAGCCTGGTAAACGAACTGATATTTTTAGTTACTACGAAAAGCTATTAGCTGATGCTACGTCGTAGTACCGCCGTAGCTTGTTACTACGAGGTGTTTCGAATTCTTAGATTTATAGTAACATGGTGTTTAAAATAGACTTGTCTCGGTCTATCTGTCGCTAGAGTAAAATATTTTTGGCTGCATGTCTAAGACTGGTTCATCAACAAAACCTATTTTGAGAAGGTTATACTTAGTAGAATTATCAAAAATGTTTGACACGATGATGTTACTTGTGAGAATTAATTGAAGGTTAAAGTTTTTTAATATTAATAATGAAATATTCTATGAAAATGTGATGTAAAACTTGACCTTTATATGGTATTAAAAGCAGGTCATTATTCATTAATTTTACTTTAATAATTATATACTTACCTACGTATTCCATCGGGTGGGATATTCTAATTAGGCTTATGGTCAATTTTAATATATGTAATTATAACTACGCTTACAACCGATTCCTCAAGTCGGCGAGCCAAGAGACCCTAAAACATCCGTGTAAGACAATGCAATATGTTGCAAGGTAATGGTGGGACTAAGATTACAGGAGGAGAAATCCATTTTTCCTTGTATTGTGGTGCTAATCACTTACCATCAGGTGATCTGTCTGTTCGTTCGCGTCCTACCCTATTATAAATTGGTGTGAGTACTAAATTACGTCTTATAAATACTTTATTCTTATTACTTACTTAGGGCCCCGTCAGATACAACTTAGCTCAAAGTTCCACAATTAGTATAATATAATGAAGAATTAAATTGATTAAGCCAGGATTAATGTTGAATACTTTAATGTCTTTGATTGAATAGGTCAGTAACATATAGAAACATGTTTTTTATCAGTTAGTAAAAATTTGCGATGTTTTCCAAAGTTTATGCCTCGCACAGCTAAACTTTGGAATGATCTTTCGATGAGGTATTTCCAAACAGATGTGACCTTCATGCCGTTAAGAAAAGAGCGTCGAGTACACTCGTTTCTTTTTAAAAGGCTGGCAACGCTACAGTCACTCCTCTGGTGTTGCAGGTGTTCATGGGCGACCCTGATCTCTTCCCATCAGGTGATCCGTAAGATCGTTTGCCTGTTTCATAATAAAAGAGTACATAGCAATCATGTTAAAAAAAATAAACCGATGATATTGAAAAAAATCAATCACTTGTATTATTGTCCTTTTTTTGCGTTTGCATATTATAAATTCAACATGTGATAAAGGATTACATAGGTATTGTATTTACATATATTTTTACACAAACGTGTCGTTATTAAGCTTGATTTTTGTGGTATTAAAATCCTCGTGGCGTTTGTATTTTACGCCAAAATCCCCGCATTTGCAACGCTGATTGATGGAAGCTTACTGCATGGTTCAACATGTTATTTCGTGAAAGCCTTATTTTATTACACATCGTTGTATGGTCAGGTTATTGAACTGATCCTGGTACCTCCAATTGAGCAACCAACTAGTTGCCCGTGATTACAAAACAAACCTGGGTGTTCAAGCTCAGACACAAAAAAAAACACTAAGCGCTGATTTTTTAATAGTCATTTAAATGTTATCTGAGGAATAAAATTGTTGCTGTCACCGTGTCATACAAACATTCTGACGTGACAGTATTACAATTATTCCCCAGGTAACTTTTATCTAACCATTGAAAAATCAGCCCTTGGTAAACATCCCTGCAGTATGCGCTGCGTGGCAATTCTCATGATGTTTTAAAATAGGTTCTTAATGTGCATGTAGGCATTTTTCAAGCTATGTAGCTTTAACAATGCAGAGTTAAATACTTAATATTTAGTCAAAAGTACAATAAGTAAGTACAATATACTTTGAAAGACCTAGAAAATACATCAAAATTCCACACCTGATTCAACCGGATTCACCTTTGACCCAGTCTAAAAGACAGGTTTCGATCAGTATTCAGCATGTTTCCCACTTAACATGTAGCCTCGTGTTTCTGAAAGGTCACTTGAACTAACCTTCAATTTAATCCTTGTATTCGAATGAACGGATCTATTAATATAATCCTATTGTTTACAAAGCATAGTCCCGTTCAATGCCAACGAATTATCGCAGCTCATTGGCTACGAGTTGCGACAAAGGTCAACTCAAGCGGACATGTAAACGTAAGCACCTAATTTGATGGAAAACTTGAACAACGGCTAGAATTATAGTTATGTTACAGTTCTATTGAAGTATGTATTTAAACGTTTTCATTAATGAATCCACTTCTATCCCCCAAACCCCAAATGGTGAAATCGGTCTTATTGATTTGCGGGAGTCTATGGGCGCCTCAAAGAGCCAATAGACCACTACAGATAGGGCACAAAAGGCAAATGTTCAGCAGGGGTTGTGGGCCAAGTCCGCAGCCGCTGCCTTAAACAGGGGGGAAAACGGAGTGATTTCCCATTTCTCATTTTTTTCTTGCACCGGCTTTAATAAATGCAATGATTTTAATAAAAAAATAGTTACTTAGTTTGTTGTGATTTTAATATGATTTTCTTAATTTATTTTCATAAAATGAAACGAAATGAAAAAAAGACTGGCCGTGCAAAAACGATACCTAATTCCAACATCAAGTTAGTTTAAATTAAATACAGTTCAAACAACTTGTTTGGTACGCAGAGTATAAACAAATGTATACTTGCCCGGCGCCATTTATTGGGGTATCTATTTCCCTTTTCAATAAGACGGTCGTTCCGTAAAGAGGTATTAGACGACAAAGGTTTAGCTGCAATCCCATCAAGGGAAGGGAACGAAACTTTTGTTTTTATTCTTCTTGTTCTTTCGTATCAAAAGTTGACCGCTAGCGGGCCGCCCTTAAATTAATTATTCTATGTTCTGAAGTAATACTTGGCTGTACAACTTGAGTATTAATTACGGTGTAATAAACAAAGGCGTCTCTACCGTAATGTAATCATTAAACTTTGTTGTTGAAATTATATTCTTTGTTTCTGTGTAAAAAACGTCGTGACTTTTTTCTTTCTTCGTACCTACCTGTATTGTGCGAGTTATTGGGAAAAGTCAAAAGAAATCTTCAAGTTGTTGGGTATTGTACTTTGTAAAAGTTTGAAAGCAATAACATAATACTGTTTTGTCCCAGGACGGAAACGTTACTTTATATACCCTAGACACTTCGGACAGAGGTGAAAAGGTAACTGTTGTATATGTAACTCACAAATTGTTGTTCCTGGTCTAGTTGTAATGTGGATCGAAAAATTTGAACGTCGTGGTGGCCCGACTTTTCCAAACTATATGTACTTTCTAAGATTATTTACACTATTGTGTGTGAGAAGAGGCCTTTGCTCAGTAGCGGGCATACAGCAAACCTTAATGTGATAGCCTTTATGATTCATGAACAAATATTAGCGTAATCCTTACCTATTTTAAAACAAAAGCAACGAATTTAGGTGGATATTCAAGTACAAACCAACCTTTCTATTTATATACTTTTGAGAACTTTGTAATATTACTATTAAATAATAATGCTGTGCGATAATCATTCTCTCATTCAAAGCCACATTTGATGAGACTACATCTAACAAAATAGAGGTGACGTATCAATTTGTTATCCATAGGTGGAAGTCGTAAAAGTCTGACGGATACAGCTGGTGTCTGGCATTCTGCCAGGCCGAAGTGTGATTCCACAGCCTGTGCGTGACTATGAAACGTGATTTCAATTACATTTTTGGCACCATGTAGAGAGATATAGCCTAGCAATGCCTCACGTGGTAAGTTATATAAAAGATAGCTGTCATTCAGAAAAAGTGTATGCTAAAAGTATACGCATAAAATAGTTTTTTTACATAAGTAGGTAATAAACACTACATCATGAAATTCACAGTTATGTAATGATACGTGTTACATATTAAGTAAACCTAAAATCTTATATTTGCTGAAACAGAAAGACTAATATAATAGGAAACAATAGTATCATTGATAACGTAAACACTGATTAAGTTCTTAGCGTAAAAAGGAAAATACTGCAAAACTATCCATTATTAGCAAACAGAAACTTAATCAGACATTCTGAAACGAGCTCTTCATCTGATTGGGGAATTGAGGATCAATACTGCAGATGCAATCGAAAAAATTGATAAGGCATGTAAGTATCAAGAATTATTTTTAACACTGACTTAAAACTTTGAATATCATAACATTTTATTTGACGTGTTTGATTTCTAAGGTGCCAAACGTGGACGTCAAACTAAGTTTAAGTTAGATATATAGAGTAAGTAAAGTAATATAGGAACCAGAGTTCTTGGTTTTCCACCAAGTAACCAAGTAAATGCTTTTTAATATAGTTTAAAGAGGATTTTGATGCAGTCAGGGGGTGGTAACAGATCACCAGTTTCACATCATGACGTTACGAAAGCGGAAATTAAACTCCAGTGAAAGTTATGAGTTGGGATAGTTGGTACATATACCTAACAACTTGCAGTAGAGCAGAGAATGCTATATTATTCTGTACTGTCTTAGTTGTTTTAATAATGTAGTTAAATATAAAAAGGATATTTCGTAAAACTTTCAGAGTGTATGTAATCTAGTATTGGAAGTATATTCGGTTTACTGTTTTAGTGTAATGGAGTGGGAATAAAATTCTTAGTAAGTGTTTGTGTAATTGAACTTCTGATTTTTTTTATGTAATAGGTCGGCAAACCGCGCCGCCCTTGGGCACCGGAGGAGTTACGAGTGCGTTGCCGACCTTTTAAGGTGATCTCATTTTTCAATGTGTTTTTTTCGTTTTTAATATTGACAATCAATTAAGTATCAAAATTCATTCAAAGTCAAAAAGTAAAAAATCATTTATTCCCATTAGACCCTTACAGCCTTTTGAACGTCAAACAAAATTTTAAAGATATAATGTCAGTCCGTCGGTCAACCCTCCTTGTGAAGCCACTTGCTGGCTCCAAAGTGTAGATTCCGATGGAGAAGAACGAGCAAGAAACTCCATGGATACGTACGATATGTGAGAACAGTGTAACACTAATATTTATTCAGAGAAATATAGAAAGAAAATATTGCTAGAATATATATCTTCTTTTTGTTAGGGGAAAATAATCAAATGACTTCTCCCGTCCAGGGTAAGACGAGAGAGAGTGTCAGCCTCTTACTGACTGAACACTTCCCCGTGCCTTCTCCTGTTTTAGCCCTAGGCCGTGGTGCCACATTGCGCTTACCCCGCTATCCGGACTAAACATCAGCCCTCTAGGACCCCGTCTGTGGATATACTTCCTATACAATAAAATATTTTGCCATTATCTTAATGCTGAGCAGGCTGATCTGAAATATACCTTTAAAGGCTTACGACAATTGCGAAAAGAGCAGGATAACTGACAAAGGTAATCTACTTTACCAGCATTACAATAATAACCATTACAATATCGACAGGTTATTGTCTAATAAAAATATTTTTTTACAGAAATATCTTGAAGCCAAACAATATTTGTTGGAGAAGAAAGAAATGCTTGTTCAGAATGTTTGCACAAGTATCATCGCGTTCGGAACCCATCGCCTGCCATTACTGCAAAGTACACAATTATTATATTTATAACGCCACCAAAACGTCTCGTTGCTGTAATATCTTTTTCGAGCGACCCTTTGAGCTGATAATGGCGTCATTTTATCATGGCGCCGCAGTACGTTTCAAATTAGTCCCTATTCCCCAATTTGGGTGATTCTCCTTTATATGTTAAACGTTAATGTTTAGAAACAACGTATATTTTGTAGGTTAAGAAATGTGTTTGTGGACATCAATCTTTGGGGATTTGTTCAACTTGTGGTTGTTAGGTTAAGGGTAACGACCTAACTTATTTCTATCTGTTTTTTGTTGTAGTTACAGTTGTACACGTGTGTCGTGGCTAGCTCCTAATTTGGGCCGCCCTTTATTTACAGTACGTTCATTATTTTTCTTGGAAATTGTTTTTCGGTAGATAATACTGGGTTAGAAGTAAAGTAAGTCTGCATTTGTACGAAAGGTTTTTTGTACTTTCTATGATTATTTAGACACCACTGACATACGGTGAAGGTAAACATCGTGAGGAAACCTGGACTTATAATTTCTAATTATAAGTTTGAAATCGCCAACCCGCATTGAGCAAGCGTGGTGATTAATGCTCAAACCTTCTCCGTGTGAGAAGAGGCCTTTGCTCAGCAGTGGGCACTTAGAGGCTGATGATGATGATGACTGATAGTTGAAAGTAGGTTTTTCTCTTAAAATCATATGAAACACGAAAAAAACGGTTGTAGATTTGTATTATGTCAAATTTATTCGAAGTGCTTCTAACAAACTTTCAATGAAACGCGAAAAAGGGAGAGAGATGCTAAGCAGAAAGAGTTTGTAAAACATTTTTTGCATTGTTAATGAAGAGGACTGTCCCTAGAGGGCTCTGGTGTTCTAAATCCGTAACTTTGTTAACATAAATGTATATTGGCACGAACAAAAATCTTGTTTGTTTTATTAAGATGCTAACTTTTGCTCGTGGTTTTGTTCGGTATACATAATATATCCCAAGAGATTCATTAATGATGCAGTTTTTAAAATAAAATTTCGTCTGTTATTTTGTTTCTGACATATTTCTTGACTTTGCCATATCTTCTCCAGCCCTAAGAGACCTACTCTTGGGGCTGGGTCTGACTATTACCGACTAAAAACTACCCCGTTCTTTGTCCTCTTTCAGGCTGAAATATTTTTTTATTGGCGCTGAATAACAGCCCTATTAGGCTCTATTTGTGACTGACTGCTATGTGGACGATTTTATAGTGCGGAAAGTATACACTGTATAACTTTAACGTGTTATCTTGCTAAAATGCTTTGAAAGGTGTACGAGCCAAGCTGCCAGGGACTAGTGCGTGATGATTATTGACATCAGCGTTTAAGTATCATTGTAACAAACAAACACATAGTTTTATATAAAAGTATAAATGCAAAAAGTAGAAATAAAGAGCCAAGTGCTATACATTTGACGACTGTCTGGGGATGGCAATACTTATTGAGACTCGTTTAGCGACTTCACTAAGGCAGACAGTATAAATTAACAAAGAGTTTTACAAACAAAAAGGATAGATCACTTTGTAAAAATAAATGCTGATTTTATTCTGTTTTTAAATTTGGAATTAATCTAAGTCTGTTTTGCCACAGTGTTTTACTATCTTCATAGAAGTACCTATTTAAGTTATGTAGCATATATCTCAGCCAAATTGACTTGACCAGGAGAAGAAACGGTAGATTTTTAGTCAGTAAGAGTCTGATACTCTCTCTCGCCATACCCTAGGCGAGAGAAGTAATTTGATATCATTGCCTCGTCAAAAAAAGACGTGATAATTATGTAAAAAATATTTTCCTAGACATGACCTAATAGGGTGGTCACGGAATGGAATAAACTCCCAGAAAATGTGATAAAAGCACCCACAGTTAATTCTTTTAAAAACAGACTCGACAAAATCTCCAAATCCATTAATACGCACGCATCAGCTTTCTAAGCTGCTAGTGTGTTCAAGTATATAATAATAATAATAATAAATCCGCAAGGCAGCTTGTGGCGAGCTGTTGGGCAGTGGCGACCCCACGGACCTGACTCCCGGGAGGTGTCTTGTTCTTCTCTCTCCGGTTAGTACTCGTGACGAGCTGGAGTGAACACTGATGAAGAACAAGCCCTCCTACCTCATTCTTGCCTTAATTGGCTGGCTTGAGTGGAGATTCGCAAGAGTAGGAGTTGAAGGAGACTCGGGGGAAGGATGTATCTCAGTAAGGTGCTGGTAGGGGTCTTGACCGTACTTCCGGGATTGCTCTGATAGCCGTGGGATGCCTCTCCTTCCCCAAGCAGCTCAACGTATGTTGCCTCCGTGTCGCTACATGCTAGCGGCCGTTTCCGGGGGCCCATTAATTGAGTTTGCCAGTCACCCCCTGCCTGTTTATCCGTATGTATCAATATTGGTTAGGGGCAGGGGCCATAGTATTTCCATAGTTATCATATCCACCAGTCCATAGCAACCCATATTCATAACCCTATCAATTTTTACCACATTTCACAATAGTCTTGCATCAACCGGGGATTGTCCTTGGGTGCACTTATATAGTGCATACAGGGATAATTGCAGGCTGATGTCCCATCACATTTAGATTAAAATTGTTCAACGGGCCTCTGCGAGTTGGCTTCGGCTCCTCGTATGCCTTCCAAAGGTCCGGGACCCTGTGGTCCCGTGAAAGGAAAGAACAAACAATAATAATAATAATAATGACTTCTCCGCACTAATTCGATAATTCGCCGTAGCAACTACTATATTGTTACTTCAACGAAATCATTAAATATGGTTGAGCCATTTCGAGAAAGCAATTAAATGTATGACATAATATAGGTATGTATACATACAAATGATGATTGTTCATTAGAACACACATAAAAACAATTTCCCAGGAATTGTTTTGATGTGTATTTAATAAATAAAAATGACTTCACATCGCTTGTCCCTAGAGGGCTAGGTAGAGTTATGTATAAAAAATTACAAACATATACATATATTATTTTCAGCAAACTATCTTTAAAACCTCTATAACAGCCCTGGACAACCTACTAGGGAACTATATACATAGTACATATTTTCTATCTCGCTCATACTGCGAAAATACGCAAGTGTAGTTTCAATTCATATTTCTATCAGCCCATCAATGATATTATAAGTAAAAAGGTGTAGATAGGTCATAAGCGCTCAGCAAGTGATACATTAAAATGTGGCTAATTAGCGTCATTTTTTTATATTTGTCTCTTTTTCACTCGCGATTATTGAATCATGCTATCCCACTTTGACGTCTAATCATACGAATTGTTCATGTGTGCATCAGTGTGCCGTTTTTGAAAATCGAATGTTGTTTTTTTACTTATAATATCATTGGAGGCCATGGTATCATTGAGCTAGTCTATCCGTGCCAAAGCCTGGCTCACTTAAACTGTAAGTAGTCTAAAACGTATATTATGAAAAAAAAAATACAATATTGTCGATATTCCCCGTAGTTATAAATACAATTATATCCGTCGGACGAGTTCCCGCCATTCTTGCCCGGATTGCCCGGGCTGTCCGAAATTCCGGGTGAACCGGTTGAGATTCGATTATTGGATCACTCGTTAATTAACTCTCGTGCATACAATCAGGGCCAGCTTGTTATGGATTTACTATTTACTTAATTTGACTATGTATCGCTATGCTATATGTACATATGTATGTAATTGTACATGTTTTTATTTGCGTTGGTTAATGAATTTAATGGTAATTGCAGTGGTTTGCTTGCGTGTTAATTTGATACCTTTATCGGGTCTGTTGTTTATACTATTAACATTGCTTTACATTATAATTATTCTGTTTTGTTGACAGATTTTAAGTGTACTATTTTGTTAGTTATGTTTTAGCCCCATACTATCCTATATTTATCTCTTTTTAGGGGAGGGGGGACTATCTACTACTAATATAAACCCGGCCGCGGTATATATAATTTCGCTTACAAACACACAACAACCATTCCAGAAATATGTAGGTCATTAATGACTTTTGATAGCGTTAATAGTAGGGGTCTTGACAAAATATACATTTTATTACCACACGACTTTACCGTGTCTAAAGAAGGTGTGGGAGAGCCAAGCTTCGACACGAATGGGTCGGCTCGACTAGAGTGATACCATGGCCCCACAGAAAACCGGCGTGAAACAACCACAGAGTTGTGTTAGTGCTGGTTTGTCGACCTATCGTATAATAGAAAAAAGAAAAATAATAACCTACTTATTAAATTAAATAAAAATCATCCTTGCCTACATAAACAAGCCTTCATATTTCTACCTCTTTCCATGTTAATCAATCTCTTTGTGTTTGTAACCTAGGTTGAACATATACGAAGACTATATAATATACGTTTTGAAAGCCTAACGTAAAAAAAGGTTGAATAAAAGTCAGATTTGGTTCAGGAACACGGACGTCAGAACGTGTTACTTTAAAAGAGACGAGAACAAGATCTGGTATGAATGTTAACATGAATACATAACATATGGGCCAAGCTGTGTGCTTAAGTATGTACAAATTCGAACAGACATGTTGAATATGATAGTAGTTTTTTTTTACTTGAATTTAGTACAAATTTGGGACTATACTAGAGCTACTTGTCTATAACAAATAGCTTACACATTTATTAAGGTTTTGGTTACCCTGACGTTAAGCTTCGGTTCTGATGCATGTTGCAAACCTTTTTTTTACAATTTGTATGCTCTTTGTATTTTGTGGTACAAAGTGCATACAACTTGTAAAAATTGGGTGTGGCAATCCGTCTTGAGTAAGCGTAGTTATTAATGCTCAATTATTCTCTGTGTGAGAATAAGCCTTCGCTCAAAAGTGCGCACTTATTGGCTGATAATAATGATGGATACAAATTTAGTTCTAGTATTACTTCTGTGAACTTAGAAATAGGTAAAATGCTTTGCTTGATTTAGGCTCATTTTTGTTGAGGTTGAGGTTTAACGTGAATGAGAGATCAATAAACATTTCTTTTTATGAAATTCTTCTGTTCTAAAGTAACTGACAGATAATGCAAAACCAAAATGATAGGACAAACCTATTGTCTTCTTTAAAAGGTTCAAGAGAATGGAGATCTAAGAGGGAATACTAATCATACGAAGAAAGCAACCATTGTAATGCGTAAACGAAGTCGCAATTAAATGCTAGTATTGCATACAATTATACTGTTAACGAACAATAAAGAAACAGGAATAATTTCGCTTTGTTTTGATCCAAACTTATCCGCTAGAGTTCGCTAGACTCGGTCAAAGTGACCGCATCTACTACTTTATATAAGTTCGCTACAAATGGGTAAAGTTCTTTATGCAGGGTAACTCGTCCAAGAATCTAAAATGGATGAGAACGACATTTTAAAACATAAGCCATGGTTTTTTTTAACACCTTACAACTAGCTTTTTTTTTGTGAGGCGAAATCATTAAATGGCTCCTCCCGCCCAGGGCCGAGCGGGGGGGAGTGTCAGACTCATAATGACTAAAAACCCCCCTGTTCCTTCTCCTGCTCTGGGCCGAGGTCGCGGTGCCTCATTGCGCTTACCCCGCAACCCCGGTTGAACATTGTACTAGCTTGACCTGTATTTATGTAACGGAATCTTTGAACTTCATTTTCACCTACTTCTAGGAGTCTGATTAACATGGAAATTTTTTATTGTATAGGCCGGCAAACGAGCAGATCACCTTTTGTTTCGAAGGGAGAACGGAGAGGGATTGGGCCTTCAGTAACCTCACTCACACAGCGAAACACAACGCTGTGGTTGTTACACGCCCCGATATTCTGTGAGGCCGTGGTATCACTCCGGTCTATCCCACCCATTCGTGCAGAAGCATGGCTCACCTACACTTATTTTTTACGTCTATGGAATTTCGTTTAATTTTGTTTCAAGTATTACTTTATACGCCAAAATACAAACAAATGCTTGTGTATTATTTTTAATTGCGCAACCGATTGAAATAGGTTTCTTTTAATTACGCAACCGATAGAATAGTTTTTTAATTTTCATACCCTATTTTCGTCCTAATTTTCTTTATACATGAGTCTACTAAGAACCTTAACGACATGATTTGCGGTAAAGTAATTGCTTAATTAAAATGTTTATAGCTAGTTCGACATGCTCATTAACGACCTTAGTTTATGACGACCGAGCATATCTTAAACCCCGTATACAAATAAGAAGACATTAATAAAATATTTTACGAGGTCTCTAAGGCCTTAGTTGTACTCATCTCAAAACCGCATTTACACCGAACTGATTATTTTGAATAATTTGTTGTGAAATGGTTCTGCGAGTCTCTTGAAACATTAACTATTACGTTTAATGACTTTCTCACGTAAATAACTGATTGATGAGGTGCTCGACTCGTTTCAAGCAGGATAAGGGTTCATATTCATTATGAGCATTGCGCGACTTACGACGCGGTGATCGTCAGATCTAAATGGTACACCGTTACCTAAAACGTCTATCTAAAATTATGATACTAAAGTACCTACAAAATGTAATATTATAATAATAATAAAAAATTGCAACCTTCTTAAGAGGTTATTGAACTCTATTTGTTAAGGTATATGGTTTTATTTTGGTTTTCGATAAGCTGCTCTATAGCCATTCATCTATTGAGCTCAATAAAGAAAAACGTAGGTATGTGCATAACCTTTTATCGAATAAATAATAATCGGTGATGTTATTTAGGTATGTGCTACCTCCAAATACCAGCGTTACCAGCGTCAAGGAAAAGCATTTTATGTTGCGTGCTCTCCATAATTTCCATAGCCATGCAAACTCCTGGTGTAAACACGTCATTATAACGAACTCGCACTTGCACGAACTCACGAACCTATACGAACTCGTACGAACTTCCTTTAATTAACCCGACACGTATAGACATCAGCAGGTCTACCTACTCCATTGAAATATTTTTTTCATTGGATTTTCGACTTAACATTTAAACGATAAAGTTGAAAATGTAATAAAGGTATTTGAAATAAAGGAGTACCTACGTTGACCTGCTGGCGTGAGTACATGTGTGTAATTAAGGCGGCTAGATATCTTGGTTTGAGTACTTAGGGCCTTACTGACGATAAGGCAGTTAAATTGGAAGTAGTTAGTACTTCAGTTGCTAGTACGTACTGTAATTACTTTTGAATTATGTATGACTGTTATTGTCTCGTTACGTCTGCTAATGAATGGGGTAATATTGATTAGTATTAATGAAGGTGGATGTGAAGATACTTACGCGGAGTAAAATATGCTCTAGCTCTATGTTTCCGCGTCGCTAGTGGGTATTGGTAGAATTTGTTACTAGACTTATTAAAAATTATTAAATAACGTAAATAACGTAATACCAACTATAATTGACACTTCCATTCTTTTCATATTTATCATATTTACAATTAATAAGTATATATACTTGGCGCGTAAAACATGACGTGACATAACAATATCCCGCGCAAAATCCATAGACAGCTTGCGATTTTAAAAATTTGAAAAAAGAATTGAATGACACTAGTTACCACGTATATGTAGATGTATAGAACATTTTTTAATTCATTTTTTAGTCCTAATAGGCTACGTACCAGATAAATTTGAATTTAGAACGTAATTTATATAAACTTAATTTCTTAAGTACACGGTAGTGTTCAAATTTCATCTACTTGTAACGTCTACAAATTACATTTTCTTTACTTGAAACATGCAAACTGTTCATAAACGGGCCTCAGAATCGGCTTTAAGATTACCAAATTCCACTGACAATCTTGGGTCGTATCTCACTATCTCATAGACATCCATGCATAAATTAATCCCAGGAGGATATAGATAGGTTACTGGCAATATCAACTTAATGGGATTGTTAATAGAGTGCAATTAATAAGATTTGATGTCGGTTAGACGGTATATCCCGCAATTGAATTGCATGTGAGGTATTGCAGTGTACAGATAAAAGAAATAGAACTGTGTCCGTATTCCCAGGTGGCAATGTTGAAAACTTGGTCTGAATGGGAGTGTGAAGAATCTATTCAGATCCTATCCTTTGTTGTGTAGGAAGAAACTTGCATTGAAAAAGTAGATCTCTATTGCGGTGTACGTTTGTACACAAATGCACTCTGAATTAATTCGTTTTTTTTATTTCTATTACATTACATCATCACTACATAGTATAAAACTTAAATCTTTAAAACTACGCAACGGATTATAAAGCTGGTTTTTTAAAAGATAGAGTGATTGACAAGGATAGTTTTTATGTATACCTACTAACACAGCCTAATAACATATATTAGATAGTGTAGAAACATATAAGCATCAGTATTGTAGCCGTGCGAAGCCGGGGCGGGTCGCTAGTAAGCTTATAAATCCCAACTGCTGAGCAAAGGCCTCTTTTCACATGGAGAAGATATGAGAATTAGGTACAGCGATTGCACAATGTGGATTTGCAATTTTTAAATTATGATAAGATATTATAATTTTTGTTTTCCTTAAGATGCCTTTTTGCCTTCACAATGTGTCAGTCGTATCTAAATTAACTAAGGAAGTACAAATAAGTCTAAAAAAGTAACACAGGTACTTGTCAGGTCTCGATTTTTTTTAAAATCCGGGCAATCGCAATACTTTTTATTTCTATGGATTTAGACAACATTCTTATACATATATTCCATTGCTTTTCGATTAAATTATTTAACACTTTATTTCAGAAATATATACATTTTTAATATGTAGAAAATAGTTTTGTGTTAAGGTGACAAAAGTTAATTACCAAAGTTAAGTGAAGATTTATGGACTAAACATTGTTTATTATAATTTATTAGGAGGTAGTAGACACAGTTTTTGTTTTACTATTCATTCAGTTATTATAAATTGTTTTGTATTGTTGCCTAGACCGAGTAGGTATTTCAGTGTTCAGCCACAAATGGCAAAACTTGTAGCTGTTTTAACATGTAACACCATCATAGTAACTACTTATTATAAGAGGAAATATTTGATTGTTTGAATTGTATCGGCTTTTATATCGACAAACGAGTACACAGATTGCCTGATGGTAAGTAATCGGCGCCGTCCCCGGAATTTAAAGATAGGGATTGAGAATGGGGATTTGGATTACCAATTTGTATTTTTTATCAATTTTGCTAAGCTACACTATAAAGTTACCATATAAACTACGCGACTGAAACTGCGGGACACAGATAGTCTATACTAATTTTATAAAGAGGTAAAATTTGTAAGTTTGTATGTAGGGGGTAATCTTTGGAACCGCTGGTCGAATTGCCAACATTTATAGGCTATAAAACATCACGCTAGGATTAAATGGAGTCGGGCAGCGGGTGAAACCGCGTGAGAGTAGCTAGTACTGAATAAATCACATCACATCACATCATTAGCTTTTAAGTTTTAAGGAGTAGGTATGAGCATTAATCACCACGCTTGCTCAAGGCGGATTGGCGATTTCAAACTTATAATTAAAAATTAATAATTAAAAATTATAAGCCCAGTTTTCTCCACGATGTTTTCCTTCACCGTTTGTCAGTGGTGTCTAAATAATCTTAGAAAGTTCATATAGCTCGGGAAAGCCACATTGGTACTTGCCAGGCTTCGAACCCGCACCCTCAAGAAAGAGAAGCGGGCGCCTTAACGGGGTCACCACGACACAACAATTAAATAAATATCTTATCTTATTTCACACAGAGTCTAGATTCAATCTATATGCCTACCTTCATACTCCGGGGTCGTCTCGCCTAAGTAGTTCATGTCTCGGTTTTGACATATTCTCTGGGGCATACAAGAGCGAAGGTTATATGTGTTCAGCCTGTTTTAGTACTGGACTGGAATAATTATACGTACCTAGGTTCTGAGTTGTGGACCTTAGTTATAAAGTTATGATGTAGGTAAGTTTTGAAGGGTGCACTTACATAAGTTAGGTAGGACGGTAGGCAGGTAGAATATGCTAAGTTTATGTACCTAAGCTAACTAACTCTAGTAAGCATATAACCTATATATAGTCTTTTGTTTTTTAGTGTGTGTATTGATTCATTTATGTGAGTATTTTAATTGACATGCAATTTTGCGATAAGGTAAAGGAAATATAATAAGAAAATGAAAATGTCGTGTGGTGTGCCGCCCAATGTGTAAAACCTGCGACACATGTATTTATAACTTTACAGTTGCTTATGATGATGATGATGATAAAGATGAACCCCGAGCTTGGCTTGAAACTAGTCGAGTTCCTTGTTAAACAGTTATGCCAGTAAGCTGTTAAACATAATTGTCATTTTAATTTGTCTCATGAGAATTAGAATACAGCAATAAAGATTTCTTTAACTAATGGATGGAAGCTTGAAAGTATGGACTGACACGTAAAAACTACTAAAATGAAATGATACTGTGTGAAATTTGTCGTAGAGATAGATTGTACAAGTCTAGTCTAACACATAGGCTACGTTGTATCATATTACTGCGGGCAAAATCACTACTACAAAGATACTACGATCATACATAGCCTATTATACCTTAAACCAATACCTTTTTTAATGTAAAATTATCTAATCAGAGAGAAAATCAAAGATTTTCTAGTTTAGAATATCAAACGTACATTAAAACGATATGGATTCATATTAATTTGTATTAGAGTCTAAATATGTAAACTAGTGGGGTTCTCATTTAATATTCTAGTGCCTCTGAGGCCATTTAAGCCGTCTGAGCCTGACTATCTCGACTATCGATATCGGGATTTAGTCGTTATGACCTAGTACTACTCTGATTATGATTCAAGATGAGAATTTCAATACAATCATTTAGTTTATAAGTCGAATTTACATATTGTAAGTGGATTTTCTTTTTTATTGATTATTTTTTTCTTTTATTAATTACTGTATAGTTTGTCCTATTTCTGAGCAATGTGTGTTAATTAACCTTTGTACTCGGAGTCATTATATGGTTACTTATCCCACTCGGTCAGTTTTCTTGGGAAAGTTTAAGTACCTAATAATTTTGTTTTATAATGCCCTTTTCTCTCGATAATTTTATCTTGTGTCGTAGATTATTATAACAAGATTGACTTATCAAGTTCATGCCGTATATATTAGGCATTGGTAGATTACAGTAACGTAAAATAATTAATCACATACATAATATTTATTAGAAAAAAGACTCACAAAAACTGACTGTTAAAAGACTAATTTGAATATAACGAACAATGAAATTCTATTTGTACACATATAAACAATGTACAATTTACAATGAATAATTGAATATTGTGCGGAATCATATTATTGTGGCACGAATGAGTTCGAAAATAGGAGCCCAATCCTTCCCCCATCTCCAATCCCCTAAATCCGAGAAAGCGGTACCGATTGCTTACCATGAAGTATTACCTCTGCTCTCGCATGCTATCTTTCACTCTCGCGCTTGTTTTATCGTCCATATAAAAATGCAAAACAATGTATTACAGAAAAGAATTACTAAAAAACAATTTAGAAATAACGCACACAAAATGAATTTCTATATTTTATACACATGCCTTTACATCAAGATATAATAAACCAGTATGAACTGACAGTTGAATATGCGAAAAGGTCATACAATGCGAGACCAAGATAAACTGGTTACTATAACTTAGTATGTACGCATGCAATATCAGCTGGATCACTAAATCACACAATTAGGCGTCAAAGTGTTGCGTGTTGACGCCGCGCCGTTCACGAGTTATTAAGAAAACTCCGTCGAAATATAATGAAAACTAATTTATTATTTTACTATTTACACGACAATATTGGAAAAGTTAGGTGGTGTATAATTTTGTTATGGTATTCATATTAATATTACCTTTAAAGTGGAGGACTAGAAAATCTTGAGATATTTCAATGCTAATGGAAAGAATACTCTTAAATAATACTCACATGATAGGTATACTTTGGCTTGACATCATCATCATCAGCCGGAAGACGTCCACTGCTGGACAAAGGCCTCCACTTTAGTTCTCCACAAACTCCACACTCGACAAACAAGTCGCCACTGGCATCCATTGGCACCGTCGTCAGTCCATCTAACAGGAGGTTTGCCCCCAGTGCATCTTTCGGTTCATGGACGCCACTTGACCACTTTTCTAACCCATCGGTCGTGTCTTTCGACTTTCCCATTGCTACTTCAACGTGCAAATTTTAAACAACAAACAAACTCCAAGCATAGCTATTGGCTGAATAAAGTAATATAATTAATTATGTGTAGTAATAAAAGTGTGATTATATTTTCAATATTTTATTGCACTGAAAAAAAAGTCCAACAAGAGTCCGGTTGTGTAAGGTCATAATTAAAACGTATCATAACTTCAATGAAGCTACAGCATTATTAAATGCATAGACTAAAATAAAGTTCATTATTGCACATGGTTTGACAAAAACTAGGACTAATAAGACTACGGAAAATGTTCATATATGTAGAGATCACTTACATAAAAAAAACTGGATCCGAAAACACCTTCATCGATCCTTTAAAATTATGACCAGACCTTCCTTTACTGGGTAGTAAAACAACCCGCAGGTTTATTCACAAAAAACCTTTAATACTTCAACCACTTACGTAATAGTTCAACCCCTTTACATATCTATACTAATATAATATTATAAAGAGGTAAAATTTGTAAGTTTGTATGTAGGGGTAATCTTTGGAACCGCTGGTCGGATTGCCAAACTTCTTTCACTGATAGATAGCTATAATGTTTCTGAGTGCTATAGGCTATAAAACATTACGCTACGATGAAATGGAACTGAGCAGCGGGTGAAACCACGCGAGAATAGCTAGTTTACTACAAAGTTGTACCGTCAGCCAAAATATATTTGGTAGGAAGGTATGAAATTAATATTAAGGGTGGAAAAGCCATGCTTTGAAACAAATGGCCCCCTCAAAAACAGTGATACAACGGCCAAGGCCTTACAAAAGCTGGCGTGACGCATCACTTGCCTTGGTTTTTTGCTGAGTGAGTGCGGTTAACGTACCTACCATAAGCCCAAACTTCCTCCCCCATCTCCTAATTTTCCTATATTCAACTCTTATAATCAAAAGGCCAGCAGCGAATATGCAACTCCTCTGGCCTTGACGTTTCTTCTTTGGGTGTCCATAGGCACCGTTTGCCTACCACCAGGCGATCCGTCTGCTCTTTTGTTACTGAGGTGATAGTAACTTGCTTCTTGAAATGTAATGTTTAAAAAAATTATTAAATCGAGGGCTTTAAATACATGTTGTACAGGAATTACAAAAAGAGCACATACATTTCCTTTTATAAGTAAGCAAAACAATGTTTTTTACATAATCCTTACTGCTGCCTCTTACTGATTACTCCTCCTACAGTCAAAGAGATTCCAATGAGGCCATAGGTACGCAGAATGTTTGTACCACTACTTTTGTGTATTTATTTTCCTGTCATTTAACATTACACACATACATTCTATGTGTGTTTGCATAAATAAATAAAAAAATAAAGATTGATTATTTATTTATTATTGCAATGGTCACAAAATATTTGTCTTCGCTAAACAACATAGTGTAACAATAACTGATGTTTCAGTCTTTATTTTCTTACCTGCGAACTAGGCTGCCTGTACATTTAACTTACTTGAATAAATGATAAGAGAGTTTAACATCCATTAGAGCAAGTGATAAACTAGCCAAGGAAATAGCCTAAAGAGGATGGGAAGATGAGGGTAGACAGGCAAACCCATTTATCGAGCTACTTGCCTTTAGTTATATTGTTAATTTGGCATTGAAGGGAACATGTAACACGTGTTGTGTCGTGTGTACATACATTATGCACACAGGTATTGTAGATATAATCCTGTCGGTCGCATTAACGTACCTACCAAATAAGTACATTTTTTATATGCTAGAATGGCAAGCAAGCAGACGGATTACCTTTTGGTAAGCAATCACCGCAACAACAAAAGAGTTATGAGTGTTTCACGCCGATTTTCTGTGTATCATTCCGGTCATACGTGCCAAGGCCACACTTAAAGCATCAACCGATCTTCGGCAGGAATGGGTCGAAATATTTTGTTGTTCTTGTGTCTTCGGCCCTCAGTCGCTAATCGAGCATTTTCGTGACACAACGGCCATCAAACCTGCCGCGATGTGGCCTATCCATAGCCACTTCATATTGCAGATTTTTGGAGCTATACAGATTTGAACAGTTGTTTTATAACTGGTGTATATTTTATTATTGAGGGAAGTATTAGACTATCTACCGCTATAGCCATAATACTATGATCCCTAGAACATATCACGCGAGTGAAACCGCGAAGAATTACGACAGCATAGCCTTTCCAGACACAACACCACTTTCCATAAACAATAAGTACAATAATATAAAATATTCATCTATTCCGCGGTGTCTGTTGTTTATGCTAGCACATAGCGGTGTATACAGGACTTACAAAGCATATAATGTCAGTAAATCTTCTGTGCAATATATGAGAATACGCCTATACACCGTTACCTCATAACTTGCTTTCTATTTACCAGCATGGATACATTTGCGTGAACATTCGATATTTTGGCCTCGCGAAAAATGAGAAGCTAGGGTACCCCGTCAAATGGATTTTTTGTTATTGCTTAGAGACAAAAAGGTATGTCACTGTTATATGAAATGGTGTCTGTATATCATTGTTATGTATTTACATATATGAAAATATTTTTGTTTTTTCGTTTCTACTTTGTGCCTATATTGAACATTTTGAATCTAGTTTTTTGGGTAACTGTATAATATTGTAAATCTTATGAGACAAAGGTGCTCAATTTTTTTTAAATTTTTGTTGGACTCAAGTCTCTTGAGTCCGCTTGCTCGACCTAGTAATATAGAAAATTGGCGTGAAACAATGCTTGCGTGGGTTCAGTGTGGTTACCGGACGCCGAATACACAAATCTATGATCTTCATAATATCTATAAACCCAAAAACTTTGTATGCGCTCTTTTGTGGTGTGGATATCCAAGGGGGCGACGATTGAGTACTATCAGGTAACGAGTCTCCTGCCGCGCCAAATTAGTGCATGGCGGAATGAGCTCCAGCGAGATCTCATGGCTGAGTGGAAGCAGCGACTGTCACAACCGAGAGCCGGGCACGCTACTATAGCAGCGGTAAGACCCCTCTTTGAGGAGTGGCTTGAGAGACGCCTGACGCAGGTGCTTACCGGGCACGGTAGCTTCGGTAGGTTCCTGTTTCGTATCCAGCAGGAGGAAACGCCCGAGTGTCGTCATTGTGAGGACCACCTAGAGGACATGGTGGAGCATACGGTAGCGGAGTGCCCTGCTTGGGCTGAGCACCGCCGTGTTCTCAGGGAAGTGATCGGCGGCGGCGACCTCTCGCGCCCGGCCTTAGTCGAGGCCATGGTTCATAGCGATAGGAACTGGGAAGTTATCTCCTCCTTCTGCGAAGCAGATATGCTCGCAAAGGCCCAGCCGCCGCAATAGGCGACATGCCGGGCGTCGGGGATCGAGAGATGATCTCCGGCCATCGTATAAGCGCGGGTCTGCGGACGGCGAGCGAGAAGGTAGCTCGCTGCCCGACCAGAGACAGACACGAGCGTACGGCGCATAGCGTCCCGCGCGCGCCTCAAAGACCCAATAGACCACCACAGACGGGGCCCTATAGGGCTGATGTTCAGCCGGGGTTGCGGGGTAAGCGCAATGAGGCACCGCGACTTCGGCCCAGAGCATGAGAAGGAACGGGGGGGTTTTTAGTCGGTAAGAGTCTGACACTCTCTCTCGCCTTACCCTGGGCGGGAGAAGTCATTGGATGATTTTACCCTGACAAAAAAAAAAGGTAACGAATCTTCTCGCGTGCAGCCATATCCCATAAAAATTACAGTTTTTATTTTTCTGTTTTTATTAATTCCGTAATACAAACTTCAAAGTATTTCAGTTAAGTTTAAACAAGTCTCAGTAACAAACACAGAGAGAAACACACGCGTTATATTCCAAAACTAAACCGAAACCCGTGCCGTTAGCACGCCTGACTAGTTTCTTTGATGTTTCAAAGGATAATTGAATTATGTTGATAGCGCTATCTCTACTCTATGCGTACTAATATTTCCATTCCAAAGTTTTAAGTGTAGATGTATTAATTTCTGTATAGTTTTAAGCTTGGTGTTCAATTAATTGAAAACCTTACTAATATTATAAATGTGAAAGTTTGTAAGAAAGGATGTTTGTTTGTTATTCTTTCACGCAAAAACGGATGGACAGATTTGGTTAAAATTTGGTTTGCAGACAAGTGATATCTTTACCAAGCGAGAGAAGCCGCGGGAGGAAGCTAATAGCTTGGTACTTTAAAAAAAGGACGTTACTCTTCACTAGGAATTTCGCCTGTGTCGTGGGTGCGGACCCAGACCCGGAACAACAATTTGTGGATCACACAAAGAGTTGTTTCTGCGAGAATTGCACCTGCGACACGTTGCACGGCAGCCAGTTGGCAGTGCAGTATTAGGATGGAATATAGATTCTTTATTATATGAAAATTGTGTAGAATCCCAGTTTTGTTACTTTACTGTAGTAAATGTAATTTTAATGAAATTCTGAACAAAAGGCATTGCAGTACTACTTGCATACATACCCAAAATCCCTTTTTTACTTTGCTTGCTGTTACACTTGCATAATCCTATGCATTTACAGTTCATACGTAAGTCTTTGAGTGGTAATGCTATTCTCATTTGATAATTTAAATCTCGACCTTATACACACGGCGTAGGTAATCAAATTGCAAATATTCTGAGTACCTGCAGAGCGTCGCCTTTCGCGGGCTGAATCTCAAATTACCGCTGCTAGGTACTTTGGTGTCTTTTCTAGTCAATCTTTTTGCTGGTTGTTAATGTGTATGTTTTAATATGCAGTTGCTCTATTGATCTGTGTGAAAGAATAATTTGTTTGAGTAGTGTTTGTAAAACAAAAATGAGTAAAAAGTCATTGGAGGCCATTTAGGGTAGATCGACTGTCGACTCGTTTAGCGTGACGATGTCCAGCCATCGTAGACGCTTGTCTACAGACGGTGAACAAAAGTAGCTCGCTGCCCGACCAGAACCAGACCTAAGCGTACAGCGTGTAGGGTTCAAAGAGCCTTCAGACCACCCCAGTTTTGGCCTAAAAGGGTTGATGTCCACCCAGGGTTGCAAGTGAAATAATGCACCGTGACCCTGGCCCGGAACAGGTGATAGATCGGGGTTTTTTACTCAGTAAGAGCCGAGTACTCCCTCTAGCTCAGGGAGAAGACATTTATTTTGATAAATTTCTCTTACTCTTATACATAAAATGCTATCGGATTTTACTAAGTTTAGATAAACCTATTTAAGGACATGTAGGTTAGTACAGTTTAGTAATCAAATAACATTCACGGTTTTTTGAGAACTAATTTGCGGTACTTATTAGACTTTATAATATCTTGGCAGCGAAAACCAACTGAAATCTTTTAATATCTGGCACTCAATTTATTGATGAAAATGAATTGCGTTTTCCTGGATAAACATAATAGATGGTGATCGATTCTATGATAAAACAGTTCATACCAGTAAAATTCCATGAAATCCTTTTCAAAAGTAGATAAAATTTCGCAGCCATTTTTGAAAACCAATATCCTTTTGTTAAATTCTTTCGTATTTTGTTTATGTCTTTCCAAGAAAGTTAGTCGATTTGTCAACGTTATTTAAATATAAACTTTGCACCGTTTCGTTGCCGCATCCATTTTGGATGTTGTTCGATGTTTGAATAACAGTGCGGTTGACATTTTTATTCTTCAAACATGTTTAAATTTAGAATTTTAAAATACGAGAGTCAAAGAAGGCTACATTTTTTAAAACCATTAAATTTTCCATCGTTTAATAAGTTTTGTATACGATTGTTGTTTCTTTATCCCGAGAGAAGCATAAATTGCTTCGTTCCATATTTTTGACAATTAAGGCCTGCATTGACGCGGGACTTTTTCTCGTCAAAGCCAAAAATCCGTTTTTGGTTTTCGATAAAGATCCATTAAGAACTTAATTACTGCATCAAGAGCTCTTTTTAATGGAAATAAAAGCTTGTTTTGATGTTGAATGAAAAAAAAAGATATCGAACGATCCAATTATCATATCGATTCATTTTGATTTCTCTTAGCTTTTTCGCAAGCGACTTGTTCTTTCTAAATAGTCACATATTATATACAATAACTCACACAGTAACTCACACTATAACTCACATAGTATACAATAACTCACACAGAGAACAATAAGTAGACTGTGTTGGAGAAGAGTGAAATTAGGCGAACAAAAGTCACCCGTCTACACTGATACTTACTCTGCAGGTATTATTTATCTCAGGCCTATATTCATTGAGTTTATTATAAAATTTGCTCCATATGTGCGTATAGGGGCGCCAAAATCGACAAGTAAATATTCGTTAACGTGATATATGGATGAAATGCACTCGTTGATATGCAAATATAGATATTTTATGCGCGCGGTAACAAGGTTAATATTTAAATATCGCCGGTTTAAAGGGTGGAATGTTGCCTCAAAGAGCCAGCAGACCATAGATGTTGTACAGATAAGGCTAAATAGGGGTGATGTTAAGCCGGGGTTGCAGGTCAAGTCAGGCAGGGCCTAGAGCGAGAGAAGAAACGGGGGTTCAGCCAGTAAGAGTCTGACTCTATCTCTCGCCCCACCCAGGGCAAGAGATCAAGCCATTAGGTGTCTTTCTCCTCTCAAAAAATAAAGTGAAAATTTGTATTAATAGATATCGACTTCAATAATATACTAGGTTTTAAAATGATAAGGAGTTTAGATATCAATAATGGTGTATCAGGTGGCTGACGGTGGTTAAATAAAAAGAACTGATTACCGAGCTCATGCTTTGCTGTTGAGGAGTTGATAATGGTATTAGGCGAGGCGAGCAATGTATGCAGCTTTACTCCAAGTACAAATAGTCAGCTCAGACGTATTCATCACTACTTAGTATAAAACAAAGTCGTTTTCTCTGTCCGTATATCTCTATGTATGCTTAAATATTTAAAACTACGCAACATATTTTGATGCGGTTTTTTTTAATATAATTATATAGCGATTGAAGAGGAAGGTTTATTTTTATTATAACTTTCGTGAGACATTCTAAATTATTTATTATGTTTTTGGGTTACTCACGTAATAATTTGACGAGATACTCGACTAGTTTCAGCGTTTCGCGGAATGCTGCTCATGAATATGGGCCTCAAGCGTGGCACGAAACTAGTCGAGTATCTCGTCAAATTATTACGTGAGTAAGCCGAAAACATAATAAATAAAGGAAGGTGAATGTACATATATAACATTCATTAAACAGTGAATAAATTTAGCTAGCTTTTCACCCGTCCGAAGCCGGGATGGGTAGCTAGTTTCACCAATAAATATAAAAGTAAATGTCTATCTACTCCCTGAACTCCCTTTGGGGTATTCTAAGATAATGCCAAATATAAATGATAGCTATTCTGTCTTCATATCACCATTGCATTTATATTCTTAGTAGAAATAAATTTAGTTATTATTTGAGATAAGCAAACTCACAGTGGTTACGACCGCTATTAATTTTAATAGCTTAAAGAGATTTATGAAGTAAATTTTAACATGAATTAAATTCGTTAGATTCTTGTGTGTGAGTTGTTAAGTCGATGTTTTGAAGAAGAAATATGATGACTTTATTTAATTTGAAAAGGTTTTATTTATACTCATAATAACTGATGGTTGGTATTGTGACTCTCTCTAGAAGCAAGCTAGAAGCTTATATATATATTATACTAGCGACCCGCCCCTGTTTTGCTCGGGTATCCAACAATTTCTAGGTTTGCAAATCACAATTTTCCTTCCAACTTTTTTTAAATTTTAGGAAGCTTGGCTCTCCTACACTTAAGAATGTGCAAGATCTATGTGTCGTCTCTTCTTAATTAGTACTTCTGAGTAAGGCATTCTTTTCAATAAATGTAATTATTGTTATTACAAAACAAGGTCATTATAGATTTGAAGTTATCACGCACACTTTAATTATAAGGATTATTATATATGTATAGGTATTTCTTTTATTTTATATTCATGGTATAGGTCGGCAAACGAGCAAACGGATTACATGATGGTAAACAATCAGCGCCGCCCATGGACAACCGCAACACCAAAAGAGTTACGAGTGCGTTATCGGCTTTTTAAGGATACGGGTTTTGTATATTTAAGGATCGGGAAGGGATGGGGGAAGGGGGAGGGATAGGGCATCCGGTAACCGTACTCATACGGCGAAACACAAGGCTGTGTTTGTTACACGCCGGTTTTCTGTGAGGCCGTGGTATCACTCCGGTTGAGCCGACCCATTCGTGCCGAAACTTGGCTCTCCTACACTTAAACTTATGATACATGTACATATAGTCCAACATACATTAGTCTGACACTCCCTCCTGCCCGGCCCTGGGCGGGAGAAGTCATTTGATGATTTTGCCCTCACAAAAAAAAAACGTATGTATATGTCGACTCAGCAAACTTGGCCGCCCGCAGCCGTACATTTAAATTAACACGTGCGTCCTAGAAAGCGTGACAATTTTAAATGTTCGCGTGAAAAAAATGAATGGAGTTTTTTGTAGTTCGTAAACGAATTTCGTTGTACAAAAAGAGGGAATAACGTCAGGATGCAATATGTTTTTATTAAGTTTTGGATGGTTGTTTTGTACAGGGGGTTGATGTTTTTTGTTATGGCATACATCGGCAAAAGACCAGATGTATCACGTGATGGTGAACAATTGATATCGCCCATAGACGGTTGTCCATCAGCCTGTTGTCGTCCACTGCTGGACATAGGCCTCCCCAATTGCACGCCACTGAGCTCGACGGTTGTCCATGCAACACCAAAATTACAAGTACGTTGCCGGTCTTTTGTGACCTGTTGAGGCTTCCAGGATTAGGGAAGGAAGGAGGAGGGGAGGAAAACTCAATGCAAGCGTTGCTTTATGCCAATATTCTGTAAGGCCTTGCTAGGTTCTAGGTCTCTGGTCGAGCCGGCCCATTAGTGCAGAAACTTAGCTCTCCCATACTAAAATGATGTTTCGAATTTCGTTCTGGAAGCTAGACATCGTGCTTTAAAACCTTTAAATAAATAGTTGTATATTTTGAATAGGTAACATTTGAAATAAATGCGACTACTCGATATTTCTTAAAACCTATAATATATCAGAATTGTGACAAGGATGGATATGATATATCAATTTTACCCTAGCTTTGCCGCTGCGCAAATCATTGGTTTGCAGCTAATAAAAAATGTACGGCAATTGGATATAAAATATGGAATTATGGTCCAACAAACGACTTGTTTTCATACTTAATTATGAACATTTACTCTATTCCAGTGCTATTTTATTAACAACCCACTGTTTATGTTTAGCTTATTAAATCTGTTTACCAAGAACATCTTTACAACCGGAAAAATATCGTCAAAATATTTTTCTGTTGTTTGTTTCTCATTAAAAAGTTTCCGATGTTTTTTAAACTCGTTCCAAAATGGCGGCTCGGCCATGCTTTGCCCGACGTTGCACTTCGTTCTTTATTTAACATTCGGAAGGTGATTGAGTAACAAAAGAGGTGATAATTCCTCACTCCAACGCCTTAGGGGGTTCAGTTTATTTCTTTGGAATAGGATTTTCTGAGAGGATTTTCCTAGCTAGCATTTATCAAGGTTAAGTTTGCTGCATCTGGCTTTAGAAGTGATTGGCTAGATTACGGTGTAGTCCTTGAGAAAAATGCCTGCATTGTGAAAAACATGAATTAAATAGACATAATATAATTTGTATAATTGAGAGTTTGGACTGAATATATTCACAGGGTGGCTGGCTGTGGTTGGATGAGCAGAGCTGAACATCGAGCTCAGTGGCGTGCATGTCCAGCAGTGGACGAAATTAGGCTGATGATGATGATGGATTTGTGCTGAATTAGCCAGGAATCCGAGAATCCCAATATAAATCAACTTGGCACTGTCTGTCCCTCTGTGACTCATTCTTAGGTCGAGGTAACAGTAACTAATTGGGGCTTTACGCAGAACTCTATACTGTGCGGAATCTTTTTAAATCCAGCGCCAACACCAACCTAGTTAGGAAAAGACTAGAAGAAAGAATTTTCTCCGAGGGTTGTTTAACTCTGTAAGAAGTTTAGTGCAGGTGCCGTTTTTCCCGAAGTTTCTGTGCAAAGTTTCATCGACACACGTTGCTTTGAGAAGTAATTGACTAGTAAACATGCAGCTTGACTTTCTAACGAACGCTAGTTAAACGCAACACCGACTGCAAGCGTGAAACGTGGATTATTTAAGTTTTATACGATGTTGTTGTATTTTAGGGTGTTTTGTATGTATTATTTTTTGTATAAATTAAGCTAATTAAAACTAATCTTTTTAAAGTAATCAGTACTCGTATAAACAACGATCATTATTCAAAAACAAGTTTCACTAACCACGTACAGAGTACAGAATACAGTTATCAAATCAAATTAGACTCAATGCCCTTGGAAAAAGGTACTAATCAAAATAATAAAATAGAACAACTTTCCGTGCGTCTAAACGGAACGTATTCAATTAGTAGTTTCGGCTTAAAACACTAACGAGTCAGTCGGCACGACAATTTGGCGTCGTAGTTAGTGACGATCGAGCAACGGTACGTGACGAGAGAAACTTCGTCCGAGCTAGGGGCCCTTAAATTGATTACCGACGCCCTTCTCCCAACCATCCCCTACAAGTCTCAATATGAATAATTGAAACTGTGATTGAGCTTAATTGTTATTATTTAGAGCGATAGTGTGATGTGTGATACGTGACGTAGTGACGTCATTTGGAAATGTGATCTAATATGTATGGTCTAAGTTTTGGTGGTAAAATGGTTTCATATTTTATTTATGGAATAGGAGGCAAATGAGCACACAGATTACCTGATGTTAAGTGATCAGCGCCCCCTGCAACACTAGAGGAGTAACAAGCACGTTGCCGGTCTTTTAAAAAAGAGTGCGCACGTTTCTTGAAGGTTTGAAGGTCGTTTCGGAAATACCTCCGCCGAAAGATGACTGTTTTCCGCGATGTATTAGATAGTTTTTATGTAATACATAAATTTGAATATATAACGTTACTAGCTACTCCTGCGAGGTTTTACTGCCCTCGTGCTCCGCAATATTTGATTGTATCGTCATGTTTTATAGCCTATAACACTCGGGAACATTGTAGCTATCAATTAGTGAAAGAATTTTAGAAATCCGACCATCGGTTGCATAGATTAGCCCCTACATACAAAGTTACAAATTTTACTCCTTCATAATAATTATTAGTATAGATTTATTAGGAGTGTTTTGGTTTTGACTAACAAGCGTATCAATTTTTTATTTGGCTTAACTTCGAAGTTTCATCCTGGATATTGTTGCACAAAAGCAGTTTTATACTTCTTTTCCGCAAAGAAACCCTTCCAAACATTATAGTTATTGTGTAAAAATTGAGGAGGCACTAAAAAGTCCTAAGAACCATTTAGGGTGCGACCTTCTAAGAAAAAACCCGGAAAAAGAAAATACTTCCTAAAACTTTAAACCGTTTCTCAGAACTGACATTTATTGAAAATTTTCCAGAAATTATTGTATTCGCAATTTTTTGTCCGGACGGAATTAATTTGCATTTTTTAATTTTGTGGTCTACGATTATTAAAAAAACTACCCAGTTTAGGTGGTCGGAGGATTTCCTTAGGCAATGACAATAATTTCAGGTCGATGACCTGGCAATTATTGCAGCCTTTTTGACGGTCATTATTAAGTTATGAAAATTGCCTACAAGCGTGTAACGAGCCCAGATAATCAAACAAGCCTTTCTGTGCTGTGTATTTTCAACAGCCTTATTTATTTTCAGGCAACACAAACTGGCTTCGTTTTTCACTGATCCTTGTTATTTTCCGTTGCTGAAAGATTTTAAAATATATACATTAAAAGTTTAAAAGAAAATAACGAGTAATAGCGTCTGAATAAAGGGTTATAAAATTGAGAATTTTCTTACTTGTGGACGTACCTACTTTATTTATATTAAAATTTAAAAGTAAAATGTAAAGAAATATGAAATCTGTTTTCTCTAATCATAATCAGCAAAACTCAACTGTCACAGTTCTCGAAACAGAAATTTCGTTTAAAAAAATGACGGAGAATAAAAATTATTATTCTCAACTTCTGAGACTTGTCATAATAAGAGGTGAAGAAAAAAATATGAGTATTGTATGAGTAAAGAACTATGATTTCCACATTTAATCGAATACGCTGAGACAAGGACGAAGTTGTCGTGCTCTTTCAGTAAAAAGTTAAATTGCATAAACCGTCGCGTCGCCATCGTCGCGTCGCGTCGAGGATTTGTTTGGTTAAAGGCAGGACGAACTATAATTTGGAAATTAGGATTACAGTAGGCGAATAGTTAGGGAGCACATTGTTAAGGAAATTATAAGTTCGCTTTATTACCGAAGCTTTAGTAGAAAGAAAAAATGTGTTGGTTACAATGTGACAGTTAGATGCATTTATCTTGTGTATGGCTCTAAGATTATCTAATTCTCTTGTGTATACAATAATATAGCTCAAAACTAGAACACAAAGGATGGAATCGCGATAAGTTAACTACAGCAAATATTTATACCACGAATATTTTTAACAACGCATAGAAATTGTGTTACCTACTCGCTTATAATATAATCAAGTATTGATTTCCTCAACATCTGAATGGAGTTCTTAAACAAATATCATTATTTAACCCGGTTTTATCGTGGACGAATCTCTTGGCGACAACCGAATTACTAGCCGAACCAAAACAGGGGGCCACGCGAGGTCGACTTGATAATTTCCACGTGGAGTGCGGTCCAACTACCGTAATTTAAGCACTGGAAACAATTAACTAGGGACGGAGAATATTAGATGGCAACAGGACAATACCTCGGAGTACGACTAGGGGTTTTTACGAGCGACCACGAAGCTTTAGCCTGCTAAAGCTGTTCAGCTGTGGACGAAAATATATAGAAATTGCTCCGAAAAATTGCGTTTCTGTTGTGGAGTTTTAGTTTACGACTACGTTGCTAAGATAGCATGTGTTTAATAGGGGGACGGAATATTGGTAAGAGTGTTATTCTAGTATCTAGTCTAAAATTAGTCTCGGTTAAAATTACCTTCTTTTTTCCTGGCTAACAACAGTTTGCGTATACATATGTCAGAGACAGTTTACTTGAAAAAAAAAAAAACACCACGCTACGGTTAAAATAAGAATCACTCCCGCAAAAAGGTTCGCTTTACAATTGAAAGATAAACCATCACCGTAGCAACCAATTTCCCTAATCTAAGTGTTCACCAAAAATCACTTTATATCAAATTCTTATCGTAATACCCCATCCAATGTAAACTCACCATTCCAGTGAGCTACTATAGCCACTATCAGACAAAGTTAGAGCTCTATCAGTTGTCTAAACTTCCTTCGGTCGGCTACATAAAATTGCTCTTAGAAGACCAGGGATGCTGAGCTATTCAAGGCGACAATGAACTACCAGATTACAGAAAGATGTAAAGGTCTAGATATAGTGGACGAAGCACTCTGACATACCAAGCATGTTTTTAAAACTGTTTTCTAAAAGTGGAGCATGGCCGGAAGGCCTCAATTATTTACCTACGCTACTAGACATTGGGCGCTTCGCTGTTGCTATTAGGTTATGCTGGTTAACTATGCTATCTAAATTTGGATTCACTTTTACAACATTAGTTTATCCCTTAATGCCATTTTTGAATATCTGTACAATTTATATGTAACGAATACTTAATATACACATTGTTTGGATATCGGATTACTATGTTTAACGTCTTACTTACGTTATGCCAAGGTCAACCGACAATACTAATTGAACAACAACTCAAAAAAGTTGCTCAGTCTTCCGTAAACCCAGTCCAAAATTAAAACGTCGCTTCTCCCAAATAAAGTCTGTTAAAAAAGACATTGTCGAAGTATCGATATTACAACGCACGTCAATGCAAAGCTTCGATATTGAAGAAATATTTAAAAATAAAAGTAAATATTGGATAGACACAACAATTTTGGAACGTCCCTTTGTATAGCAACGAAAAAAACCGTATGGAGTTTGCCACACCTGTCGGTATCGGCCGGCGCAACTCGATGTAGGTTTAAAATTTAAGCAAAATTCCCGCATACATGAAACTGAACGGCTAGACACAATTCCACTGACGTTATCGTATTTTGCAGTAACACCCTTCCCCCCACTACCTCCCCGTGGCAAAGAGAATGCTTGTTTTATTCTCATGGTCTATACGTGATTGGCGGACATCGAATTTTTATTGTGCGCCAGGTATTCTAACATGACACACTCAAAGTATAGGAATTTATGAAATGCTTGAGTGTGGAATGGATAGTGGCGTGCCGAGTATACACCAGGATATTTGATCGTTTTGTTTGAATTTATTCAACTGTAATATCGCCAGCTCTTTTATCCATTTCATGCTTTTAGCTGTCGGCTCTTTTCTTAGCACATTTTTAGATGGCACTTTAATATTTGGTTCTCAAATACGACGCGGAATTGAACGTGAACATTTTTCGTCCGTCATATTTGTTACAAATAAAACATATCGATCGACCGATACTATAAAAATTCTGCTAGTAAACATTTTTAATAGTGAATTATTTACATTGTTCTATAAAAAATATAAAAACCTTATTCAGAAGCTATTTCTATTCGGTGCGCAAATAATGGATTGAAATTTGATATTCATCATGTCGAAATTCTAAAATTTTTAACGAGTTAACTCTACGCTTCGGATTCCCATTTTCGATGGCAAAATACACACGAACGCGTGCAAAATATTACTTTCATTTAGTATTTGTTTTATTTCGCAGCCAGGATTCATGTTTGAATTGCTACGTAGTTAAATACGTGTTATATTTACTTACGTACGAACAAACGTCATATTACGTTCAAATAACATATATACCACCCAGCTAATTATGAAACAATTATGCCAATTTTTTATTACCAAAAAAACGCTGCCTCCTTAGGATATTCTCCTGTATCGTGGGCGGTTACAAACATACAATTTCACATACGCAAGCCACCCAGACCCGGAACAACATTTTGTGGACCATACAAAGAGTTGTTCCGTGCGGGAATCGAACCCGTGACACGTTGCGCGGCAGCCAGTTGCCTAGCCACCGCACCAACCGTGGAGTCCGCAAAATGAACAGCTTCTATAGTAATCATCTTTATTTATTCTCCAGAAGATACTTAATTTATCAAGAAGCTCATAAAAATCATAATTTTTTTTTAAACACGAGTCACTTAAAAGGAACTGAAAGAGCCACGGATGGCAACGTTAAGTGGAGACGAACTAAAAAGAAATAAAAGTACGAGCGAAGCGTAACGAAGCTTAGTTAATCAAAGTGTCACCTCGATTCTCACTGGTGCTTATAGTCCATCGCCATAAATACATATTACACCATACTAGGGTTACATAACTACGTAACAGAGAAATATTCAACAAGAGAATCCGTCTGAAATGTGAGTATACTAGCTGTGACTATATAGCTTCCGCCCGCTGCGTCGCCCAAATGGTATGTTGACAAAAAGTAGCCTATATCCTATTCCGGAGTATATCCTATGCCTGCGCCAAATTTCATTCAGATCCGTCCAGCCGTTTTGGTGTGATTAAGTAACAAATATCCAAACATCCGAACATCGTAACTTTCACATTTATAATATTAGTAAGATTGTTGTCAGGCCCCAATATTTGTATTGAGCCTGTCGATTTGAATTCAAACCTCGTGACACCCGTTCTCAGTCTAAATCTCACTGTCAGTATTACAGAGCTTCGCGCCTTAGATACGTCAAATTGCTTAAGATTTCGCTTGAAGATCGCTTATTCCCCGTTTGTTCCTTCTTGGTAAATAGATAGCCCTTCAGTTCGTTGAACTAAACCCTTTAGTTGAGTTTATTGTGTCTGGGCTCTAAGTTATACCCATAGCTTCAGAACGTGATTCTAGACTATAATAATGCTACATGTTGGTATTTTAGCGAAGCTTGCTTTTTTAGGTTCCTCTTCGACTAGTGGAGCAATAGAAGTTATTTGATTACTGCCCGTTTTCATGCGGAATTTTAAGATTTTTGAAATTAAAAAAGAAGCAGTTGTTTTGTAGCCATTATAAATGTTTTCTATGCTTATTTATTTTTATAAATTGATAGACAGCGGTAATCTTGCATGTTTTAAATTCCAAAATTAACATTTTAATTTGTTGCCAGCTACATAAAACCTCTCGGTAGATCTGATTCTAACTCTTTAATCAAGGATTACAAACAAAAATCGCTATAAATATATCAATTCAATATCACATCCATTAATACAAACATTTGCAATACATCGACGTTATCCAGGCTTAGCAGGACCATAAATTAGCAGAACAAAACCCAGGTGTCCGAGCTGTTTGGAGTTTAGAGCGCAGTGGCGCCACCCTCTGGGCGTTATCAATTAAATAGCGTACGTCGGCAGCTGCACACCACATCCCGTGATGGATGCCCTTTGAGTCCTCAACAATATCCATTCCTCTCATTCATTACCTTATTTGTACCGACATTCAGTACACTACCTAATAGAAATGGCGGCAATTTTCCAAGTGGACGTTGTTTGCAATGTATTACAAAGTTCGTTCAACCTCCCTTCTCGTTACGTTCCCTGTGTTAGCGGAATGGTTAAAGTTAACTGGATTGTCTTTGAACTCTGACGATAACTTCGATATACTTATCCATAATGGTTATCTTACTTTTCGTTATTGCTTTCGGTAATGATATCTTGGATGCGTTTGTGAAGTCATTTTAGGGGGGGATAGATAATTTGATCTTTAATTTCGTTATGGCATGACGTAAGAAATCTTACTTTAAGTTTTTCGTGCTGTGTTTCAAGATGTGTATGTTGTTGTGTTTGTTATTTTTCACCATATTTATATTGAATTAACTTCAGACCGGCTTATTCTGCTTAGGTAACGTCATGGTGGCTTGGAGATTAAGTTGTCTGCTTCTCATGCACGAGGGTGTAAAAAGCCTATACTAAGACAACATGCAAAAGCACTACTCGCCCCTACAATTTTCGAAAGTTCCCCTCGGTTTTTTATATTTTTTAGTCGGTTTATCTTTTATCTTTTATCTTTTATCTTTTATCTTTTATCTTTTATCTTTTATCTTTTATCTTTTATCTTTTATCTTTTATCTTTTATCTTTTATCTTTTATCTTTTATCTTTTATCTTTTATCTTTTATCTTTTATCTTTTATCTTTTATCTTTTATCTTTATCTTTTATCTTTATCTTTTATCTTTTATCTTTTATCTTTTATCTTTTATCTTTTATCTTTTATCTTTTATCTTTTATCTTTTATCTTTTATCTTTTATCTTTTATCTTTTATCTTTTATCTTTTATCTTTTATCTTTTATCTTTTATCTTTTATCTTTTATCTTTTATCTTTTATCTTTTATCTTTTATCTTTTATCTTTTATCTTTTATCTTTTATCTTATATCTTTTATTTATCGAAACATGGCAAGTACCAATGTGACTTTTTCCGAGTTGCATGTTTTTCTGGTTTGTAATGACAATTCCTCGGTCAGCGGTGGACACTTATAGGATGATGATGATGATGACGATGATATTTCTTACACTACTACGCACAGCTATCATCATTGAACATTTCCGTATTATTCTAGTAAATCTTACAACAGTCGCCAAATCAATAAATTCGATATTCCAACAAACATAGAGGATGACGTAAATTGAAACTGGCAGTAATTCGTGATCAGTTTGAGCGTTAAAATAGAGGCCGGTGCCTCAAAATGGTGTAGCGAAATGTGCCATACGGGTTGACAGGCCCGAAGCCATCAAGTTTTGTTATTGTATCTGTGCGAGAATGTGTAGTGAAACTCGACACAAATTACCGACGGTGGACGTACGAACTCTCAGCTGAATAGCACCACTCCACTAGCTATGTTTTTTACGTAAATCAGGGTCTCTATTATGTTCAACACTAGTTAGTAGGAAAGCTTTTTGCTTTTATGCGGTTTGTGTACTTAGTCAAGTAGGTTGTTTGGAACTATAATTATCGCGAGGTAGGATTTCTGACAATGGATCTAAGTACAATGTAACGTTTGTTTTCCTCTTTTGCTCAGGTATTGTAGTTTAAGTACACCTACTTCAAGAAAGTAATGTAACAGCCTATAAATACACGCGTATCTCTTTTTAACGGTGAAAATTATCGCCCTAGGTGTGGCGAGTGGGGGGGTTAGACTCTAACCCCCATTACAAAACAGGAATTATGTTTAGTTTAGGTTCAAACCATTGAGACAGGTTTTGAATTTTGAATCTTATTCTCAGCTACCTTCAATTCAAAATACTACTAAAGTAAAATGTAAGACGAAAGAAAAATCTTGTTTGCAATAAGGCCGTTACTAACTAGAAACGACTCTATTGCACCTGAAAATCCGGACTACAAACGTATCCTTTAGTTCATTCTTAAGCTTGATAATCTATTGTATATCTTTATATATGAACATCCTTGATAACGTTTTTTTAATTAAATGATACTCCAAAATCATCAGTCAATCATAATATTTATATCACGCGTTAGGTACGCAAAAACGTTACATCACTGTTTTTGTTATACAACATTCAAATAACAATTTAACATTCGCCATAAACACCGTCTTTAAACCTTTTGTATCAGTACTAACTTACGAGTATGGTATTAAAGCAATATGCAGACTATAAAACATTTTAACTGCCCAATAAATATGTCTATAAAAATCAATGCCTGAATTATAAAATTCGTTTGGTTGTAAAAGTAATCGGTAAACAAATTTTGTATAATTCCGTTTGACAGGACGCCATCTTGTATAAATGTCGACATTTTGTTAGTTTTTTTTTTACTGCCGGACTATTGGGACGTGTCGTCGATGGTTCTTCCTAGAAAGAGCTCTTGGAGGTAATTTCGAGAGACCCCAAGCGAAATAATTACGCAATTAAAAAAAAACAAAACTTGATATTTTATTATATGTTATTTCGGGATATTTTTTTTCTACATGGATATTTTATCATCGGAATCTTACGTAGATAATGTACCTACCAATAAGCGCGCCCTTATTTGGCGGGCAATTGTAATTTGATGTTAGACTTGGTCTAAACCATACTGAATTCCAAGACAATGTTTACGTATTGAACTATGAACAAAGTTGCTATTTCGAATAGAAATCTAGTCTTTGTTTTTATTGTGTATTTAATAAGTTTGTTAGCAGTTAAGTGCCTTCGATCCTCAAACAATTAGCTTATCAACCTGTTTTGCCGAAGTTAAATAGTTTTGTGCTTACGGTAACTATGTAGTTGATTCAAGTATGTTGTTGATTTTAACTTTTTTTAGTTTAAGTAGTTCTAAAATATATTGTTATATAACAAAATATAAACAACGCGGAACAACAACCATTTTTATTTCATCGAACTAATCGGCCATTATTAAGTACACTACTCACCCAAGAAAACTCAAATATAGTTAGAAAAGAAAAGGCATAAATGGGTGGTTTAAATTTAGAATTGACAGTAAAGATTCGAAGTTAGTTCGATTTATTAAAATAGCTTTCGGTAAAACACTGGCAGCTAAGAAAACACTATCCGGGATTACATCTGTGATGGCGTACTGGGACAGATAATAATATTTACACAGATTAGTTATTTATAGTAAGGCGATTATAAGATTTTGTTTCCTTATTGACTACGAGGGAAAATAGAAAATAATAAAATATTAATTTTTAATGAAAATAGTTTATTATTGTATTTTTATTTTTGAATAAAGAATATCATTCGTTTGAGTTATTTTGTTTATAAGGTCCTACGAGTAGTTATTGAATTTAGGGCTGATTTTTCAATAGTCGGATAAATATTATACGAAGAATAAAATTATTGCTGTCACTGTCTTATACAGACATTTTGACACGACAGCATCATAATTATTCCCCAGATTTACTTTTATTTAACCATTCAGATATCAGCCCTTAAACATAAAAAAAATGAATATGTTTAAAAATGTTTGGAAAAATAAGTATTTTATTTTTTTATATTAAAAAGTAAAAAACTACCAGCTGTTGTAATCTGTGGATTCAACTCTTGGAGGAAGCTTTATTATAATAAGAAAGCACTCGTGAAAAATTGCAATGAAAATGGAGAAATAAAAATAGTATTTTTATACAAAGTGGGTGTTTAGAAAAGAAGGTTTCTGAAAACTATGTAGGTATAACTTGTAACACTTTCAGCCTACACGTAGTTGGACGCCCACGAAAATGTCAGATGTTACCCAAACGTTTTCTCTTACAAAAAATCGTCCTTCGAGCAGAAAAGTGTCCTTATAAAGGGTTGCCATTAAACATGGTAGAGGACAGATAATATTTTCTTTTCGATTTGACCTTTGGTTGGTGATTAGTTATTGGAGACTGTTAAAGGCGAACTCTTAATATAGTTCTTAACATAACATCAAATAGTTCTTTTCTATACGAGATAATTATGTAATGTCAATTGAATTAAGAAACAATTGTTAGAAATGAAGATTACGATAACGAAAGAGTTTTTTTTTTGAGTGGGAAAAAATCGTCTCTTGTTTTCTCTCGACCTGAACGGGACGAGAGTGAGGACTTCTTACTGACTAGAAACCACTTCATTATTTCTCAAAACCACAACCCTGATTATACCAAAGTGATGCTGACAAATTTTATTAAAAGTTAGTAAGTACGTAATAAAAAAAATGTCGTGGTGGCCCGGAGGATAATGAGCCCGCTCCTCATGCATGAGGGTGTGGGTTCGAAACACGGCAAGTAAGTACCAATGTGACTTTTTCTGAGTTATATGTACTTTCTATGAATATTTAGACCCCGTGAAGGTAGACATCGTGAGGAAGCCTGGACTTATAAATTTTATTTTTTATCTTATTTTATTATCTTATATATAATCATAGGTTTGAAATCGCCAGCCCGCATTGAGCTAGCGTGGTGTTAATGCTGTAACCTTCTCCTGTAACTTATAGACTGATGATGATGATGAAGTACGTTATACATATTTCTCTCTCAAAATTTTCTTCTCGTTCGATAGATAGGTACTTCTATTTAATATATTCCTAAACCGTTTTACGTTGTTTTCAGCTTTTATTTCTTCAGTAGTAAGTAGTCTAAACATTTTTCAACAGTTGTCGCATAACTACAGACCTACAAGGTTACAGCGGAACCAGTTAGCTACATTTAACTACGGTTAACGAGTCAGATGTCGTTACGATAGCCACGATAGCCGCGATAGCCGTTCCCGTCGGCTACTAGACGATCAAGTTAACTGTACTTCGTAATTCGAAGAATTGTGCAATCGTATTCTTATTTTAAGTCGTTTATGAAAATTCAATTTTGTTGTATTGTTTTTAAGAGTTATTGTTCCTTATTTTTGATGTAAGTAGCTGGTTATAATTTAAGGCAAAATTAGCCTCATGTGCACTTACAATGCAATTACATTTGCTGTGGTTCATATCTTTCAAAGACATCAAACGAAATTGGTTCGGTGACTTTTAGGATTATTCCATGTAGGTACGTACAAATCGTAAACCTAGATATTGAATTTGCCAAAAAGATTTTTTTTTACAGAAAAGCTGGAAAAGAAAAATTAATTTTTACATAAAACACCAATCATGTTTTTTCTTCCTTCATATTAAATGTACATCATCTATATTAACAACTATAGCTGACAGTTAAAATTAAGTTGAACTTATTAATAACTGTGTGAAAGCCATGCTTCGGCACGAATGGCCGCCTCGACTGGAGTGATACAATAGCCTCACAGAAAACCGTCGTGAAGCAATATTTACATTGTGTTTCGCCGTGTGAGTGAGGTTACCGGAGCCTTAATTCTTAAATCCCTAATAACCCACAAGAGATATAACGAGTGTCTCTTGGTGGCGCCGATTGCTTACTATCAGGTAATCCGACTGAATATCTGCCGACCATCTTTTTCTTTTATTTAATAAAACGTTGCCTCACATTAGGATTTTCTCCTGTGTCGTGGGTGCGGTTACAAACATAAAATTTCACATGCACATGACACCCAGACCCGGAACAACAATTTGTGGATCACAATTAAAACGAGTTGTTCCGTGCGGGAATCGAAACCGCGACACGTTGCACGGCAGCCAGTTGCCCAGCCACCGCACCTACTGAACTATCACATAAAAAAAAATCAATTCCTTTAACTGTCACAGAGCCAGTATGCATGATACATTCGAATCCTAAATTATGGATCTTTCTCTAAACTATTAATGTTACTTTAATTGATTCTATTTAAGTGATAATACGTGAGAATCTCTGAAACATTCAATGAATTATTCATTCGTGTGCAACATATAAAATGTACACTGGTATGCAATTTGATATTATATTATTTATTTATATTATGTGTATTAGTGTTTATATATGTATGTATTTTATATATGTATATATTATTTTTATGTATGTAACTTAGAATTGATTTACACCTCCACCTCACGTAACTTCCTAAATTGCTGTATATCACCTACCACACATCTCTGCACTACCAAAAGGTTGACTGGCAGAAAATGCTTCTAGCATTAAGTCCTCCGATATGCAATTCTATATAAAGAATAAATAAATAAATAAATAAATAAATTTGAATTTTGCAGAGCAGATTAGTCGACCTTTTTGTTAATTGGAAGCCGAAACTGTGGTAATCCAATATCGCTCTTACAGCCGTTGTACGGTTTACGTACAATTTAACAACGATTTAACAGGGCATTTTAGGTGTTTTATTGTGTGTATACGATTATTACATACATACGTTTGCTTTAAAATTGGCAAAGTCAACTATTTGGGTTAAAAAAAGAGAATTTAAATAAACCGAAAAAGGATAAACGTAGCCTGCGTATGCTACTTTTTTTTGCAAAAGTCTAGTTTTGACCATTTTTAAGTACCTACCTACATATGTATGTGGTTCATAATAGTAAGTAAGTAAGTAAGTATATTTATTTGTTAATGATCACCATTTATGATCATCATCATCGTCATCAGCTAGAAGACGACATCTACTGTTATAATCCAATATTGGAACAGTTCGTCGTTAGTAGGTACCTAATGGCTTCACTTAACTATGATTTTTTTCATTTTTTTAGGATATTTTTTTCAGGAGTCTTGTCCTTTTTTTAGGAGTATAATTTCATTCGTCTCGCTTTTGGTGGGTGAGAGAGATTATGAGGCTCTTACTGACTAAAAACCACCAAGTTAATTCAACCAACAAATGCCACGTTCTCATTGCTCGATATCAAGGAATGCCACGTTACATTGTCATCATGTTCTAATGTACCTAAACGATTTCATTTCGATATTATGTGTAAAGGTTACACTTCAAGTGTGAGCAGTAAAAAATGAAATAAGACACTTTGAACTTTACATATTGAAAATAAATGGGTGTAGGTGTAGAAATGTATCGATGTTATTGTTTCTCCTAAAATCTATATCGGATATTTTGTTTCGCTAACCTTTGACATATTGTTATACAAGTGTATGTAAAACCATACTTAAAACCTTTTGTTTTAAGTATAGAGGCAATTTTCTTAGCTTCTTAACGAGAGGCTACCTCTTCAGATTATTTTTAATGCCTAAAAAGGTTTTAGTATAATGTTTAATGGCTTCTTTTAGTGTACAGTTTTCTTTTAGTTTTATGTAGTAAGTACCTACGTTTTAATAGAAATATTACTTTTGAGAGGCTCTCTTGGGATGGTAAGTACTCCTTTGAAGAATTAGGGACGTTAAGATACTGACCTTTGATTGGGCAATGTGTATCTAACTATCCCTACTAAGTAACGGTATAAATGTGAAAGGACGTGTAATTTTTGACCAATTCTATCTTGTTACGATCACATGAAGGTAAGCAATTTGGGCCGTCCGTGAACATTCGCAACATTGGAGGATTTCTGAATAGAAAATTTGGAGTTTGGAAATTTAGGAATTATAGATGGGGATTTGGAGGTTAAGGAGACTTCCTGTTAACTTCCAGTTGTTGCGTGGTAAGTGTTGTTTCTCTGCAGTTTTCTATCAGGCCGAGTTATCAAGAGTTCGGATCGGCGGATTCAGCTGAATTGTGCTAAAGCAAACTCTCATATTTCTCACCAATAATTAAATTAAAAGTCAGAGGAGTATAAGAATAAATATGATACTTTCTTAACTTTAATACTATTTTGCAGTGCTGGATACTTACTCATTTGTTTATGAAAATTGTTAAAAAAATTGTTAAAATTGTTATAAGTGCCCATTGCTGAGCAAAGGCCTATTGCCTTTGCTCAGCAATGGGCACTTATAGGTTGATGATGATGATGATGACACACACATATACACACTAAATATGTAAATTTGTACATACGTAAGTTTTTTGTTTGAAGGGAACTCAAGCTGTATATCAACATTTATTCCAACAAAATTTTGAAAAGTCATACTACCTATACTTGAACTAGGTACTCATAAAGCATATACATAACTTTTAACTTTTACTAGTGCTAAAGTAACTACAATACTATTAAACCATGGTAAGTAAGTACTACGAACGCTACCAAACCAAACACTGAAAGAGCAAGCAACTATTTTCGTAACACAGTAAGATTTCCCCATGGTGGTACTTTCAACTGAACAAAACATTATGATATTTACCCCGCCATGATAATATATATCCAAACTCATAAGGCGAAATTCCTTGGTTAGTTGTCGTTTATGGGTCCCCAGAGGAAACTAGGTATAGTTTATGTGTAGTTGACAGAATGTAACCGAAATGTGTTTAGGTACTTGTAAATATATTCACATTTTCTTGCATTTATTTAGGTAGTAGGTAGAATGTTTTTTTTTATATCTGTCTGGTTGTGTGGCTTGAGTCTTTAAGTGTACTGACATTAGGGAATGCTTAAAGAGTAAATCATCACTTTACATAAAACCTTAAAGTATATATAACAAAAATAATTTGTTTATCGATCCTTTCCCAATCTTAAAATATCCGAAACCCATATCCCTAAAGGCCGACAACGCACTCGTAACTCCTTTGGTGTTGCGGGTCTTCAGGGGCAGCGCTGGTTGCTTACCATCAGGTAATCCACATGCCAGTATGCCAAATAAAAATAAGATTGCTAGAAAGAAAATGCAACCACATTTCTTTTGAACTTGGTGTTCAAAAAGTGTGTAAGACAGTCTCGATTGTAGGTAGTAACCAATTATGTGAGTAGGTAAGTAATTATGAAAATTGCCTGGCACCCACACATTGTCTACGCCCACGCTTCTCAGTTCTCTTATATTTTAGGAAAAGTCACACGAGATATAAGAAGCATAATCTTTTGTTAATAACCTTATCATTAATTCACTTTTGAAAGACCTATACAGAAAATTAATCAACACGTTTTAAGATTTTATATTTAGAATATCTTTTTTCTTAAATATGTCCTCCCACACGATTTTGTTCTCATTTGGTTACCGACTGTTAATGTGGAACGACCGGAGTGGTGTTACGCTCCAAACGCAACGCTTCTATTGTTTCACGCCGCGCCGTGAGAATGAAGTTACAATGACATTTAAAACTAAGCGGACATTTAAAAAAGGTTACATAATTAGTTAATTGACATACAAATTGTCAAAGTATCGTATTCTCAACGTTAGGACGGCAAATGAAAGAATTACGCGTGCGAAGCTGATCTTTTGGAGATTAAGGTTTTCAAGATTCGGTGAAGGGGGAGGTATAGTGGGATCATAAGGTAAAATACAACTTCTGGTAATTTCACGCCGTTTTCTGCGAGGCTATGGTATCGCTCCGGTCGGACCGACCAGTATACCTATGTAGCGACATCTAGCGCACTACATAAAACAACAGCACCAATCATGAGCAAGACTCTACATCGCGCTATAAGAGTTTTCAACACAATTAGCACCCATACAGATATCCCGACAACAACCGTCGGGCAGTAGCCCACCAGGCACGAACACCTCGCCTGGTCGGAGGATCCTCCCTTTTCAATGGAGGATGAGGAACTTTCCACCCTGTTCCTCATACCTCTAAACCTAATCCAATTGAAATATTTAAGATTATTTAATCGACACTTCCACGTAACATAAGGGTACAAACAAGCGTGATGTTATGCAGGCACAGCAGTGATTACGTGTTAGGAATTATTCAGGAATGGAAATCACTGTGATTTCTTCATGCGTGCAGCAAAACACAGTTTCCGTCAAATGCATGTGTTTACATCGCCTACTGTACGGCTATTGTGAAATAACTAGCTCAAAGAAGGTGCCATGGAAGGTAATTACAAGAATTCTTCCACGAGATCGTTATTAAAAAAAATACAAAACGTAATAATGTACGCTGCTTATGAATTAGAGTTCCGTGGTGACTTGAAAAGAGTACAGCTTTTCTCAGTTACCTAACTAACGTCATTAAATTGATATATTCAATCAATATAGTAAAAATATAGTATAAAGGTGTTGATACGTTACAAGCGCTCAGCAAGTGATACATTAAAATGTGGCTAACTAGCCATACTTTTTTCATTTCTATTTGTCTCTTTGTCACTCGCGATTATTGAATCATGCCATCTCACTTTGACGTCTAAATATACGGATTGTGTATGTGTGCATCAGTGTGTCGTTTTTGAAACTCGAATTTTGTTTAAGTAACCTATCTACTCTATTTTACTTATAATATCATTGTTTTCAATAATGTTTAAATCATATGATTAGCATAATGCCATCCATCGAACAATTATGTTACTAGATACCCTGAAACAGAGGATTAAATAAATCTAGTTCAGGTTACCTCTACATTTGTTTTCAAAGTTTATCTCTCTATTTTATCGTTGAATAATCTAGATTAGGTTAACCGTTTCTTACAAATGTAATCAAGGTAAAACTTATTATCATTAAGACAATTTGTGTTGGCTGCAAAAAGTGTGATCTTTGTTTTTCAATAAATTTAATTTAATTTTCGATAAAGGTTAACATTCAGTCTTTTTGAATCGCAAGTGCTCATTGCTTAGTATTTATAGTCAAAACGCACATGTTTTTGAGTTATCCAGATATTATAAAGAAAAGCACGTAATTTTCAACAATTTTATTCTAGACAGCATTTTTTGAAAATCGGCACTGATACTAGGTACCAGTAAATCGTCATATCATCATTATATCAGCCATAGGATGTCTACTGCTGAACATAGGCCTCCCCTATAAACTTCTACATAGGCCGGTTGGAAACGACCTGCATCCAGCGGCTTCCTGCGACGTGTCCACTTTGCAGGTGGACGTCCTACGCTGCGCTTGCCGGTACGTGGCCTCCACTCCAGAACCTTTCTGTATATCAATTAACTGAATCTATCGAAGCGAATCAAAACTCCACAAGGAGAACCCTTACAGAGTGGTTTCACTAAACTCTTAAACCAATAAAGGCGACTCATCTAAATACTCGAACATAGAGTAAGAAGTGAGCAAAGCGAAAACAGATGCGCAACTCAACTAATGTAATTTGATCAGCGTCGCTAATTTACTAATTACGCGACTAATTGTTTAATTTAAACGTCTCGTATCTTTGCGAGCTCTCTTCACAACGTTAGCTCTATTATCCACACATAAATGGCCAAGTATAACTAATTTAGCTAATTACGACATTGCAAAAAGGTGTTCTTGTTTACGTGCCACTTTATTGGATTAATTTCGTGGGTAAAATCGTTGATTCCCGGCGTTCCGGTGAAATTGTTTCGCTCCCAGTCTCCTCTCGGTACGTAATTTCGAATTGTTTATCCTTTACTCTGTTAATACGGTAGTTTCCAACTAGTCAAATTCAATACTTTTATCCAAATGTCAAAAACGATACTTTTCTATGAAATTTGTATGAAAAACTGAGTTATGACATCATAGTATTTTTGCGTCGAATAGTTTACTTTTTTCTTAATAATATAGCTAAAAATATCTAAAACTTAGTGTATCGATCGATCGATAAATAAAAGTATAGTTATTTTTCAATAATTTATAGTATTGAAACGTCGAATTAATTTCTTTTTGACCTAGGAAACTACCCAATTACTATGGTGTCAATGATACTGTCAGGGTTTCATATATCGAATTTAATTTTCAAACAAAATCTGTTTCGTTCCAAATAGTTTTATAGTTTTAGGCTGTATCACGATACTTTATAATTAAAAAGAATAGTTTATTTCAAAAGGTTTCCAAGTTTTGAGTGGTTAAATAATTAATTTCTGTTTTCAATGGTAAACCCTCATTTTGCTAATAGGACCTTGTTGATATAGGGCTGTCCCAAATTATGCCACATCATCCGGGTTTGTTTACTCGCGTGTTTGTATTTTACACACACACACACACACAAGCAAATACTATTTTTAATTTGGAATCAAAAATCTCAAACATCAAAGCGTTTAAATAGAGATTTGATCCTCCGCAGACTTTCTTAGAACTTCAATCGCGGCGAAAATGAAAAATTGATTAATTCATCTTTATCTATTAAAGAATATTTAAGATAAGCTCGCTGTGAAAAAAAGATTTGTAAAATCAAAGTTGTTTCTAGCGAGGAGTAAATTGTAATAAATAAATCTTAGCAATTCAACGGCTATTCGAATTTCAAATAGCTGCATAGACAAAGAAAGATGGTTGAAAATAAAAATAATGCAACCATAAATAAAGTTCGTTGGATGGAAAGAATCAACAAAATAAATACGTCTAGCTCTCAAGAAATGTAAACTGTAAGTAAAGATGGATCTTAGGAATTAAATGTTGTTCCAACATGGCATCACATCTGTATGCGCATTACTAAGCTATGTTTTGTTTCAGATAAACCTCTTTTGTTATGTGTTTATTTTGGTTTGAGCGTTTGAAATAACAAAGCGTTTAAAATACAAAGGAGTTTTGTAACGCCGGCAAGATTGCTTTATGATCAAAATAATCTGAACTCATTTTGTAAAAATGTAGGCTCTTCGTGTTTATCTTTGATACGGTCAACAACGGAAAATAAGCTGTATTGTAACGAAATGATGGTTTTGTTAGATTAAAGAATGTCGTATCACCGTAATAGATTTTGTTTTCAAAGAACTTTACCTCCCTCTAGGATCTTCTCCTTTGTCATGGGTGCGTTTACAAATATAGAATTTCACATACACATCACACCCAGACCCGGAATCTCAATTTGTAGATCACACAAAGAGTTGATCCGTTCGCGAATCAAACTCGCGACACTTTATGCGGCATCCAGTTGTCCAGCCACTGCGCCAACCGTGCAATCGTTTATCATCAGAATATAGGCTAAAATTAGGTAAGAATCTTACAAATACAGTAATAGAAAAACTGATTTACGTCATTGTTATATGTTTTAAAGATATAATATATGTTATTGTTAATAAAAATAATGGTATTCTACTTTGCGCTTAGAAAAAAATCTTTATCGTTATTCAAAGACAAACATTACGCTACTTCAGACATTTAATTTTTATGTTTCGAATTTCGAATGCGCTTAAAAATATAATTTTAGTAGTTATAGAACGCCTTGCGTGACGTGTCGTCACTGATGAGTAATTTATATTTTTTTAATTTAGATTTATATTTGTTGAAGAGTAACGCATTATATTGCTGTTCTTGTCTTTTTGAGGGTAGCGACGGAATATGAAAAATAACAAAAAATAATTAAATATAATAGAGGTCAATAGCCTTGGGGCAGATAAACTACAAAAGCAAGGAAGATGTACAGTAAAGGTATGTAGGTTGTATGCCTGTAGCAGTTTTAATACTATTTAGTAAAATAACATCTTTTATTTGATGGTATCAGGGCGAAGATCGTAGGGCGAAGGGCGTACACTTAAAGGACAATCAATACAACTTATAAATATTTTTAAAATAAATTTAAAGTCAAAGTCAAAATTCATTCATTTCAATCATTTATTTCAACTAAATCATAAGTGGTACTTTTGAAACATTAAAATAGAATGGTAGTCTACCAGTTACAGAAGCTAGGTGCTCGTTCCAAGTTGTAAGTAGATTCGAATGAAGAAGAACAAGTAAGAAACTCCATCGTTACTTTATGGCTATAAAATATTTTTTAAATAAAATAATTACTATAAAATAATGAAAGAAAAGAACGGCTTGTCGGCTACGCATTCGTAACTACTACGTTGTTGATTGCTTCACATCATCAGCATATAAGAGCCCAAATAATTAACACCATTATTATAACCTAAAGTCGGTAAAGAAAAGTAACAGATAGACAAAACCGAGTATTTTGATTGAGAGACGGCGAAAAGGTCAATATTTATCCAAGAATTTTCTATAAAATTAGGTCAATACAGGTAGCATTGCATACTGCATATATGTGATAAGAAAGATCTTTTATTTTTTATGCAAACATGAGAAACCTCTGCACGTTCTCCATACAAAGGCAGGTGATCAAACAAAAAAACCGTACCTCAAGTAGGTTGTACAAGAAAACGAATGATACGGCTCAGTTTTCCTCAAACACCCCATTAAATACGTTCTTCTCGTTGTCAAGAATGGTCAGCATAATAAAAGGACAGCAAAACGTCAAAAAGTTGTGTTTTCTCACCTTATTCTAGCTTAAAAAGTCTTTTTAAGGTGGAAAACAACAACTTCTGACTTGTCATTTACCAATTGTTCTTAATTTGAAAATTTTAACATTGAAACAAAAAGTAAGAAGTTAGATTTTGCCGCTAATTTCGATTGCATTCTAGACCAGACTGCGGTCTTCGGTGGCTCCCATAGTGCGTTTTTTAACCATTAAAAACTAAAATATTTACAGTTTCTTGGTTTACATCGTCGTCCTTTAAATGTCTAGAACTGAGCAAAGGCCTATTCTCACATGGAGAATGTTTGAGCATCACCACACTTGCGCAACGAAGGTCCATTAGTAGTGTTTCCGTTCACTGCAGGACATAGGCTTCTCCAATTACTTGCACTACATGAGAGCCATGTACCTTACGGGTATCGTTAATCCACCTGGCTGGAGAGCATCATCTACATCTGTCAAAGTAACAATAATTGGGGATTTTTATCACTAGAAATTATCAGTACAGGTCCCTTAACTACGTTTTCCATTACCGCATGTCAGAGGTGTCTAGGTATCTAGTCTAGTATTTTCGTATACATAGAATTTTTAAATCACTGAGAAAAAAATATAATAGGTGTTTCTATATAGACTTAATAGAATATTTAAATCACTGAGAAAAAAGTATAATAGTCCTTCTCTTGAATGAGAAACGAGCCCTTTAACCAGGCTAGCGTTACACTTGCTTCAAAACACCTTTATTACAAAGAAATAAAGATCCTCAGTTAATGGTACAATTTTTGTAGATACATGTACTTACTTATAAATCGTGATGTAACCTAAATATCATTTTGTGAATTTTTCATGATCTTGAAAGGTTTCAGTTCAATATGTCAAAGGTTAATAAATCTGTGTATATATGTAGGTACTACTAATTTATAACGAATCAATAAATTTGAGGCTCTCGTCATGTAAATCTGTTTGACGTCATAATTCTACTCTATTGATGTAATGACAGAATTTACTTGTTATTTGATACGTATTAAGTTGTAAATGGTATAGTAATAATATTTCGTACTAACAAAAACACTTTTATTTAAAAGTATAAATTTTTCTTTTTTCTCATAATTATGTATTGGTAAAGTCATACATAATATTTCGTACTAACAAAAACACTTTTATTTAAAAGTATAAATTTTTCTTTTTTCTCATAATTATGTATTGGTAAAGACATACATAATATTTCGTACTAACAAAAACACTTTTATTTAAAAGTATAAATTTTTCTTTTTTCTCATAATTATGTATTGGTAAAGACATACATAATATTTCGTACTAACAAAAACACTTTTATTTAAAAGTATACATTTTTCTTTTTTCTCATTATTAATAAAAAAAATATTAGAAGAAATACGATCAAAATATTAGAAGGTTAAATGTGAAATGTTTACAAAACATCATTTGTATTTTTCGAAAAAAGAACGCCATGTCTAACACGAACGGCCTTCAGCCGCCATTTTGAAGAGGCATACAGCAAAGAAGAACATTTTCCCCATTACAAACAATCATCCATTCAAATTCACCAAAATCCCAACACCCGGATAAGCGTCAAGCATAATTACTTTCTTGAACCACTCACACAAATAATGGGCTTGAGGAATGATTCTGACAAAGGGAATAAACTTATGTAGAAGCAACGGTCATTATCTCATGTTGTACACAAAAGCCAAATCTGAAGTACCGTCGGTACAAGATGGCGGACACTCGACGAGAGAGCAGTTAGGCCGAGTTATCGCTACCGGTTTTACTGTAGCACCCTCTGTCAGCTAGCCTACGTGCCTCGGATGCTCGCCAACTACCGAGTACACTCGTACTAAAACTTACACTTAAATTATATTCAACTATTATCTCTTGTTGGATAATGGAAGGAAAATTAATACGTATTTTTGCCACCATTTCTTGATAATGAATGAGTTTTTTATTGTTTAGTTCTAACATCCCTAACAAAAAAGAAAAAAAAAAAACGAATAGCGATTAAAGCGATGCTTCTCTTTTCAAAATTAAACCACAAAAGTAATTCGCTGTCACATTAAAAGAATGCATAAAAATAGACATAAGCACGAGAGATTTTGAGCACACGGTGTTAATCTACATATTAACTAAAACAAACAGGATATAGTGGGAACGGTAAATAAAAAATCCTGGAACATTTTATCATCCGGTTTTCATAGAGAAACTACGCTACATTTATTTGCTAACTTTGACCGAAAATGAAATAGTGACTCGTACGAGAAACTAAATAGTCGGAAACTCGGAAAGATACAAAAAGACCGCGGCGCCGCCTCCGCGTCTCTTCCGGGTTTTTCACGACGAAGAAAGAAGCTTTTTTTCCAAACTGTTGGTTTTGTGACTTTAATATTTTATTCCTGTGGGAATTAAGGCATATAATTTATGTCTCCATTTAGTCTAATGAAATGTTTTGGTGAAACCTGCGCTCGGAAAGGTTATTTTCTTAAATATGAATTTAATATTTGGTCATTTCGTTTGATAAACTTTGATGTTAATGGCGACGACCCTTGTATTTTCCTCGAATAACGTCACTGCGACTAAACACTAAAGTATTGTTAAACAAAAAACTGGTCTTCTTTTGTTTTAGCATAAATAATACTAAAAAAAGTTTACCAGAAACAGTTTTATGTCAAATCTCCATGTAGATAATTATGTATTATAGGTACGTTGTATGAATGCACGAAATATTTGAATAGCGAAATAAAACAGAAAGGACACGTTCTAAAACACAGCAACGTTTGAATAAACCTGCCGGATATAAAATAAACCGTGCCACATGTATTTAGTTAAGTAAATTCCTTTGTACACACTTCAAGCAAAGATTAATTGCGCTAACAACATCACCCTTTTACCTCGCGGCTTGATGAAGCGCTTTAAAATTACACCCTCCGAACATCAAACCTTGTTATAAACGCCCACACCTTCACTAATGAAGGCCAGATACTGCTTTGTCATCGGAATTACTTCATCCGAACAAAATTGCCACCAAGTATTAAATTGCTCTTTGCTATCCGTCACCTGTCACCCTTACAGCGGTGTCATCAACCCCGGCTTGGTACCAAATTGAACTATTACAAGTTTTGTCATTAGCCTTTGTATTTTCATGTAAGGCTGTTATTTAAAGTCTAACTAGGTTCAACTACAGATGTTTTCTTAAAGGGTATATTATTCTCTATTAGTCTAATAAATTAGCTTTTGTCATAAAGTCGTGATAGTCCACAGTAGGTCTAAAATGGGTTGAAAATGTTAAATTTTATCAGAGAGTGCTGCTGCCTGATTTTTGTCAAATGTCTCATACACTACTGGGCGCTGATAATACGGGGAGAAAGGGCGGAGCTGGTGTCTGCTCTCTTCACACAAAGAACTTATATTTTTTTAATACTCATTTTATAAGTATTTTTGTTGACTGACGACATCCGCATGGTGGTTGGTAGTGGTTGGATGAGAAGCCGTGGATGACATCAGGCTGATGATGATGATTTTTTTTAAGTCTTCGATGTTTTCCCTTTTTTTTTGTGAGGGAAAAATCATCGAATGACTTCTCCCGCCCAGCTTAGGCCGGGTGGCAGTGTCAGACTCTTACTGACTGAAAATGCCCCCGTTCCTTCTCCTGCTCTGGGCCGAGTGCCTCATTGCGCTTACCCCGCTACCCCGGCTGAACATCAGCCCTATAGAGCCCCGTCTGTGGTGGTCAATTGGCTTTTTGAGGCGCGCAGGCAGGGCATACCGCCACCGTATGCTCCACCAAATATTAAATTAATTAGGTGGTGTTATTTATGACGACACTCGGGCTTTTCCTCCCGCTGGATCCGAAAAACCTACCGAAGCTGCTATGCCCGGTAAGCACCTGCGTCAGGCGGATGGTGAGGACGCCGTGGCGTCTCTCAAGCCACTTCTCAAAAAGGGATCTTAACAGCGCGCCCGTTCGATATTTTCCCTTGTAGTGGGTACAGACATACTAGATAACGTACTCAGAACAAGAATAACAAATCGTATAGGTATATCAAATAAAAAGTTTTTCCCTGGAATTGGACCCCGTTATATAGGTAAGTACGTTGCGTAGCAGCCGGTTACCGAGCCACTGCGCCAATTCTGCAGTTAAATAAGTAGCAGTAATTATTTTGTTTTTCTTCTTTATTCAGTAACAGAAGATTTTTCTACTGCACTGATCTTTAAAAGAAAAGTTCCTTTAGTAAATACTAGGAACTCGTTGACTGAGTGCTCTCAAGTGCGACTGGCAAGCAACACATTATTGGAATTTGAATTTCCAGATTCTCAGTACAGTAACAACGGAATCTTGAAATGGAAATTGTTTGGTAATGGTTTCATGTTTTTATTCAACTTTTATTGTTAACATGAAACGTGTTTATAGTACAAAGAATAAAATGTTGACATACCTACGTTTTAAAGTTAACATCCTCATCAGTAGCCTATTAATACTGCTAAGCAGCTCAAGACTTCTTGTCACACGAAGGAGAATTTATCTCCACACTTGCTCAAAATCGATTGGCGATTTAAAACTTTCCAGGTTTCCTTACGATGTTTTCCTTCAACGTCTATCAGTGAAGTCTGAATATATTAAAAAGTGCATATGAGTACTTATACCTCGGAAAAAGTCACAATGTTACAAGGTAGCTCGCCGCCCGACCAGAAGCACACCCGAGCGTACGGCCCATAGCGTTCCGAGCGCGCCTCAAAGAGCCAATGGACCACCATAGACGGGGCCCTATAGGGCTTATGTTCAGCCGGGGTTGCTGGGCAAGCGCAATGAGGCACTGTGACCCGGCCCAGAGCAGGAGAAGGAACGGGGGGTGTTTAATCAGTACGAGTCTGACACTCCCTCCCGCCCGACCCTGGGCGGGAGAAGTCATTTGATGATTTTCCCCTCACAAAAAAACTCCACAAAAAACATATCGCTGAATTGAAAATAAATGTGTTTGGAGCATGAACCAATAATCTAATTAAAGCCACGAAAAGGTAATGAAAAAATAAAATAACGATGTTATTATATTCCGTAGTTCCAATTTATGAACAGAACTTGTCTCTTGTTGCCTGGGCATCACAAAAGGTACTACAAAACAAAAACTAATTAAAACTGCCTGTAGGTATAGTGTGCAACACGGAACAAACGCTTCACTACGACCGCTGCCGTCCCCTTAAGTGCTTATACTTCATAATTGAGTACCGGGTAATTATAGCGCGCAATACTAACGTGGACTTGATTTATTATCTTTCTTTGAAAACCGCAACAACACACTTGTTTCACAGTGAAAGATTGCTTTCGCACTAGCACCAAGAAAATATTGAATTCACTTCCCAGTTACAAGTTTACAACCTACTTTTTGTAAGATGCAGACGGATAACCTGATGGTAAGTAATCTGCGCCGCCCATGGACACCCGCAACACTAAGGGAATTACGAGTGCGTTGCCGGCCGGCCTTTTGGGGATAAGGGTTTCGGATATTTAAGGATTGGAAAGGGATGGCAAAGCGGGGATTAGGCCTTCCGGTAACCTTATTCACACTGCTAAACACAACGCTGTGGTTTTACTTCATTTCATTTTTCTGTGAGGCCGTGGTTTCACTCCGCTTGGCTCTACCACACGTTTTTTTTACAAACTCACCACATAGTCAAACTTCTGAATAATAGCGTCATATTTGTGAAAAGGTTGAAACAATTTCAATTTTATTCTCATTTATAACGCTTTTTATTATCATACAAAAACGGGTCTAGTCTGAGGTGACGTAGAATTTTCGTCCCTTATAGAACTTCACTTAACTTTAGGTACTTTGTACCGCATATTTAAGATTAAGATATATAAAAATACTTGTAATACGAAGCGGGTTGTGTCCACCGCAATCAAGTAATTTACACCAATTCCACTGGCTAAGTTTCGTTAGCATTTTTGCCGAAGTGACGTAATGTATTTACTTATTTATGAATAAAGATGGCGCTTTCCTTATCTTCGCGTATGGTTTATTTTTCCCACCAAATGCTTTTTGTTCGCGAGCTTAATATATTTTTCCCGCGCTTTGACGCCATCTTGCTTAGATTTCTTAACACATAAGAGTTTCATTAAGAGAAGTACATCTCGCTTTATCTGTCAGTGTTAGTCTTGATAATAAATTGTTGTTGTTATAACGTAATGAATTATTATCACGATGAAGATTATTTCCTTGTTTAGACGCGAATCGTCCTAAATTTTCTTGGAAATCTAATTTACTGGTAGTTGTTCGAGTAATATTGACGTTTAATTTATTTTGCTGTAAACAGTTATAATATTTTAAGCACCTATTTTAAATTTTGTGCGAGTTTTTTTCGAATTTAAATGGAGTTTAGAGGCTTTGATCCTTAGATCGTAAACTGGTGAAATTGTGTCGTGTAGACTTTTGAATTCTTTCATATTTACATCGTATATGGCAAATTGCACAAGGTCACATAAAAACAGGCGAGGAAAAACCGGCTGTGTTTGAATTTTGCTGTGCAAGTGAGGTTATCGGACGCCCAGTCATTTCTCTCCATAGCCATAATCTGCTAAAGGCCGGCAATGACCATGTGATCTGTTTACTCGTTTGCTGACAATTGTTCTTTGCTCAATTGTTCTTTAATGAGGTAGCCATTAAGGACAATTGAGCACGTAACCGTGAGACCTAGAAATATTTAAAAATGATTAAGACTCACATTCAGTAATTGGCGAATGGTCATAGGTACCATTGCTGCTTCATAATTCAATAAAGTAAATTAAATGTGAAAACTTTCTCCTTTACCTATCTTCCTGATACAAAATTCCACTATTCAAATAACAGACAAGAAACACTTAAACTATTAACTGATTACAATTGAGCTTTTAATAACCTTGTTTCTTTAACATAACCCAGTAATTAGGTGCGACATTAATAAAAAAACAAGGCTATATAATAAAAGAAAAACTCTTTCAAGGACACATTCGCCTTTTCGTTGTATTATAGAGCAATAAAAACTTTGCCAGTTATTGAGCACGCAATACGAAACATGTTTAGACGTAACGTCTATATTTGCATGTGCGACATTGGCGATTGGCGTGTCCGCATCGCGTGGTCTGGGGGCGACCTTGGCCGGTAAACTGTCATACCCCACCAAACAGTCTCACCGTTTTTACAACCCCTGTATAATGTAGATATACCTTAATAATTAGCTTCGTGCATCTATTTGCTTTAATTAAAAGGGTTATACGGTCAAGGCCGTGACGTACGGAGATGTCACCGCACCGGGTCCTTGTTTTGGAATATTTAAATACTTTATTTATGGAAACGCCGCGGGTAGCAAACTGCCAGACATTTGCATAGAAACGGGAGCTTTAGTATTGACTTATTCAAGTTTATAAAATGCCATAATGGTACGTTTGGGTTGAATAATAAATGTTGTTTTATATAATTGCTGAATTGAATATTGTGAATGGTGTATTATGAATACGTTTATCGGAATTAATTTCTGTGAGGAGGGTTAGTAGGTTGAGGTTCGGGGTGAAGTACCGACCTTGTGTGTTCAATGCAATCATATCGACTGGCATAGTTTTTGATTTGTAAAATGTATGCAACTTTAATTTCCTTTACTGTGGGAATATGAATCTGTGTTAATATTGTATGGATTTTTTTATACAAACGAGCAATTGGATTAGTTACCTGATGGTAAGCAATCGGCGTCTAGTTACGAGTGCGTTGCCGGCCTTTTGGGGATAAGGGTTTCGGATATTTAAGGGTGCATGTGATTAATAATCTACTTAACACAATTTTCTAATGAACAACGTAGGAAATGGAAATCTTTCATCACTTAAATGACGCTGTATCTTGCTTGAGTTTATCTCTACGAACGAGTATAATTCCAGCAATATGCAGTCCACGTGGCTATATTTCGGAACACGAGCAGTTTAAAGGCGAAACTTTTGGTTTGGTCGGAAAGTAGTTATGAAACTGGCGGTACACACATTTAACTTAGGTGCGAATACGAGTTTTAGAATAGCAATGTGCAATATTGGTTATATGTATACAAAGAGATTCAAAATTTCAGTTTGTATTTTCACATTTTTTTTCCGTGTATTGATATACCTAGTGGTATCTTTATTTGTAAGGGTCAGTGGGGATATTATTTTAAAAGGATTTATTTTGTAAATTAGAGACTTCAATTTTGTTTTATTTTAAATTAGAGACTTCAATTTTGTTTTATTTATTTTGACTTGATTTTACGGGTATTCCGAAATAGGAGATTTATTCCAAGGTCAGGCGCTTTACCCCGTTGTGTGAACTACGACTGGATAATCAATTTTTGTAACATTATTTTTACATTTAATATATATTTTTACTAATAAGTTCAACATTTACACATAATGAAGATGATCTCACTTATCTCATCACATCAGTATCCATGCTAATTATTGTAAAGGATCCGTGTTCACTGGCACAAATGGACAACAAATGGGTGAAGCAACTCTTGCATTATGATTCACTGGGCGAAAGAGGTGACTGGAGGCGCTGTCTTTCCCTGCGATATCCAATCCCCAACCAATTTTAATCAAACCCCTAACGATCCTTAAAAGACGCTTGAAACTTTTCTGGTGCTTTCGTTGGTGTGAATGCTTGTCATCATGTGACCCAAGCCCATCAAAACGCATTGAATACTGAGATATGTCTATTAAAAATTTTAATTACTTTGTTGAATCATGAAACGACATTTAGCCCTTTTGAATTCCTATAGAGAATCATCAAATTATATTCATCAGCTCAATCAAAACCAGCACATGTTTCATCAACGCAATCAATATACTCGTATTAATCAATGATTTGCATTAACTAACATGATTCTCATTTGTAAACAATGTAGGTTGCGTCTGTTCCGATTACCACGTTCGATTCCTAAATTAATTACCTACATTACGTCCGATCGGTAGGACAGGACAATAATTATACGAATTAAATGGCTGCCGGCTTTGGCTCGAATTATTCTTCTATTTGGGGTCGCACGAGAAAGTTAACAAATTGTTGGGGCGAATTAGTGATTCTCCACGTTGTTAGATACCTTTGTTTAAGCCTTGTCTCGTGCAAAAAGGATCGGGTCTTTTTTCTGCTCTGTGTGTGTTCTTTGTTCACTCTTTTAGGTTTAATTTTGTTCGAATAATAGACAATGGTTAGTCTAGGAATTTTTGTCGGGAATTTCTGCGGACAAGATTTTATTAAAAGTTTTAGTTTCATTACAAAAAGACTTTAATTTAGCAATGACGTGTTTGATGTAAAAAATTTGTGCTTTCAGCGCTGTGTTTGTGTTTTCTGCCCTCCTCCCATCCCTGCCTGATAGTTGTATGTGTGTATCTAAAAAACCCTAAAAGGCCGACAACGCGCTCGTAACTACATTGGTGTGCTGGTGCCAATGGACGGCGTCGATTGCTTACCTTACCTGAGGTAAGCAATCGACGCCGTCTGTTTGCTCCTTTGCCGACGTATGTCATAAAAAAGTACACAAAATATTCAACGGTTTCTAATTTATATGAAGCCCTTGTGCAATCTCATGCACGACTTCCAGCATCGAGCTAATCACTTTTTTAAATTGACAAACCACTAATGATGTGGTTCGTGGCTGTAAAAAACGTTATGAATTTGACTAGATGACATCCCGTTTTTCATAATGTCAACAACGATACATTCCTATGGATTTTCACCTCACAGAAAAAAAGCGTTGGGTTTCATCGTGTGCGTGAGGTTACCGGAGACCCGATCCTTCCCCTTCCTATATCTCTCCCAAATCCCTAAATCTCCGGAATACTAATCTCGAAACTTCTCTAGTGTTACGGTTGTCCATTGTGCCAATTGCTTACCATCAGGTAACCTCACATCAGGTAAGCTCGTTTGCAGACATACAGACAATTGACTGAGCTATCATCCCTGTGAAGTAATAAGACAGTAATAGCGGAACATAACATTAACACGTCTTAAAGCCACTTTAACTCATTAGCCTGGCTAACATCCAACTTAAGAACCTAATGAAGTAGTATATATTATAGGTATAGTTGCCTTATTAACATTAACTTGCATTGCCACGCTGTTCACTTAATTGTTTCTATGATTCATTTATTATATTCATTACAATTTCTAGACATATATTGTCACACTCCAGTTGTTATGTATAATTTAGTTGTTACTTTATACATAGCTCGAATAAGAGTCGCATCTATTTGTCTGTTTGAACACGCTAAAGTCGAAAATTGCTGAGCTGTTTCTCATATATTTTTAACGGAGAAAATATTCAGTGCAGGATTATTTTTAACAACGTACACATTATGGCATGTACTTTTTACGTTTCATATAGTAAATTATACAATGTTACATGTCCTTTGTAGTTTTTCTGAATTATTAAGCAAACGGAGATCTATTTAAAAAAAGGAGCCGAATGGGCGTCATACTCTCTCATAAAGGGTTTCTAATCAGCAAAACAAATAATTTTTATCTATTATTTTCTTAGTTTAGAAAAAGATTAAGTATATTAGAAAATTCATAAAATGTTTGAAGCCCTTATGCCATACACATAAGGGGTCAAAACATTTTTACTGTGCGTATTTTGTATAAAAATCTTAATCGGTTCACAGTAATAATCTACTTCAAAAGTTTCAACATTATACTTCTACCTAATAGTTTCAGAAAATAGTGGCTGTAACATTTGGCTATCAACCACTAAAAACGAGGAAGCGTTTTTTTAAATTAACTTAACGATACTTCCATCGACGCGGCTACGCTTAAAACAGTTTTAGTTATTTATCAGAATAAAGTTTTAAAATACTGAAAGATACTTTTGCAACCTTTTTCACCTATCTTCATTAGTCTATTTTCAAAGCAGAGAATCTGAGAAAAATATAGTTCGAAGTCGATAAACTTGGGATATAAAAGGATAATGTATTCAAAAGATTAGAGACTGGCTCATTGATCGAGTAATTGCATGAGCTATTTTACACTTAGGTAGACTTACGAATATATAGACCTACAGGAATATAACTAAAGGAGGGTTATTTTCAATCAAATAAACAAAATCCTGAGACCTGGGCATGCATGATCACAACTTTACTGTATCTAAGCTTATTTGTTATTTTTAATGTTCTAGTTTTTACTTATGTTTAAATTATTTTTTACGTTTCTATTGGCCTTGTTTTTTTATGTTGCGTTTTGTTAAATTAATACTTTCTCTTTCTTCTTTCTAGCTTCTTATTTTAAATGAGGTAGGCAGTAATGATGGAGTAAGTTCTGAATGCCTCTGAAAACTCCAATCATTCATCAATAGAAGTTAACGGACCATTTCTGTCGTGTCAAAACGTATAGATTACTGAAAGTCAAATTGGAATAAAGTATGACTCAACTTTGCAATATTCTAGTAGTGTGTATTAATAACTAGCTAATTTCACGCGGTTTCAGCCGCTGCTACAGCCGCTACTAGCGTGATGTTTTATAGCATAGAGCTTTCCTCAATAAATTGACTGACAAACACAAAAATAATTGTTCCATTTGAAAGAGTAGTTCCGGATATTAGCGCATTCAATCAAACAAACAAACTTTTCGTCGTATTTCATATTGTTAGTTCACATGTATGGGCGGCAGCAAATAGAAGGAGTAGGAAATAAATTGTGTAGATGCTGAGTGAATTGTTGTTAAGTCAAAGTAATATCATATGTATAGATGGGAAGGGTGGTCATAATAGATATATCGTCGATCGTTATTTAAAAAAGAATACAACGACAGTTTGTTTATGATATGAGAGTTTGTCATCCATTAACATAAATGTCACAAAACATTTTTTATTTAAAGACAACTAACAAAGCTTACACCAATATAAGTGCTAGAGATTCAGTAACGTGAAACATTTTAAAGTGTAGCCTTAATTAAAAGCTGCAACGGCGGATTATAATATAACTTTATGAACGAGTTACGATAGGCGTTATAGATAGTTCTAAAGTTTGTAAAACAGAAATGCTACGTCAAACTGAATCGGATTTCGTCACTTGTTTCGTGGCTAAACAAAAAAAAAAAAAACAAACGGAGTTATTTGCTTCATACGCGAACGTGTTCAAATATCGAAACGTTCATGAATATTTTTTAGTTTCTTTGCAAAACGACACGTACGTACTGTCAAAGTGTGTTCGTAATGGTTCGAAGATAAAAGGCTCACATTTATCCTAACTAGTATTAACTGACGGTTTTACTCCCGTGGTTCAACCCATGGGAGTCCTTTTTGTAGGAGCCGTGACACAAAATGTATTAGATTTATTTTATAACTTGACAAATTATGAGTGTAATGTTTCACAATGTCTGAAGAGCCACTATGTGCCAGGTATATTTTATTTTGTTCTTAAATAAAGGTGATGCAATAGGCCCTGAATGTGTTAGCAAAACTTAGTAGACTTAGCACCTATTCCCCATCTTCAGAACTTCCAGGTAATGTGGTAGCACATACATGTTCGTGCAACATTACTGTTGTGAGTAATTCAGGTGTGATGCACGAAAATACGAGTTGAAAACCCGGCAAGAACTTTTTTTCCAGTGACAATAAAAACGCACCAAAAGACATCGTGATGAACATGAAATGAAAAATGAGTTCAGTAGTTTAGGCGTGAAGAAAAGACAGACAGGCAGACAGAGTTACTTTCGAATTTATAATATTAGTTTGGATTTGGATGAAACAAGGACCAGTAAATAGAATACAAGTGTCCAGTTGTAACGCGGTAGAAAGTTCGATTCAATAAAAGTAACGTATTCAATTTTTACATTTTAACAAACTTCACAACAGGTATTACCAGTATAGTTCCCGATGTATGAAAACAGACTCGGCTTTTAGTGCAGAGGACTTACAATATTGCAAATATCAGAGTTACAATGAATATGTGGGCTTTTGGATACCCATTTGAGAAATAAATGGTGACAATTCATGTTATTTAGTTCCACACCTGACTCAAATTTTTGAGAGTGCACACAATATGACTACTTACATTTACAGCGTGACTTTCAGCAAACCTGTACATTATTTATTTATTAACATATTTATGTTTGCACAATAACATAAGAAATAACGTGGATAACAAATGGCGATGCCGATTGCTTTTGCTTGCCATCAGGTTTACTACAAGCGTCAAACACAATATGTTTTTTTTTTAATTTGGTAAACTCTTCATTTTATTTTCTTTATATTTAACTTGCCACTCTCGCCTTCACCTAGCTGTTCGGCTTAATTTCATCGTAGCGTAATGTTTTTTAGTTTTCAGCACACAGGAACATTGTGGTTATCTACATATCTGTGAAAGAATTTTGGAAACCCGACCAGCGGTTCCAAAGATTACCCCCTACATACAAACTTACTAATTTTACCTCTTTACAATATTAGTATAGATATATATTATGCATGTATAGGTAACGTGTCTGTCCTCTTCTCTCATTCATACACGACACACAAAATTTAATCTTATCAAGTTATTAACAAGCACGGGAAATATTAAGCCCCAAAAACGTAAAGGCGTCCCAAAGATTCATGTCACAAAATGGCAACTGTGTTGAATTAGTTGGACGTCGGCCTCGGATCGTGGGGTATCAAATTAAAGGGATCCAACAGAGATATTCGTCACGTTATGTGATATGAGACCCAGGAGGTTGGTAGCTTTGTTTTAGCTCTGTTGAGATTAAACCGTGCATTTGTGAGGAAAAGGGGTATTACTGTCGCGCCTATGGTTAAATGTATGAGTTTTGATGTTAGATAGTGTAGTCCTTGTATTTATAAAATAGATACGTATGTATAAGCCTCATTTTCCACATTGCAAGGGATAGCTGTCATTGTGCAGTCTGGAGAAAGACGTGATATGACAACAAATAGCCAATATACCACCACAGACGGGACCCTATAGGGCTGATGTTCAGCCGAGTTGGCAGGGCTAGAACAATAAGGTACCGCATCGTCGGCCTAGAGTAGGAGAGCAGAAAAAGATAGGTAGCAAGAAAATATAGGTCATAGGTGTATCCTAAAACCTATCTTTTTTGTGGGTGAATCTCCGAATATCCAAAATGTTTATTTAACAAATCATTCTCCTGTTGTTGTTATGTTTGTTAGAGATAATTTTAATATTTTTGTTGGTTTCATTGCGAGCAGTCCCACCAGAATAGTAATCGTTAAGTTGGAATTGAGAATAAGAATATAGTTAAATTTAAAATCAATGTTAAGAATAGTCCATCGGCCATTTCAGTACTAAGGCTAAATCATTTTTTTTCTACGTAGGGCTCGATTACAACTGGTTAAAGTCATCCGTTGGAGGCGGTATGACTGAGTAATTAAATTTGTTACAAAGTTTGACTGTGACCCGCTTGGTAATTGGTTCTACAAAACTCTACAATTCTACCAACACCATTACAGAATAATGAGTATTACTTTACATCTCTAAACCAGTTCATTTAAACAAATTAAATTAAACAATGTTTATGAAAGTCTTAATTACAAGTAAAAACAAATGTAACGTAACACCACCCTAGCAGGGTTATGACGAAACAAAACAAATTTAAGTACGTAATTTACTTTTTAAATACATATTTATGTCTCAAGTAAGTGCCGTTAATATTCATAAAGAAAACTTTGTTGACATGTATTTTTACGAGGACTCGCGACGACGCAAATGAAATATTGCTTCCTTGGGGTCGCGGACTTAATACAAGTGTAACATTTTTATTTCTAAAACTGTCTAAGTACGTGAAAGTTTCAGTTTTATTAGTCTCCGTACTTTAAAGTTCTTTGTCTAGACTTCTAGACTAAATTAGTTGTTTGTTATAGTGACAATAGTTAGATAAATAATTAAACTCAATTTATGATTAAAAAAACTGTTATTATTGTTTGATACTCAAATAGTTGGTGGTTGTTATCAGTGGAAATAATTTACTTTTATTATTTATTGATTTATTACGTTAATACGACTTTAAAAGTAAATTACATTAGCACATACGCATAAAAGAGAATATAATATTCAAAAATAAATCAATATAAAATATAAGACAATAATTTTGTTTTCGAAAACAGCCAGGAATGAGCGCGTTAAAATTTTAAATTCATATTCGAATATATCACAGTTTGGGTGAGCTTCCACGAGGCTGTCCTACGCGGAAAGTACGCGAGGAATTGGGCATGAGTTACGTGCTACCGAACGGCTTGTAGGCATAGCAAGCAGATGATGTTTTTATTAAGACAGACTAATTACCAAAATCTAGACTTAAGATCTGGGTACTTCGCATCATAGTAATATTTTTTGTCAACCAAACTCATCATCTACCTCAACTCACATTAAAAACAATATTGTAACATAATTTTGTTGAAAATCAAAATGTATCAAGTGTAGAATAACTGTTCGATCGGAGTGATACCACGTCCTGACCTTAACTATAACAACTAGGGCACATGAGGTGTCGGCGTCATGTTTCGCTGACTAGTGTCATGAAGGCGGCCACGAAACCGGCGATACACGACACCCTTTGGCCAAAACTCTTCCTTGAGGAACTTCTCGAGATGGTGTGTCGGAACTCGCACCACGAACGACTTGAAGTTCGTTCGTTTCGTTTTTATTCCCAACCCTCGATTCAACTACCTCCAAAAAGCAAGCCACTCGCAACTTCGCGGTGATCCGGGTTTACATGAGCGGTATCAATCGTTTACCATCAGAAGTTCCGTGTTCCGGTTTGCAGCCCCATCCCAAGAATCTCTCCTATTGGATACATTTTATTATACAAAGCGTTGGAATAGTAATAAAATTAATTAATTTTTGAGCTTTCATGCGCTTAAAAGGTAAAATGCGATGTAAATTAACTTGAAATACATTATACAATATGACACGATATGCGATGAATGCAATATTATGGTTGAGTTTGTTTCAATATATATTAACGGCAGGATTTCACTGTCATTACTCGTCGTTGATTAATTCCGGCTTGCAACATTGGAAGTGTGGAACAAATATTTGTGTAAACATGCTATATTGATTGCAGATTCAATCCCTGGGTCGGTGAAAGTACCTATAGTTTGAATTTTTTCTAACACTATGTTGTTCGGACTTAGAATTGTAGCTGATCACGTCATGGAAGATATAGACATTCACACTACCATAAGAAGTGTTATGCCAGGATTCTTGGAACCAGAAAATATTGTCTTTTAGAGAAATGTATAAAATATTTCGTGAGAATAACTTGGCTTGTGCCAGGGGGTAGCATTGTTTCTGTAGGCATTTTCTAGAAGCTTTGTGTACTCAATTTACTACTTAATTTATTTCTAAAACATCCATATTGTTTTTTAATGATTACAAAGTAATCTTTACGCTTATAGGATTATAAAAATTACTACATTAGCAGTAATTAGCTGAAATAGCTTAAAAAAACTCAACCATTATTTTTCCACTTCAATAACTTAAAAAAATTCTGTTAAACTTTATCCATTCCGAGTAACCGGGTTAACCGGTTTCATTAGTACGTAATAGAAATCGTCAGTTGAATTCGAATTTAAATGTCACAGAGGCCACGTAATTGGGTAATTTGATGGTTCGATACAGCTTTTAAACAATTCTCTTGATATGCATTTAGATTAAGTATTACAATGAATTTAATTATCCTAAATCAGCATGAATTAGATATTGTAAAAAAACTGGCGTGAAACAACCACAGCGTTGTGTTTCGCCGTGTGATGAGGTTACCAAGGTTACCAGGCCCAATCCTTCCCCACCCTCAATCTCTCCTCAATCCCTAAATGTCCAAATCCCTAATCCCTAAAAGGTCGGCAACGCACTCGTAACTTCTCCGTTGCGGGTGTCCATGGGCGGCGTTGATTACTTACCATCAGGTAATCCGTCTGCTCGTTTGCCAAAAAAAAGTTTTTTTTTTTAATTAACTTTGACCCCCACTAGGGTTTTTTCCTATTGCGTATCAATCATAAAATTAATCGCAAACATTTTGATTCATATTAAAAACAAACGAAAATTTAAAATTTAAGTTCTTAGTAGTGTGGGAGAGACATGCTTCGACACGAATGGGTCGGCTCCGAACCGGACCGGACCGGAGTGATACCACAGCCTCACATAAAACCGGCGTGAAACAACCACAGCGTTGTTTCCCCGTGTGATTGAGATTACTGGAGGCTCAATCCTTCCTCTTCCCCAATCCTTCCTATTTCCCAAAATCTCCAAATCCCTAATCCCTATAAGGTCGGAAACGCACTCGTAACTCCGTTCCTCCGTATTAAGACAAAAAATATTCTAAATTCTAAATTCACAAAAAACAAATGAAAATTCTAAATTCTTTGTATCTGCAGACACGGTCTTGGACGTAGCTAGAACTTTATTTTTACCTGTTTTTAGAAATGTAAGAACAGCATTTCATAATTTTAACAAAATAGTGAAAAAAATATTTTTCATAACTCTCCTACCTTTTTCCAGGAAATAAACAGACAGAAATAGATATTAATTAAACTCCGTGCATTCTAGTTCAACGTTTCTAAATCCATTAAACTGATGGTATTTCTTGATGGATACTGATTGATTGGCCTGCAGGCACCAGGTGATACGTTGTTGTTCTTTCATTTTGTTTCCACAAAACCCCCTGGAGTAAAAACTCAAACCTTCCCTCTTACCCTACAACTTTGTTTTAGCGACAAAATTCAAATATTTGTTGGAAAATTCCTCATGTAACAATGTTTGAGTAATGTTGATCAATGTTTTGTATTAAATTGTGATTTAATTTTAATTCTAGATTTGGATCTTTCCATGAAGATTTTGTAAAGTATCAGGCCTTATAACATCTTATATGATCTAATGTTACACAACAATAAATAAACCTAAAAAAAAACAATATTTATACGAAAATATTGTTGAATAAAATATCTACCGTGAGACATACTAGGTATATTCAAAATAACGACTTATTCATGTGAATTTAGGATTGAGAAAAGTTCTACTATTATCAAAAAGGAAGTCGTTATTTTCCATAAATTTAATAAAGGCACTCGGTACTATCATTTTCAAATTGCAAACTGTTTGTTAATAAAAACAAGTTCACTGCAGTCAAATTGCGGTTCAAAATACTTAATTATTTGCATTGCTGTTTTCTTTTCAATTTTCAGGTTACGAAAACTGAAGGTAAATTCTAACATTGGAAATAATCAAATAAGTGCGAAGTCGTAGTTTATAGTAAAGTTGAATTGTTTTTTTCAAAACGAATGTCTAAGTGTAGACGAGACAAGCCTCAACACGAATGGATCGTTTCGACTCGAGTAAAACCACGGCCTCACAGAAAACCGGCGTGAAACAACCACAGCGTTGAGTTTCGCCGTGTGAGTGAGGCCAACACCTACCCTCCTTAAATATCCGAAACCGTTATCTTCAAAAGGCCGGCAACGCACTCATAACTCCTTTGATGTTGCGGGCGGCGCCGATTGCTTAATATCAGATAATCGGTATACTCGTTTGATGACCCATCCTATAAAAAAAAATACCAATTGCATTTCCTGTCATTCGACTGACAGCTGAGGTTGCAGGTGTAAGCGCAATTATCTACCGGATCCCTGGCCTGGAGCAGGAGAAGAACGAAGTAGTTTTATCCAGTAATTCTGACTTTACCTCCGAGAGAGAAGTCTTTCCACGATTTTACGACCACAAACATGAGAATACGACAATTTAACTCAATTATTCATCATCATAACTATTTCAATGCTGTGCTGAAATTCTTCTCAAACGCAGAAGGAATTGTAATAAGACGTCAATACTTTTTTGTTTTCCATATTATAAAAGAATTTCTTTATTCCAATTTACAACATTTATGAATAAGCGCGACAAAACGTTCAATTGTAACGAAAGGGTTCTTTCTATCTTTTCTGAATAAATAGCATTTGTAGACGTACCGCTAACAGTACAGCGTTGTTATTTTTAGAAAGATTGTTTCACAAATGATCATATCAGGGACAGATCTTTGTAGGTGGTTCATGCTTTTTTACTATTACGAATATTATGTTATGTTGAACGAAAATAGTCTTAGAAAAAGGGTTGTCAAGAAAATATTTTTCTAAATCTGTATATTTTTATGAATGAGTGTTCTTTCATGATTGGTTCAAATATAGAAATAGATTTTTTATATTTCGTCTGTATATTTTGTAATGAAGGGAAAAAAAACTTTATATAAATATAATAGCCAAAACTTCATGTTCGACAGTCTTGCCAACACTCCAAAACACGACAACATAATTTACATAAATTCGTATACAAACACAAATGGATAAAAGAAGCAAAAGCATGCAACACATACGTTTACCTTTATTTATTCAGTTCACACAAATGGCTCGTAATAAGCTCAACTCATTAGTATACCGACCGATGGTGCAGCGGGTAAAAATGTGCGGTCCCAATGTATGCTGGAACAAAGCGACGTTACCGATGGCGACCTATATTGTTGTCTCTCTTTGTCAATGCGGAAAAGGGTTGTTTTATGTTAATATTTTTCCAAGAATTAAATGAAGAAATATGGAAACGTTTGCGACTTAGTTGTCATTAAAATAAATTATGTCTTATTGGTCTTGTATGAATGCAATTTATTTAGTATAAGAAGTAACTGTAATTTTACCTTTAAACAAAATAGTAACATAAGCTGTTGTCATATGCAGTGGACCTTAAGAAGTTTCCCAGCATTGCAAATTATGATAAAATTCACAGTCATTGTTGATCGTTCAGTTGAGGTCAATTTCATTTTCAAAAATGTTCAAAAATACTTCCATGTAACGCAAAACTGTTGGATACTCCCAAAGAACAAATGACCGAAATGAATTTCCTTTCTTCCATTTTTTACCTTAAAACCAAAGATTTATAATATACATTTGCGTGAATATGAGAGCGTGGGCTGTGGTTATCCGGAATTCGGCCTGTGAGATAAACTGGTCGTTTTGAAGCCGTAAATCTGTGAAGATTGATGGTGTTCCTGACCCCTTATACTTACGTCTTCCTTCCGACAAGACAGTGCACCCTTATTGGTGTACAATAGCACCCCAAACTACCGGCGAAACTGTCAGTAATTAGAAGTGTTACCCTGATTTATAACTGAGGTATTAATTAAACGGTGACTGACTTTACGTTGTAAGTTAATTGGGAAATACAAGCTGGGAGTTATTTTCCACAGCCTCGTTGGTGGGGTAGTCGTAAATGCGAATGTCGTGCAATGGTATTTTTGGGGTTTTCGCCAATTTCTCAGCACGCAGTCTGGTATTGTGCTCGGTATATGGGACCAGGATGACCTATGGCCCTATCACATAGGTTTCAGAACTAGCGAGTATGGGTGTATATTGTATGCACACTATTTTCAGAACCATATTATGAATGAATAAAACAAAAATAGTGAGAACAAGAAAAATTGTTACATTAATTACAAAAAGTTAGCCTTTGTCTTGAATAAATAATGACATTTATAAATAACTGCGTAGGTGTGTGCCATTCATCTCAAGTTTCATGAAGTAAATACAGTACAAACACTAGGGATGTTTTGGATATGAAATTTCGGATACGGATTTATTACGGATATAGGAATGATTTTATACCGGATACGATTACGGATACGGATATTAAATTATTTCGGATTATCCGTTACTTTCGGATAATTTCGGTTACGGATATTAAAGTTTTAAGGAATTTCAAAAGTAAAATACAAACATAACGTGTCTCAATTAGACTCCGTCCCTAACCGATATTATACGAGACTTTTATTTCGGATTCGGTTACGGTTACGGATATTTTTTTATACCGGATATCCGATAGTTTCCGTTACGGTTATGGAGCTCCCTAACATGCCTGACAAACACTTTTGCTTGATTATTTTATCTTTTGGTGCGCTGACCAATGTTATCGTGAATAATTTGATATGGAAAACAACATCTACAATATACCTCATTAAATCTATCGTCATACTGTACTCCTTCAATGAAAAATGTTAACTCCATAATATAAGAAAAATACTCAAAACAAGAACGTAAAGGCACAACTAATTCAGTCGGACTTGTGAATAATTTGTTCTTGGTACGGCTCATAAGAACAATCGAAATATCAAACGATTCACGTCCGTGTGAGTGGGTGGTCACCCACAAACGCACTTTGAAAGTTGCGACACTATACAAGAAGTACAGAAGGAATTATATAATTGTATGTATTTTTCTGAAATGTATACAAATGTCACGAAATTAAAAGAAGAAGATAAAGGTACACTTTTGTACAGTTGCAAAAACGGGTGAATGATTATTAATTACTCTTTCACACAAAAATACTGCACAAATTTTCACAGATGTTTGGAACACAAATAAAAAGTAAGAAATCTTTAATCTTGAAAGAACACTATCCGGTGGTAGAAGTGTAATGATGTAAAAGTGTAATGATTTGTCAAATTAGCAATTTATGTGCCTTAATTTTATTGTTGATGTGGTTTCCAGTGTCTTATCGACTAGAATAAAGCCGCGGGCAAAAGCAAGTCTTTTGCCCGCGGCTTTATTCGCGTGGAATAGTGACTTCCTGCAGATTTTTGGTTTAAAAACTATCCTATATCCTTTCTCGAGCTCCAAATATGTCTGTACCAAATTTCACAAAAATAGTTCAGTAGTTTTGGCGTGAAGAAAAAACAGACAGAGAGACAGAGTTACTTGCGCATTTACAATAATTTCGCGTTAAGTAATTATTATTATTCTATGTGAAACACCAAATTCGTTAGAATTCAAGCCCTTCGAATACCACTTAATCCTATCGAAGCTTAGATACGGCCTTGTTAAGATTAATCAACACCTACGTCAGAATTTTAAAACTCAATTCTATTTTAATCTAAAAGCAATGTTTCTCATTTCACTGTGAAGTTACAACTGGCAACAACAATTTAATCTACGATACAGTAACAGACATTTAAATAAAGTCGTAAAATGTTTGATGGCGTCTGAACACAATGGAACTACGGCACTCTTTTATTTTAAGGTTGTACTGTCTGATTCGTAGGCGGCCCGTAGCGCGTAGGCGGGCTACGGCGTAGCGCGTAGGCGGCCATTCATCTGCACGGATCTCCTTCTTATCATTGTTATACAAGTCTTGGGCGCCAAACACCGATATCGAATTTAATTTAGTAAACTGTTAGCTATTAGTCAAGCAAAATTGCTTATAATAAATTACATGGAACATTATTTCTATAAATAGATTTTACTGGTTACTCGAAGTGAAATCATTTAACAAAATTATTTCATTTTCATGTAAACCCGTTATGGAATTTAATACATCATGATGAGACCATTCTTTAATGTGTGTTAATAATAGTAGATCAAATTTTATGTTTTTACAATATTTACCATAATTACGCTTTTCCATATTCAGTAGGTCATTTGAAATGGTAGTAAAACAATTAGATTATTAGGACTATTGTTGTGGTAATAAAATAGAAAATACATAAATTTGTACAAATGCGAACACTGTACAAATAAAAAGCGTTGATTGTGCCATTATAATAACTAATAATAACGTATTTAAAACTATTTTCATGTAACATTTAAAGCTTGAAATAAATAATTGTACCAACATTTACTGAAAACTGTCAGTTATCGCAAATTAACTGCATTGGTTTACTTAAATTTAAACTTAAAAATAAAATATTTGCATTTCATATTGTTAACCAATTACGTTTAAAATTATACAAATATAAGCCACGATTACTCGTTCTGATTGGAGTCGAATTAATTTAAATTCAATTATTTTACGACACGGTAAAATTTATGCTTTGATTAAAAGTTGCTACTTTTGCTTGAGTAAAAGTTTATTTTTATAAGAGTTGTAAGTCGTTTTATGTACTACTGAATTTTTGTTATTGTAATATAATCGTCAAATTATAATACGATTATTACTGTAGGCATTATTTAATAAAGCAAGAATTAACTTTAAATATTGTGTAACTTATTTATTCAAATGAGAAAAAAAAACAAAATAAGCGAGAGCGCCACACAGCTGCAAAAATGCGAACTACTTATTTGATTACGTTCCATTTCTGAAAATTACCAAAACTATTAATAGCTTACTCTGTGCCGCCTCAAAATTATCTAAATGACAATTTGTTTCTTGTATCTAATGTCATATACAGCAATATCTTAAACGGTTTATATAGGAAAGGGAATGAATGTTTTTAATCATTTAATAGCAATTCCAGTTTCCAACTAGTGAAATTCAATACTTTTATTTAACTGTGAAAAACTATAGTTGTCTAAAAATTTTGTATAAGGTCAAAACATATGACGTCATAATGATTTAACGTACACACAATCATATTCATATCTGTAAAAAGCAGAAGCAATTTAAATTAACCATACTGTCAAATCAATGAATAAAAGTATGATCATAATTTAATGATGAAACTCAAAATAATTTATTTTTGACCCAGGAAACTATCCAATTGATAGGGTAAAAAAGGCTGCATATTATCACAGAATATAATCTATCTATGACAAATTTTGTTCAGTTTAATTTGTAGTTTTTAAGTGAAAGAGTAACAGACATCCATCCATCCATTCTTACAAATTGTATTTACAATACTAGTAGGATGAAATAAAATTCGCCTCTTGAATTTTGCACTACAAAATAACGGAGACTTTACGAAACAAAATAAAAGCCTTAACCAACATTCTGTCAGTGACAATAAAGATCAATTTGGCATGCACCAAACATGAGAATGGAACGGCAACTACCGGAGCGATTTGAAACACATATTGGTTGGAACAGAGAGAACAATAGCAGACCTGGCAGCCTGTTCTCCCATAAACAATGGAGCCCTTACTGATGTACCTGATCAGTTGTGTATTTTAATTTGGTAGGTTGGGCCTGATTTGTATACCTACATACATTTATATATTAGTAGATTTTAGTGTTTGTAACTTAGAGACGATATATGTAAATACTGCATTATTTTATGCTTGTATGCTTTTAAACCTTGGCACATAGAAGAAAATTAATCTACAGTTGCTGTACCTATGTATAACGTGGTCAGTCCCTTAACACGTTAAATGTCGGTATATAAGATACAATATGTGTTTCGCTTGGATCCGCGTCTAAAACACGAAAGGTTAATTGAAATATTAAAAAGAAACATCTGTTTATTTTTTTATTTTATTAATTAATTGAATTGGTAGAAAGTTAAATAGATTCGAGGTATTACAGAGAACCGTGATATTGCCGCCACGGACACACTACTTAAGTTTTACAATAAATTTTAGTAAATAAGTAAAAATACACGATTCTATTACATACGTTTAATCAGTTAGAAATACGGCTTTATTACCTGCACTAATTGAGAAAGGTTCGTCTAGTTTCAAGTCAAACCAGAGCTCAAAGAGCTATGACGTCATGCAACATCCTTTAAAACCCTAGTAATTAACTTGTCTGTGTGTAAGTAATTACCGAGGCTTGCATTGTCTAAGCATGGTTATTATACGTTATATTAAGTCGGTGTCAATGAAACCTCTGCATTGTACTGGTATTGAGGCCAACAGTCTCTAGGGAATCTGTGTTCATCTCAAATTAAGTCCGTGACGCTTATAGATCCGTTTATTGACTTGGGATTGTAGTATTATGTCCAATTTAAACCTAATTTTGTAGCCTACGTTCATAATAGATTGTAGGAAACAGGCGGGTAACAAGATTGCGAGTTTGAAATTAATAGATAAGTGTTATTAATATACTGGGAATGTGAAGTGTTGAATTCATTTTACAAAGATCTGAACTTTTCTAATCTTATAAATGAGTACATAGTAGATATAAGAAAAAAACAATTGGAATTCGAAATAGGAGGAGTTATGATATAAACTTTCTCTTAAGTTACAGGATAGACCTAGTTTAAGGGGTAGAGTTAACAACAATGTGCTAATGATGTAATATTGTTAATATTAAGATATGACTTTGTATACAGTGCAATGTGTTCGTACTTTTTTGTGACACAAATATATTATTATTATTATTATTCATATATAACATCATCATCACCAGCCTATAAGTGCCCACTGCTGAGCAAAGGCCTCTTCTCATACAGAGAAGGTTAGAGCATTAATCACCACGCTTGCTCAATGCGGGTTGGCGATTTCAAACTTATAATTAGGAATTATAAGTCCAGGTTTCCTCACATCATTAAATAGATTAACTTGCATATATATAATAAGGTATAATAGCTATAAGGATCATGTTTATATTACAAAACAGTGTTAAAATATCTAAAGTTAATGTAGTCCGTTTCATGCGCGAGAACTTAATGTATTATTATTTCTTCGAATTTCTCTATTCGTAATTAAAAGAATACTAATGAACTAATTATGTCCTCTTTGAATGTTGTTATTAATTCTAATGGGCCTACAGATATTATTTAATAATAATAAAGAGGCTGAATTTTTAGTGAAAGAAATATTTTAGTTTTAAGTGGAAAAATAATTCGTTCTTTTATGCCCGACTCGACGTTGTCTGTTGAAAAAACTTTATGTAGTTTTTTTACGACGGAAAGAAGGTTGAATTCATATAAAGACGTGGATACTTAATGTTTTTTCCATATTTTAGTAATATAATATTCCTAATTATTATTTTTTATCTATTAATAAATTACAGCATTTATCTATAAGTAAACAAGCACAGACTATTGAAAGGATGTTATTAAACGTATCATAAATACTTCTTTCCGTAGTTTTAAGAATATTAGGACAGAGAAAGCGACTTTTTTATACTTTTTGATGATGTAGTGATTAAACATATATCTCTAAAAATTAAACATTTATTTTCGACTTATATTTTAGCCTAAGACTTTCTATAACTTAGAGCATTGATGTCATATGTTTTAATTAAGACTTTCTTCAGACATAAAATAGGATAATTTATTGGTCCCTTCCATTCATTCCGATATCATTGTATTCTTGTTCATATAACTATTTCATAATAATTCCACACCAAAATAAATACTAAATAACTATGTCTCACTTCTGTGTAAAATAAATTTAAAACCTTCGTATGTGTCGTGCTATCCTGGTAAACGTTAATAGAGAAAGGGTCAATAACCGCGACGCGAGGTAGCGCGATGTCACCTCGTTAATTAAACTGTCGCCTCTTGAAGTAACCACCCCAGCTACCCTTCGATACACTGTTCATTGATAAGTCTAGATGACAGACAATTAGAAATTTAGTAGGGGGAATGTGATAGAAAATTATAGTCCTAGTTCCAATGGAAGTGTTTCTTTTTATATTTAGTGTTCAAATTTTTATACTTTTACTATTTGGTTAGCTTTTAATATTAATAATATAAACCCAAGTCTTAAACAGATTCTAAAAAAACGTTTTCGTTTTGAACATTTTCTGAAAGTTCCTTTCTAATTTACTCGTTTGAAACTTTCTTCTAATAGTAATAAACAAAAAAATTAAAACAAACGCGTGAACGTACAGACGGCCGTTCACGCGTGACGCGATGTTAGAAAAGAAGGCCAAAGGATAGTATGAATATTTTTTATAAAGGTTACATTATTATGTTCGTAAGTAAGAAGGTTATATACGAAAAACTGCAAGCAATCTAGAATAAATCTCCTTTTCTATCCGAGAGAAGTAAATGTCCAGGAAATTACTCACGGAAGTACTTTAGAATTCTCTACTAAAATTGAAAATGTTGAACACTCAGACCTGCATTCGTATCTAAGGAACAGATGTTATCTTTTATTATAGATAATATACATATATTTATATGTTGTTTTAATCAAGTAGAAAGGAAGTGTGGCACACGTTGTTGGAGATGTCACAGTTTAAAAGTAATATTGAAAAATAATAACACAATTATATACAGGGTGTCCGGTAATGAATGGATAACCTTGAAGTGCATTTAAGTATATCTAAAAAAGAGAATACAAATAAAAAATTCATCAATAAGTTTTTATAGAAAACTTGCAAATTAATTTATTTTAGACAAATTGTGCATAATTTATTTTTGCAGCAATGTTTATCATCACTGTTAAGCAATATTGCAATGTACGTGAATGTTAAAGGATATTTTCTATTTTCTGTAGCACCAGTTCTTCTACTTTATGACATGATAACTTAGGTACTACTTGTGATATTTTCCTTTTCGTTTTTATTTCGGAATAAGATATACTAAAAGGCATTTCAAACTTGTCCATTCTTAACCGGACCCCCTGTATATGCATGCTCATACATGCGGGATATTATATAAAATACTTTCCTAACATTTTTAGAAAAATAGAATTTTGTTTTAGGTAAAATTATAAATTTAGAAATGCCTTTATAATGTGAATAGCAAATAATGTCAAGCTCCACTCATAATTTTCTGTTTGTTTCTGTAAAACTAACAACTTGAAGTATTTTTACGTAACGACGTTAAATAGGTAAGAAGGTCGCAGGTCAATATGTTAGCGTTTTTAAAAGTTAAAATGGCGTACTGACCTTAAACGCTCGAGTTACGCTTGGCTCACGCTTGGCCGAATTTTTAATTAATCTTAGGAAAATCTGAGCGAAAGAAAATTAAGGGGAAAATGTTGAGAATTTTTAATATATTAATTTCCCATTTGAATTATAATAGCATATTGGCTACTTGTAGTTAATAATAAAGTATATCGAACAGAGGTGGTGCATTGAATACGCTGCTGCAGATTTCTTCAATTATTCAAAGATACAATGCGAATTTTAGATCTATTATTTCTCGATAACGTAGCTATGCTACGTCTAATACTATATCATAAAATAGACAGTTACATAAAAATATCCTATACAAAGAGGATATACCTTATAATAAACTCGTGAAACATAGGTTTTAAATTGAACCTTTTTGTTATCACACTTATTTTTTTTAAAGCGGCTTTGTAGCTTTGTGCATTTGCCTCAAGACAGTTTTTAAAAACATAAAACGTTACAATACTAATCCCATTACAATAATAATAAAGATTAATTAAACAGACTAAACTTCTGTTAACGCCATTACATTGAATTTTAAACAAATAAATCCTCAATTCTGGCTATTAAACATTAAAAATTGAAGAGAAGATTTGACGCTAGCTTGCGCAGTCATTATTCAAATTGGGAATTATTTATGGACGATCCAATTTCTGGGTACTTTATCTAAATGTCGATAGTATTTGCGCAAGTACATTGGTATTCGGTTTGTGTACCTTTGTGATTATTATGAGCTGTTAGTACTGCGGTCGGGCATGCGCCATATATTTTGCAGGACACCGCTGCACACCAAGTTTTGGTCTCATAGGATTTTGGCTAAACTGCACTTACCGTAACGTAGCGAGAATCTCAAGATATTGTATTGAATTCTGTGGCTTCGGTTTGTGATTTGTTGCTGTTGTTTGGAATGTAATCTAATATAGTGGTGAAGCAGATAAAAGTATTTTGATTGAGATACAGAATTATAACTTTACTGTTTTACGGGATTATTATTGAACATCGACGGAGTAGTATCGGCGAACAGTCTGCTTGCGATCATGGCAGGTGTAACCCGGCCGAAACGTCAATCGAAAAACAAATATAAGGCACGTCCGCGTTAAATCCTGTGAAACAGTAAAGTATTAATATGCAACGCGAAAGTTTAAAGTATAATATATAAAATTATGTCAAGTCTTAGTACCAATAATTTTCAATTCTTCTTTTTTTATTAAATGATGAAATGAAAACTTGATTTGTGATGCTTAGGTCAATAAGTTAGTTAGTATCAGTTTACTGTTTTACCTTTAATTACATTTGTTAATTGCTGTCGAAATCTTACAACTTATATTATAAACACGTAAGTTTATAATTATGGATAGCCGTTTGTTACTCTATTACGTCAAAACGACTCAACGGATCTGTATAAATACCTAACTCATAAACTACTTTTTACCTTAGTACTGAGAACGAAACCGATAGCAGAAAGTAGTACAAAGTATAAACATATGTATATAAGTGACTGCAATTCCCAAATAATTACAGCAAGAGCGAGGAGGGATAACAAATAACAAATAAACTGTATCAAGTAATTGTATAACACACTAGGGATACGTAGCAACGCGTTTTTCCTCCTTAAATCGCCCACAAACCGAACCCTTATTACATAAAACATACAGCGTATATTTGCGTCGCATTCCTCGCACATTATAATTAGGTATACAGTCTTATACAGGTGGTAGCGTTAGCACACACGATCAGAATATCAACTAAGTAAACCCCAGTATAGCTGAGTCCTTTACCGCGGAAACACAAACTTGAATACATTGTCTCATTAGGACGAGCCCATGTAATGAATAGTGTATGCAGTCAGTGGGCCCCCGGGCCCCAGCGAGCGCCGGGCCCCGCGGACCGCGAGATATTGCATAATGACCAAACGAGACCATAGGGTACAGACGACAGATAATTTTTGCTTAAATTTCGTTGTTTAAAAATGAGCGAAGCGATGCGATGTGTGCTGTTAATTTGTTTTATTTTTACACAAAAATAGCAAATAGGTAAGTTAATAGCTTTTGTTTTTTTGTAATGGCTAGCGAATTATTTTTGAAGCGATGTTACAATCGTCTTGCTGAAAAGCAAACATTTTTATGAATTAAAACTCGTCTCCCCACTGGATTATAAAAACAGAATGTAAAATTTACCTACCTATTTATATACGTATAGGATTACTAGATACCGTTTCTAAAAGTGTCTATTTATAGAAATAGTTTAGTATCTAGTAATAGAATATTCCACTTTTCTCTGTAAAATCCACCCTTCAATGAACAACTAAATGTACTAGAGGTAAAATCCTCCAGAACTTAGGGTTCCAGAGGTGTAGGTGTAGTTTTCTCTTAAGTGATGGCTGTTGTAGTCAGAACTCTAAATTGTATGTAAATAGACCACTTAAGTGGGCGGAAACTGTATCTTATATCTAATAGAATTATTAATGATGGTATTAGTTTAGGTAGATTTAATTTAATAAATAAACAGTAGATTTAAATTACAGTTTATTTGGTAATTACTAAAGAGGTTGATTTATTTGTTCATTTTTTTTGTTTCAGTTTCACTATTTTTAAATTTTCTATTTTCGAATTCATGTTTTGTTTTTGTGTCTTATCTTTATTATATAATTATCTACAATACAATACTATTGGGTACAAACATGGCTTACTTTAAAAATAATTGTTTTCAACTTTTCAGTAAAATTATATATATGAAAAATATTTCAATCATTGATTTTAGGATAAACTTAATACTAGAATTTTTAAGTATTTTTTTTTAAGAAATGAGTATGTAATATGGCGCAAAAACCACACGTACAAAAATCTTAGGACACTCACCACAGTGAATTATTACTACTATTCGAAAAGAATATAAAATTTGACTAGTTTTACACTAACCAAATTCCTCGACTACTCCTTCAATTATAATTTCAAAAGAAGCTAACAACATTTTTGAAAGTAAAAACAAATTTTAAATAACATTTTAACAAAATAAAAGTGTCGTTGCAAGGGTTATCTGTTCGTGCGGTATCGTCCTTTGCAAGCAATCCAGACTGGCCGCTTCATTAGTCCACAAAGGCTAGGTTATATGCAAGTGCGGTACAGAACCGTCCCACCCGCGTCTCCCCTAGTCTTTATACCAACTTTGCACTTGAAGGGTTATTGCCCGCCATTATAAAGTTGAAAAGGATTTTATTGTTATTGAAGTTATTGTTATTGCTTTTCAATGTTTTAAAGCTAGCGTCATAAACGGTTAGTTCGATTATAGATTTTCTTGTGGTATGATTTTAAATTGTAAATTCAAGTATAATTTAATGAAATATTTTTACTATACATATAGGTATATATGAAACGTCAAATGTCTATACTATGTATATGTATTAAACAAAGTCGTTTTACCTGTCTCTATATCCCTATTTATGCTCAAATCTTAACATTACGCGACGGGTTTTGATGAGTGTTTTTCAATATAGAGAGTTATTGGAGAGGAAACTTTATACGTATAATAACTTTCATTAAATAGTGGACAAAATTAGTATCAGCAATGCAGCTGTACCCGCAAAACCGGGGCGGGTCGCTAGATACATATAAAACACATGTTAAATATGCGTATTTTTATCTAGATTGAATTTGTTCATGTCTAAAACAAAGACAAAATAATACTAATGATTATAGTATAACATAATATTTATAGTATAACATTGTAAGTATAATAAGTTAATTTTAATGAATTCTTGTGTGCCAAGCGCAAAGCAAGACAAACATAGATGGTGAAAAATATTATTTAGCAACCTTGCTCCTGAAAAAGTTACGTCTAACAATTGGCAACTTTTTATTCTGTACCTACCATTGACAATGACGAAATGTAAATTTTCTTTTATTGGCGCCATTTGCAAAACTTGAATGGTTTTATAGGTGCATGACCTCAAAATTTTCTTAACTTTGTCGTTGCGTGCGAAATTTGATTAAGAAATAAATGCTTGTTTAACTTAAATCGTTTTACGTATAAATAAAAACATTTATTTACATAATTAAATAAATGACATGAAAATTGCATCATTGTGTTATTTTTGATGAAAAAACGAAATTACTTTCTTTATAATATAAGGTTTCTTTTTTTGCACTTTAAGTTTAAATTAGCATTCGTGTTCGTAGATTGTATTGTAATTATGTTGTTCGAGTTCGTTTCTTGGTTGTTATAAATATAACTTGCAGATTAGTTGTAGTTATAATTTCGAAATACATAGAAAATGCATGGATAAATATAGTAATTAGCAGACATCTTGTATCTTACTTAATGTTTTTATCGATGAAACACGATGAAAAGATAGTTCTAAACAGATTTTAACCTGTCTTTTTTTCATGAAGAAGGAAATATCATATATCACCGCACTTACGAAAGGTTCATTAGTGATTTCAAACTTATAATATATATATTTGCTGATGGAATTTTCCGTCAGCGTAAAACATCAACTAATCAAATCCAAAGTAATATTATAGATGCGAAAGTAACTCTGTCTGTCTGTCTTTTCTTCACACCTAAACTACTGCACCTGTTTGTGTGAAATTTGACACAGACGTAGTTTGGAACTCGAAAAAGGACAAAGGCCTTTTAAACCAAAAGCTAGTAAAATAAGCGAAAACAAAATGGAAAATGGTCGGTTTAACATTGTCAGTTACAGGATGACGTATGGAGTTATATGATGAGAATTAAAACACTACTGACGAGTTGTACGTGGGTGTAACATACCTCTTTTTATTTCTGTCCGTGACAGGTCTATCCTTCATTTTCGAAGAGACAACGAACTGACAACATTTATATTAGACAAAAATAAAAGTGACATGCGTGATGAGAAGGTAATTCATTATTTTTAGACGTGAAGCTAAAAAGTAGGGTTTGATCTTTCGCTACGTATAAGAAAACGAAATAGGTGCAAAGTCAAAGTCATTTATTCCAACTAAACCATAATTAGGTACTTTTGAAACGTCGAAATAGAATAGTAGTTCTGTCGGTCTGTTCGTCAGTAAAGCTAGGTGCTCATTCCAAATTGTAGATTCGAATGGAGAAGAACGAGCAAGAAACTCCATCATTCATCAAGAAACTCTTTAAAAAAATATTTCTTGCGTTTTTGCGCGTTTGTCGAGTACTCTGAAATGATAACAAGATATTATATGGCGTAGCAAGGTATCATTTCAGGCATGACGTCACTACGATTTACTTATTTGTTTTTTTATTGCAAACTATCTGTGTCACATACCTATACTTGTAAGTTCTATTAGATTATACACGAAAAAAAAAATATGATATAATTCAAATAATGTAAATGTTTCTTTAAGAGTTTTGAAAAACCAATTCCAGCAATTTTTGCCGACTAATACGCATTATCATAAAATACAACCTAATTCAGATAAAAAAGTATTAAAGCAAGTCCTAACTTGTATTATAGCAAATAAAACCTTTGTCGTCCTTCTCTGCATAATCTCAACAATACTGCGAGAAGATTGGACAATAAAAACTTGAAATGGAAAACCATTTCATTGAACTTATCTAGAAAGGAGGTCGAAAGGTCCAAAAGTCATTCAACCAAGCAATGTTAAGAAATCAAATGGCATTTTTTTTTAGATTTTTAGGTAAGTATGTATAGGGTAATGAAAAATTTTATAATAATATAAAAAATAAAAAAATGTTAAAGTATTTTTAATAAATTTCATTTTGACCATTGGAAAAAGTTTTTCTTTTTTTCTTTTGTTATAAATTTTTTTTAATCATTTAATTTTTATCTGTATCATTTGGTTTAGATTTTTAGTATTATTTTATTTTCTTCTTTTTTTTTATTTTTGTTTCATGTGTGTGCAGTTGCGCGAAAATAAATGTTTTTCTTTCTTTTCTATTTTTCTTCATTCGAATATTTTTGGGCCTTACAATTATTGATCTTAATTTACTTTGCTTTTTAGCCTACTGCCCTTTTATGTGGAGGAGAAATCATCAAATGACTTCTCTCGCCTAAGGAGGGGAGCCTGAGAGGGAGTGTCAGATTTTTTTCTGACTAAAACACCCCCGTCCCTTCTTCTGCTCCAGGCTGAGGCAACGGTACTTTATTGAGCTTGACCAGCAACTCCGGCTAAGTTTTGGCCATGTTGGGCCCCATCTGTGGTGATCTATGGCGTTTAAAGGCGCGCGCAAAACGCTACGCGTTATACACTCGGGCTTGTTTCTGGTTAGACTGTGCATTACCCTAGCTCGCCGACTGGAGACCCGCGTTTACTGTGGTCGGAGATTGTCGCTCGACGCCCGAAGCCTGGTCTACTGGATTTTAAAGGCGCGCGCGAAACGCTACGCTTTGTACACTCGTGTTTGGTTCCGTTCGAACGGCGCACTATCCTAGCTCGCCGCTCGGAGACCCGCGCTTACATGTGCGACGCCCGAGTGTACTGCCCTGATGACGAATTAAGATTACATATTTGACAACGACTGGACAGCAGCAGTGCAATATGATAATCCTAAAAGCTTATAATTAAGTACTAGTAAAAGATTTAATTTCGTTTTATTTTCTATTTCAATAGAACAAAAGAAATTAATTTAACGTTTCAATTATGATAGAAACAAAAGCAGTATATCTGTGATACAATAACAATATTAGCACTCCGAGCTTCAGTTACAGTTTAATAATCCACTTACTTTATTGCAACGCAATAAACCAAGCGCTCTAAACTCCCGGCTATACAGAGTCAGCATAAAATTCAATCACAAATAAATTAAAGACTGCCATCGTTTGCAGTTCATAACTCACACCATTTTAAGTTTTATGTTCTCAGGCCACGAGCAATGTAAGAGAGTGCACATTAAATCAATTTTATTAGTAATACATTTTCGATTGGCTAGCAGTTCATAACTTTTTAAATTTGTTAATCAAATACTTTGTTTGTTCGTCGACGCATTGTATTAAACGTGGTCATATTTTTCTAGTGGATTAATAACTATACGAAAATTTTCTAGGAGAAAATTTTTAGGATTAGGATTTACTCCTATGTTTTGGGTGCTTTTACAAACAATATTTCAAATATACAAAACAACTAGACCCGGAACAACAATTTGTGAATCACACAAAGAGATGTTCCTTGCGGGTGTCGAACCCGCGACACGTCGCGCGACAATTGGTTGTCCAGCCACTGTACCAACCGTGCAGTGAAATTAATTCTCAAATCGCAGATCGATATCCCTTTCAGAATATGCATTATCTTTGTATCTCTTTTTTTAGTAAATTGTGTGTAGGTTTGTACTATTTGAATTGCAACCTAGTCACAGCATGCATTAACAGTGTTGAGAAAATATCTCAGGCCGTTGTTCTACCATTATTGCCCTTCTTATACTATTTCACATCAACGATATCTCTGTCCTTTATCATCATCACATTTTAGTCCACTGCTTAAAATAGGCCTCACTAATAATAAGCAACTCGATCTCTCCAACATATAAATATAGGAGATACTCAATCGAATGTTATAATTATGTAGTCACTAATTACAGTGCAATTACTTAAGTACTGTCACCAGGCACCCATAACCTATTATTAAATTTAATTATCGTCAGTTCAGCAGTTGTAGCTCAGAAATCGTTTTTACTATTCACACAAAAATCATCAGATAAAAAAGATGCATTGGTAAATATATTTTTATGTAATGATGGTAAGCAATTACTTCCATGGGTACCCGCAATACTAGAAGAGCTGCCTCTGCCTTGCTTATCTTTAGAAGATGGGTTTTGGGGATTTAAGGATGGGAAGCAATGGAGAGAGAATGAAACGCTATGCGAATTTCATGCCGGTTTCCTTTGAGGCCGCACTCTAGGTTGAGCCATCTTATTGAGATTCCCATAGTTGGACAATAAGCACCTATATTTTTTCGTTGTAGTCCTCGTTCATCGCCTGCGTCTCATAAAGTTCTGAGCTGACTCACCTGCAAAATGGCAAACTGGCCGCAAAATTTCCATACCTAGGATTCCATGGTCGAAATGAAATAACGGAACATTTGCTCTCTGTAGATACAAATAAACATAAATATTTATACATTTTTCACTTTGAATCAACTAAAGCGTTGCGAAAGTATCAAGAACTTTTGAGGAAATAATGAAATGAAACAAACCGTAGTTATTTAGCCGCCGCGTACCTCTCACTAGAGTTAATAATCAACCTTTGCTAAATATTTACAAACAATATTTACAAAGTCAACAAACTGTCACGGTCTAGTAAATTTTGATTAGCTTTGTATTTTCTAGGAATGGCCTAATATTATTGTAGCTACACTGCGCCCAAGGGGGGCTAAAATAAACTAATGGAAGTTGCTTAAAGCTATTTAATTACAATAGGTTAGATGTTTTTTTATGAAATTGTAGTTTTATTTTTTATAGATAAGGTTAATTAGCATTTGTGTGACATCACCAAAACGAGTGACACGATAACGACCGACAGTATCTGCACGACACGACCCGACGTCGGGTAAGATCCTGTTCGGACAGCAAAATCAAATTTGGACGAATAATAATTGTTTGTAACGCACCACGTCTTGTATGAACTCGGAGATTTTTTAAGTGTAATTTTTGATGCTTTTGCGTCGAATCTAAACATTAATATTATGTGAGTTTCTTACACTGTTCTATATAAGGTTGGAACAAGAAACCTAAACAGGTTTTGTAAGTACATAAGTGAAACATGTCGCAAGACCGACACCACTGACGAGCGTCCGAGACACGACCGACACGACACTATTTACACGACTGATACGACTGACACGATACTGCCGACACGACCGACACGGCAACCAGTCATATTGGAATACTTCATTACAAATTCAAAGTTTATTTCTCTTAGATATATAAAACTTCCCTAAATTTCCCTGTGAGTTTGTTATATCGTTTCTGCTCGTCTTGAAAATGGCTCGCCAATTGATTAAGTATATCACTTAAACATGTTTTGTTTAATTTTGCTAAGCGTGAGCGATACGACAGGAACGACCAACACAACTAACACGAACATAGCCGTAACGACATACACAATGCAATCGACACGATATACACGATACGATCGACACGACATATACGATTCGACCGACACAACCGACACGACCGACACGACCGACACGACCGACACGACCGACACGACCGACACGACCGACACGACCGACACGACCGACACGACCGACACGACCGACACGACCGACACGACCGACACGACCGACACGACCGACACGACCGACACGACCGACACGACCGACACGACCGACACGACCGACACGACCGACACGACCGACACGACCGACACGACCGACACGACCGACACGACCGACACGACCGACACGACCGACACGACCGACACGACCGACACGACCGACACGACCGACACGACCGACACGACCGACACGACCGACACGACCGACACGACCGACACGACCGACACGACCGATCAACATCGACATAACCAAATGTATATTAAATAATTATATATTTATTTTCTTTAAATTGAGTTAAGATAGTTTTGTGTGCTTTTATTTGCCTTAGCAACGGAGGGTTGGACCTGTGATTGATGCTGCTCGTTGCCCAGACTAGCAATTTTAGGGTCAAGAAAAATTTATGTGTGTTGCTGGACACTACGTTATTTCAGACGTGTTTCTCCTTGATTTATATTAGCCGGGAAAAAGATTTTGTTAATAAATGTGTTGCGAAGATAATTTTGTGGGAGTTTTGTATCCGAATAAAAAGTGACAAATGACAATCATTTAATAAAACCCTCATAATTGGGTAGTTTCCTAGATCAAAAATAAATGAATTCGAAGTTTAAATACGATAAAATATTGAAAAATAATTATACTTTTATTCATTGATCGATCGATACACTAAATTTTAGATATTTATTTATAAACTATTTTTTTAGAAATAAGTAAGCTAAAATTCTATGACGTCATAACTCAGCGTTTTATACAAATTTCATAGAAAAGTACCTATCGTTTTTGACATTTGGATAAAAGTATTGAATTTGACTAGTTGGAAACTACCGTATTAAAAAGTAAAAACAGTATCATTAGAAACAAAATATTTAAACGACTTACTTGTGGCTACTGCATGATCCATCTAAAACTTATGCTTTATTTTCTTTTACATAAGGTTGATTTGAGAAGAAAATACAGTTTACCTTATATTGACTTCAATCGCCGCACGAGGAGCGTAGCAACCAATCAGCTATTGCGGCAGCCAGTCATATTGGAAGCCTTCACTACAAGTTCGATGTTTACCTTTCTTAGATATATAAATTTCCCTTGTGAGTTTGCTATTTCGTTTCTGCTAGTCTTGAAATCGGCTCGCCAATTGATTATTTCACTCAAACATGTTTTAATTTTATTTTGCTAAACGTAATATTGCTGTATGGAAAGTAATTATAGAATGTTATATATCATTTAACGAATCATGTATCATATAATCATACATACATACAATTATATATTTTATATACATATACATACATACATTACTATTGTCATGGCAATACTTTTGGGGGGAAGACTGTATTTTTCAATCGTGGTAATTCGATACAAAGTAGAAAAACAATAGGTGAGCGAAAGCGACAGCGTTCGCTTGGGGTTTGATAAATTAAATATATTTATCCTTTTTTTAAGTTAGACCCAAATATGTAGTTTGTATTTTAGTTTAGTGTGATTAGGCATAGGTTTCACAACAATCCTCAGACCGATTGCCTTTATCCGATTCAACATAGCGGGTAGGTATTCCGTTTTACTTATGTATATAGTTCAAATAAGTTTCTTGTTAAATGTAGAACACACGACGGTTTTCATCTTTATTCATTTCAATCGTTTTTTTAACCGACTTCAAAAAAAGGAGGAGGTTCTCAATTCGACGAGTATTTTTTTTTTTAATGTATGTACACCGATTACTCGAAGACGCCCGGACCGATTTGCAAAATTTTTTTTTATTCGATAGGGTATACTTGCCATTTGGTCCCATTGTCATGAGGTCAGGACCTGATGATGGAATCCTGGAGAAACCGAGGGGAACTTTCGAAAATTGTAGGGGCGAGTAGTTTTTTTGTATGATGTTTAAGTCGGCCTTTAACAACAGTACAACTTGACGAAGGTCGAAGTCGACCAGATGTTGGAGCTGGAAGACAGTCGAGGGATCTCCTGGACTATTTGGAGTAGTTGCCTTGTGTTTGGGCTTGAATGATTCGTATTGGCGAGCACTTTGCAACAGGCTTGGTCGTAACTGTCATTAAGGGTCTGATGATGAGAACGAAGGACAGCTCAGGAAACTCCTGAACGGTTTACAGTAACTACTTCGTGTTTGAACTTAATTCATTTATATTGATGAAAACTTTGTACCTGTATGGATTATAACAACTGAAGGTCTGCAGTGTACCTGACGATGGAGACCATTGACAGTCGAGGGAATTCCTCAACGATTCATAGCAGCTTCCTTGTGTTTGAGCTTAATTAATTCGTTTTGATAAGAACTTTACACCTAGATGGATTGTGACTGTCATTAGAGATCTGGGGTGTGATTCTGTAAGACTTCATTCTAAACTTCGAATCTGAATCCGCGGTGAGTTTCTTGATTGGCATTCTAAAACTCGATTCCTAACTCGAATCTATGCTAGCGCTACACTTGCGAGTGTGTTTACGAGTTGAACTAAATTGACCGCAACATTTTGACAGATAAAGTATGAGATAACGTTGAAAATCGTATTCTATAATGTAATTGCCCCGTCCCTTCGACGCTCACTTCGAACTAGAACAAGATTCAAAATGTCAAATTAAAAGTATCTATTTTACGAGTGAAAATGGAAGAAATAATAGTTAGATAGTGTTCAAATTAAGTTTTGAAAGTAACAATGTGAATAAGTGCTTACCTATTAAAACGATAACGATGGCAAGAATGTTTTTGGTAAAATCTTTGTTAGAAGAAGCTCATGCTTTAGATAAACAAGAAATGCGACGACAATCTAGCACCATTCGAAGTTTGTCTTTATTAACCTGAGATGACGACTATGTGAGCGTGTATGTGCAATGGAGCTGATTGACCAACTGGAGGATGAGGCCTTTGATAAAACCCACAAAACGGCGAGGCAAAGGACTTTGGTATGGTATAGTTCATAACATGTATTACCTGGTTAGTTATGTCCCTACTTCAGAATATATAAGTCTAATTACTAGGTTTTATTTATATGTGATTGGTCGGAAACGGATTACCTGATAGAAAGGATTCAGCGCCGCCAATGGATACCCGCAACAACAGAGGGATTACGAGTGCGTTGCCGACCTTTTGGGGATTATGGATTTGGAGATTTTGACACACATTCACACGGCGAAACACAACGCTATGGTTGTTTCACGCCAGTTTTCTGTGAAGCCGTGGTATCACTCCGGTCGAGCCGACCCATTCGTGCCGAAACATGGCCTTCGCACACTTAAAATAGTATAAGTACTAGATAGTCATTCGATTTTTTTCAGGTGATTCAGGATATGCTCAACGTGCCTACTTTATGACACAATTAGTGGTGCTGAAGCCAATTCCCCAGAAGCATTTTAAAATAACATCCATGCATATTACTGCTCGCAATTTTGAAGAGAGGACAATTAGAGACGAAATTATGTACAATTGCTGAAGTTCAAAGGAAGCAAACTAGGAATTTGCCATCTAATACAGGTTTAAATCTAGGACGTAGGCAAAATATAGTGCCTCAAAGAGCCAATAGACCACCACAGACGGAGCCCTACAGGGCTGATGTTCAGCCACGGTGGTGGGGCAAGCGCAATGAGGTGCCACGGTCACGGCCTAAAGCAGGAGAAGGAACGGGGGGGTTTTAGTCAGTAAGAGTCTGACACTATCTCGCCTTACCCTGGGCGGGAGAAGTGATATGATGATTTTCCCCTGACAAAAAAATATGATTATGATTTTATTTAATTTTATTTTGATTTTAATTCAATTAGGGTCTTGTATGATTTTATTTTTTCCACATTTTTTTATGCGAGTGATTTCATTGTTTTATTACATTTTTTTCTTTTAATTTAGCCTTACGAGCCTAATTGTTAGACCCTAGTTAATTTATTGTATCCCATAATTGTTTGAATATACAATTGAGTTAAAATCAAATAAATAAATAGTGATATGTGAGGATGGGTCTTTAACTAATAAAACTGCTAGTACTCGTTAAAATTGTTTAATTTAAATATAAAAAAAAATTTGGTTGAAACGTCTTAAACACTAAAACACAACTTCGTTGTTACACCCTATCTCGATGCATGGCCTCTGCCAATGCTCACAATCCATTCCAGATTGAAACTACAGATCCAGCTAAAATTTAATCATTCCCTAGACTTCTCTTCAGAAATGCTTGCAAGATCTGCGCATTTGATATTTGTAAATTCTTCCAATTGATTTGAAATCGTCTACTCTTCCACCTTCAGGAATCTCTCTGTGATGTTGGAGAATTCCGTTCGCCGTTTTGATGTTGGAGGAGCAGCAACTGAAGATGTGTGACGTGATACTGAAAAGAGAACACCGATTAATATGTGCATTGATAAAAACTCTTTAACAAATTGCAGCTTTTCGCTGTCGTTTGTTCCAAAAATTAAGTTCTTTCTTCAACCTCTGATAGCTCAACTTCATCTTCCACCACACCAGTCCTGTCCTGCGCCTAGCTGCTAAGCTTCTTATGGCGCTTTTTTCTCAGACCAATACTACAAGCAGACATTTATATTAATAAAGAAGTTATTAAAAAAAGCCTTACTTTTTATTATTATTAATAGTCAATGTAAAATTAAAATAAGTTATATAACCAAGGAGCACGCCAAGATTCATCGTTATTTTAAGTGGCTTGCATTAAGGAATATTAAATGGTTTTAACATGCCAAAGTAAGCACTACTTACTTCACCTTGGTCCTCTGTTTATAAGTTTTGAAAGTGCCATCTATACCATACAGGCACAGGCACACGGCTAGTTTCTTCCACTAGCGCCGATTTCGATCTCTGGCACCTTGAGTTCTCAAGAAACCCTTCGCCAGCCAGGTAAAACCTGTGATGACGACGGGTGTGAGGAACGTATCTCATTTGTACTGAAACATTATGGTTTGATTAGAAAACAAAATAAACACTCTATAATAAATATTATTTTTGAACTTTACAACCAGTAATAAAACTTACTTCATGTTTATGATCTCTCTTTTTATCGGCAAACACGGAACAGAAAAAATATACGAATAAACCAAACGTGGACAAAATAATACAAAGCAAATGACAAAGAGTTTGTCAACAATGAATGAAGACATTATCTGTCAGTTTCTTTTTGGTAAACGAAGCACAGATTATATTCATCGCCTGAATTTACAGTTTTCTGTTTATTTTGTAATAATTAGCTGCCTAAAATTCCTTAAAATAAGAAATTTCAATTTATACGTCATAATATCTAAAATTCTGTGTCAAAAACTTGTTAAAATAAAAACCGATAAATCTCGACTTACATTTTGTGTAGTGTGGTACTACACTAGTACAGTATTGGCCGATTCGGAGCTCACTCCACTTCGCAAGTGCCTAGGTGATGCTTACAGAATGCAAAATCAACGCCATTTTGAACCTTATGCGAAGTGAGAGAGAATGTCGACTTGACATGCGAGTTCGTGTTAGAATTTTATAGAATCGACGTGCTGATGATGAAGACGAAGGACAGTCTAGGGAACTCCTCAACGATTTACAGAAGCGACCTCGTGTTTGGACTTAATTTATTTATATTGATAAGAACTTTCCCTCTCCTAGAGAGGTGGCCTGTGACCCATTAGTGGGAACATTAAAAAGGCTGATGATGATGATGATGATGAGAACTTTCCCATTTCTTGGGATCTATATTTTTAATAGAGCGGCTCCTTTCGCAGTCCTACACATAGCTACTTAAAAAATATATACTGTTCAATATGTTAATTTATATTTAAAATGTTACTGTTGTTTACAGAAGAACTTGTAACAGACACTTAAAAGTAAAAAATAAAAAAAACTACGTTTAAAAAAACCGACTTCAAAATCAAAAAAGTGTCAAATAATTAAAATAGATATTTTAATACCACTCTTACGTACGCGAAGCTAATACTTTTAATATTAATAATAAAACACTATCAATTATATGTGCTACCTATTCATAGGTTTGAAGTCGGTGCCAAGCCCTTAACAGAATAAAACTAAATGAGAATTAAGCCTGTTTAATTGCTAAAGGACGAAATTTCCACAACCAACAACGAAGCTACCTTTATACTTTTAACAACCCACGAGTTACGTTTAGTACGAGAAAACTTTCAGAATTCATAGTTCACCCGAATATCTTTCTAAGCTATATATAATTTCGCATGTAACGAAACCATATAGACTTCTGATTCTACGCTAAGGCCATCAATCAAATGCTTATTATATTATGTATTAGGCTTGGCACCGATTTTAAACCTATGAATAGGTAGCACATATAATTGATAGTGTTTTATTATTAATATTAAAAGTATTAGCTTCGCTTACGTAAGAGTGGTATTAAAATATCTATTTTAATTATTTGACACTTTTTTGTTTTTGAAGTCGGTTTTTTTATAGATAATAAATAAAACAATTTTCTAGAACTTATTTTTTTAATCAAGAATTTGTTCAAGAATCAATATTGTAAATTGTTACTTACATATTTTTTTACCATTGATGTTGTAGTGTATAGCCGGTATAAATAATATACCTACACTCATACAAGTATTCAATTGAGTTCCTTCCACAATAAATACACATACACTTACAGTATAACGGTGCCACACATAGTAACATTGCTACTCACGTATGGGGCCGATGCCGTGTTGTTTGTTTGTCACACATGACTTTGCTGTTTTTCGTGGTTCATTATGAAAGATATATACTTGGATACATATGCATATGTAGATATAATTCTTTTATATACAATGTTACTTGTGTCTGATGTAAGGAAGGGGAAATAATTAATTAAATGATTGTAGGTATATTTAAGGAAATGTAGTGCCTGAGAATTTATTTAGTACTAGCGACCCGCCCCGGCTTTGCGCGGGTGTAATGCTGATACTAAATTTTTCCACGTTTTAATGGATGTTATCATAAATATAAAACTTCCTCTTCAATCACTCTATCTAATAAAAAAAACCAGACCATAATGAGTTGTAGTTTTACAGATTTATGCATACATAGGGATATAGGGACAGAAAAAGCGACCTTGTTTTATATTATGTTGTGATTATTCTGGACATCATGATCTATCTGAATTTCAAATCTTCTCCATATTTATTTATTTGTTTAGGAGTTAAGGGTTATAAACACAGGTCATAAAGTAAGTAGTAGAGACTCAACCATAATTATTGGATTGCAATAACTTTTTCTAAAAAAAACCGTATCGAGGTAAGGTATTTTGTTAAAAAGGATATAAATAAATTAAAAAACATTTGTTCCATATTTTATTTATTGAAGATGTAGGTACGATATAACTTACAGAAGGGAGATTTAGAAGATATTTACAAGGTGTTAAGGTAACATTTAAAATTTAGATAATACTTTTAAAATGTCAGTGATGAAACCTTTAAACAAAATTAAGGAAAAATAATACTGATGAAATAATTCCAAGCGGAGAAGAAAATGCAAAAATACAGACTTGTAATAATAGTAACAATATGTAGTTTAGTAAATAATAGAATTTTAGATATTTCGTATTGTTTTCCTAAATAATATTTATTAATAACTATAAAAATTATTGCCCTAATCAAACTTCAACTACACCTTATGAACGTGCACGACATTTAACAGTGATTAAATTTATCTAACAACTAATGGATTACCTAAACAAATAAAGATTCTTATTTATTTTAGTTAAAAGATTAACTTAATATAGATCTTATGTTAAACTTAACTAGGTATATTATTGAATTCATTTTTGATATGTTTGATATTCTTGTTTTATTCTAGTCGTTGAAATTCTTCAAGTACAGTTGACAACATAATTTAATTTGTAATTGGATTAAAATTTTATGTACAAAGCTTTCTATTATATTTAGTTGTGAAAAATGTGAACACTGTTTTCGTTTTTAATTGAAATAATATTGTACTTTTTTGTAAAATATTTTTAGTACTTATTTTTTGTGAAGACTGTACTTGAATTAACTTCAACGCATCGACATAAAATACGCATAAAATACGCAGCGAGTGCATTATTAAATTCCTTTGTAAATACATTAATTTTAATAGTTTATTGAAATATTATTATTATTACGAATAATCTCGTAAATGCGCCAATAAAAGGGACAATAAAAACATATAAATATTCGTTGATTCTGGATTTTGGAAGCAAATATTCTACTTAAAAATAATTTCACCCTTACACCGATTGCCTCTATCCGATTCAACGTTGCGGGTAGTTGTTCCGCCTTCTAAAGTTCAAGTAAACCTTCTTGTAAAATGTGAAACACACGTTTTAACCTAAATATATTTATATTGATTTGTGAACTTATTTTTAAATTAAGAATTCGTTATTTGTTCTAGGGTCAAAATTGAATATTGTTAGAAGTCTTTTTTGTTTATTAAATTTAAATTGGAAATTAATGATATTTATTCTATTAGTATTTAAGAAGTAGTAACACACAGAAATAGGCACATAATGATTGTTATGTTTTTAGGATTGTAATGTATTTATTGCAGGAAAGTTTTTATGAAATGCATTAATTAAAATGAGTCTAGTGAATACGTCTATTTCATGATAACAATAGCTATGATTGTGATTCAAATCGAACTGTGTTGGTATTGTTTGTTTATACGATCTTTATCACGCGTATTCTCATTTGAAGTAATATATCCCTATGAACAAACCAGCATTTACGTTTTATCGAAGTAGTTTATCGACAGTTGGTTAATTAAACTGTGTTCTATTGAAATTTGTGATTTATTGTTTTCAACTTTGTTTTTAATTGCAACTATAAATGCGCTTTCACACGGCAAATTATTTTAAATGTCTTGAAATAGGTATGTGACTAATGAAAAAATAAGACATTTGTATGTCTGTTGTGCGTCTTGCTACGCTATGCTCCGTAGCAAGCAAGCTACGCCGTAGCATCGTGCTACGCGAACGGCTACCAAGTAAATATTCTACATCAGAATGTTAAAGGTTTTATATTGTATATTTATCAGCGTGATGCTCAAACAGGTTTGGCTATTTTACATAAAACTACAATAAAACTTCACAAATATCATATAATTTGTTTGATTTTCGTGCAAACGAAACAAAGTTTCACGTTTCCTCATAATTAGGGGTAGGTTATATTTAAATTACCCCTAATTATAAACTTAACGGTACACATAATTTATTTCTCTTATGTTTTATGGTCATAGGTAGCTTTCGTTAGTTACTTAAACAAATCGTGTGTTTCACATATAACGAGAAACTCGAAGCCTCAAAAAGCTGTGTTCAGGGCTCACCGTCTCACGTATTACCTATGGACATTTTATGCTAAATAGGTATTACTTAGACTTATTCAACTAACTCTTCAGTCTTGGACGTTACACTTAAATAGAATACTTCTAAAACCCGCGTCGAATTTATATCTCTCCAAAACTTGTAAATTAAAAAGATACTGCGTGGAAACCCGTCCATGGCGCTACATAAAAACACACCAAAGACAAAGTTCATTGACCTCACTACAAGCTAAATACATAGAAATGTGGATTATTCCAGAATTTTCTTGTATAAGTATAACTTTTATATCTTCGACTACGATTTAATTTTTCATTTGCTGAAGTTTATTGAATATAAGTAGTATTAAGTATCTAAGATTTGGAAAAGTCACATTCACTAATAAATAAAACACATATAGGACAACGCACGACCAGAAATTACGACACCTAAAATATTAAGCGGAAATGTACAACATTCATTCAATTTGAACGTAATATTTTTACACAGTACAGTTACATAGTTCATTACTTATAGGTATCTATATAAAATTCATTATTTCTAACAAATGAAATTATCACAAACATTTAAAAAATTCACATCCTGTATAATGAACGCTGTATAATTAATACAATACTTAATTATATATAAAAATATATTGCTCAGGATTTCAGTGGGTCGGTCTATCAAATCAGTGCTTTAAAATTGCCTGTGGAAAATCTAATTTTAATTTGTTTACAAAATTATGATGTGAAACTTAATAAATACAATAATAAGTATATAACCATTACATCATGTTGTTCCCATACTTTAGACGTCACTTTCATTCAAACTTACATTAGATAACAGTCAACCGAAAAAACAAGAAAAACCATTGACTAGTATCGTTATAAAATTTAAAATGTTTAATAAGAAAATGTTACTAGATATAAATAAAATTTCTCTTCGGGTTTCTTATTCTATATTATACTAGATGTATACATAAACGATTTTAAAAAAATTACACGCTAGTGATATGTATCAGTGACACATGATATGTATGTTGATCACAACAGTAATTGTGGGCCACAGTGATAGCTGATGGCCCATGTTCTTAATTCTCTAATCTTCTGGCCAGCCAAGATCTTCACCGATGAGGTCGTAAAACCTCTGATTATGTTGAATGAAGAACTTTCTTAATTTGGTGACAACTGCGGGGTCGACTCGAGGATGTTTCCGTCCCTTTGTTTCCCGCAGACATTTGTCTGTGGTATCATTTCGAAGGCAGTAGAAGCCTTTTGTTTCGTTGAAGTAAAAATTCTTTCTTCCTGTTTGGACAAGGGATGGGTGTTCAGAAAACGAGTAAACAATAATTACGACAATAGTAAAAGTAATTTCTAAGTTCTTAAAATATAAACTTACCAATCTTATGTTCCAGTCCAAGGAATTTCTCGATGCGTCGAAGCTGTGGCACCGGATCTTCAATTAGCAGATCGCCGTTAACTACCAGTATCTGTTCTCGAGGGAAAACTTCCAGCCATCGATGCAGGTATGCGTGGTACAGGGATATTGCTATTGGCCTGTTAGGGACAAATTGACAATGTCATAATTTAGCAGCCCTATACAAATACTCTTCGAAACTGTTATGTATGTGTTTAATTATAAGATTTAAAATCATGTACATATAGTAGCACAGTTATTTGGTATGATAATAACGATTAATTAAGAAGACAGACGGCTACTTTTGCTTAAAAATTAAGGCATCCTGCTATTCATAATAAAAACTACTACCGTTTCTGTACTAAGTTAATCTTTATTACCTGAACATATGATATATCATTTAAAAATAGCATAATAAAATATACTTAAGTCATTATATGTAGTTTTGTCTCACCTGTAAGCTATATTGATTGAACCATCAGGTGATATAGCAAGATGTTCGAAAGGCTTGGCGGCGTCGGGTACAGGATGGGCTGCTATCTGGGGGTGCGCAGGTACAGATGGCGTAGCGCGGCTGCGCAGTTGTGTGTAGTCGGATATCGCGCGTGTCACTGGCTCCCGGACTATTAGCAGCAATCGCACTGAGGAGTTCATTGCTCGAACTCTTTCTGGTACCTTTAGATAGAAATGGAATTATCTGAATTATTTTACTTACTACTAATAAATGCGAAAGTTACGATGTTCGGATGTTTGTTACTCAATCAAGACAAAACGGCGGGATGGATCTGGATGAAATTTGGTACGGGCATAAGATACACTCCAGATATAGGTTACTTTTTATCAACATACCAAGCGGGCGAAGCCGCGGGCAAAAGCTAGTCAAATAATAAAAATGTGTTATTAAGCGTATATCTCAGTCTGTTCTAGTTCAGGCACCTCATATTCTGTTTTTGTTATAGGTATAAGCAAAATTGTAGTTTAGATTGTTATTCTTATAATAAAACAATATTATGACTCAAAAATTGATGAATAAAGTTTGCGAATTATTTGTGTTTATTATCAGGGAGCAGAAGATTACTTGAGAAAAAGAAAATGAAAAAAAAAAGAGAGAGAGAGAGAGTTAGTGACCCTTTCATCGTTAGGGAAGTAGTTCAACAACCTGATGCAGGGGCACTCCGCAAGTTTAGTACAAAAATTAATTGATTTTAAGCACTGCTGTTGACAGTGCGGCTATGTACCTAAGATATTTTCTGAGAATTAAACGTAAACACTTTGATCTGTGATATTAGTTATATAGTAATAATTCTATTCTGATATTGAAAGTATAAAAAAATAAAGATTGACAATTAAAATTAACCAAGTCGAAGTAATACTGGGACTAAAATGACATTCACGGGAAAATAATTCCTTACCTCAGGTGTAACGAAGTAGCTCGGACTCTTTTCTATAGTGATCTGCCCTTTGAAGGACAGCGGCATTTTACTTCGGTACCACTCTAGTCCTAACGCGTAGTTCTCATCTCTATCGAAGAAGTGCACTTCTCCGGACGCCTTCTGCACCATCGGATGTAGGTACAGCATCTCCAGCAATGCTCGGGTCCCGCATTTTCTAACACCTATTATAAGAGCCTAAAACAAGGTTTTACCATGACTACAACCTACGACTTTATAACTTAGCAATTAAGTTTAAAATTAAATGTTGCAAGTTGGGGTATTAGAATACGCCATTTTTTCTTTTCAGCTACCTAAGTATTATGATTATCCACTTTATTTCTTTGCAATAAAGTAAAAAATTGTTTGTAGTCGAACAATTCAGACAGCTACATATGTGTGTAACTTTTCTCTCTTTATGAGTATAAGATTTTATGTAATAGAAAATACATACATAATTAATGTTTCATAATGTAGTTACTTAGTAATTCACAAGCTCCTTAACCAAAGTAAGTAAGTTAAATATATCGTATTCTACACAATTATAAATGACTGTTAAAAGCATATTTTAAATATTTCAAAGGAATCTTAAGACTATGAATATGTAATTAGATATTTAAATTCTTTTACATAATGTATTATTTTTACAAGAGAAGACATAAAATTACAGACTTGAGAAGAATTTATAGTCTATTTTTAAGTCAGTAAGTATTAGAATCGGTTGTAAGTCGGTTAAGACTTGTTATCGAGACAGGTTTCCCATGAGGAGAGAATTCCTTATTCTTATGGGGAACACGTAATTCAAGTGCCCTCTTGGTTACAATGTAATAAATAAAAAATGTACATCTTTTTTTAAGAAGCGTTGCCAAGCACAAGGAACTTCTTATGTGTGCGTTTTAAACATACAATTTTACTTTAACGTCACACCCAGACCTGGAACAGCAATATATGTATGACGCAAAGACTTGTTTCATACGGGCATCGAGCCTGCGATACACTGCGCAGCAAACTATTGTACAGCGACGACGCTAACCGTTTAGTCAAAAAGTAAGATATAATTTCACCACCAAGAGGTTGGTTTTCTTTAGCTCTTATTACCTGAGGGAGTCTACGTGCAGGTCTGGGCTGCCGTGGAGGTCTTAACCGCTTTCGCAAGGCCATGGGATGGTTGATAGTTCTTGTGTTGCTCTCTTGGGTTTGAAGAATTTTGCGGCTCTCGCTCGCGGCCGACGCCATACTCGCCGCCTGTACAAATATTCATTTCATTAATTAAAAATATGCATATATTTTTCCAATATAACAAAGCCATCGTCAGATTTGTTTTAAAATTGATTGTTAAATGTGAAAAGTGTAAATGCACAATATAGCTACATAAAGGTGCTTTATAATAATTTCTATTAAGGATTCAAAATGTTATCGATTAAGTGAATGTGTCCCAAAATGTAGCCACCTTCTTCACACATCATATGATATACATATAATTCTTGTTAACAGTTAATAACTTTCAACTTGAAAAATAACTCAAAGCTATATATGTGTCTTTCTTAAAACACGGATTTGTTTTGAGAATGATACCGAATACGACATATTTATTTAGTATCAAAATGATACTTTATGCTTAAAATCTAATTCATTCATTACCAGCTTGAACCACTGAAGTTTGCTTAGAAATCAAGAAACACGTATTTAACTACCCATTATATGCCTATTATGTGGTGATAAATTACCCCGTCGCATATCGTGTGTAATCTCAAAAATATATGGCTTCGGAAATTATCAAGATTCTAGTTGCCGCGTTCCAGAATATCGCTGGGGTAAAGACTAAAGGTCAACGAACTTCGCATTACCCTTTACTACCCATATATTTTACTGAATATCTATGTATGCAAATCGTTTTTCTGATAGAAAGTGTTTGACGATTTTGGTAAATGCGATCTCTTTTATCTATTTTTAGATTGTAAATGGAACTAAATTTGTTTTTGGAATGCAATGATTTAAAAATAGCTACTCTCACGCATTTTCACCCGCTCGGCTCCATTTGATGATAGTGTCACGTTTTAAAGCCTATAAGCACTTAAGAAAATTGTAGATATCTATCAGTGAAAGAATTTTGGCAATCCGACCAGCAGTTCTAAAGATTACACCCTACATAAAAACTTACGAACTTTCAAATTTTACCTCTTTGTAATATTAGTATAAATATCTATATACCTATGTATTAGTAAAGATGTTGTTGATTAAAATATATTAGGATGAAAAAGTTAACAATATATAAAAATGGATGACAAAAACTTTCCTACTTCACATTCTTAGTCTGTCCTACTTATCTCTATTATTTATTTTAACTATCACAATTTGGATTGTAACTAACTATTTTCGCTTAATAATGTTAAGAATATTATGCTTAGAAAGTAATTATAAGAGTCTCTTTATCATAATTAGAGTTTTACCGTTACAGTACCTACATATTATAATCACAGTAAGAGATATAAATTAACATTATTAAATAAACTGCTGAACTAATCTTTCTCATATGAATTGAGTTACGTAATAAATTATTATTAATGCGAAAGCTTAAATAATGATTTTAATTAATGCTTCTCAAGATAAACTTGAGATAACTTTAATGTTATATAATCATTTTCTCGAATCTGAGAATGGAACGTTAGAATTTCATTTTTGTTGAATCGATTTGATCTTGCTAAGACTAAGAAGTTTGTTAAAATGCTTTTAACAACAAAAATTGTCTAACATTTAAATGATTAAAAAAAAAATTGTTGAGAAGACGATGAAGTGTGTTTTAACATTCAGACAAATATGTTATGTAGTCTAAAATAAAACCCTAGTTAACTTGTCCAATTCGAACGTCATGCGTTCAAAACCTGGCAAGTACAAATGTATACCAGACTATTCTGAGTTACATATTTCAAAGATAATTATGACAACACTAACATACGGTGAAGGAAAAAAATATAGTTATGAAACCTGGACTTATAATTTATAATCATTAATTTAAAATCGCTAAGCCACCCTGATCAATCGTGATGATTGCTCAGCAACGTTGCTTTTATTAAAACAATGGCTGGTAATGATTATTATAAGGATGTAAAAGTCAATTCTCAAGAAAAGTCTACAACAAATGTTAATATCAAATAATTACTCTCATCATTACCAAAAAGTATTCTATCGCTAAAATCTACTCTATGTTTAATAAAAAAAGAATAAATTATTTGAATGAACCGTCACTGTCAAAAGGTTGTTAACCTAGCTTGACATATTTGAATGCAAAACGTAGTGCTAAACGGTGACGTAACAAGCTCGTGCTATATTGGACGTTTGAACGGGTTAATTCAATTAAACGCGAGTATGATATACATCTTACATTCTACATATGGCTGTAGTCATTTATTTTATAAGTGAGTTTTGTTCAAAGTAATATAAATAGAAAGAAAAAGAAATATATCAATCGTCGGCAAACTACCACACGGATTACACGATGGTAAGGAATCTGCGCCGCCCATGGACACTCATTATACCAAAAGACCGGTGCCGGACTTAAGGATTGACCCTTCGTTTACCTCACTCATACGGCAAAAAACAACGTAAGTTTTGCTTCACGCCAATTTTTGCGAGGCCGTGGTGTCACTCCGATCGAGCCGGCCCATTTGTCATTGGCCATTGACTACTACTGCTACGACTACGACTGAATAATAGATATAGTAAGGAAGTATCTAGGAATAGACCATTAATTGAAAAACAAAATAAAAGAGATCATGGCTATTCTTATTGGAAAATGCAGACTTAATTTTCCTTTCATGCCATTATCTACTCTTACATATTTAATAGCACATCTATTAACAAATAACGGTAAATAAACCTCCATAGTCTCAATTTCTCTAGAGGGAATAAAAAAAATACTCACGTTCATAAAATAAATTGTTTAGAAAAAATTAGATATTTTTTAAACAAATTCCGAGTGAGTTATTATTCATGCAGGCCTCTGTATTAACCCTGCAGCGTACTCGTATTCACCACAGTTACTTTTTCCTTAAAATTTTATGTGACAAAATTTTTACATTTTCCGGCATAACATCGAAGCCCAGCTCAGAGCGGTTGTGCCCGTATATTTATATACATAGGTACCTATATATCTATAGGATGTACTTTCGGCTCGTAACTTCCACCTACTTGTTGATGTCGTAAAACCCGGTTACATTGTAAAACAAGGGTGTCATAAAAAGGGCGTTGTTATGTTATCTGTGGAGAACGGCTCAGAACATTAATTATGATTACAAGTTGAACAAAATAGGACGATACAGAAAACCTACTGTATATATATGCCTACAGGAATTTATAATGGCGATTTGTTACAGACTTCAAAATTACAACAACATCAATGATATTTATTTTCATGTTGAAAATATGTTAACATATGTTTCATGGCTGATAAAATCATGTCATTAAAAATACCAATAATTAAAATATAACAAGCGTAAATAAAATTGATACAATACTGTGTTACTAACGTGTCAACAATGTTTTATTCACCGGACACTGACACGGAACTTTCTAAATAAATCCAAAAAGAGTCTGCTACAAACAGAGGTCTTGTTTCCATTTTCTCTCAGCGTATGCAACGTGCCTTCTGTTTAATGTTTTTATGGGGTCAGGCAGTGATGCCCATGGGCTTGGCAACCACGCCTCGAGGCTCGGCAAAGCACGCACAGCGGAAGTCAGGGCGGCTTGAGGAAAATAAGCCGCTTACCCGAAAGGGTTGGAAGCTTACTACATTCGATACGCTAAGCATGTTCTATGTGCGATTTATAGTACGACGTTACGGGCTTAAAGTACGAAGGGGCGTATTGTTCCGACGTCGTATCGGGTATGAATATATTACAGTTCTTGTTCATGTTGTTTCTATAGGAAAGTCGATTCGAAAATACAAAGCAGCTAGAGAAACTATATAGCGTTTTACGTTTCATTGAAACGTTCCTAGTTAAGTAATAAAATGAGATTTTAATAGCTTATTTAGTATGTATAAAAGTTTTTGTAACCTAACCAAACAAAAGAGCGGTTGGAAAAAGTACGTACATATGTATATCGTGCAAAAGAGCAATTTATATGTTTATGGTCACTGCAGTATACTGGTGTCAAGGCCAACGAAACGTGTTAGCCCGTGAAACGTGAACACGTTGAGATAATATATTTTATTATGTCCTCCGTCATACATTTATTTAACTTTAATGAGCATTGAGTGGAAAGTTGTTTCTGAATAGTCGGTGTTATGGAGTTAGGCATCACTACATAGGATAAAATAATGTCGCTTTCTCTATCTCTATGTCCCTTTATATGCGAAAATCTTTAAAACTACGTAACAGGTTTTGATGCGGTTTATTAAAACAGATACAGTGATCGAGAGGAAAATTTAAGTACCTTTGTATAATAACATTAATAGTGGAGAAATTTAGTATCAGTATTGCACCCGTGCAAAGCCGAGGCGGGTTACTAGTATAATATATTATGTGTGTAATATGATACAATGACTAGTGCTGTCATCATTTCATGATGCGGTCGGCATATGTCAATTACAGTGGACTTCATTCACCATAGTATGTATATTGTGGTTACATTTAATAAATTGGTTGCTTAAAACTTCAAAATGATATTGCTGATATTGGTCTCAAATTTACGCCACAAAAATACCGAATTCATGAACACATTTTTTGTTGACGAGGAATAAATAAAATAACTATTATCATCGTCATTACTATCTACCACATTTGCCCGTTCCTGAAGAAAAGCCACTTCTCTTATGGATAAAGTTATTGTTTTCATTTATTTTGGCCCTAACGTTACGATTACTTAATGTGGATTGGTGATTTCATATATATGATTTGAAATTATTGCTACAGCGTGGGTCATGGTGTTTACCTTTACTATAATATGTCAATGGGGTCTAAATAAACACAAGACCTTAACCTCCAGGCGACATTTAACTACGCCTACTAATTCACTTCATTTAAGGACAATAGGGTAGTTTCCAATTAGTAAAAACGATACTATTATTTAAAATTTAAAATCATAACATAATATTTAGGCATAAAAATATGGGAATTATTTCCCTAGCATTATCTAAAAAATTAATATAAAGAATATCACAAGTAAAATGAATGAATGAGGGTATAATATTTTTTTTGTGTTTTAATTGTACATCCTACTGATATTGTAAATCTGAAAGTTTGTTAGAATGTTGGATGTATATTCGTCATTGTTTTACGCCAAAACAGCTGAATCGATTTGGTTGAAATTTGGAATACAAATACGATCTTCTGTATTAATGCATAGGCTTTGTTTATTAACGTACCGCGCGCGGGCAGAATCTAGTAGTGTTCTAAGTTGAAATTATTTATTTTTTACTGAAAAAACTCACCTATTAAACCTTGACGTTCCAAAGAGTACGGAATACAAAAAAGGTTTGATAACCATACCTGTATGCTGTACAAGGCGCTGTCATACAAGACATGGAAGGTGAGGAACAGTGAGAGCAGCGTGACGGAGAGCAGCGCGGCCGCAAGCTTGGGCCGCGACACGCCCACCACCAGCACACAATCTGCCAGCTCGCCCTCCGCCGGCCGGAACGACGACCGCGGCAACCATCTGTTCCAAAAAACACTAATATTAGATACTTAATAATAAAACAATGAAACAATGAATTTATTTTTGCAAATAGGCTATAAAACGGCACTTCAACACGTCAAATTATAGTAGTCTACATATAGATATACATATTTATTTATTGATTAATAGTAGTCTATATAGATATTTAGCGTCTGTTCCGCTACTTTCATACTTTAATTCAAATTTATCTGGTACATAATAATATCTAGTTGTTATTCAGACATATTTTTTTTTGTAAGCGGAATATCATCAAAATGAATTTTCCCGCCCAGGGTCGGGCGAGAGGGAATGCAAGACACGTACTGGCTAAAAACTCCCCGTTTCTTCTCCTGTTCTGGGCCCAGGCCGCGGTGACTCATTGCGCTTATCCCGCAACCCCAGCTGTTATTCAGACACTGGAAAACGTGACCTTAGCATCCTTTTTTGAAAGGGAAGGTCTTCATATGACTTTTAAACTACTGACTAAAAATCACCCTGTTGCTTCTCCTTTTTGCGTTTCCACTCGAAACCCTGTCTAAACATGCTGCTATTGGGCCCCAAGACATAAGATCTTGCATCATACGTTGGTTTTTTGGATACCGTAAAAGTGGGTGCATAGATACACGAAAGAGAAGAATAGATATTGGCGAATTTTCCTAGTATCTATTCATCCCTCTTCTGTGTATATTCAACCCTCGAATTCTATTCACACCATTTAACCGTACACAAGCTTAAAAAATGAACATTATCCTAAATAGTAAGAAATGGAACAATTTATTCAATGACGATGACACAAGAATGAAAAGAGAGGTGTTGGCTTTTTTTAGCGGGTGTATCTAAAAACTACCCCCTATTCTTCTCATGTTCCGAACCGGGCCATCATAGCTCTATAATTATGTACCTACATATGTATATGTGAAACCAGTGTTTTATGGGTTTTTTAATATTTTTATTAAAGTAAGATGTAGTTCTTATACGTATAAAGGAAAGTTAGTAGGGCAAAGAAGTTCCAAGTGTGTGAGAGCCATGCTTCGGCACAAATGGGTCGGCTGGACCGGAGTTAAATCTCCATAACCCTAATCCCTAAAAGGTCGGCAAAGCACTCGCAACTCCTCCGTTGCGGGTGTCCATGGGGGGCGCTTGCTTACCACCAGGTAATCCATCTGCCCGTTTGCCGACCTATGAAATAAAAAATAGCGCTTTTAATGTATATTTGTGAAACCAGTGTTCTATGGTTATATTCTATTTTTTTTTATAAACGTAAGATGTAGTTCTTATACATATCATATGTATAAAGGAAAGGGAGTAGGGCAAAGAATATCTACAACAAGTCGTTGGTAAAAGCTAGTATATATACCTACGTGTAAAATAAAACAGACAATAAATATAACAATGGAAGCTGCTGTTTATGACAAAGGTGGTCTCTTCGTACGTGCGGCAGCAGTAATATTGTTACTCTGTCTTTTGTGACATCTGCCAAATTAGATAACAACATATAACTAGACAGTTGCTATACTCCGCAATTCCTTTTTTAGGTTCGAGACAATATTGACTTTGATATTGACCTTTTTTGACGATAAAGAAACATAGTGTTAGTTAGAATTATAGGTAGGTAGTTTCATAATTATATCGTTTTAGGTAGCTTTACGATAAAATTTGAAATGATCATGTGCTCAATTTTCATATCATAATTATCAAATTTTCGAGTATAAGGAACAAAGCAGCTACTGTTATTTATTTTACTCATTGGTTAAAACCAATTACATTTAATACTTTCAAATAAATATCCCGAAGTAACTCTTCGGTAACTTAAAGGTGAACTATCTATTTACGAGATAATTAGGTACTCCACAATACTAAACAAAATAAACGCCTTTTTCAAAGGGTAATACTTAGGGTAATTTTGTAATAACACGCGCCGGTAAACGACGATGGTAAGCAATCGGTGTCGCCCATGGACGCCAGTAATACCAGAGTTGTTGCAAGTGCGTTGCAAGCATTATGGGGATAAGGGGTTTTGGAAACTCAGAAGGGGTCTTCGGTAACCGGTGACCTCATTCACAACGCAGTGATTGTTTCACGCGGGTTTTCTGTGAGGACGTGGTATCACTTATTTCCAATAAAAATGGATTAGTAGCAGTAGTTGCTTACACATGCCTACTTAACGCGAATTTTCACGAATTATGTTACCTTAGATGTGACATAGGGCTCCTCAAGGGCAGTAAAACTGCCGAGTGCTGTGTTATCTTCCTAGTCTTTCTACTAATTAAAGAAATTTTTTTGTATTTCCCCTAAACATTGAAAAGGGCCTTATGTATGACGCCCATTGTGTAGTTGTAGAAGGATTAAAACAAAGAAAGGATCAAGACCACAATAATTTAACAGTCACACTTACGGCGTTTCAATCAAATAGGCAGGTAATAATTTAAACAGTTACTCACAGAAATATAAATGCTAATCAACTGAAATAAGACCTTAACGTTTGTAATTTAGAAATGTAATTCAATTATTAACTACAAAAATCTTTTCTTCCCTAATGAAATAAATAAATTAGCACAGAGTCTTAAGAATGTATTTAATTTTAATACAACGCAAAAGGTGAGAGGTTTTCCTTATTTAACTAATGAGCATCGAGTTTTAAGTCTTAATTTCTCTTTGCCTTCACTGTTTACCTAAATTGGTTTGCTATTTTTAAGTTAAGTTAGACAAAAGGTAATCAAGCCTTCAAAGGAGGTTTCCACCTGAGGAAAATTCATTATTAGAAGGTATGTTAAAGCCACTTTAAGTAGGTTTTTTGTACATAACAATAGGCGTGCTTCAATGTTCTATTTAGGTGTCTGCTTTTCAGTTGTTCTTTGAAAATAAAAGGCGGAAGTTAGCTTGCTACATAATACAACGATTATTAGCTTAAAGTTTTGTTCCATTGTAGACATTATTATAGTTAATGATTACCTAGTTTTGGTGTCTCTTTTTAACGTCTATCTACATAACTTCAGACAAAATTGTACAGCCATAAACAACCTTATGCTGATTGGCGTCGTTTTCTATACTAAGTAATTTGTGCGACTAATTAAAAAAATGTGACAGTGAGATTTGAGACAGGCGCCGCGATTGCTAACTAGCTAGTCTTCATACATATGGGTTAAAAACCAAAATAAAGATTCTGTTTAAAAAATAAAGATGGCAACCGAGTCCTCAACTCAATGTTGTCGTTGCAACGCTGTCAATTTTAAACAAATGACACACGTCAATGACGTCACTCGTGAAATGACAAAGACAGACATATCGCTGTCTCTTACCGAATGCGAAAACCATATTTCTTCTGCTACGTTGCTATCACAAAAACAATTGACATGTCAATGACGTCACGCTCAAAATGACAAGGACAGAAATATATTTATTTTATATCTCTTTTTATTTTATTAATACTTGGAGTTGTAAAGGAAAAAGCTGCATCACTCTCGTTCCTTATTTGATTGGAACAGATTTTAAAAATTCCGTTTCCTGTTCGAAGCCACTTTATTTGTGAGTGTCTTATGCATAAATTATATAACACGACAGTCTAACCAATAGGAGCTGAATATTTAAAGCCTCCTTATTTTTTGGGAGTCGGTTAACAAGAAATATTCAGTGTAGGATTTTCGTCATCTATTTCAGGATCAGACTGAATTAAATCTAAGTTCTTAAAATTTTTCCGGTTATACTAAATGTAAGAATGTCGGCATGTAAATAAACTACCCTAATCTCTAAAAGTTCGCCAACGTATACGTAACTCCTTTGGTGTTGCGAGTGTCCATGGGCGGCGCCGATAGCTTACCATCAGGTTAAATAGATATAAGAATACTTACAGAATGTCAAGCGGCAGGGATTGCGAGCAACTCCTGTAGGTTGCCTCTGGGCGGTGCTTCGTCGGCAGCGTGTGACTCATCTGCGCACCCGACTCCATGCGGCTCCCATAATAAGCTAACACACACCCCCCACAATATTCACGTCATTTCCATCTTACAAGCCATTGCATAAATCACAGGTTTAGCTTTTTATCGAGAATAATGTAACTGGATAGTTAATTCTCATTTTCTTTTCGTATTTACGTGTTTTAGAATCTGTAACAAAATATTTAGTGAATGAAGTTGATTTAAAACGAAAAGTTTAAAGGTTTTAATGCCGTCCATGCCTCAAATATTGCTCATAATGTTTTTGTTTATGTGTTTGTTTGGACGGTGCTGCAGCCTTCTGCTGCGACGAATGGACGATGAAAAGCCCAATGCTTCGCGTATACGAGACTTTGGTTTAATTCTTAATGCAAGAATAGTAGCAATTTTGACTTCCGAAAACCATTTTGCAAATTATAATGCTAATCACTCAATATTTATACGTATAAAGCAAGAGTCGAACTCGCCCATACAAACACACAATCAAAGAAAATACTACTCCATCATTTCATCACTTAACGAAATAAATAGATATTCCATCATTTATCACAATACAAAATTGTACAACAATAGCGTATAACATGTCTAAAATAAACGTATAATAATTTGAAGTAAATGCTTGATAATAGTAGAATCGCTACAATAAATTGCTTGGCAATAAAGCCTAAGTAATGACATACCATGTTACACGACCTTTGGAGCCCTCCTACACCTGTAACAAACAAAGAAACATTGTGAAAATTACATCACTATCACTTTTACTATGTATACATTAAGGTTTAGTTTCGGTTAGCAGATTAAAGCAGGTCTATATTGAGGAGTCAAAAGATTTGGGTTGGCCTCGGTTTAGTACTGAATTGTTTCTCATCAACAAATCTTGAGAATAAGCAGCTGGACCTTTACATGACTTCATCAGCCCATATGTCCCCACTGGTGAACGGCCTCTTCCAACACGAAGAAGGTTTGCGCATTAATCATCAAGCTTGTACCAAAGCGCATTGGTAATTTCAAAAGTATATTTAGAAATTAATCGGAGGTTGTGACACCCTCTTCTCATGCATGAGAGTGCGGGGTCGAAACCTGGCAAGTACCAATGTGATTTTTTCTGCGTTATATGTACTTTCTATAATTATTTTGGCACCAATGAGGAATGGTGAAGAAAATCATCGTGAGGAAACCTTGACTTATAATTTCTTATAATCTTGTATATTAATACAAAAACATATCTCTGAAATGAAACCGTTCGAAACGAAATCTGGCAAAGTGACTTTTTATATCAGTGTCAGACATTAAGATGATGATGGTAAAAAGGTCACATCCCTGCGACGAAATAATTCGCAGCCTCTTTAAACAGCATTAAGAGAAACCACAACAAAAGTTCAGATCTTCATCTGACCACAATAACAGTACACCAGTTTGGTTGCGTGTTACAACTTCATTGCAGTCCCAACAAAAGGGACAAAATAAGATCCGAACGTAGGTGGTCAGGAAATCACAGTTGCTTCCAAATTCACAGCGGCCGGCACGAAACGGGTTCAGTATTGTGCCGCTTTACGACTTAGCGGTGAAATAAGTTGGTTTTATACATTTCCACCTTTGTATTCCCACAATACAGTACACTGGTCCGGTCTATAGTTTAGTTTGTAGGCCGCCTAAATCTTAGAAACCGGCGTATATTTCGGTTACAAGTACCCCTTCTTGTTGGTATACGGAATAGTAAACAGCAGAATAATAGATAAGATTGGGATACTTTATCGGTTCATTGTTGTCAAGGTTGGGTTGTTTTTGAATTTGGAATCGATTCGAATTTAAATTAATGTTACATTATAACCGTTTTTTTTAAAGAGTTGAAATTAGTACACATTGTCGAAGCTGCTAAAAATAAGATCAGTTTTAGTCTTCATATTAATATTATGTTTTAGGTCAAAAGCAAAGTAAAACCTCCTTATGTTATAAACAACTACTACATGACTTGCTACCTATTTAGTGGAGAACTACCAAATCAATCGAATTATTCTGAAAACATTGGAAGTCCCACATAAACCTATAGTTTTATATCTACCTCGTTGTCATTAAATTATGCATAGGAAAAAATCTAATTAAAAAAAATCGATACCTCGTCTAGCCGATTTCGCCTCAATATTTAATCGGAAACTCATTATTTTAAGTGTGTATGTATATATGTTCACACGATGGGTTAACGCCTGTCATATGAAAAGCGACCTAAACATAGCGTTTGCAGGCGTCCCTCAATCGATATATCAATGAAAACCTTTGATGTGTATTTTTATTTCGGTCAACAACAAAATGATTCTACGAGAGCGCCTGAAATACGTAACGGGCTACGATCCAATTCATGTCACAAAGCTGAATGGTCGGAGCCTCCATTTGTAACCAGAGACCTAAAACTATTTCGGGAATACTATACAATTTTCACCGCTATAATTACAGGCACAAGAGCTATGCCACACGCACGTTCTATTTGCCTCATATTTTTGACTGAAAATGCCTTTGATATATTTGATATGAATGTGGCAGCCTACATTCACATTGAAAGGTCCACAACGGCACTACTTACTTTTTGATGTAAATGTGTTTATGTCGAATTAATAAAATACCATAACACGAGGCGCCCACTATTCCTAGACTGTGAGTCAAACTTGTACTTTTGAAACATAGAGATCATTCACCTTTTTTCATTTGTTATGTAGATGCTAAGGAAATTGCAAGTTACTTTAACATTAATTTAGGTACAAGATTATGGAGTATTTGAATGTAATCCAAGTAAGCCTAAGTCGAAAAAAAACCAATTAAAACTTTAATAGAGGATGCATTCCCATTGGAGGATGCATGCATTCCATTGTAATACAGCTTTCAACCTATACTCAAACAAGAATACTCGTACTACTGTTAAAAACAAATATAGCTTATAATAACACTGCAATGGAAATCAAAACTCCATCTGTGCAGCTCGACAGTGAAATAAACTTCAGTTCTCTAGTTCGGGCTTGTGAGCGGATAGATACATGTATATGTATGTATATAAAACACATAGAATGTGAGTTCCACTAGTAGATAAACTGAAAACTAAATTCACAACTCAATAATTGTTCTAGTTCCCTCATTAATCAGCGGTCGGGTATTCAAATTGTAATTGAAGTTTAACTATAGTCTGCTAACTAGAGTTTAGTGAAGGTAAACGAATTTATCATTAAACGAGTACGCAATAGCGTACTTGTAATAACGTTTAGCATGTAGCTTAACTTATGGGAATTCACATAAGTTATTTATAACATCTTTATCTTAGATATATTGTTGTAATTGGTGAGGATTTGAAACCCGTCTTAGTAGATAGATTTATCAATAATACACACTATTTTATTATTAATTAGTACTTAGTCGTAGCAGTAGTAGTAGTCAGACTAAAAGACTCGTCTTATTATCAAGTCATTGTTATAATCAGCCCATAAGTGTCCATTGCTGAGCAAAGGCCTCTTCTCACACGGAGAAGTCTTGAGCATCACCACGCTTGCTTAAGGTGGATTGGTGACTTCAAACTTGTAATTATAAATTATAAAGTCCAGGTCACGATGTTTTCTTTAACCGTACGTCAATGGTGTCTTAATAATCATAGAAAGTACATATAATATACTTCGGAAAAAGTAAGATTGGTTCTTGTCAGGTGTCGCACCCTCATGCATGAGAAGCGGGCGTCTTAACTCGAGCCATCACCACGTCTTATCAAGTCATCAATCCTTACTAAATTCAAATATTGAACTATCCAATATCGTCACAGTTCATCAGTCTACTACTTTATGTATGTAAGGCATGCGTAAAAAGTTACTTTATATAAAACGTTACAAATTTCCTTTAAAATCCTTCCTTAAATAATAGATGAGCACCAAAATGTACCTAATATAAAATAAAACATTGAAAGCAGCATTCAAGGAGAGAGTTACGACCTACATTAAAATTCATAGCGGCCACAAAAACACTTTTTCTACTCCCTAAAAGAAGTATTTCAGCTATTTCAAAATATTTTAATTACGTCCGAATGAACAAAGAAATTGGCTTTTATTGTTCAATAATGAATGAAGTTTTTTTTTTATTTTTAGAATTAATTCTCTTAGGTACTTTATGAGGTAGGTAGTATTTTATAGAATTTTTGTGGCATTGTTAAAAACTGTTAATTGAGTATTGGATGAACCTTAAACTGTGAGGTGTTATATATATTTATCATTCTGTCCTGTCTACAATTTGTATTACCATGTAACATATTAAGTTAAAAAAAGGGTTGCGTCATACCATTTTTGTGGCAGTGTAAGTCACATTTTGAAAAGGTCAAAGAGGAAGATGGATAATGAAATTATCCGGAGTTGGGGTTAAAACGCGATGCAATGCATTTTTAGTGAAACTTGTTTATTTCTGGGGGCGGGGGCGGAGATATGGGGCCGAGGGCGCGCTGAAGGCCAGGTCAAGGCCTCGATGCACCGCCGTATATATTAATAACGTACGAGCCCACGATCGCGTCACCTTACTATTTCCACGTGTACGCCATTACTGGGTCAGATACCTAAATTCGTCCCTTAACGAACGCTTCCATAAATAATGTAGTATGTACAACTGTACGTAAATTATAATTTTTCTTGCCACTCCATTTTAAATCATTTATATGTGATTGGATTTGTTAGGGATTGTCTCCGAACATATTTTTTGGTGTGATGTAAGTAATTGGAGGCACTCTTGGACATCTGCAAAACCTGAGGTGCAAGTGCGTTGCCGACCTTTTGGGGATGAAGTATTTGGACATTTAGGGATGGGGGGAGGGGAAAGATTGGGTCTCCGGTAACCTCACCTACAAGGCGAAACACAACGTTGGTTGCTTCACGCCGGTTTTCTGTGAGGCCGTGGATCTCTCCGGTCGAGACGACCGTTTCGTGTCGAAACTTGGCTCTCTCACACTTATCATAGCACTATACATATATTTGTAGACTGCAGGGTTGGTGCGGTGGCTGGGTATTTGGCTGCTGTGCAACGTGTCGCGGATTCGATTCCCGCACGGAACAACACTTCGTGTGATCCACAAAACGTTGTTTCGGGTCTGGGTGTCATGTGTATGTGAAGTTGAATGTTTTTTAACGCACCCACGACACAGGAGAAAATTTTAGAGTGGGGCAACGTTACAAAAAAGGGATTTACGTAAGGTTGAAATGTTGAAATGAACAATATTGTTGGTATTATAATAGTCAAAAATATTAAATTTGTGATTAATAACGAAAAAGTTAAAATCAAATTTATTATCCCATAAACTGTACCTAACAAAGATTGTGCAAAACGAATCTCCCTGGTACAGCTCTGCAAGTAACAAGATACCATCAATCTGTATTTAGAGTTTGCAGCTACACGAAGATGTGCGCTTACTAATGAGCAAAGTCATCAGTATCAGTTTCTTCAATCAAGGCGCAGTGAAACAGGTCAGGAGAATGCAAGGAAATATCGCTTTAAAAGATCATATTCATAAGTCTTATTTTTCTGTCCCAATTCTCTTTAGATATGTGTTTTTAAACTATATTCGAGGATGAAAGAAAAGTAATCTAACATAATAGATTTAAAGAAGTATATTTTTTTTAAAGGGAAAGTAACTAACCTTTGTAATTATATTTTCATCAGTTGTGTTTTAGGAAGTTTTAATTTTAATAAAACTATAGAACTACTGGCTAAAAATGTAATACATAAAAAGCCAGAACTTAAACAGTAGCTGAATCTTAGAAATATCAAAGTTTTGTTTTATAGACTGGCTTCAAAACGAACAGAAAACAATTGTAGTGAATATTAATAATAGCCGGAGTTGCGCGGCAGGTGCAATGGGGCACCGCGGCCTCGGCCTAGAGCAGGAGACGGAACGGGGTTTATTTTAGTCAGACTGACACCCTCCTACCTCACCCTGATCGGGAGAAGTCATTTGATGATATATCCCTCACAAAAAATGATTATTAATATTGGAAAATGTTTTCAGCTATCGAACAAAGAGTGTAATTAACTAAAAATCGCGGGTTACTCACGTGTAAATATTGAGAAAAGCTCTACTAGTTTCGAACCTACTGACTCAGTAGGCTGCGCGACGTCGCCGCATCCGCGCACGCTGCTCATGAGGAAGAACCCCTCTGTGGTTCGAAACTAGTAGAGCTTTTCTCAATATTTACACGTGAGTAACCCGCGATTTTAGTTAATTTAGTATGTCTCACGATAGTTATTATGAAGAGTGTAATTCCTCGGAGAATTATTAGGGATATTTCGGTTGGGTAAAAATGCTATAATAGTAGAGTAGAAATTGTGTCCGGTTTATTGTTTGTCGCCTTTTAAATAGGGAGGTATCATCGCTGATTAGAAGTGGAAACCATGTTACATTAATACGCAACCTACAAGGGTATTTCTGCAATCGCAAAAAATATCGCGTCCCTGGTCCAGAACAAAAGATTTGATGGGATGGTTTTTAGTAAGAAAAATTCTGACACTCCTTTTCACCCCATCCAGGGTGGGATACACCATTTGACGATTTTCCTGCCCGAAAAAAGGCCTGTGCTTTAAAGGCGGGACTTAATGTTTATAGTGTGATAAAAAATTAGCGGTGTTCCGTAACTACTTAGGTGACCTCATAGATAATCCCCAGTCAATCTATAACCAAGTATACATGTACCACAGTGTTTCGTGTAAAACAAGGATGTTACCCTAATTAAAGAACGAAATTGGGCTCGAGGCTCGCTTTTTTACGACCAATCATAAAACAGCCTTTTAGAGTACAACATAAAGCACCAACATAACTTACGTACTGCGAATTTTTACGGTAGTCAGACATTTTATTTGCGAAATTAAATTCACAGTTTCCGGATTTTACATTAAGTCAAAACTAGCTTCTACCAGTGGTTTTGCCTGTAGAACCAGGATTAAATGTATCCTATGTGTTTTTCCAGACTTCTACTAATCTATCTCTGCCAAACTCCATCTAGATCTATTCAGCAGTTTTTACGTGAAAGATCAACAAACATCTACCCAATGTAATAAATTATTTGATTTTGAAACTGATTGGAAAAGAGTAACCACGTTAGTTGCTTGCTTGTTATTTACACTTCGAAACTAGCAAATACCTTGAGTAGAGGACAAACCGATTCCGATAAACACTTTTTATTTTTGTTCCGATTACTCTTTATTTCACGTTAGAAAGTGCACAAAGAGACACCAAATTTTCGTAGTCTAAAAATGTATATATATAATATATAACTTGACTTTGATTTTGACTTTGACCTACAAACTTTCGGGTTATTAATATGAGTAGAATGACAAATTATTGCAATTGGGAAAGCACATTTCATATTCACGTTCATGTTCAAGTTTCGAACGCAAGGAAGTCCGTAAACGCTGCTTCATTTAGTATGTTAAATAATTTCCATTTCAATGTAGATAGTTATTTTAGGATCGAGCATTACAAATTTTATTTTAGTTGGTTTTATTATGATATTTGTGATGATAGTAGTTACAGACATTAATAAACCTACATAAAAAATATATAAAAAAAAAATTGTAAGTAACATTTTTATCGACAACACAATAATGATGCAGGAAAAAAAGCGTTAAAAGGAAAAAAATCTGGATGAACGCACCATTATTTTTTCAACTCGATCCACGCGTGTCGTTCAGCTACGGTCTAGTACTTCGATTAATTAAAATAACAACTGTATCAATAAAAAAGTTAACATTCATTAACACAATTTCCCAAAAACGATACAAAAGTCACACCATCCCGATAAAATTTAAAAAAGGAACATAGTTAAAAGTGGCCACAGTAAAAACTTTTTCACGCAAAATAAAATGGTTACGTTTCACAATTACCAATGGAAATATTTTCGTTGATATCGTAAAATTCCATTTTACATTTTATTAAACAATTTAAAATTTTCTCTTCCACGAGCTACGCAAATTCGATAAAGGTCAGTCTGAAATGAAATTAGAATGTAGGCTTCGTTTTTATTTACAATGTTTTATGTTTTATTCTGTTTACAGTTATGACAATGAAATTTTCATTTGAACATCGTTAACTTGGTATTCCTCAAATTTTGTAGAAATGTGATTTAGTTAAATATTATAATTGCGTAGGCACACAAAATACGAATGTAAATTATTTACGTTACAGATTTTATATGTATTAAGTTAGTTGTTATTTTAATATTTTTTATTAGTTTCTTTCACATATAAAACTACACATTTACCTTAAACTAGGCATACAATTAGACCTCTAAGGTCTGCCTTAGCATGCCATATAATAGTCTCGTATAATTACGCTTTATCATCAGTCAGCGGCTGCAAGTGCGAAAGCTGAGTTTGAGATATTTGTGGCTAAGTACTTATTTTAAATTATTTGTGAGATCTGAAACATATATTGAATGCAAGGTCGGCGCGGTGGTGGGACAACCTTTGTGTTATCCACAAATTATTTTTCCATGTCTGGCTGTCATTTATATGTGTAATTGTTAGACACAGGAATACACAGGCGAAAAATAATCGGGCACGGCAATGTTCCTTTTAGAAAAAAAATATATTTTCTGTATTATAACAGTCTAAAGTTAATAGGCGGTGTAGAAAATAGTTAACCACGACAAGATTCCCCTTATAACAACGTAATTGGTTGTTATGTCCAAAACTTAGATCCTAATTACAAAATGTTATATAAAGCATGAAAGCCTACAAGGCCAACCCATCCACATCAGCCTATAATTGACTGACAGGCCGTAACCATTACGTACTTTAAGTGAAATAATTCTACTACTTTTAAAGGCCATACCGGTGGCCTCGCGTTCAAATATTTAATTCCATGGTAAATTTAAAACTGTTACGTTTCATTAAAGTTGGTGTTACCAGCGTGCATTATTTCCATAATATGCAATATCGTGAACGTTCCTTGCAATTTTAACTTAAGGCCAAGTGGTACAAAATGGCGTTTCACAACAACATTGCGTCCTTGTGCATTTAATTTTTGAGGGTCTTTAGGAGAATGGGTTGTAATATTTCCATAGCTATAAGGTAACCACGATTATGGTAACATAGAAGTAATTGGGGTAACCTCCTCTTTAATAGTGGTTGAAGGTAAAAATTATATCTTGAGTTTGGAAAAAAATATTTATGAGTATAGCATTACAGGATCTACAATTTGTCATCAGTGGACTGGGTGTTATGTATTGTAGCTTCTAATTTACCTTTTTGAGGGATACAATCTATATAAATAAGCGGAAGGTGTAGTGACGTTCAAATATATTGGTGACGTGCCTTTTAAGTTTGCATGTCACTTGGTCTATTATATGTAGAATCCGAGGTGAAGGTCTTAAAAATAAATTGCAATTTCCATGAAACAATATAGAATGTTATATATACCTACATGACTTTTTCACCTTGGAAAGTTTGGTTGAACTGTAAATAGAAGACATGTAGTCATTGTAAAATACTATTAAACTCTATCTTAAAGATATAAGACTTTTTATATTGGAAAGAAATAAGAAATAGTAGACGAAACCACATTTTCAGCTGTTTATATCTATTTAGTATTTCAGTGTGTCTTGGAAAGTATGTAAACCCGTTGGTCCTGGACTGACCCTGTCGTGTGGGTCTACCGTCTCTTCGGATTTAGAGAGTGAAGGAATAGAGATTATACCTGCGTATGCTCATAAACTTGTGCTCTGTAACATCTTCTGCGTCGTGGGCTAGTCTAGCTGAACACACCGGCCACCTTGATCGAAATACATCGGGAGTTTTTTTTTATTTTTATCTATTTTCAACCCACGAATGAAAACCCTGACCACTTAAACGAAACCAATTTAGCACCAAAATATCCGCAACTTATTTTTATATAAGTAAGTTCTTTAAATACATCAACTTCACACAAAAACACATGCCTATATTTGCGTCACATAAAAATTAAATATCAACGTAAAGGTGGCTCGATATGAAAAGACATGATTTACAAACCCAATTCTCACGTAAATCAATATAAAGTGGCACAAGTTTTAATTGGACGAAAGCGTCATATGGGTATGCGTCGTAGGGGTATATAGTGGACTATTGTGATTACTAACAAGCAACTTTCCTGTGTCGCCAACTCGCCAGCCACGGCTTCAGATCCCAGCTATTGTGCACCAAAAGGCCACGAAGTTCGGTGAATGAGCGCCCTAAAGGTCGCCCGCCACCCTCTACGTGTATTGAGAACACCTTTGTACAATAAATAGAGCGCCTCCTGCCTTTTCTGCTGGCTTCACAAAGCAGAGGAAATCTTTAAGATACTCTTATGAAAGTAGCCGATGGACCGATCACTGTTTTGGGATAATGATCGTTGTAATGTTTCCTTTTTTTATTTCACGTTTTGATTGTTACAGGACTTTTGGTTTTTGTTTCTTTCTTTTATGTGACCTTCATATCTGTAAGAATGTAATTTTTTAATAGAACTATATTGACTTATAGTAGGTAAAATATTGAATACAAAGAACAAAGCCTTGAGGACATTCAACAACAAAAAATCCGACAACATTAGAATCAAGTTCGGTATATTTGGTTTCTTTTCCTGTTGTGGCAGCAGTCCATATACCAATCTAAACATTTGTAATTACAGAGGGTTAGAATACGTCGATAAAATCGTAAGTTATTTGTAATGTGAGCGGAGCGGAGCTGAGCGCGGGCGGCGGCGGCACAACCGGAGGTTTGCGCCTATTACCATAAAGTACGGAAGCTATAAAGTGAAGCGTCTACTGAATTTAGTTCACGACTCGACGTCGATACCTTTACACGAGAAAATATAAAAATGTACAAAACACCGTTATATAGCTAGCTCACTTGAATAAATTAATAAATTACGACCTAATGGACGTTTTCATGAATTTTTTCTAAAATATTTTCACTTAATTACTGAAGCAGATATTGTAGCTAGAAGGAGTTATGGTTCGTTATTAACCTGTGTAATTTAATAAAAGCCTCTGTTCGGGGATTACGTCACTTGACTTTGTGTACTCGCTTACTTCACTGGTATATTTAATGGAGGTATTAAATGTTATTAAAACGTCTTCGAAAGGGAATTTTCGGATTTTTCAAGCATGCTTACATTTTAAAAGGAAAATGAAGCCTTCGATGGGTGTAATACAATGCATAAGTCAACCGTTTATACTTTATAAATAATATCCATGTAAAAGCTACGGCGGCGCCGACTTGTCTCGGGATGGTAGACTTTATGTTTACATTTGATACCTTTAGGCATTTTACCAAATTAATTTCGGCCGATCCAAACCATTCTTTTTCTTGTTAAAAAGTATAACGCGAATAATTAAGTCAACAAAATAAAAAAATAACAGTCGAAAAAATTGGAAGCGCCCCTAATTTATTTTATAAAAATTTTTCGCCTGCTGGGAAATTTTCTCAGTTTGTACAATCCGATAAGCCGTAGGGAATTAAAAAATATTGCGTTACCTACCTACTCAGTACTGGTTAGCAACACATTTTAATTATGAAGTGTTTGGAATATTATTATAATAAGGTTTGTTTGTGGCCCGCAAAAATAATTAAGGTTCGATAATTTAATAACCGGTGCAAAGTAAATGGACCCTTTATTTTAGCTATAAATTACTGATGGCAATTTTGGAGCAAACGCGCTCACTGCCAAACTAGGTCACGCTTTATCTTTGTGTTGTTAAGTACACTATTCATACCTCTTCTTATAAGTCTTGTCATACCACCTTATCACTACATATGTAGTATAAAATCATTTTTTCTGTCCTTATATCCGCAAGATTTAGATGCGGTTTTTTTAAAAGATAAGGTGATGAAAGAGGAAAGTTTATATGCATACCTAATAACATCCGTTAAAAAGTGGAGAAATTTTGTATGAGCATTGAACACGTGCGAATCCGGAGGAGATCGCTAGTATATTATATAGCTAATCAAATATCGAACGTAGTGTTGTACCAATAATGACTTCGAACGCGGAAGTACATATGTCCTACATGTCAGTTCGTTGATAATTTTTCAAGAAAATTGGAGACACGTCACGTAATATTCGACAAGGGTTTTCTGGAAATATGTCACTGGAAAAAGAACATGTTAGATGGAATGACGATAAAACTCGTAGACAAAGTACATATGTACAAACGTATGAACGATACATATGTATATACAGAAAACTCCGAGGCGTCGGAATACGGGCAACGATTTCTGGATAAAAAGAGACAGAAATTACACGCACAGTGTATTCAATTCTTAATCGGTTTCTTCTACAAATAAATATAATAATAATATTATATATATAACTAGGCACAACATGTAAATATTTAAGTGGTTTTCGATGACATCTTCGAACGTAAGACACAGGTATAGATAATCGGCTTCCCTTTTGTGCTTGATAAAAAGGAAATGTTTTTTCCATCGCATCGTACAGTTTGTAATATGTTTTCCAGAGGCGGAATTTTAACGCCCTCGGGATGTTTTTTTGCTTAGACTCAGGGAAATTGGACAAATTGAATTTTGTGTTTTGTTTGAATATAATACACTATGTATCTACGTACGCTTATCTTATTTCCTAAAAGCGGTTGCTTTTATCCAAATTTCATAATAATATCGGTTAGTCTAAAGTGTATCTTATTTTATTACAAAAACAATCCGTGTATTCATGTAGTAATTTTTATGTGACAGGACGGCAAACAATCTGTTGATAACTTGATGGTAAGCAATCAGGGTGTTATTCTGTAAGACTTCATTCTAAACTTCGAATCTGAATCCGCTGTGAGTAGTAGTACACTAGCGCTACACTTCCGAGTTGAAGTAAATTGACCGCAACGTTTTGATAGATAAAATATGAGATGACGTTAAAAGTGGCATTCTATAATGTAATTTCCCCGTCACTTAAATGCTGACTTCACACTCGAACAAGCTTCAAATTAAACAAATTTTATAGAATCGACGTGAGGCCGTCTATGGACACCCGCAACAACGAAGTTACGAATGCGTTCCTGACGTTTTGGGCATTAGCGTTTTAAAGATTTATATTGGGGAGGGATTGAGGAAGGAATGGATTGGGCCTCTGCTCACCTTACTTGCATGGCAAAACATAACCATGTGGTTGTTTCATGCCGGTTTTCTATGAGTACCTACATCATGGTATCATCCCGGTCGAGCCGACCCATTCGCGATGAAGCATGGCTCTTCCACACTTAGTAGATAGACTTCGAAAACTAGACGTGCTTGCTACCTAGATTTGCAGTTGTTTCTCTTTTTAAAATAGGCAATCTCGTTTTCTCGAATCTTGTATGCAAGCGCTTTCGCTAGATAATTGCATACGGATGAACATGCACTTGTTTTATTTTTAAAGTGATTTACGGCGAGCGGACTGTGAAAATTATAATAAGCTTAGTTTTGGTATGTAACGGAATTATTATTGTCACAGATAACAATTATTGCTCCACACTAGGATTTTCTCCTGTGCCGTGGATGCGTTTACAATCATACAATTTCACATACACATCATACGCCAGACCGGGAACAACAATTTGTGTTTTTTACGTGCGGAATTCGAACCCGCAACAACGTGCAGCCTTTGGGGTGTTACAATATGGGGTCGATGCTTTTCTATATCTTTTTCCGAAACTGACTACATATAATAGGTACCTGTAAGTTCACAATTATATTATATTTCAAAGTAGATAGTGTTATGTTGCATTCATTGTACGTATATTATAAGGCATGTCCCTCAGCTGTTTTTGTTCTCATGATGTCAAGGTCATTAGAATTGCAGTGTAGTTCAATAACTATGGATGGATGATACTGAAATATTCAATCGATATTCTGTTAATATTTGTATAAATGTTTTTAAACTCTTTTTATATTTTTTTGGTTAATATTTGTATTGATATGGCGACACACATAGAACGACGACAATAATCATCGAAAAAGGTCACAAATCTTACATCGCGTAGTTAAAGTTTGCGAGCGATTATTGAATAACAAAAAGAGCCTTGCGCAGCAAACGTTTTAAATGATCTTTCGGCGTCGGTATTTCCGTCCCGGTACGATCTTCAATCCTTTAAGAACGAGTATACTACTTCCTAAAAGATAGGCACTGTGCCTGTGACATCACTGGTGTTGCGGGTATCCGAAAGAGCAAATGATATCGTGTATATGAATGACCCTTTACATAAAACCACAACTTATTTTACATTGAACAAATGGCGATGTATCATAAATGTTTTTACACTCTCAAGAGCAAGAAGGATAAAATATTTTCGTAAGTATTGCAACATTTGCTATAAGAATTGCAATATTGAACTGTTGTGATGTAACAAGCTTTGGGTCACTCGTGCTCGAAGACACGTCGCCTCCGCCATCGGATCTCAACACATAACTCAAGTGGCACAATGTTTGAAATCCTAGTACATATTGTGATATTTGATTTGTTTCTAGTACACATTGTTCTGTCTTTTTGTGACGGGAAATATCATCCAATTCATCTTCAGTTCTCTCGCTCTGGACCAAGGCTGGGTGTGAAATTGGCCAGCACTGATCGCTTCCTTGAGGACGCGGTGGTACGTTAGCCCAAGTAAGGTACACGACCACGAAAGATATGGTGTCTTCGGGGTGAACCTCGCAATGGCGGTTTTTTGTTTAATTAGTAATGTCAAAGTTGACATATTGCTTTTCCTGGTTGTCTAATAAAGGTAATCTAACTAGCTACTTAAGCTTTTGATTGAATGGTTGATTTTCACGTGCAAGCCGTTTGTAGTTAAAGTCAAAAGTCAAAGTCAAAATCAAAAATTATATATTTCAATTAGATAATTACAGGCACTTTTCAACAAAAAAAAATTAAAGATACAAAGTGTCAGTCCGTTGGTCAGTCCTCTTAGTGAAGCTATTTGCTCGTTCTAAAGAGTAGATTCCGATGGAGAAGAACGAGCTAGAAACTCCGTGGTTACTCTTTTTAAATCAGTTTCACATACAGGATTGCTTTTGAAACGATTTCGCACTGAACCAAGAAGTATATAGAAAGATAGGTTAGGTTAGTATAGAGTTAAGGTACCACTGTCTCAGCCTGGGGCAAGAGAAGTGGGGTTTTTTTGTCAGTAAGAGTTTGACATTCCCTCTCAAATTACCCTAGGTGAAAGAAATCATTTGATGATTTACCAACTCCATTTTTTGAAAGATATACTCACTTTGGATTTGATTAACAAAGTCCTCAACATACATTATAATCTTCCCTCGGTATACCTTTCAGCGAGACATCGATGCAACCAACAACGAACAGTAGCCAAGTTCTACACGGTAACAATTTAAATTGCCTTACCTACAGTTTTGATGAGTTCGAAACTTTCAATGTAATTCCCTGAAACCGTTCTCATACATTTTCGATAGATAGTCAGGTATTTTCCCCTGCGGCTTCAATTTTCAGTCATTCGGTCCTTTATACCCTCATAAGGTACACTTAAGTGTACAATCAGCCCTTTTATCGAGAATATATAATGTAACCGCACTTTTCATTAAAAAGCCTTCTCATTTCAAACTCATTTATATTGAATTCAGGCACGTGGAAACATGAGCTCTATAGGGGAGTCTATTAACAAAGGAATTAATAATAATTGTCGAATATATAGTGGCTATTTTGGCCCGCAATTAAGCTATACAAATGTATATATTTTTTGTTACAATTGAATATTTCTGTTTATTGCAGGCACATTTCATCAAACAAGTCACTGATGGTTAAAGTTAAACAGAGAGTATATATTCTGTGGTATGATAAGCATTTGACAAAATAAGACCTTTACGTCCAAGGTCGGTTTCTCCTTTTTTGAAATAGGAGACATACGAGCACAATCGGAAAGCGGATCACCTGATGGTAGATGATCAGCGCTGCCTATGGACACCTGCAACACCAGGGGGCCAATTCTCGGCTTTAGAGATGGTGTCGAACTCAACAAAAATTTCTAACAGATTAGCCACAGGCGCGTAACCGGCCAGTTAGGACGGAGTATGTTCGTGTGGATAGTTCTTATTGCAACGTTATTTCTGACAATAATTTGAGTAAAAGGGCTGTTTTATGGCATATTCACAAAACTAAATTTATTGTTTCATTGTTTCAATAAAAAAACGTAGGTACCAGCTTTGGTGAGAATTCTTATGCAACTAATGGCCAGGAGCAAAGCCAAGCCAAAAGTATAAACGCATGCATAAAACAACGCTGGTATGAGGTCTGTACCAGGCAACCAGGGAAAAAATAAAATTTAACCTATTTAAGCATAACAATCATGGAATTTCCACAAACAGCCTTAGGCGAACTAGTCAATATTAAAATAGTCAAACCTTTTCATCCCTCAAGTGCTTTTCTACGCTCAACTCTGAACAAGTGAATTTCAATGAAGTGAAAGGAACACAAATCCACCTTTCCTTCATTTTTTCACTCAATAAAAGAACAAGGTAGTTACTTAACTTTAAAAAGAAAATTCCTGCGGTAATTTCCATCCGATTTTTTGTATCAGAAAGAACGTAGGTATTTTTTTTCAACTTTTTCTAGTTCGATAATTTATCATAAAAACTTCGTACTTGAGAAATTGCAGTTTTCGCTTCGCATCGAAAAGTTGGGATCAAGATTATAAAGTTGGATATCCCGCGGAGCGACGATTCAAAAAGCATTAGTCAGAACGACTCAGATAACACATTCTCTTTGCAAACTTGATCCTTTAGTGGAATTGAGAAATTATTTCGCTAGAACTGTTTTTATGATAGTTAAAGATTTTCTTTCAAGTTTATTTAGTCGAGTTTCATTGGAGAGTTTTTATTATTGTAATGAGAAATTGTCTTTAATGTCAATTTTATTATAATAACTCATTTTTTAGAAACAATAATCTGCATCATCATCATTAGCCTTATTCCGACCACAGCTGAACATAGGCCTCAATATTTGCATCATCTACAGCTCTTCTCATCCAACGACTGCCAGCTATCCCGTGGATATCGTCAGTCCACCTAGCTGGAGGGTGCCCTACAAAACGTTTGCCGAGACATGGTCTCCACTCTAGAACACGTCTACTCCAACGGTCATCGGTTCTTCGACAAATGTGACCTGTCCACTGCCACTTCAGTTTGCTAATCCTTTGAGCTATGACAACAACTTTAATTCTCTCTCAGATCAACTCGAAACAATGTAACAATATACTTAACTCACAAAAGTACAACCAATATGTCGTACGTATCGTAGCTACGATTACATTTTCTTAACCCTTTTGTACATTACAAAAAGCGGCCGCTGTTGTGGGGCGTGTAGCACAAAACCAGACCTTGTTCTATTTACAATTTTGTTCAGCCATAGACGGGACCTAAACCACTATAGAACCAAAAACTAGTTAAAAAAAGGGAAAATTCTCACTGCTAAGCTGGTTAGCTCCCGTACTTAAAATTTAATACAAAGTCACCGATGACCTTCGCAACTATTCCATACGCCTACGCAAAAAACATTTGCGTGGGTACAAAACTACTGTAACGTAGTATATTTAACTCAACGCTCCTGTCAAAATTTTAATACCAAATTTACACACACGCACACTAATTGTCAATGTATGTACAGGCGTACATTTTAAATATTAACTTAACATAACTCCTATACAATAGTACATACAAAAAACAATAGCACTAAATGAACAATAAAGTGAACAATACTTATTACTATGTTAAGTAAAGGCATTGAAGGCAAATCGTCACGACATTGCATTTTGGTTCCAACTCGCTAACCTGTTCCCCGTTTGTGTCGGTAGTCATACTATCGAAAACTAAAAAAATAAATTGTTAAGATCACCCTCACATGATCAAATTAAATTTGCCAGTCATATTTCTTTTTTTTGTCTTTGCCGTGACACCGGCCAGGGACAGACGGCACACATCAACTGTAACGTACACACGTTTACGCGCTCCTTAAAAGTACCGAAGATAGTTTCAATAACTTAGCGTGTCATCCATACGTGGGCGTTATTCCTCTAATATATAAATTCAGTGTTAACCCCATATTGGGTAAGTGTTGACAATTATTTAATTTCTGCTTAATCATGCTGGTTGCGGCCATTACGTGAATAGATTTTTTTTTCTTCCTATTAGAATTTCCTTCTATAGTGTTTGTTCATTTCTTGTAATGTGTTTTAGTACCTTCTATTAATATGTTTTAAAGTAGTATTCATTTATATCAATGTACCACTGTAAAAAATTCTTCTGTAGTTTGCTCCGATTCTGACTGTGACTTGCACACATTCGCCTTAATCGCAATAGTACATCTTCTGCCTCACGCTTACGCTGTCGCGGTCACAGTCAGACGAGGATAAGTCGGAAGACCCTAAACTCATTCCGCGTCTGGATCATTCCAGGGTCCAAAGTTCGGGTTCGACCACCAGCAGCCCAAGTTCCGGTTCGAACAAGGACATCTTCTCTTTCTGCTGCACTTTGCCTCTCCATCATCTACGACCCTGCGGGACGACTTCCAGTGGGCGCTTATTCTCCGGTCTCCGTGACGACGTGACCGCTAAAGTTGCGTCAGGCCAGGAGAGTACCTAGCGCGTCTGCCTCCATAGACGAAAATATTAAGACCGGCAATTTTTTTTACCTACCTACGACCCGAAATAAAAAATAAAAAAAAAACTTAAATGTTGTTAGCGCTGCGTTTCAATTATCTCTAACTTAAAGATAACCCTAAACGCACCTAAACGCGACACTACGTAATACAGTTTACGGAATAAATTTTCAAGTTCCGAGAAATGAATAAAGTAACACGAAATAGCTTTAATAGAAATGCGGTAACCGATCGGATTAAACGTTGGTCAATATTTAACGGAACAAACTGGTATTATGAAGTAAAGAGCTTTACTTTACGTTTTCAGCTTAGAAAATTATTACTTTTATTTGCTTATGTTGTTAGTAGCCTAATTTTGAGATGCAATAGATTTTTTACTTTTCAAATAAAAAGGTTTTATCACTACTGTGATAATTTTTAAAACGATGTCTTCATTGGAAATCCACATTCACCGTGAGTAGTATCGGCTATATTTATTATTCATCCAAAAAGTAGTCTTTGGTCTTACCAGATAGGACGGACTTATAATGTTTAAAAAAAATTAAGAACACTGGACCACTTTTGATTTGATAAAAACAAGCTGTCGAATTCCGACTATGGGATGGGTTCTGTACAACACGTATACACATTTCCCACAAATTGTGTATGTGTAAAACGATTATTAACAAGTTTTAATTTGTCTAAGGTAAAGTTTGATAAAACTGAAACCGCTTTTTAGTTTTAAATAAAGCAAGAAAGGCAATTCCTTGAGTATTTCGCCGCACTGCGTCGTTGTTCCGCGGCAATCCTTTTTTATTAATTCAGTTATCTTGAAAAATACCTATAGCGTGCCAAAGTGCATACCTAGCTACGATTATACTTTATTTACTCGAAATGGTATTATCCACTTTAGCAACATGCCTTGTTAGTTTACGTGACGTCTCCACTGATTCCAATGTCTAGACTATTCGCAATACTTTTCATCACGACATTTCAAATTGATTGGAACGTTGAATTAAATTGGAAAATGCCAAGCTATTTTCTACGAGCAGTTTGACAGATAAATCCAAACTAATATTATGAATAGGAAAGTAACTCTGTCTGTCTGTCTGTCTTTTCTTCACGCTTAAACTAATGAACCGATTTCTGTGAAATGTGAAATTTGGTACAGACATAGTTTGGAAATTGAGAAAGGACATATGATAGTTTTTATACTCTATTATATGCGAAAAAAGTCGCGGGCAAAAACTAGTACATAATAAAACTTCGATGGCACATTGCTTCATTCTAGTTGAATTTATTAAAAAAGTATCTTATTAACCCTTTAACGTAATAAGCTGCTTATCCGACCCGCCTGGCAACTCATTAAATGTTGGTTTTTGTAATAAATACGGGTACAAAAGTACTTTAAAAAATTCAACCGGATTATTTTTGGGCGCAAAGGTATCTAATGACGTCCAAAATATTGTATGTCAAGAGAAAAAAGGCGCGATAACATGGCTGAAGTCCGAGCCTTTATGTCAACAAAAATGAACGGGACCGTGTTTTATAATTTATCGTCACCAGTCGACATTTTAGGATGAAATGCTAAAAATACAAGGTGAAATACTGACCAATTCGCCTACATAACAGTTGAACATTCACAAAGGAACGAACGAAACGTACTGGGTATCCTAATGGAGCGTTCCTTATTAAATATTGAATAACGATGTCCGAATATTGGAATGCAGTAGAAAAACAAGTTAGACGAATAGGTTACAAGCTGGAATGTGTGTTACACTTTTGTTTTAACGTCCAGATATTATCAATATATTGATGGATGGATACTAAATTCTTGCTTTGAGACAGAATCAGGTATTCTTTTTAAAATAAGCTTGTACGAGCTTGTACAGCATTTGCATTATCATGTTTTTAACTTATGCAAAAATAAATCCGGATTTAATAACAGCCATAACAGTGATTTCCGCTTAATAAATAAGCTATGTACTCATGTTTAATCTACAAATTTACAAAAGCGAATTCTTTGTTTATATCTCTCAAAAAGGTTTTAAATGGAATTTGTAATAAAGGAAAAAATCGCGAAACTACAAAATGGAAACCGTAGAATTTAATGCATATATATGTATGTGTGTTTGTTGGGACGAATCCCTAGTTTAATAAAAGTAGGTACGAAATGAAGAATCGGAGCAGACGTATCCCGATTTATTTCAATCTGCAGACGATGCAGGACGGAATTCACTCACGATTTGCAAAGGAGTAAGGCTTCAGTGAATTTCAGCTTGAGCATATTGGCACTGGTTTTATTGATGTACGACCTACTTGCAAAGGAACACGTATTGCCAAATATATTAGAGCCTAGGTCGGGTATTTGAAATATAACTTACTGGCAGAATATTTAAAATATATGAGTAATATTTATGATTTAGGCGTGGCTTTAACTTGTGTCTTTTTTAAGCCTGAACCACACACGTGACCCATCTCGAAACAGGGTGGTTCTTAGTCAGTAAGATGCTAACTTTCCCTATCGACCTACCCAAAGCGGGAGTAGTCATTCGATGATATATAGTACCTCTCAAAAATGGTGACTAGACTAGACTAGTAACTTTTTTCTTTTGTTTAGAATTCAAGATTCTCTTTCTTAATTAATAAAAAAGCATTTTGATCCCTCAGCAACTAAGGAGAACATTTTTCACCAATAACCAAGATAAAGGTACAAAAACGTACATGGATATTCAAATTTGGTAGTCTTATTTCAATTCGGATAGTGACGCATCAAACAACATAGAATATATGAACAGTACCTATAGTCATATACATCAACCAGAATATTATACTAAGCAAGACATTACCTATGTCAAGGTCACGCCTAACTTCAATATAATTTCGGTAAAACAACAAAGTTTTACAAATCAGACGAATCTAAATAAGTTTCACACAATAACAGGCAACTGGCAACTAAAAGTTTTATGAAATATATCGTCGCCGTCGTCGATTTTGCTGTCGAAAAATATTTGTGATACATTCGTTTTGTTGTGACATAAGGGTGTTGACTAAAAATATTTTTCTGTCCGTCAGCTTCGTGTATTTTTATACCATACTATGTATACTTTTTTAAAAACAGTTTGTTCCTCTATGTTGTCGCGAATAAGGAAGACGGGCGTCACGTATTGTGTGTGTACCACAATTTCTATATAAGCTAATGATGATGATGAGTTATCACAATACGTCTCCGTTTCGAAAACGTCAATGTTCTTACTTTATTTAAATATCGAACTCATTCACACAAAAACACCATTACCAAAACCTTTGCAGTCGCCAAAAAATATCAAATAGTTTGCTTCAACTTTTCGCTTCTGACTAACAAAGCTAAAAATAATTGTTTACTAAAATATCCGCGCACTGCGCTTAATATTAGAGGCACGATACATTCCAACGGGTACAATTAGGGAAGCAACGGTTCGTTTTAATTAAATAAATTGCTGAAATGCTTTCCTGTTTACTTGTATTTACTGTACACAAACCTCACAAAAGGTAGTAGTTTCACTACGTTCATTCATTTATAACAGTAAGAATATTTTTCCCGGAAGGCTTGGACAGAGATGTAGATTTATTAGACCCTATTATTTTTATTAATTTTATGAATGGCGCTATTACAATCACACTTTCTTTGACCCAACTCTAAGGGTAGTATTATGCAGAGATAACTAGTGATTTCGCGCCAAAATGCAACTAATGAAAATATGTTGTTTTATATCAGTGTCTGTAGTGTGTAAAATAAACCTTTAAGTATAGGTTAAAATCATCATCTCTCGATCTCTTTTAATCATGTCTCAGTACCGTAAGCATAAATATGCGGTCGGCGAGCAAGGATAGCTTGTCACTCAACCAGAACCAGACCCAAGCGTTAAGGGCGCGCCTCAAAGATCCAACAGAAAATAACAGTTGTTGGTGTAAGCGCAATAATGTACAGCTTTCCGTGCATCAGGAAAAAGAACAGTGTGGTTTTTAGTCAGAAATAGAAGCCTGACTCCCTCGCCCCATCCAAGGCGACAAGAAGAAGGAAGACATCAGCGGATTTTACCCCTCCCGCAAAAATCACGTATTTAAGTTTTGAACAAAATTCTTGAAAACATATCGGTCGGTTTACGGGTCGATCACCTAACCTACCATGGTCATTTGTATTAGAAAATAACCTGGCATGTATATTAATAGGTTTTCATAGTCGGGGGTATTCGAAAAACGTGGTAATGCAGGAAACAGTTGTATTAATATTACAGGAGCTTGTAGTTCGTGGTGTAATGGAGGTGTTAATAATAAATACATGGTACCCGCGTTGTTTACACTAAACTTTACCACTTGATGGAATTTTCTTTTTTACTTTTACAATTTTTGCTTATTACAACAGCGCTTTTTTGGTGTTGTGGTCGAACAACCGACTGTTGCTCTTTGTGTGACCCACAAATAGTTTTTTTGGGGCGACGTTCAAACTGAAAGAGCATGATTTTTTTTATCAAAAATTGATGAATGCTTTATACACCCTTTCGAAAATACTGTGTAATTCGGTCGTCTTTGTGTTATTTATTAGGTCAAAAATTATCTACATAGTGTTAGAAAAATGTACAACACAAAAGTATAACAAGAAGGATACTAAAATGCCCTGGTCTCGTTTACCAATGTTGCGTGAATATATTTTTATTCAAAATGCATTAAAGCATTTAAGTTAATTGAAAAAGAAAAATAACACAGACAATATGAATGGATTCTTTTAACCTTGACCGTTTATAACACATGTTTGAGGTGAAAGGCTAAAGAAAAGCCGGCGCGGGCGCCTGGCCGGATGTGACGTGTCTGTGAATAAATAACGACCTTCCGCCGACACTGGCACGACCAAGGCACAATTGATTATGTTACCGATGTTAAATGGTTTGGAATCACATGTGAAAAAGAAGTTTTTGTGTACCATTATTGAACTGGTTGGACGTTTTTTTATCGGTGTCTGACAGTTTATGGTCTTCATATTTTATCGCCGAATACAAAACAATACAGTGCTTTTTATAAACACCACCTACCAGAGAAGTTATAAGTGCATTGCTGGCATGTAGAGATTGGGGATTGTTACATAACCGATGTGTATGAACAGTGAACTATAACACTTTTTAACATTTTTATGATTAGATGAGTAGTTATAACTTACATTAATGTAATAAGCAGGAATTATTTTTATATTCACGTTCGTACAGCGCGCTCTGTACGAGACGTTCCAAATAGGCCATATTTTGACAATCAGTCAAATTAAAAGCCCTTGACGAGTATGCATGAAAATATTGATTTAGAGTTCCATTATTAATGCTTAGCCAGTGACAGGCGGAGATGACGATTTGTATGTATATGTATTAAAAAGTTCAATTGAATAATATATTTAAGTAGAAGAAGTAAAAAAGAAAACAAGGAATTGTGTATTTGTTTTATGATCTCTCTCTGCTAAAACAAATGGCATATTCACGTCACGATGTTTGTTAATATCCTCAATACAATGTAAGTACTGTTTTTTTTATAAAATTGTGAGAATTCTTCCGCATCTATAAACGGAGCTGTGCCCAGAAGGCTGGCTGAAAGTTTAAAGTAGTTTTTACAAGTTTCGGTGATCGATAAACTTTGTGACAAAGATATTCACTTAGATAAGGAAGGGTAAAATAAAGGATTTATTTATTAAACAGAGTTTTTCTCTAGAGAAATAACAAGGAAACTCAAGGGTGACAGGAAAACACGCATTGGCAATTGTTTCGTGGAAAATCCTGCCAAATTATGGACCAGGAAAGTCGACTCCCGAGTTCCGAGTAATGAGCACTCATTCTGTGAAAGAATGTGTTTTAATTATATCAGGGAAATTGTTCATTTTGTTACAATATAAAATTGTCATGAAGCGTAATATTGGTTGATTTCTTTTATCATTTCGTATCTTTTGAATGAGCCTCTTGTTTTAGGTTCGAGCCAAACTGTTACTGAAGGTATTTATTTGCAGCCAACCATAATTTTTGATGTTCATTTTGTTCTCAGTAGAAGCACGAATTCTAACATTCCGATGTATGGCAAAAGATTCTTAATATAAATTAAAAAGTAGACGCTGTATATATATATATATTATGTTATTATATAGAACTTCACAAGTATGTGAATTTGGTATAAGGTTATTTTATGTGATTTTAATCCCAAACTTATCATCAAAATCAACAACCAATAGAAGCAAGACAGTCAATCGATTACAATGTGACATTGAAATGCAGTGTATTATCTAAAGTTCAATCATTTCGTGCTCGAACAATTTCTGTAGACAATGTAATATTCTGCGAATGTCCACAGAACCGTATCTGATAATTCGAGACTCGTGATCGCATTAAATCTTCAATGTATAATTTAGTTTTGCTCCTGAGCATTCAATGTTTGCCCTTGATTCGTACTTCGTATTGTTTCAAGCAATTTTTAATTATAAGCTGAGCTAATTTGTCTAATTGATGTTTTATTACGGCTGAGTTTGCATATAAGGTCTCGACAACGTTTTCTAGGCTGGACAACCAAGCAAGTACTGTTGAGGTCATTATAGGTTTTTTTAAAAACCTTTCTGTTATAATTTTACAGAGCATAGCGCGGAACCTAGAAACGTGTGTTTTTATATAGAATTTAAAATATTATTGATGAAAAGTAGATGTTACATGACATTACATGATGTTTTATTATGACAATATTTTAGGTGTTTTAATTCTGTCTACGCATTTAGCAATTTAAATGTGTTAAATGTAATTTTTAGTTCATTGCTTAGTTTAATTAGTTTAAGTTAGAATACTTACATGTGAGTTCTGGCTTATGACTTTCTACAATCAATTTAAATTAATAATTGGTACGAAAAATAACTTATAACTATGTTTAAATTGGTTATAACTTTGCATGAGCAAACTATGCACTTTTCAGGATTCTAAAACGTCATTAAATTGTGATAAATCTCTTAACTAAAGTGAGAAAAACCTCATAACAAAAGTTTTAACAGTAATTTGGAAATAGACATTGAAATGAATGTATATTTTACACCCTAGCATTTCATAATACAATTTAACAATAAACTGTTAGTAGATACAATACTTGTAACATTTTTTCAGTATGAAAATTAATGTAATTGTTACATCCATCATCGGAAAAGAAACAAAAATCTAACCTCAAACCACTAGCTATGAAAAATGATCAAAACAATACTTATAACAAAACTTTGTAAAAAATAGAATATACTTAGTACAAAAATTCATTTGTTTCCGTGAAATATTTGCCTTCATAGAAGTTTCCTTGGGAAGCAGGCAGCAATTTAACCCAACACAATTTTTCACAAAATAAGCAACGACTTCCAAAGAACTTTGACGTTTGCTTGACAGCTGCTAAGTGAGAAATAAACAAAGACTTTGCTACTTATTGGACGGGTCCCTACCACCTTCCCACTGGCATAAATAAACCAGGCAATATGACACTAATTGGTACACGCTGCTACGAAGTTGCTACGCCGTAGACCCCTACTACACCGTAGACAGGCATTGTATCAAAGCATAAGAAAACAATTTTGTTTAATGATATTAAACATTCTAACATTATAAACGAAAGGAAATTATTCAACTATATTATTGCTTAGCCTTGCGACCATAAACCTAAGTGCTTTGTTAAAAACATTAACCATAAATATTAAGGTAATGTAATGGTTATCGTAACCTCTTATCAAAGATCAAAAACTTTATATGTTTACAACCTACACGACCCCACATACTACACTTAAATGTACAAAAGTCGACGAACGCTGACCTTCGACAAAAGTTATCTATCATTATTCAAATAAAAGTAACATCTTACCGTTTAGACAGCCGCCTGAAGATTTGCGAGCTTCAGCAGCACTCTCACATGACACAAGGATTTGTTTGCTTCAATCACATTCGCGTAAACGTCCGCAGCGCGGTTGGCTTTAATCAAATAGTGATATCAGTTGTGACAGTTTATTAGTGTTTGTAACACAGCGAATGTTGTGTGGGTTATCGGCAGCTGTCAAATGCAGGTGTAGGAGACGAGCGGGTCGGAGCGCGCGACGGTGGCGACTGAGCCGGGCGGCGCGCGCCCGCGGGACCGCCCGCCGGTCGATATACGCGCCAGAATAAACACGCCGTACTAGGATGAGAGTACCGCCGGTGTTGCCAGCAGAGACCAAGGGGTTGCCGCCTCCGATGTTTGCCGCCGTTTGTATCTCGCTTCCGTGGATTCTTATGCCGGTCTCGTGAGCACGCGTCCTAATGAAATATGACGCCGATGTGTTCCATTCGGATGCGGTGGCCCTAACGCGGGGAACGACTGTCTCCTTGTTTTACACTTTCACGTTCGGCTTATCGGATTGCCGAAACCCTGTCGATATGCAATAGTTATTCAGCGGCGGTCGCTGTATAATTTACATGTAACCTTCACTTATCTGTACGTTGAGACAGGAACATTTCCATAATAGAACCATCTGTAGTCAGACAGGATCGCCCTGCAGTTTTGTCATGGAACTATCTCAGTGTTAGTTATCTTTATGAGATATTGTAAACGAATTGAGTAGGGATTGCTATTTATGTTTGCGTAACGTTCGAGTGTTTGATTTTTTGCTGTATAATGTTTCTGTGGGTATGAGGTATGTGAAATGTTAATGTACCCCAACATAATATTATCTATAGCATCTGTATATCGGTAGAGGTTCGTTCATATTCATGAATTCAGATTCGGTTTGCTAAGTAAACACCGCTGCGAGGGAGACTGACTAACTACCAAACGTACCCTACATATTTAACGTACAAAATGTGCTCTTATTGAAAATGATAAAATGATTTATTTGTGAAATGTAACGACGTTTTGATAATTGTATTTTCAGTAAAGTACCAATCTTTGCTCTCGTACCCGACTTGAAACATCACATTTATCAAGAAAATGGAATAGTAAAATGAAATGAAAATTTAACTAACCCTATACTTTTGTTTAGATAAATACTAAGTATTATACTTTCGATAAATTGCCGGTAAAGGTATATCTAAGTCGACAAAGTGTTTAGTTTGATTCCTGGACAGAACTAATTTCGATCTTCGGTGTACTGTTACCAACTCATTAAGAGATACTATCATTGGCGAAACTTTGTTTTGATAACAAAATACCAACGTTGAAAAATAGACAAAAAGACATCACTTTAATTATATTTGACCTACTTTCCTCACGTCAACATGTTCCACGTATTAAGATTAACTTGTCCCATAGCAGATTTGCCGTAAGCGACAAACAAAATAGGAAAGAGGATTGCATTATTTCTCTTCGTTGCCACAGGCACCACTTATCTTTGGTATAATGCAATTTATTTCAACTGTCTGGTACACGCTAGTTCTTTAAAATTACGTACATAGTAATAATACACTGTATTCTGTCCTTCTACCACTTCTGGATATTGCAGTATTAATTCAAATAAAAACAACTAAGCTTTTTATACTAAATCTTAAAAATTTTGATTCTAAATTTGATTATGAATGGTGTTTTTTTTGGTTGAGCGCATCGTTTACAAGTACAATAACCGAGTTCGTAGTATTTTATAAGATTTAAATAAATTATTAATTAGTTGACTGTTTGAATATTGTAATTTTTACCATTGTCTTAATGGCAAAAATATAATACTTACATGTAAATAGCTTATAGCTTAAACAATGAAGTAGTAATAAAATATGTATACTGAAGGCACGTTAACACAACTGCAATAGCATTCTGATTCTGACACCCTGGGAATGTTTCAATGAATATTTATTTGTCCTAATTTAAATCGGATAACGCTTTGAATCTAGGAAGCAATGTTTATAATTGACCTATTTAGCAACAGGGTCAAAACATTTTGCTTTCACGTCGTGTTCCCACCATTGGTAGCTCTCCCTTTCAAATTTCTCGTAAGCACAGTTCTGAAGAGTTCTTTGCACTCGCCATTCATGATGGCCGCCGCTAGTTCATATGTGTATGTTTTACAATAATAAAAATATTCCCATTCAAAAGTTTTGACTTGAATTCCAATGATACTGAGCCTGAAAAGAAAATAAAAACGAAATTTTTTTCGGAGGAAACTTTCGCGATGCTTGTAAAATTATTCAAATTTTTTTGTGAAGTAAAATTGTAAATATTATATTGCTTCGTCATATTATGAAATTCAATATCAAATTGATTTCGTAATATTCCGGCAGCTAAATTCAATTATCGAAACAAAATTCTACCAAAACCTGTACCTATTAGCTGTCCATTTGCGAAAATTATGAGAAAATTACACCTGAAAAATACCATAAAGGATATACGTTTTACTTGTTAAAAAAACATCGCATTTGTAATTCTAAAGATATATCCAGTAACCCAACAAAAGTAAAAATAAATTAATTTACCGGAATGTTAAATATTGGCATAGGAAACATCCAAGTCTAAAGGAACACAATAATTGAATTCCGTCGAATCAACTCCAAAGTAGATTTATAAATATGAAGAAACATTTTATTCGAATACTTTCAAGTCTATTTAAATAGAGTTAAAACCACATCGCAGTGTATTTCCCTTGAGTTCACGCAATTTGTGGTCAAAACTTTACTCTACTAGTGCTGTATAAATATATTTCCAACTGTATCCTTTTATTTTTGTTCCAAATTGAATGTAGTAATCATTGTTTCTTTACGTCATATTGGTTTTGTGGTTGCTATTCAATCTTTAGTATTTTCCGGTTCGGAATTGGTTTTTCGATACAAAAGTTCATTGTAAGTTTAAAATAAACGTTCTGTCTTTGAAATTGTAAACTGTTTTTACATTTAAGGACTAGTTACATCCACTGTTCATGAATTAATCTCGTTTAGCGTTGAGATTTTTGTTGTATTTTGATATCATTTTTTATTAATTGCGTACTTCTAAATACAACACAGAATAGTTGAATAGAACAGTCATAACGCTATCGGCATTTTATAAGAAACACTTTCCAAACTCCTAAAAACAACCTATTTTATTGTAAGTGAAAATATTATAAAGCTTCGTGTGGCGTTCTCTTTGTCCGTACCAATGTCTTGTTTAAAAGATTCCCTCATCACTTGAGATATTATTTCATCTGCAACGAAACAGAAATGAAGACGATCTCGACAGACGAGTGGATAGGGAAAATCCTTTATATCTTTCAGGACAGATAAATAAGGGCTTTGAAATATGAGTTTTACAAACTTCAAAAAATGAAGTTTTTATGTCTTGACCTTTGTTGAGATTTTTTGAATACCTACTCCTTCGTTTCCTGTATTCGTGGGATTTTCAAGAATTTCCTTTTCGTCGAGTGTTTTTCGGTGAATATCGTTGCGAGTGAGATGTCGCGGCAATCAAACAAGGCTTGGGGCTTCGAGAATTTTTTAAGTCATTATTGTGTGGATATTTTTTGTATCAAATTAAAATTCAACTCAGGTCAATAACTAATTATATCGCTGTATTTCTTTCTTCTTTGTGACTTATCAAAAGTTTTCCTTGTAGAAACATGTGAGGTGGCCCATTTTCTGAAATCGGGATTCTGTATCCAGACCGTAGCTACTCGAAGTAATATCGGGGGATTGAGACCGACACTTACATATACAATTCAACAGCTTGCAGATTGAAGATTCTAAAACTTTCTTCTAGTTCTAGATATTTATAAATAGACAAAGATTTGTTGTGGATCAGTTTTCTGAGGATAGTTTTCATTCTACAATGTATGTACATAATTGATGCAATACGCGATAGTGATTCTACAAATATAAAAGTAGAGGTGAAAGTATATTAATAACATATTTACATTTATTTATGTTATAGAACTGCAAAACCAGCACACTGATTACCTGATGGTAAGCAATCAGCGCCGCCTATAGACGGGCAACAACAGAGAAGTTACGAGTGCGTTGTCGGCGTTTTAGGGATTAGGGGTTTGTACTTTTGGGATCAGGGGAGGGGAACTATTGGGTCTCCGGTACCATCACTCACACGGCGAAACACAACACTGTGGTTGTTTCACGTCGGGTTTCTGCGAGGCCTTAGTATCACTCCAGTCGATCCGACCCATTCGTGCCGATAAGAACATAGTGTGGGGCTAGATGTTTAAAAAAAACATTTCTCATAAGTAAATTGGTTTGATAGTTTGCAGAATTTGCCATTACGATAGTAAAAATTATATAAAAGCTCTATGCCCTTTTAAAGTTTATACTAAATTCTAAGTCATAATATTAATTATTCTAAAATAGCTTTAACGTAGTTAGCGTCGTCCGAACCAGGTAAAAGTTTGTTGAGGAAATTAAGAGAAGTACATAAAGACAGTTAGTGAGATTGCTTCATAGGGGAGTTAAACTTGACTGCACGGTTGGCGCGGTGGCTGGGCAACTGGCTGCCGCGCAACGTGTCGCGGGTTCGATTCCCGCACGGAACAACTCTTTGTGTGATCCACAGATTGTTGTTCCGGGTCTGGGTGTGATGTGTGTGTGAAATTGTATGTTTGTAAACGCACCCACGACACAGGAGAAAATCCTAATGTGGGGCAACGTTTTATTAAAAAAAAAAAAAAAAAAAAAAAAAAAAAAAAAAAAAAACGTTTTTAATTAAGGTACGACGTCTGACAAGGGAGTTTTGTTGGTCTTGTACCAAACTCTATGTGTATAGGATTTAGATTCGTGTGCAGTGTGGCACGCGGCACAGTCAATATTTGATCAGTAAAGCTAGTTACATTGCATGTAAGTAGAGCCGCCTGCTGTGTTCTGTTATCCTAGTACACGGAAATACATTCTGAGTAGTATATAATCCTTTCGCCACATTTTGATTAACAGAATAAAATTATAGATATTAAATACATCATCAAATACAAATTTATAATTGAAATTTCGTAATAGAGTACAAAAATCTTAATTTATTCCATATTATTTCACATCGTCATAGGAGTTTTACGCTCACCATGTGTTGCAAAGCTGCTCTTACCTTCAGCTTATTTCTAAATTGTGCTAACATCGGTATTGTCGGAATATCCCCGTATCTCAAGCACCTCTTTCAAGTCATTTCCCCGTTCTTTATCCTGCTTCAGCCGAGGAAAGGTAACCTAATTGCGCTTGATCCGCAACTCTGGCTAAATACCAGCCTGGTTTGGCCCCATCTGTCCGTTTGTGGTGGTTTATTGGTTCTTTCAGGCATATTTCACCACCTGTGGGCCCATAATTAGGAACCCTAATCTATCTTGCTAATACAAATATTATTACGTAGGTGGGTGTTTGTTACTCTTTCAAAACTCAACGGATTCTAATGAAATTAAGCATAATTATTATACATATGCAATTTGGAAAATAAGCTTCATTTTATAGCTGCAGGTCCGGCCACCGTAAGCGCAGGTCTGCGGGCGAGTAAGGGTAGCTCGCCGCTCGACCAGAACCTGACCCGAGCGTAGGCGCGGCCAATAGACCATCACAGACGGGACCCTATATGGCTGGTGTTCAGCCGGGGTTGTGGGGTAAGAGCAAGCAGAGCAGAGCAGAGCAGGAGAAGGAACGGGGGTGTTTTTTAGAGTCTGACACTCTCGCCTTACCCTGGGCGGGAGAAGACATTAGATGATATTCCCCTGACAAAAAAAAAGACAAAGCCCCTGGCAGAATTTAGTACAAAATATAAAAGGTAGCATAGCATAGTATAAGACTAAAGAGTATTTAGAGTATTCATAGTATAAGACTAAAGAGGATAAGGTTCTCATTTACGCCATAATCCATCTTCATCTCAGTGCCTGCATAATTTAGTGGGACAAGTTCACACCTAACGGCCAAACTGGTCACGTTGGCAGGTTGGCCTATGTTGGCCCAACTAATTGGCAATGTGTACGAAGTGTTAGTGGATAATAGCCGCCAATATTTGCTTTCGCCGCGCGGCTTTTTGTAAGATAAACAAACGTGCAAATGCGAGGCCGCGGAGAAAATCTTGGAGGTTTTCTCTGAAAATAGAAGTTTTAACTTTATACCAACTCGTATCTGTCTTATACTTGGTGGAAACAAATGTAAACTTAAACACATTCTTCTTTTTATGCAATAAGTCGGCAAATAAGCAGGCAAAATACCTGATGGTAGGCAATCGGCACTCGCAACACCAGAGGAGTTACGAGTGCATTGTCGGCCTTTTACGGATTAGGGATTCAGAGATTTAGTGATAGAGGAAAGATGGGAGAGAGAAAGAAGGTTCCGGTAGCCTTACTCAACGGCGAAACAGAAAGCTGTGGTGGTTTCACAACAGTTTTCTATGAGACTGTAGTATCACTCCGGTCGAATCGACCCATTCGTGCTTTAGCTTGGCTCCACACAAAGCAAAAGCACAAAGTTCTTTTTTAGAAGTCTATTAAAATATTAATGTTATTAATTGTATTAAATGTTAGGGAAAATATTTAGTTTTAATTCCGCGACAAAACTAAATATTTTCCCTAACATTTAATGTCATGGATTTCCGCAAAGTAACGCCTGATTCTATAAGTTATTAATTGTGTTAATGTTTTTATTTTTGTTAAATCATTCCTAGAAGTGCAAAAATTACAAAAAAAAAACCGTAGGCATTCTATAACAACCACCGCCGCTTTATGCATTATGAGGAAATGAAATAAATTATACCTTATATGCAGGAAATTCAATAGAATATTTTCATAGAAATAAATAATATATCTACATAAGAGGAAATCGCAGATAAGATATTGTTGAGTGCACTTGCAAATATTATTGGTTCTATTTAATAGATGTCTGGCACACAGTAGTGGGCAGTGGGATCATATCTTATCTCATACGTACACTTCCTCATTTTATTGGGTTACTAATAATATACAAAAGTCATACTTTCGTATTGTTGGATAGTATAGTACGGCTAAAAATGTCGTGGTGGCCCGGAGGTCACACCCTCAGCCCGATTCTCATGCATGAGAGTATGGGTTCGAAACCTGGCAAGTACCACTGTGACTTTTTCCAAATTATATATACTTTCTATGCTTATTTAGACACCACTGACATAACGATGAAGGTAAAACATCGTGAGGAAACATGGAATTATAATTTTTAATTATAAGTTTGAAATCGCCAACCCGCATTGAGCAGCGTGGTGATTAATGCTTTAACCTTCTCAGTATGAGAAGAGGCCTTTGCTCAGCAGTGGGCACTTATAGGCTGATGATGATGAAAATAGTACGGCTATGGTAATTTCGAGCGTTCGGCGCATCACGTTCCGCGTTCTTCAAAAAGTCATCAGACCACCGCAGATAGCATCCACTAAGGCTCAGCTGACATTGCGATTACAAACATCATGATGTGCCGCGCCGCAGTCTGTTTTTTTTTGGTTTTCTCGCCCATGGTCAGGGAAGAGGGAGTGTTAGACTCTTACTGACTAAAAACTATCCCGTTCCTTCTCCTGCTGTAGGCCGGGGCTGTGGTACCTGAATGCGCTTGATCCGTGACCCCGGCTAAATATCAGCTCTGTCGGTCTGTGGTAGTATATTGGCTCTTAGAAGCGCGCGCGGAACTGTACGCAGCGTACGTTCGAGTCTGATTCAAATCGTGACCAAGGACAGATTGCTGTCTGCAGACCCGCGCTGATGGAGGCTTTGTAATTAGTTAGAGTCTGACACTGCCCAGAGCGGGAAAAGTCATTAGACAAATTCCTTCTCCCCCTCTTCCCCCTTCTCCCCCTTCACCGACAATGAAGATACCCGGTAACAAAGTAGCTAGATCTAAGTACATTCCTTCACCATTTATTTATTTATGTTTAACAGTTACCTTTGTGTCGTGGTGGCCCAAAGGTTAAGGAGCCCGCTTCTCACGCATGAGGGTGTGGGTTCGAAACCTGGCAAGTACCGATGTGACTTTATCCGAGTTATATGTACTTTCTATGATTATTTAGACACACCACTGACATACGGTGAAGGTAAACATCGTGAGGAAACCTGGACTTATAATTTCTAATTACAAGTTTGAAATCGCCAACCCGCATTGAGCAAGCGTGGTGATCAATGCTCTAACCTTCTCCGAATGAGAAGAGGCCTTTGCTCAGCAGTGGGCACTTATAGGCTGATGATGATGAACAGTTACCTATTTAAGTACAACTTTTACATTCCTGCACATAAAAAAGCCGCATATTTATACTCATATTATAAAGAGGTAAAATTTGTAAGTTTGTATGTAGGGGGTAATCTTTGGAACCGCTGGTCGGATTGCTAAAATTCTTTCACTGATAGATAGCTACAATGTTCCCGAGTGCTATAGGCTATAAAACATCACGCTACGATCAAATAGAGCCAAGCCGCGCGTGAAACCGCGCGAGAGTAGCTAGTATAATATATATACATAACTTAGGCCTCCTCTACGAACACGCGTTTCTCGCTTATTGCAGCAGAAAATCGCGTCATAGCCCACGCAAACACAAACATATAAATATTATGAACCATGTATCGTAGACCACAAGACGTGCCGCGTGTGCGTAAACGAGGCCTTTATACCATTTATGGCATTTTCTTCTAGGCAACTTAAAATTTAAAAAAAAGTAATAATTTGCATTGTATAATAAAACTTTTTTTGCAATTTACATGAGCGTTGCTAGCCTTCTGAGTGGTATTTTGGGGTTGCGGATGGGGTTGAATTGTGGTTATGTCAATAGTTTTCCCTTCTCGTCACTATTTTATCCTTTAGAGAGTGCACTAACATATCCCTAGTTGTAGAATTTAGTCAGTCAATTTTCAACCTGTACCATCATCATCAGATCGTAAGTCGTCGTCGTAGCCCACCGCTGAGCAAAACCCTCTTCTCTCACGGAGAAGGTTTGAGTATTAATTACCACGCTTGCTCAAGGCGGATTAGTGATTTGAAATTTATATTTAGAAATTATTCATAAGAAGAGTTCACGATATTCTTCACCTATATTTAAGAACAACTCTTCTCTACTTCAGAAACTCGAAAAAAGTCACACATTCTTGTAATAAAACTTAAAAATGCACGAATGGGTTTGGATCGACCGGAGTCGAGACCACGGCCTCACAGAAAACCGGCGTGAAACAACCACAGCGTTGTGTTTCGACGTTTGAGTGAGGTTACCGGAGGCCCAATCTTTCCCCTCCCCCAACCCCTCCTCAATCCCTAAATCTCCAAATCCCGAATCCCTAAAAGGTCGGAAACGCACTCGTAACTCCTCCGTTGCGGGTGTTCATGGGCGGCGCTTATTGCTTACCATCAGGTAATCCGTCTGCTCGTTTGCCGACCTACTACATAAAAAAATGTATTAGATAAAGTTTACAATGTAGTGTAAGATGATGTACCTACTAACTTTAGTCTTCAAACTGTTATCTCAAGTAGGAGCAAGCAGTTAGTAAAATGTAAAGAGAAACGTTTGCCGATCTACGTTAAGTGAATTGTTTCCCTTCACCGAGATCAAAGGTATCGCTCGATGTTTTCAATTTTCATTAAAACTTCTTCCTTGTGTTTTAATGTTGACATTGTCTGTGGGAAGGGTTGGTCCTTCTTTTGTATTTTAGTAATGGATGTCACTTCTTATGTCTGTTTTTTGTTTTTTTTTAACTTCTGTTTTTTGGTATATTAAGTATGTAATGGTATCTAGTTATGTTTATGGTGTATTTCTGGTCTTTCTTATCACAATGTAAACGTACACGCAGCTCATGAACAAGAGTCGTTGTGATTTGAATCTCATAGCTTTCTTAGTCTTTTTGTCCCTCAAAGTTAGCTACATTTCAGCCACTCAGTCATATACTGTGGGTGTGTGTTTTTAAAACGAAGTTTTTATATTATTACATTCCCTCCAATAAGTTCTTAATAAACACAACTTATGTATGTATGTATGTTCTATATTCAAATGTATCTTATATCTACATAGTGGCTATGTACATACATATGTATTGTTAAATAAGCTATAAAATGTTCAGTTGAGAAATACACATTGGCAATTAGGTCGAACGGCCTTAAATATCGTAGATATGTATCTATTTACTCATACTTCAATCGTGTTAGTTTACGTTTTCCGATAACAAACCAAAGTATTTTTATGACAAATTTTGGATTTGTAACTTTTAGAATAAATTAATACTCATATTATTTTGAGTAAATATATGAAGATAGCATTTAAGTATTCTGTTAATTAATTAATCAACCTTAACAAATACAATTACAAATTCAAATAAGAGATTTATTAAAAGCAGGACTTTAAAGTTAAGAAGTAAACAAATAATGTAAAACGTAAACAAAATTACAATAATAATATATTACCATCCATTTCCATCCTTCTTATCAACACAAACAACAACACAATACCTGTGTAGTGTTCGGTAGCACAACTTCGCTAACAATTCGACGGAAGGCTAGTCATCTAGTCACATTAACTACGCTTAAAATAGTAGTTTGGCAAATGTGCGTGCCTGCGTGACATCTCCCGTTAGCCTCACATAACTCAGCCGCTATGAAAGCCTAGCTATTGAGATAACGTGACGAATGCCTATAGGACTACAAACCCACCCCCTCCCCACAAGGCCACAGTTGAAATGTTTGCCACAATTTAATTCACGTTATTTGACGAAAATTTTGATTGATATACTAATATTAGGCCGCTTTCACAGACCGAGTTCCATGTACCTATTTTTGGAACAAATTAATTCGATTTAGCGCTCTCTTCATTCTTGATTTATTATTAATTAGCGACTGTTACAGAATTAGCGTAATATTTCGTATGTATAGCAGTTTTGTTATTAATTAATTTTCAGACTGTGTAGGTGTTTAGTATTTAAACTTATTACAAAGTTAGTGTTTTTCCCTGAAGGACTAGGTATAGGTCAACCGATGTTTATTAAAAACTATAACCGATTTCACCAAAACGAATTTTGTGTTAAAATGCTTAAAATAACTATGGATACAAAGGAAATTACTATGTTACTATGAAGAAATGAATATTTTGTCACAGTTTTGTACCGTGGCCTTTATATGAATGGGTACCGGTTACGGACTAATAATAAATTTAACTTGTTTTCGTAGCTAAAGCTTCTTTCATACAGTACATTCTATTAGGCCTCATTTACGCACACGCGCGTCGATCTGCCTGTAATACATTGCTTATAATTTTCATGAATAGGTAGTGGCGCAAGCAAAAAAGAAAAGGACGCGCCGCGCGGTATCCCGCATGTGCGTAAGTAAATGAAGGCTTACTTTTATCATATTGTTAAAAAGTCAAACAAATTGACGCGTACGTGTAACTTTACTTTGTATATAGGTTTAAATTTGCCTAAAATATTCATAATACTTATTGATGATTGGTCATTGCTGTTAAAATGTATAAGTATGTGTGCAATTGTCGGCGTAGTCGTCGAACGAATTATTTAGTCTACCGCAGAGCACTATGGATTCAATCTAACAGATAGATATGACTATAGGTTTACAAGTTACGTAGGTACCAAGGTTTTAGTCACACAATATGCGGTTTACAAACCAAGGTTACAGTTTGTGTTGCCAGCTCATCATCGATGCATAAGTTCCATGAATGCAAACGGTACCAGCGACCTATTGGCTGTTCTATTTCAGAAACACCCTTGAGACGGTCGACTAGTACCAATTTCTTTAGTAAATAATTTATTATTACGAAGGGTATGTATTACTGGAACCTATTGTTTGATGGGTGGACTTAAGTATCAATCACGTTGAACAACAAATAAATTATGAGACAGTCGAGCTACATTCTTCAAAGTCACCGAGTAACACAGCTGATTGTTTTCGGCACACGAAATCAATTAATTTTGACTTTTGTATAAGTTTGAGTCGATAATAAAAAGGTACGTTCACCTTGTCTGCGCTTTTCATTAAATGCCCAAGGCTACTTTTTGATTCTAGTCTGTTTCAAAATTGGAATTTTAGAATTGATCAGATTATGTTAAATGTTATAGTTGTATATTTTGAAAAAGCGTATTTAATATTTTTTTCTTTATGTTAATACCGATATCTACAACTTTAATTTCATTTATATTATTTAATATGCATAAATATTTGATTTATGATAATGTATAATTAAGATAAATATCTATCTCCTGTAAGTTTTACTGTTTCATACCACCTTATACATATATCTAAACTAAAAATATATCTAAAGAACTGGCAAAAAATGTTGTTGCACGAAGTCCTTCAGTATTCCATTGTAAAGATAAAAGTAAATAAATCATATATTTTAAAATGATGAGTTAGAAATAAAACCTTTTTAAAAAACAAACTATATAGTAAATACTGAAACAAAATATCAGTTAAATAGTTTGTTATAAGAGAAAATACAAATTTCGTGTAGTTTAGTAGTTGGATTTAATGACGAAATTCTAACATCAAACAAACTTGGTCAGAGCACTTATGGGATCGGGTAATTAGCTAAAGTGTCATTAGGATTGTGTGTCCTACCTAATACATACTTATCATGTTACATAGAAATAAACAAATAGACATCACGATAGGTTCACGATCAATTTATAATTTTTTTTAATATTATTTATACATACTTTATTGCACACATTAATAATAATAATAGAACAGCACAGATTGTTATAGAGAGATAGAGATTGAAATAACAAAAGAAGAGTTTATTGCAAAGTAAAGACTCACTCACTCGAAGGTACTTAGAGGAACCCAAAGAGTCCCGTTGTGTCTTGAAACCAGTCGAGCTTTTCTCAGTTAATTCACTATCTGTCTTAGTCTTTATCTATACTAATATTATAAAGATGTAATATTTGTAAGTTTGTATGTAGGGGGTAATCTTTGGAACCGCTGGTCAGATTTCCAAAATCTTTCTCTGATAGAATAGCTACAGTGTTCCTGAGTGTATAGGCTATAAAACATCACGCTACGATTAAATAGAGCCGAGCAGCGGGTGAAACCACACGAGAGTAGCTAGTTTTCAATAATTTTGTGCGTCGAACGACAGTAAAGTTATTACACAAAAATTATAGCGAAATGCTGTGAATACAATGAGCGATCTTAAAACACAGAGCGATTTCTTCCAGACGACTTTGAATGGAATTTATAAACCAAAACTTGTGCATGGGCAGTGAAGTGTAATACAATAATAAGTATTGGAACAATATTTCAATAGGTACGTGATGTACAACAATACCTACCTTTCTTGACTATTTACAGTATGCATATAATAATAGCACACCTACGTACATTATGTAAGTACATACATTCGTTATATTACACTCAAGAGAACATTTTACATCAAGAACAAAATGGTTATGGTGAAGATTTTTAAAACGTAAAGTTGTTACAGAGTTACATTACAGCCAAGGACTAAAAGTATATGTAGCTATTAATCTTTTTACTATGATACTAGCACGTACCTTTACGAGATGGTGCTCTCAGCAAAATTTTATTTCCGTGTCGAAAACCCTTCACGCAGTCGTGAATAATTCATAGTGGAGAGCTGCCCACTTAAAACGAGCAATCTGTCGCCGAAACTCATAAAACTGTGTTGCGGTTTTGTGTACTGTCGAACTATGGGTTTGGCGAGCTAGTAAACAGAACATCATGGTGTTTTCCGACTGTGAAAAGAAGTGGAAACTTCATAAAACTGTTACCGGAATGAATTGTTACCTATTGAACAGGCTTCTAAATTAAGGCCCTTACTCAGGGTAAAAAGTTGAGCTTACAAATGACCACTTCACTTAGGGCACCTCCTGTGGAGTTCGCACCTTGGCTATTAGACTTTAGACATCGTCCTCTTCTTGACGATCTCAAGTAAGATATTAGAAAAATGTTTTTCTTTAAGTGGTGATATCTCAAATAAAGAAGTGAAACCAGCATCAAGCTTCAAATACCTACAAAGAGGTTGTAGCAGAACAATGAGGTATCGCCATTTTAAAATTTTGGACCATAAAAAACCAAACATTATCATGGAAACTGTAGCGAGTGCTCCAGTCGACGTTAGTCATAAGTATTCTTCTCGCATATCTCAGAATTGACAGAATTTTACTGGCATTTGTTACAAGTCTCGTCCGAATGTACGAGACTACGTCCTTATTATCCTGTCATATATTACAAGAATGCTGAATTCTCAAGTTTAACGAACCATTAAATTTAATCTACGCTATTCACTCTACTATGCACAACAAAACAGTCGATAAGTAAAAGCCTATGTTTAAAATAAACGCAGGTTGCAACAGTAACGGCCGGATAGTCTTGTATAGACAGAGTTTAGGTCGTATATTTGCGCTCCCCCATTCATACGACGGGGCTGTCCATTAGACAAATAGATTAGCTTTAGTACACGAACGTGACTGATGCGGTCGTTGTATGCAGGGGATTGTTGTGTGCCTATCAACGACATCTAGATCTACATATCTTTTTGTTTACCTTATCATTCGTGTTTGAGATGCCGTAGATCATTTTAGTTTCAAATCCGCTAATAATATTTCAATACTGGGGTTGTGGATGCAATCGCATTAATATACCGCGAATGTATTTCAGGACAGAAACAGAAACGATGTTTTTTAGCCAGTAAAGGCGCATTTGCACAATACCTTTGAACATACCAAAGCAATTATAAAATTGTGTTCAATAAACTAAAGGTTTGTTTACATTATACCAAATGTATTGTTTTTTTTTTATTCCATTCAAGTCAAATATTGCTTTAACCAAATGTATTTGCATCACCTCTCCACCGAAATGGTAAAGCAATTAGATGATTTAAAAAATATATAAGAATTTGAGTTCCGGATACAAAAGTATTTTTTTTCTTTTTTTTATAATAGATAATTCAAACGCAGAATGGTAAGATAAATATCTAATAATATATATAATCTAAATACACATAAATGAACAACGCAGTTTTGTTAATGCTTTACCAAATAATAAGCCATTTTTTAAACAATACGAAACAAAAGAACTTTGTTTTAAAATATTCAGCTACTTTTACAAACCTTTGAAATACAAATGGCGACTATTAAAATTCGTAAATATTCTACACTGCGAGACCATAATTCATTTGTGATTTAATTAACTTTACCCTGATGGATTTTAATTAAATTATTAATTAGATATTCTTTGAAAATTTCAAACGTTATCTTTATTTGGACTGCACGGTTGGCGCGGTGGCTGGGCAACTGGCTGCTGCGCAACGTGTCGCGGGTTCGATTCCCGCACGGAACAACTCTTTGTGTGATCCACAGATTGTTGTTCCGGGTCTGGGTGTGATATGTGCATGTGAATTTGTATGTTTGTAAACGCACCCACGACACAGGAGAAAATCCTATTGTGGGGCAACGTTTTTTAAAAAAAAAAAAAAAAAAAAAAAAAAAAAAAAAAAAAAAAAAAAAAAAAAAAAAAAAAAAAAAAAAAAAAAAAAAAAAAAAAAAAAAAAAAAAAAAAAAAAAAAAAAAATATTTTAGCATCGACCCCGAACGATAACGTTGATCGTAAATAATATTTTTATTATTTACGACGCGAAATGAATGTAAAAAATATGATTGCTATAAATAAGTGAATGGTATATATTCTCGTTTAATGGAAAAGGGAACAGATAGATCTTTATTCGATTTCTTCAATCTGAATGGTCCATATTTCCTTCGGTTCTGCGAAAAACATCCGTATTTTTTTCATTTGAAAAGAAATTTTGAGTAATGGTGTATTTTGTCAGAGACTTGCGATGATATTCAAATTATTATTACTCCTGTTTGTATCAAGAATACCATAGTCACCGGTGTAAGCTCAGATTTTACTGGTCGACAAATAGAAACAAACACAAAAAACCGGCGTAAAACAACCAAAGCGTCGTGTTTTGCCATGTGAGTGAGGTTACTGGAACCCAATGCTTCACTTCCCCAATCCCAAAATCTCCAAAATCCCCAAAATTGCATTGTCGAGGAGCAACGCACTCGTAACTCCTCCGCTGTTGCGGGTGTCCATGGGTGGCGCTGATAACTTACCACCAGGTAATCCGTTTACAAATTTTCCGACCTATTCCAGAATATTTGATTTTGCCTTATCCTATCAAGGCACTGTATTAAATACCAGACTGTGATACAACATTAGGTTTAACCTGTAATGATAGATGTAAGTGTGATTAATAATAAATAAATAAATAACAAAAGAAAACACCCAATAAAACTTTACTCAATATTTCATGCCCAATCACAATCACTTGACCAAATGACCGAAAAAAGTCGTCAGTGAAAAAATAATAAATAAATATACATAGACAAGGAAAAGAGTACGAGGCAATAAATATCATCACAAAAGGCTGTCGTATTAAGTTAAACAAACGTTCTTTGTGCCCGCGGCCATCTTTGTGGTGGTTCAAGAGGCTCGATTGCGACCCCGATATTCAACACCTTTTATACTCCTGACAGGTAACTTGCTTCAAACGAGGACATCCTGTATCTACTTTTAAGTCAATAGCCTTGAAACTGAAATTCAATCGCGAATTTTTTTAAATTTTCTCTTTGATCTTTTTAAGATTTTCAATGAGTGGTTTTCTGGTGTTTGAAGTAATATGTCGGTAAGTACTATAGGTATTTGTATTTTGTAGTTAGATACCTAGTCGATATAATGTCGAAAGCTATTGCTTTGGTCCTCATCAGCTTTTGTAGTTATTCATAGATGTATTTTCTTATGTTTTCTTAATCTTTTACAAAGTTACAAAGGCGAATAAATTAATCCACATGCTATAATTGTTGCTCGTGCCAAAATCAATGATTTATCCAAAGAAAATGAAGAAAAAAATGTATAAAACAAATTGGCAGGGGCCATGGGAGAGCGCGGAATGACGACATTTGCAGCGGGTCCATTTAGCGGGATGGTTTTATTATGAAAATCGGTCCACTAGGGACCCGGCGACTGGCGCCCACAGACCCAACCCCCGCTTATCAACTAAAACATCAAAAATAAGGTTTGAAAGCTGAAACTTAATCATATTTTAAATCGAATTCATTAAATATGGTTGGCAGAATTATTTTCTCATTTTTGTGTATTAATAAATCGTGAGACAAAATTTATGAAAAATAACGGTTTACTCAAATGAAATGATGATTGCGCAGCGAACTGTCACGTCGCACGCTGCTCATCATCGTTGTAACTTGAAACTAGTCGAGCTTCCATCAATATGAAAACCCTTATTTACAGCCTCACTTTAAAAAATTCGCTGCGTATAAAACAAATGGTTTTATACCCTAAAAATTGCAAGTAAAATAATATTTAATAATTGTAAGTAAAACAGACAAAAAAAGTAAAACACAAACAACTGTTAATAAGCATATCAGCGTAAAATTAAAAAAAACCAACGTAAAACAAAGGAGACACGATTATTTTTCGAAGTCCGGCATACCGTCACTAAAAAAAAATAATGACCACAGATATCAAAATTAATATTTCATTTTCGTTCCCTCAACGAAAATTAAATAATTGAAGTAATCCTGACTTGCAGTTTCAAGCATTGTATTTAATCAACTATGTCAAACGAGGAGGTTTTAATTAATTTCATAACGCAATATTACGAAACGTGTCGCGCAAATGACGAAAAAGAGGTTAATTAAGTGAAAAAAAAAGTAATTTTGTTTACTATGGTCAAGCGAAGCTTACTACTCGAGTAAAGTACTACGGCTTGGGTTATTAATTAGACTTAATAACTTGGCTATTTATAACTTGAGTTTTGTTTATTTTATACCAACTTACTGATTACTTTGTGGTGTGCTTGATTAATGCTTTTTTTGTAATTAAAACTGTTTTGTTTTATCTTTAATGTAAAAAAATAGACAAGTAAGTTATTCGATTTTTCAAAGATTGGAATGTTATCAGGAATTCATGCTATTAGAGATTTTTTTTTCTGATAGATAACTAGATAGGGAAAAAAGTATTATACTGGTATTGCATTCCAAAATGATTGATGATGTATTCTCTCATATTTCCCTTATATGTTAGTATAATATTATATTATTTCAGTTGTCCGAAGTGTACTGAAATCTTCTGTGATTCACTAAATAATTTTATTAATTTAGATAGATTCGGAAAACTAATGTAGCGGGAACTTTCATTCCACCTAGACAATTCTGACGAATATTCAGAAACTTTACACTTCCACAACAGACATTATAACGTCATTGCGTCACAGCACAACAATCCCACCAATAGCAAAGTTATTCTGCACCCACACTTACTATTTGCATACTCTGATTGGCTGGTGGTGGTCGTAAAATGAACACCGAAGTGTGGTCATCCAAGCCTTTGTGTGCCGCGGCATAAAAGATTCAAAAACTTCAAAGGCCCCTGAATTTCTCTTCTAACCTAAACTTATATCTCTGCTCGACCTACTTTTCAAGAATTCTAGGCTTGATTTTAATATTTTTGCAGATATTCTTGGTACCTACGAAGTTAGTCTCTATCTTTATTATGCTTTTATAAATTTAAATGTCGATGTAGTTGGGTAATATCTGCTTTCTTAATAAGATAAGAAGTGATAGTTAATTAAAAAGGGATCTATTTGTAGCATAAAACAAGGATGCTTTTTCTGTCTCTATGTATGCTTGTTTTCTTTTATTAGATACAGTGATTGCAGAGGACAATTTATATGAATAACATCCTTAGATAACATCCATTAACTAGTAGAGAAATGAATATGGTATCAACATTGCAAGCTTGCAAAGCCGGGCGGGTCATCTGTATATACATATAATTATGTAAGTTAGTATAATAAGATAACAAAAGGATTGATATTTCCATAAACTGTTTGTGAAAGCGTTTTACTGTCCAAACGTTTTTTACTTTTTGGTTATGTTAGTTATTTCGTCACAATTTTCAATTCCACTCCGTCATAATTTACCAAAAAGTTCCAAGTAATTATTGTAAGTTGACCTTTACCTTATGTGTCAAAGTCAAAGTTCCATTGAACAAAACTTCAGTATTATCATATTTGTATACCTTTCCATCACATCATCAGTCCGTCACAGCAAAGTCTTCTTCTCACACTGAGAAGGTTTGAGCATTAATTTTCACGCTTACTCATGGTAAATTGTTGATTTCAAACTTATATTTAGAAACCATAAGTCCAGTTTTTCTTCACCGCATCAGTCAGTCAGTGGTGTCTAAATTATTTGAGTACATTGGTAGTTGCCAGCCTTTGAAACTGAACCCTCATGTAATAGGTGGCCTTAACCTCCCATCACGATTTTCTATACTTTCTATATTATACCTTATCTAAACAAAACAGAATGTAGATTTAACAAACCTAGTAACAAAATGAATAAACAAATATTCCCAAGAATAGACGGAGATATGCATAATATTATTATGATAATACAAACTTTGTTACTGGAACGAAACGTAGAATTTCTAACTTAGACCAAACTACGCACAGATATTCTAGCAAAATTGTATAAATTATTCTCCAAATTTTATAACAAAGAATAAGTTTCTTTGACCTTGTTTAGATTTTTAACTAATTAGATTGAAACTTGGGAAAAAGAATTATGAAAAAAGGCCTTATTCCCTGGCCGCATAAGACCAGTTGGCGATGGTTTTTAATCATTTTGTTAAAATCAAAAGAAGAAAATTGCAAGGCTGGTTTCTTTTTACACAAATATAATTGTTTTGCGGTCCGTCTTAGTTCAACCTGAGTCTTATTTTATGCGGTTGCTACTTATCGAAGTGTTGGATAGAGATGGATATACTTTTTACTTTTTTTAAGAACAAGACAAGGTACTATTATATTTTTTCTTAATCTATCATCTCTTCATTTCGTAGAGACCAAATCAAATGTTTTCACAAAAACGAACACCATAAAACAATCACGTATTGGCGGGACGATTTCAGTCTTATACTGCATGTTTGAATATTACAACTAAATCAAAGTGTGTCATGTTTGTTATGATGAAATGTTGATGACCAGTAAAAAAACAACAACTTATCTACGTGTAAACTGCCAAGAAACTGTATTGGCCGAATGGTGAAAAGTGAGAGTTACAATAATGTTTAATAGCTAACACCACGCTAATCATGTGAAGGAGGAAAGGCATGACATTATATTATATCCTATAAATATGTTTTTTTATGTAATAGGTCGGCAAACGAGCTGACGGATTACCTGATGGTAAGCAATCAGCGCTGCTCATGGACACCCGCAGCGGAGGAGTTACGAGTGCGTTGCCGACTTTTAGGGATTAGTGTTTTGGAGATTAAGGGATTGGGGTGGGGTCGGGGGAGGGGAAAGATTGGGCCTCCGGTAATCTCACTCACACGGCGAAACAGAACGCTGTGGTATAAGGTATTAGGTACCTAAAGTAACCGAGAAAAGTGGAAACAGTTTAATTTATTTCTTATCATCAAATCTATCTAAATATCTTCTGATTTATTATATTGCGAGATCGAATATTAACTAATCAGAAGATACAACAGAGATTACTGTACAACAGTAAATGCAGCAGGAAAGCGAATGCAAGCTGTGTGTGGTGGCGTGGCTAAACTCTTTGCATAAATCACTATACCGCATCGAGTACGAGTAACTTTGTTCATTAATAGCCCACTGAAGCTAGGAATATTGCCAAGATTATACCGTCGCTGTCCCAGATGGACCTGACTTAATTACCGTGTTAAGAATCGTAGGTCGTGGTAGCCCGTAGGTTGAGGCGCCCGCTTTCCATGCCAGAGGGTACGAATAAAAAACCTAGACAATTGCAAAATTATAAAAGTAATTGCTGATACTTTTGAATTAGGAAGGGAACTACGAGGCGGCCTAATATGGCAGGATGAGGCTGTGAGTGGCTGATTAATTAAATTGGATAACAATCCTAACCAATAGCGAGCATAATCTTATAACCAAAAATTGAGCGATGTTACTATAATATAATTTATTGTAAGTAGGTACTCTTGATTTGAAATAATTAGTCTCAAATTTAATTTATATATTTGAATGCTGGTATGTACCAATGGGACTTTATCAGAGTTGTTTGTATTTACTATGTTTATTCAGACACCACACATATGGTGAAGAAAACAACGTGAGGAAACCTGGACTAATACTTTTAATCATAGTTTGAAATCCGCCTCGACCAGGCGTTTTAGGCCTCTGTGTGAGAAAAGAGGCCATTGCTCAGCTGTGGGGACTTATAGACTGACGATGATGATGATGTTAAGAATCACACAAAACACAAGAATTCTTCTGTCATAAATAAATTACGCCCTGATCTGGTAACAATTTGTGGATCATGCAAACAACCGTGCAGCCAGTAATTTCTTCTTGAAATGAGTCATTTCAAGAAGAAATTACTGGCTGCACGGTTTCATTCATTTCAAATGACCCTCGCCCTGGCCGGGGTCAGAGAGTGTGTCAGATTAGACCAAATGCAAAAATCAAATTTATTATTTAGGTATTTAGCTTTATGTAGAAGACAGATACACATATCGCGGGTTAAATAGAAAAAAGGCCTAACTCAAAAATGAGGATATTCCAAAATTGAACCTTATTATTGAAGCATAATTTTTAAGATTGAAATACTTTATCTTTTGAGTTAGGTCTCTTTTCTGTTTAACAAGCGATATTATCATAGAAATATCATATCATTTCATATCATAACCTCACCTCAAATCCAACGAAATGTAAATTTAGTTAGATTTCCATATTACGTATCTACATTTACAGAATACTAGAATATTAGATTTTCAATTATTTAGTTCAGTGGACACATTATTCGTGACACACATCCCAGCTGTGTCGTCAGTCGTTACGCGTCGGTGTGATGCACGGCTATTTGTAGTGAGCTTCCCCCGAGTGTCTCGTTAACTCAACACTCGCGTCGAGACCGATTTCACACCGTCTACACAATTTATACGCGTCGTTTGGTAATTTTAACACAAAAATCTTGTTTATTTACTTTAGATGTATGTTATAGGCCATTTTAGGTATTGATGTCTCAAGGACGATTAAATTGACGTGGTTATGCCTTATGGTTGAACATCGATTAGTATGAAAGGGTTCGTCATTATTTTTCTACCTTGATATTTAATTAGTAAACTAATTTAATTAGTAAACTAGTTTAAGAAACATATTTTAATTTTTAAGTTACTATGTCGAATTAGGTTAAGTAAGTTACCTGTAATGGCAAAGTAATAAGTAGAAATAAATAAATAAATAAATAAATAATTGAATATCAAAAGACTAATTAGTCCTTCGGTTAGAAAATATAAATAAATGTAATGTTTTGAATGAAGCTAATGTAATTATCTATATCTATACTAATATTATAAAGAGGTACAATTTGTAAGTTTGTAAAGTTGAAGGTTTGTATGTAGGGGGTAATCTTTGGAACAACTGGTCGGATTCCCGAAATTCTTTCAATCATTGATAGCTACAATATTCCCGAGTGCTACCTGCAGACTACAAAACATCACGCTACAATCAAATGGAGCCGAACAGTGAGTGGAACCGCGCGGGTGTAACTATTTTGAATATTATGAAAATAAAACAATAGATATCATAAAAGAGAGCCATGTGAGCCACCCCAAATCGGCTGGCTTGACCGGAGTGATGACACGACCTTACAGAAAACCAGCGTGAAACAACCACAGCGTTATGTTTCTCTCTCGCTCTTCAATCCTAAAATCTCCAAACCCTAATTCTCAAAAGTCCGGCAACGCACTTACAACTCTGGTTTTATGGGGGTCCATGGGTGTCCCTGAATGCTTGCCATCAGGTAAGGAAGGTAGTCTTCTAGTTTGCTATTATATAAAACCATTTCAATTGTCAACACTAACACAAGATAAATCTTAAAAAAGAATTACAAAACGATAATAAAGATATTCTAAACGGCCGACCGGCCGGTTCGGATCAAAGAAAGTGAATTTTTATTGACATTTAGACACGGCACTAACAAGTATGTCTCAAAGGATAGTAATGGGGATTCCGGACGTATATCATCTTTGATATGTGTCGTAAATAAATCATTTATCAACAGTGTATTATTTTCGATTGTACTTTTTGCCAGTAATTTGTTTTGGATTGCGTCGGATACCACCATCCCTGCTCTTCACATGGGTATTATAAAAGCCTGCTAAATAACTATTCAGTTAATAAAAGCAGAGCAACTCTACTGTCTGCTTGTATCTTATAAGCCTCAAGCTTTTATATTGCGGTCTCTAACCTGTCTGCTTAGCGTGGTAATAAAGGAGAGACACTTTTTGTGTGAGTGGTGGCTTGTAATTCTTTTTCAAACCATAGTTTTGGAGAACTAAACTCAGTGTTGTTTGGTGTTTAAAATCATTGTTTTGTATAAATAAAATTTATGATTTTGGGCTCAGTTGTTGGCATAGGTATATAAAAAAGCAGTAGTTAATACAGTACCTTCTTCCGTATAACTTATAATGAGGTTACTAAGTAAATCAGTAAACAAATCAATTAATTCACTTCCAATTCAGACATTTTTTATGTATACAGATCTCATCACAGATGGTCAATGAAATAGGTTTATAAACTAGTCTTATCTCCGAAAAGTAAAGCCGGTAACAAGAGATTTGTAATTAATTTAGGAAGGTACTGAAGTATAATTTCAGACAGTAGGTAGACCTGTTTGGAATATGAAAGTCCATCTTATTATATTCTAGTAGGCTTTTACTTAATTAATTATTGTGGCACACTAATGTTCGCACATTTAATATAATAAATGAAGTGTCGCTTCAGTTTAATTGCTTTTTCTTCTACGACAGCCATAAATCGTTGACTTTATCTATGGCAGATGAACAATAGCAAAAACAAAAACATTAAATTCCTCCTTCGCGAACCCAGTAAAAAGTTAGCCGACGTCAAAAAAAATGCTTTCTTCCAGCGCAGCGTACCTTTATAAAAAGTTATAAAATATAAAACTCAACTTTTTTAAGTATGAAATAGTAAAAAATATCATCCAAGAATACCAACGGAGACTCGTTTGTTGAATTTAAATAATTTTATTCCACGGTTGATTAAGCAAAGTTGTATTTTTTTTTTTTTGTTTCTTTTCCTTTTGTTAGTTAAGCAGTGTTCCAACTACGTTGGGAGCATGACAAATGGCAGTAAAATTTTTACAGTGACTTTATTATAAGTACAACTTAACACGTTGTAGTGTTTGGTGTGGTAGAAATGACACGTGAACTAAAGTGGTGTGGGATAAGTAAGACATATCGTCGCTCGTCGAACACAAATTTGAATTATCACCGTGGGTAAACACAAAGTTTACTTCGCCGCATTATCGGACGTTAATGCTCTTTAACGATTGATCCGACTAATTGGAGCCGCGGGGACAGTTAGTATAATAATCTCCGTAAGTGTCCCATTTGCTCCAGTTGACTCAGCTAGAATAATAAGTTTTCCTCAACAACTGATAAAGTCTGAAGAATAATCCAACAAACTTAGTTCTCAGGAAACTTCCATCCGCAGATTTTCCTGCGCACTCAACTAGGTAGTTTATTAGATTCTATTTGTTAATTAAATACTAAGATGTTTCTCTTGGATGCACAGCTTCAGGTATTTAGTGAAGTTGCATGGTATTGTGTGAGAGCAAAGTTCCCACGCGTCACGACCACGTCGCGTCAGGGGGGAACTCAACGAAACTTGCCGAAGTTTGACGAAGTTTGACGAAGTTTCGCGATCTTGGCAACTCTACCAATCACTCGGTGTATCGCCTGATTGATACCTAATAAAATATTATTGCCTCATATTGTTTCTTTGTTTTCCTTGTTCCGTTATTGAAGGTATATGACGTGGTACTAAAATATGTCCAAGTTGGACGTGTTGGCGTTTATTTGGATAATTATTCGAAGTTAGTTATAGCTGGCAAGGTGAACAACTTTTCTAGTTACTTATAATTGTGTTTCATACTATATTGTACTTTCGAAGTTTGTTAATAAGTTTTAGATATTTGTACATATAGTGGACTTGCGTTCTTTTATCATCATCATCATCATCATCAGCCTGGCTGGACATAGCCCTCCCTAATTGCACGCCACTGAGCTCGATGTTCAGCTCTTTCTATCCAACCACTGCCAGCCACCCTGCGGTTGTCGTCAGTCCACCTAGCTGGAGGGCGCCCTACACTACATTTGCCTAGACGTGGTCTCCCCAACCGATAACCCCAACGGTTATCGGTTCTTCGATAGATGTGACCTGCCCACCTGCGCATTCTTTTATGTATACAAGTCTATTCTTTAATCTACTCTAGAATATATAAGGATTAAGCGAATTGTAAATTTGATTAAAATTACAACCACGTAGAAACAACATATTTTTTGTATATTAAACATACGTTTCCTTATTTACTAGAGTTCTTACGAGTATGTTGAAAACTATATCTGTATATATTCTCATACAGTTAACTTCGCAGCTATACAGAATGGACGTAAGTTCTCACTAACTAAACCTATACAATTTAAACTTATGCTCCGGCAGCGTTGATTTTCTACTTCTGCAATAGTAGTTATGCACGGGTACTAGGTCAGACTTATATCCGAGGCTTGGATTCATAAGTTATACTAAATCGTATTTTTTTATTTTAGACCTACATATAATAACTTCATGGTTGGGGCAGTGACTCAATAAACAAAGAGAACTTTGTGATGTTGTTCTGTGTCGGACTGTGATTCGAGGATTTTTATATCTATTTTTTTTTATGTAATAGATCGGTAAACGAGCAGTGGTGGCAGATGGTAAGTAATCAGCGCCGCCCATGGACACCCGCAACGGCGGAGTTACGAGTGCGTTGCCGACCTTTTAGGGATTAAGGATTTGGAGATTTAGGGATTGAGGAGGGATTGGGGGTCGGGAAGGATTGGGTCCGGTAGCCTCACTCACAAGGCGAAACACAACGCTGTGGTTGTTTCACGCAGGTTTTCTGTGAGGCCGTGGTATCACTCCGGTTGAGCCGACCCATTCGTGCCGAAGCATGGCTCTCCCACATTTTAATTCGTAGATGCGTAAGAGAAAATAAGTGTTTCTTTTGAGGTGGAACACTCATCCAATGGTTTTGGATGAGAATCAGCATCTTACTGACTGAAAACATCTCTTCTTTTCTTCTGACTTTCTTACTGACTCCTTCTCCTGCGCCGAGCTGAGCCCGAGATGGAGAAAACATTAGGGTTAGGCAGCGTTTTAAAAAACTTACATCATTTGTTATTGACTTTGTAATCATGATGGATGTTAGTAATGAAACGTGTTAAACCTAGGAGTCTCTCGCGAGCTGTCCACGAATGTTTGAATCTACCCGAATTCATAGTATTTTTTTTTTAATGGGCTGACTCGGGTATGTGGTAAAAATAACCTTGATAGTGGGTGGCCCCTTCGGACAACAATTGACATGACTTTATTTGATATGAGAACTCACTAGCAATATATTCGGGTGTAGGTGTAACTTTAATCAACAGAACAATTAGAATAAAGAGCACTGAAATTTAAAGGTCAACTTTCAGTTTCAGAAATTAACAAAGTTGCTACGTACTTATAATACCCTCCCACTAGTTTTCAGTAGATACTGAAATGTCAACGTGCACTTTAATTACGAACAATTCTCATGGAAAATTTACGATTTATTTGACTATTATATATATGTTATATTCGTTTATTCGATGATTTACTCGTTTAGTGCAACACCGAAGGAGTTACGAGTGCGTTGCCGGCCTTTTAGGGAAAAAGTTTCTGATATTAAGCATTGGGAAGGAATGGGGGGAGGAGGAGAAATAGGGCCTCCAGTAACCTCACTCACACGGCGAAACACAACGCTGTGGTTGTTTCACACCGGTTTTCTGTGAGGCTGTCGTAGCACTCATTTGTGCCGAGGCCTGGCTCACCATACTTGTTTAATGTGTTAAATCGTTTCAGCAACATTTCTTAGATTGATTTCAATAACACATTTTTTTTCTGTTTTCTTGAACGCTAATATTATAAAGGGGTACAATTTGTTAGTTTGTATATTTGTAAGTTTGTAAGGTTGTAAGTTTGTATGTAGGGGGTAACTTACGGAAACGCTGGTCGGATTGACAAAATTCTTTCACCGATCATGATTAACTGGCAATGTTTCTAAGAGCTATAGGCTATAAACTATCACGCTTCGATTGAATGGAGCCGAGCAACGGGTGAAACCGCGCGAGAGAAGCTAGTTAATTATATTATTATTTGCATCATTGCCGTAAAAGGCATGCCTTTAAAATATTACCCATTCGTAATTAAAACTACATTCTATTATTATTACAGCTATTATGTAAGCTTATTAGAAGTCATCAACCTCTGAAATGCACATAAAATTACTCAACACGTCACTATCGAATTAATTAAAGCCGCTCAAAGCACGCAGTCCTTTCGTCAAACTCACCAAACACTTGATTTTATGCAGAAAATGCATTTTCATTGCGCTGCATTTAATTAGTTTGCAACACAACAATGCTGTGAACGTCTGCTCTTTCACTCTTTGAGCAAAAAGAACAAAACATTTCACTCGGCTACCTTTCATTTATTTCAAAGAAAAACCAACCAAGGAATATTAAAAACATCTTTGTTTTTATTATTACCTTTCATTTCGTTTCGAGTGTTTCTCTTTATGTAATAAGTCGGCAATCGAGCTGATGGTAAGCTAACGGCGTCGCCCATGGACACCGCATCGCCAGCGGTGTTACGAGTGCGTTGCCGGCCTTTTGGGGATTAGGGTTTCAGAAATTTATTATATTTTATTATTATATTTTATTTATATTTAATTTATTATTTATATTTTGTAGCATGTGTTTTTTTTTCCTTGTTTTTATCAAAAAGATGCACCTGCCACTCCTATTTCTCCACCACCCAAAGGTAGACTGGCAGAGAACGCCTAAGGCGTTAAGTCCGCCATTGTACGTTGTGCAAGAAGTGTAAAATAAATAAATAAATTTAGGGATTGAGGAGGGATGGATTGGAGATTGGGACTTCGTTAACCTCACTCATACGGCGAAATACAACGCCGTAGTTGTTCCACGCTAGTTTTTTATGAGGCTGATCGACCCATTCCTGCCAATTAAATTTTCAATCGTACTGTAAAGTAATAACGCACGTGCCAAAAGTTTACTGGGATTTGTTGGGATAATTTAAAAAGAATAATAAGAACAGAAATTGTACATACACGATGAGATTGTACACAATACGTGAGATTGTAAACAGACCAAACAGAGGCATTTATTAATAAGAAGACTTAAAATGTTTCATACTTCCGTCTCCGGAAGAATCTTACAAATTTTTTATTTCATACCTTTGCTCGGAAATCAGTTATAGTCTCCGCATAAATCACTTATATTTTTATAATTAAAACAATTGTAATAAAACTCTAACTGGTTGCTAAAGTTTACAATAGTTATATTGGAAGAACACTTACATTGAGTTCTAGAGATACATATATTACTCACTACATGTAGGTAGACTATATCTACCACAAAATACGTCCGTCATCTATGCTGATCCCGAACAAAATAGGCCGAGTCCTCTATATAAATAGGATATTTTCATGATAAAACATAAAAATGTGAAATAATTTTATTTATATTTAGTTTTAGTGCTAAGAAATGCAAAAAGTATATTTTTTGTCATAAAAACGTAAGAGTATTTTTATATTTCTAATTTAAATTGACGTTTTATTATCTGTAAGTTTACCACGTGACCGAAAACACCGACCGCTATGATTTTCTCTGTATGACGTCAAAAGTACTAAAATTGTTATTAGCGTGTCAAGTAGAAATAATTATTTCCTAAGCATTTGCGGGATTCATTGCATATAGATGTATCCTGTAAAATGTATGACAAATAAGTGAATTTAAACGTAAAAACAGGACTCATTATTAGTTATTGTCATCATATTTGAGTACAATTGACGTCACAATATGGCGCTCGACGTTTTGGCGCCTTTTATGACAATATTTTTAATCCTTTTCCTTGATTTCAGGATAAATATTTTTTAAATAAAAATTACATTTGACTATCGCATTAAAAGGAACATTTTAATGAATATTTGGAAAAGTAGTAGGTATTCTCGACATCACATTTGTTCTAACAAGTGATGAACGAATACGTTTGACAAGACAAATGTCAATCAATCGATTCTCGACTAAAAATAATCGATGGTTATTTCATAGAATATCAAAACCCAACTCTCTCTTTAGAATATGAGATCAATAATAACTTTAGAAAAACATTTTTATCATGCGTCACTACGTATTTGTAAAACAAAGTCGCTTTCTCAGTCCCTAACCCTATGTATGCTTAAATCTTTAAAACTTCGTAACGGATTTGATGATTGATACAGTTCTTTTTATTAAATATAGTGATTGATAAGTAAGGTTTATTATATAATAACATCCATTAAATAGTGTAGAAATATAGTATTGTATATTGTACCCGAAGGCGGGGCGTGTCGCTAGTACATAATAAAACTTTTTCTGCAATATTTAACAGCACTTTATTTTGTAAACTACTATGTATTCTATGTGAAGGCCTTCTTACAAGCCTACAACCAATTTTCACAAACCATAAAGGTCGGTAAGTGTTGGGAGAGTGAATTTAAGTTTAATAAGTTCGCATTGCGCCTCCGTGCAGAGGGGCTAGCGCAAGTAATACAGATTAAAAATACAACAGCTCGATACTTATATATTGAGAATTTTAGTAGGCACGTGTAACACGTATTCGTCCGTAAATGGCCTAAGACGGGAAACGACCGCGTACGTTCGCAGATTTAAAATAAATGAAATTCTTTCGAACATTTTCATATCTGACAATAGCTAGGGGTTTCAAATGTATCGACGCTTCGTGCTGCTAAGTACTTATTTATTAACGTCTTATTTAAAATTACATGTGTCCTCAATTCTATAGAAATCTAGGCGGTTGACGTCGTGACTTCGCTCGAATGTTTTTCCTCGTATAGTGCACATTAGTTTATTAATACCACGCCTTTTGCTATAAAACAGACTTAATCTTCATACCACTATCGCAAACTTGAGGGGCGTGAAAAGACTAGTTACTTTGGTAACAAACTAGTTCAGGTTTTAGTAGCACTGGTCAGGCAGTGAGCATATCCCTAGTATTACTACGTTGAAAGGCGATCCGATAAGAGTCGTAAAGAGTCGCTAGATAGGTACTGCTCGTTTTCAACTGCAAGGTCTGGAAATAATTTTGTGAAGCAGATGATTAGCTTCGTACAATCAATACTTGTTATTGATAATTCCAATAAAATTTGAAATACACATTAATACTTTGCCTAAAGTATATATCACATTCTCAAACATAATGCTAAACAGAAGCATTTAAGATTGCGAGACTAATAAATTTACACTAAAGCTAAACTTTCCAGAATAGTTACCATAAACCTATAAATAAGTATCAAACAATAAGAAACTTAATGAAAAAGCAAATAAGAATGAATTTTAAAGCTCAATAACTGTTTGCTGACGGTTAAGAAATCATTTGCAGCTGCATAAATTATTGCGGCGAGCGTACAATGAACGTCGCACGCCTCGCACCATCGCGTCGCTTCTACGCAAATATTTACTCACTTCTTCGTTTTATTTTTCAATGAATTGAAACATAAACTATTATATTACTTATTGAAAAAATTAAATAAAGAATGAGATTTTGCTGTTGTCTTGCTGACTACTGAATTTAAGGTATTTAGATTGATTCATGCGCCACCCGACCAGAACCAGACCCAGACCGAGAGGGCTGATGCTCAGCCGGGGTTCTGGGTCAAACGGAGAAAGAGATGCCATTTAATGATATTCTCCACTCCAAAAAGGGTTGACTCATGGAATGAACAACAAAATTTTTAAATTGACATTTTTAACGGTTTTCCCTTGTTTCTTTTATTGCGATTATAATTTCTATCGACGTGTAAAAATACGGTTTTTAAGGCAACGAACAAAATAAAAATTTGTTTCATTTTTTTAACGTTTTATTGTATAAAAACATTGATATTGTAAACGAGTTCTTCTGTAAAAAGTAAAAGGTTATTTGTGCCTTATTTCCTATCAGCATATTATGTAAATTCAACCGTATATGATTATGACGTATGTCACACATATCTGGAATGTGAAAGCATTACAGTTGGAATATCACAACACGACGGAAACGTGGAAATTGTGGGCATGCATTTGTCACAAATCAATGTTTGACTTTGAATTTATTGGGAGTATTCTGCAAACCAACATATGTTAAATTTATTTGCTGACATTTCCTATCTAGAGTTTCGAAATGTTTTTTACAACTAGGTAATTGTGTTCTGTTATGTTATGGTAACAAATATTATTAAAAAAAAATGTTTCATTAAAATTTCAAAAAGGCTGGTAATGTAATCGTAACTCCTTTGGTGGGCCGGTGTCCATGAGCGACACCGATTGCTTGACATCAGGTTATCAGTCTGCTCGTTTGCCGACCTATCATATAAAAAATCATACTTCAGAAAAATAATCATTTGATGAATAAAATAAAATAGAAAAAAAATTCTGAATCTGCATCTGGATAGATAGCCTCATTACCTTTACCATACCATATTAGTTTGAATACAGTTGTAAAATAGCATTGAAAATAAACGAATGCCAGTACAAATTACCATTTCTTTTTTCTAATTTCTTTATATTTAATGACTAGCTACTCCCTCGCGGTTTGACCCGCTGCTTGGCTCCATTTAATCGTAGCGTGATGTTTTTAGCATTTCATCAGTTAAAGAATTTTGGTAATCCGACCAGCAGTTCCAAAGATTACCCCTTACATACAAACTTTTGAAACATACAAATTTCACCTCTAGTATAGATAAGAAACCATTACTACATTATTAAAAAAAACTACCCAAGTAGAAGCATATGGACAAACGTTCGTTCTTATATTCTAACAGGCGAGATGTATGTAGGTCTTCAATCAAAACGACTTTAGACTTCACAGTCCAGTGCTTGGAGCTTCGCACAGCTTCGCAGCGCAGCGTGATATCCCGCAGTATCTCAACCAACTTATTCCCAACAACTTAGAGTACTCTTCAACCATTTATTCGTGAACTTTAGATCGACCTACTATCCGAGTACTTTACCTAAACGATCCGTAGCCTTATTTAGGTCATACTCAACACGCTACCGTAGAAATATTTAAAGCTGTTAGCTTCATCACTTAAGGAATGCAATTTTAAAAATGTATTGTTTAATAGTTTTTAGGTTGCTACCAAAAATTATGGTGCTTATGTTATAGTAGCAGTTATGCAGTCTTTTAAGTGTTATAGATTCTTAAAACTCTGCATTGTATAATATACCTAGAAACCTAGATGAGAAATAGAAAATAAAAGTGAAAAAATACAATAATAATATTCATTATTATGAGTTGTATAACTACGTCGTCAGTTAAGTGAGTCGCACTCGGTCGCTGTCAGACGTTTTTACTTAAATGTGCATTTATTCTTGCTCATTGCTTGCCGCCATCTTGGCTTTGAAATATGACTTTAATTTCGTCTCTTGTGACCAAAACTTCACATGTATTGCGCGCTGACAAGAAAATCTGATATGAGAAATTGAAAAAAGTTGGCGCGAAACATTTATATTTCGAATGACTGGCTGAGATTGTGAGTACGTGTACAATTCGATATTCAAATAGAATTCGATTTTTAATTCGTTTTTTCATGCCGAAAAGTACATTTTTATTTTGGAGAAATCGGGTGTAAATTGAAGTTCGTAATCTTTACAAAAGTAAAAGAGTTGATCTAAATGCATCACATGTCAATTTGACGTAACCATGAAAATCTTCTCAAAAATGTTTTTTTAATCAATTTGTTTATATGTAAGTATATGGTTACTAAAGTAAAATTGTCTTGATCATATGCATCCTGTCTTTTTAGTGCTTGTATATAAGTATACTTAAATAATACCTATAATATAATATTGAACATTAAAATCAGTTCAGAAATAACTAAATTATCGGCGACGAAACATATTCCGTCGAATTAGTGAGAAATCTCCTCTTATTGGAAATCAGTAAAATACCGTATGTTCCTACTTTCGTTGGTACTCTTAATTTTTTTTAATAATGCTCTCGTAACTAAGCTTGACCGTTTGATATTAAATGTCCTTATCGACCTTAACTTCGTATACAAAACTGTCTACAACTTCAATAACTTTCAACAATTTTCCACTAAGGTCATATAAAGACAAAGTGTAGTAATAAAATAGTTAGGTATTCAAAAATTATTCGCATTGACAATTCAATACTGTCAAAAAATGAACTCTATTATTCTATGAACAACAGCTGTCTTCGCAAATGCTTTTAAAATCTACATTTCACTACAAAAGCAATTTGATTATCGCAGATATACTTACATTGTTCACAGTTTTTTTATCTGTCGCGACTAGACTAGACTAACATATTACAAATTCAATGACGCAAAGAAATGGGTGAACCACTGAAATAAAGAAAAAAGCTTGTATTGTAAATAATTGATTGAGTTTCTTTTGGAATGTAGGACAAAAAATATTAAAATGTTTATTCTTTGGTGTAGTGTTTTTGAAAGGTTTGTCATCAGGCTTTAGCTATGTGTTTATTAAAGAACATACATAATCTTATATTATTTCCAAAGGCACTATTCATAACTGTTTTATTGGTCGGGGGATGGAGCATCCAATCGAACCCAGGGGATCTGATGCAGTCCAGGTTCTGACTACACAACCAAAAAGGTTTTTTATGTTATAAGAGGAGTTACTACAAGTACGTTGCCGGGCTCTTGTGGGTTATAAGGATTAAAGATGGAGGGGGGAAGGACTGGGCCTCCGGTAACTTTCCAGCCGGCTATTCGTGCCGGCTTTCTGTGAGGCCGTAGTATCACTCCAATCAAGCCGGTCCATTCGTGCCGAAGCATGGCTCTCCCACACTTAATTGTTTCTTGGATTTTGTTCTCAATGAAAAAACTTAATTATACACTTACTGATGTGAGATACTGTATACACTTAGACATTGAAGTAGTATTTTTATATTATTTTCTAACATACGAAAAAGAATCACATTTCTGTTTCGAAGAAAATGTCGCAACATTTCGCCATCAATAACGGTTACGTTCAAGATAATCCAGATATATTTGCAGTGATGATAATATGGCAGGAGTGGTGCAGTTGCAGTCACGTCTCGTTCTGCTGCAAAGCGCTTTAATATTGCATCGATGCCGACAACAGCTTGGACGGACGCCACTAGAATATACTCAGTGGACCCTCTGTAATGTCAAATATTATTATGTTACATATTTATTTGCTCTTCGGGAAAGTGAGGAAGAAAACTGTGTTATTTCATTTATTATTATTATTAAAAGGGATGATAACAGGGTATGAAATTCTAAATTCTTATTAGTCTATTGGCAAGATAGAAGTATATTTGATACGTATTTTGCTTATATTATAAAATAAAATTTAAGCTCGCTACGTCACAGCTCTGCATAAAAAGTCAACAGGATTTTGATCCCGTGAGGAAAGAAAGGAACAAATATATTTCACCTTAGATTTATAGTTCTTAATAAATCTAGGGTAATAAGTCACCATCTCTTTTGTCCGCGGTTATGGAATGTTTTAAGTTACAGTGATTGGTCTTCGAAATATTTAGGAAGCTCCAGGGTGAAATTTTACTTGACTTTTCTACTTATTTTTTCGTGATCCCGTGTGTGATACCTACTGTGAACGAAAACATAGTCGTTACAAGTAGAATAATAGTAGTAGTAGTAGTAAGTGATAATTAAACACATTTCTTCTCAAATCTATACCACACAACACCGTCGAATTGTATTCTAAGTAGTGGGTACTCAGAAAATATTCGGCAGTGTGGATTGCCAGGATTGATTACTTTGTTATAAAATATGTAATGTACCGATTACCTATATTGTGTGAGATGAACAGAACTGTGAACAATCTCACGCATACCTGAGAGGTTTAAGTTACGTTAAATCAGATAAAAGCATGGAAACATAATTTTTGATCATTAAATAACAAGAATACATTTTAGTTACATATGCCATGAATTTCAAATAATGATGATTTCAAATCGAAAAGTCACGTACAATTCCAGAACGGTTACAACATGGCGCCGAGCGATGTAGCAATGACATCGACACCTGATCTTTACGCGTAGCACGACACTGCCATGAATGTGATTCTGAGAAGAATTTAAACCTTATACAACATGAAATATAGGTACATTTCAAAAATTCCTATTCCGTACTTTGTTAGAAATAAATAGTAGGAAGGAAAATTTTATATTCTTTTTCAATATTTATACGCATTTTCATTTGAGCCGTCGAAAGCCGTTTGAAATACATTTTAATCGTTTTAACAAATTCCACATAAGGAAGAGGTTCGAAATTCAAACGATTTTTTTTAAGTTTAAAAACAGAATTACCAAACTTGGTCGCGCAAATTAATTCAAGATTTAAAATTCACATTATTTATTTTCCGTTTAGCTCCAGTCTAATTGTTCGAGTTTCAGTTATTGTTTACATAATGTGTAAACGCCAAGGTGTTGTGTGGTGGCCCGATTTGAGGAGCCGCGCTTCTCATGCCTAACTAATACCAATATGTCCTTTTTAAGAGTCATATATGTAATTCCTAAGATTATTTAAACACTATTACTTAGCAAACTGTAAAAGATTTTTTAAAGTTTTCTTACAAATTGCCCTTAAGCGTGGTTATGGATGCTCATTCCTTCTGAGGAAAGGTCTTTGTTCAGCCTTATAGGCTAATGACGATAAATAAATAAAGATATTTCATAAATACAAAATTTCATTATATACCTGTATCAAGTACATAAGCCGTGTATTAAACGTCCGAACATTGGACAATACAAAACGTGTAGTTATTTAATTGGATTCCAAGCTAATCATTGGCAAACTAATTAATGGATGTCAACTACAGAATTTAACAACCATGTTTACAATGCATCGAGTCGTATGTATGTCCGCCATTCGTGTTATTTATCCTGCATCTAGTTGTTACACATTAATTACTTTTATAAATACAGAGATACGGTTCACATTTCATTGTATGAATGATAATCTTTTTTCTCTCTGTTACTACTATTTTATTTTTATTTACATCAGGGATTTATGTTCGTTTAATCGTGATATGGATACTATGTTTGTATGTAAAATAAACACATCAATGTTATCGGGGATTACACCAATTTTACTGGTAAATCGAAAGCAATGTGTAGGCGCACACAACGCTGTGGGTTGTTTCACGCCGGTATTCTGTGAGGCCGTGGTATCGTTCCGGTCGAGCCGACCCATTCGTTCCGAAGCTTAACTCTCCTACAGTAAGATGGAACCTAAGATGGAACTCAACAGGATAGATGTTCGGTGTAGAGGGTTTTTCGTTTTCTTTTCCATTCGAATTTACATTTTGGGGCGAGCGTGTAGTTTTATTGACGCACAGACTGACTATATTGTATTTTGACACTAATGTTCTTATTAGTCCGACTGACAAGTAATGAAATACTAAGTACAAAACCAAATATGACTTTTAAACCAATAGCAACTATTAAGTTGCTAAGACAGATCCATTAAATGTTAGGGAAAATATATACGTACGTATACGTATAAACTGAAAAACAACCACGCAATCAAACCTATACTCATTGCGTGGTTGTTTTTCCGTTTTGTGTATGTGTGCATATGCATGTGGGCGGGAGGTTGGGACCCTTGCTGCATGTGCATATGGATATGATTGCATAGGAGTGGGATGCCTCAACAAGCCTGGATTTTTGTCGCGGAATTCAAACTAAATATTTTCCCTAACATTTAATGTCATGGATTTCCGCAAAGTAACGCCTGATTCTATAGATAAATTATCTTAAGACAGATACATCCATCTATCCACACAAAGATGATAAGTTGTTGACAAAAATAAAGCCATTCTCCTGAACTTTACTATCAAAGTATTTACTTTGTTGCATGTCTTTCCTCGTTTATATGACACGGAACACCTACTTTACGACTTTTAGAAAAATAATCTTCTCACAAAGTTAGCAGAATGAATACGTGTTAGAATGTTTTATTCTGTGTATATTTATTTTAGTATTTTTAGGGTACACCACTGCTAGGACCATTTTGGTCACCGGACCGTTAGATACTATTCTTATTCATTTACCTACAAACAAATTCTAGTAGGTATAATCATATGTAGATTCTTATTTCTCTCTTTTTTTAAGAACAAGGGACATCTGTCAAATATTTTGGCCGTCCAGAATATCAATTCTGCCAATCTCCTTCCGTTTAATCACAATCTTTTTCCTATCTGTTTTATTATATCTCAACTCAAATCAAATTTAAGTTTTAAACAAAAACATCTCATTTTATTTCAAACCTTCTATAATATTTCAGTACTTGTTTTTTTATGTTGTCTCACGCTAGGACTTTCTTCTGTGTCGTGTGAACGTTTACAAACTTTGTGGATCACACAGAGTTATTCACAGTTGCCCAGCAACCCCGCCAACCGTACAGTCAGCTGAATGAATATTTCATTTAAATGAATCCTAATTCAAATTGCAATCAGCTTACATCTCCGTCTCTACATAAATAATATAAAAAAATCTATTTATATGTCATCTTCGCACAATAAGCTACAGAACCATCGAGAGATGATCTCCGGCCACCGTAAGCGCGGGTCTGCGGACGACGAGTAAGGGTAGCTCGCCGCCCGACCAGAACCAGACCCGAGCGTATGGCGCGTAGCGTTCCGCGCGCGCCTCGAAGAGCCAATAGACCACCACAGACGGGGCCCTATAGGGCTGATGTTCAGCCGGGGTTGCGGGGTAAGCGCAATGAGGCACCGCGACCTCGGCCTAGAGCAGGAGTAGGAACAGGGGGGTTTTTAGTCAGTAAGAGTCTGACACTCCCTCCCGCCTAACCCTGGGCGGGAGAAGTCATTTGATGATTTTCCCCTCACAAAAAAAAAAATGCTACAGAACCATTACCTCGCATTGGCTACTTCTACCTACGACTGTCTTCTTTATAAGCAAGCGTAAACACATGGTTTTTATAGTTGCATAAACACGTAGAACTTAATAAGCTGACACTATGTTCGTGACTTGCAACAAAATGTATGTACCTAAGTTTTTTCTCGTCATTTGCAAGTTTTCTCGTTAATCCCGACTAAGTTGTTCTAACTTAGATTATAGCATGTTGTATCGTTCGTTCCCATTAACATGGCTTACCTAGAACCTTGGCTATTAAAACGTGGTTTTGTTTTTTACAGTGTTGCCTTCCTAGTGTATAACTACCTACCTAATTATAACTAAGGTGTATGAAGATTGTTTTTATCCGTCTCTCATTTAATCTGGTTTAAAATCTTAGTTCCTTTGTTGAATTAATTTAATAGAATCCTTTTTTGTAAAAAAATACCTTCATATTGTAAAAAAAGATAAATGAACCTATAGTTGCAACCTCAGAGTTACTGAAATATCTAAATAGATCTATTTAAATAAACAACTAGATTACGATCTCAAAAGATAAAACAAAGTACCCAAGTAGCTAGGTAGGTATCTAAGTACCTACCTACGTATTAGAAAAATATGCCTTTATATATGACTAGTATTGACTTACATCCATAGATTTTTTAATAAAAGACCATCAAAATATTGATAAGATAACCTTAACCTAATACTTTCCCCAACGCCAAATCCTTAAAACCCTTAATCCCTAAATCCACAAAACCTCATACTCTCTCCGTAGCGTCCGAAAAACCGTTTGCTCACAAAATAAATGATAGGTACCTTTTAATAAATACCAAATGCAGCAGCAGTATTACAAACTTCACCGCTAAGGTGAAGTTTGTAATCACATTAAACGACATTTACATGCATATTATTTTATTTATTTAAAAAGAAAGAAACTCCAAATCCCTAATACCGATATCTCTAATCTTCAGATTCCCTTATCACGATAAGCATCTTGTAGCTTATCATCGGATGACTCGATTACTCGATAGCCGGTCTATGCCCCATGGATGAGGCCCAGTAGGGCCGATATTTAGCAGGGATTGCAGGTACAAGCACAATTAGTGTGGGAGATGCCATGCTTCGGCACGAATGGGTCGGCTCGACTGAAGTGATACCACGGCCTCGCAGAAAACCGGCGTGAAACCACCATAGCGTCGTGTTTCGCCATGTGAGTGAGGTTACCGGAGGCCCAATTCTTCCCCTGCCCTGATCCCTGCCCACGCCTAAATCTCCAAAACCTTAATCCCTTAAAGGTCGGCAACGCACTCGTAACTCCTCCGTTGCGGGTGTCTATGGGCGGCGCTGATTGATTACCATCAGGTAATCCGTCTGCTCGTTTGCCTACCTATTGCATAAAAATATATTACTAAGTAGGATTATTACATAAAAAAAAAAATTCTCTCGCCCCACCTCATGGTAGGACACAAGTAATTGTGATGATATTCCCAGCTCAAAAAGCCACCCTATACCATGAAAGAGAGAAAATGAATTTTAGTTATAAATGTACCTTTTAATAAATAGAAAATGCATCAGCAATATTAGCGGTGGACTTGTAATCACATTAAGCGACAGTCCGACATTATGAAGTTCCATTAGCGTAATTGTAGCGACAAGTGACAAATATCTAAACACCACATCTGCTCAGTAAATATTGCAGTATTTGTGCAAATGATCATCGTTGTACTAGATCCCGTATTATGTAGTACCTACTAATTATTTAAATGTAGGCGTTGACATCTGTTTTGCTACGTATGTGGGTTCAAAATGGTTGAAAAATTAGAATCAGTCTATTAAATCACACTATCACATAAACATAACTAGTGCCCGCCCAAGGTTTCGCCCGCCCCGAGTATGATGATAAAAAGCAGCCTATGGGTCACACACACACATCGCATCTACTAAGGAAATTTCAATCAAATCAATCCAGCTGTTCTTGAGTAAAATAATAACAAACATATATCCATACATTGTCACAATCTGTCATTAAATTACGTTTGTACCTATCAGCAAACAGAAAACAATTCTAAATTGACACGCACTAAGTAGGTTACCAAATAAAGTATATTTATTAATACGTTATTTATACAGCAGAAACATACGTCTATTGCTACCGGACAACGTGACTTTATTAGTAGCAATTATCGACAAAAGAAAACTTTAATCTCAACCTATTTTGAAACGGAACAACACAATTAAGAACGGCAGCCTCAGAATGCATACAACTTGATTAAAATTAAGTCTTTGTTGCATAATATTAAACGGTACGCCGGCGGCACCAATTCTAAATAGAACCGGGATCTAGAAATTTCCATCGTGAATACTGCAGCTAAGTATTTTGTCGTAGCGAAAACCACTAACTGTGAGGAAATTTTCACCCCTTAAAACCACCTTTAATAGTAGGTCCAACCCCGGAACTACTTACTCTTACAAAGGTCCAATTTTCTAACCAAATCCATACTCAAAATGACGTGTTATTATGCAGATTTTTTGTAACGAATAAAATGGAATCAGAATCAGCTTGGTAGGTAAGTACTTATGCACGAAATGTAAATTAAGATTCACAACAAGACTTCGTCGTGTTTTCATCAATTATTCAAAAAGAATGTTGTGTGCGTTTGTCTTTTTATGATACAGGACGTATTTTGTACGTATAATTCAGCAACGTGACGTAGGTAGGTAAGTACTGACATCTAATAAAAATGGTGTAAGTACTTTATAGAATGGTAATTTGAACAACCATTTTGAATTTAACTTAATTATGGACGACTTTCAAACACCACTGTTTTTCAAAAATAAAGGCTTAGTAGGTTTGTTATTTTTTGTTATGTAATAATTCGGCAAACGAGCAGACGGATTACCTGATGGTAAGCAATCAGCGCCGCCCATGGACACCCGCAACGGAGGAGTTACGAGTGCGTTGCCGACCATTTAAGGATTAGGGATTTGGAGACTCAGGGATTGAGGAGGGATTGGGGGAGGGGAAGGATTGGGCCTCCGGTAACCTCACTCACACGACGAAACACAACGCTGTGGTGGTTTCACGCCGGTTTTCTGTGAGGCCGTGGTATCACTCCGGTCGAGCTGACCCATTCGTGCCGAAACATGGCTCTCCCACACTTAATTATTAATAGTCTAAGAATTAAATGTCTCACTATATTGTACTGCACTGTATCAAAAATACATAATTACTTTTACAGATAAATAAGTCTCTTCTTGCTTGAAAAGAGTTCACAAATGCTGCGCTTACAATAAGTACCTACCTACGACAAAAAAGTTCACGCATACTTCTCTATGGTTATCCATAAAACAAAGGCCCATTTTTAATAGTAGGTAGGTAGATTCGTGGGTACATAATGTGTGTAATTACTTTCTCAAGTCTGCGACACAAGCCGTTTGTTGTAACCCATATAATTACTTTAATTACTTACCGACTATTGTGTGAATTGCTTCACGAAGGCCATTTTACTCAGGTGCACAAGAATTGGGATACGTTAATACGTGCTCAGTAATTAACATATCGGCTTTTAGTGATGCTTTTGTTAATAAGTCCTTGTTTGACATTACAATTGGTATTTCGTTTTAAAGTTTATGCAGATGTTTTAGGTATATCATGTGATATACCTAGGTAGTTGAATTGTGGTGGCCCGGAGGTCAAGGTGCCCGCCTCTCATGCATGAGGATGCGGGTTCGAAACCTGACAAGTACCAATGTGACTTTTTCCGAGTCATATGTACTTTCTATGATTATATAGACACCACTGACATACTGTGAAGGAAAACATCGTGAGGAAACCTGGACTTGTAATATAATATAATTTCTAATTATAAGTTTGCAATCGCCAATCCGCCTTGAGCAAGCGTGGTGATTAATGCTCAAACCTTCTCCGTGTGAGAAGAGGCCTTTGCTCAGCAGTGGGCACTTATAGGCTGTTGATGATGTTGATAGGGTCTACTTACTCGAAAATGGCACAAAACAAAACCAGATGTGGAACAACGTTAATAAAATACTCTCAAAGAGGAAAAGGAGTGCTTCTCCGTATGGAGTCTCTCGAGTATGGAGTTTCTAGTTGTGCCTTTTTTACAAATCCAAAATAGAATTTTGTTGTCAGCTTATAAAACTTTCTTGTTTTGGCCAACTTTATAAGTATTAAAGTGTGATAAACAATGGCGACCAACGAATTATAGTTATAGCAAATTTAAGTTATAAAATGCATTGGACGCCAAATCGACACTTGCAATTTGTGAGAGCGATAAGTAAACGTATATCATTCCATTTGTTAAGTTTTAAACCTCAAGATATGTGTTCGAATAATATTTTTGTAAACAAAATTTACATCCAGTCCAGGACAATAATTGAGGATCAAATCAAATTGTGTTTCTCTGTAATGAGAACGTTGATTTGTATCAAAGGAAATCTGTCCCTTGGGGGAATAACCACTAAAAGGAAAAGGAGGGATTTGCGTATCTTTCCGATATTTTGTGTTGTTTACATTGAACTATGAACTTTGACTTTATTTATTAAGTCATGAATAATAATCATAATCTCAGAACTAATTAATGTAGATAGGACTGTTTCTATAGACGATGCGATGAAGTAGTTGGAAGGACGACCGTACAGCGAATTATCTCAGGTTCAAATACGGATAAAGATTTTTTCAATCGTCAATCAATCTCACTTTAATTGAGAACGCAATTCTTCCCGTCCCCAATCTCTAAAAGCCTTATCCCCAAAAAGCCGGCAACGCACTCGTAACTCCTCTGGTGCTGCAGGTTATCGTGAGCGGTGCTGATTGCCGATCATCAGGTAATCCGTAAGCTCGTTTGCCGTCTTATCACATAAAAAAAAACACTTTATTTAAAACAGTTATTAGTTTGTACTAAATACTTACAAAGTGTGGGAAAGGCATGCTTCAGCACGAATGGGCCGGCTTAATCAGAGTGATACTACGGCCTCAAAGAAAACCACCGTGAAGCATCACTTATTCGCCGAGTGTGTGAGATTACCGGAAGCCCAATCCCCCATACTCAATCCTCAAGTCCATTATCCTATTAAATACCTAGAAGCCGGTCCTAGAACGCAATTGTAGTATTACAGGTGTCCATGTACCATTGAAAGTGAATTGATTTTTTATAGGTCAGTGCGTTTACGATACCACGGCTTCACAGAAAACCGGCGTGAAACAACCACAGCGTTGTGTTTCGCCGTGTAAGTGAGGTTACAGGAGGCCCAATCCTTCCCCTCCCCCAATCCCTAAATCTCCAAATCCCTAATCCCTAAAAGGTCGGCAACGCATTCGTAACTCCTCCGTTGCGGGTGTCCATGGGCGGCGCTGATTACTTATCATTAGGTAAGCTGTCTGCGCGTTTGCCGACTTATTACATAAAAAAAACTACTCTTACGTGCGCGAGTACGTAAGAGTGGTATTAAATATATCAATTTTAATTACTTATTTGAAACATTCTTGTTTTTGAAGTCGTTTTTTTTTAAAGTGGATTTTTTTTATTTCTTACTTTTTAGTGTCTGTTACAAGTTCTTCTGTAAACTACAGTACAAATATAAATTAACATATTGAATAGTAGGTATATATTTTTAAGTAGCTATGTGTAGGCCTACGAAAAGAGCCGCTCGATTAAAAAATATAGATCCCAAGAAATGGGAAAGTTCTCATCATCAGTCATTTTAATGTTCCCACTACTGGGACAGGCCATCTCTCTAGAAGAGGGAAAGTTACCAATATAAATAAATTAAGTCCAAACACGAGGTAGCTACTGCAAACCGTTGAGGAGTTCCCTCGACTGTCCTTCGTCTTCATCATCAGATCCCTAATGACAGTTACGACCGAGCCTGCTGCAAAGTGCTCGCTAATACGAATCATTCAAGCTTAAACACAAGGCAACTTCTCCAAATAGTCAAGGAGATCCTTCGACTGTCTTCCAGCTGCAACATCTGGTCGACTTCGACCTTCGTCAAGTTGTAGTGTTGTCAAAGGCCTACTTAAACATCATAGAAAAAAACTACTTGCCCCTACAATTTTCAAAAGTTCCCCTCGGTTTCTCCAGGATTTCATCATCAGATCCTGACCTCATGACAATGGGACCAAATGGCAAGTATACACTATCGAATAAAAAAAGAATTTTGCAAATCGGTTCTGGCGTCTTCGAGTAATCGGTGTACATACATAAAAAAAATACGCGTCGAATTGAGAACCTCCTCCTTTTTTGAAGTCGGTTAAAAAGTACAACTACATTGTCAATATTTTTATGCCTCTATGATAAAAACTTAAAATAATAAAAATTGCATTTCATAACTCTTAATAGGTACCTAGATTACCTAACTATAAATAAAATCTAATTTTTGTAATGTTATCTCAAAGTCATTGTTATCAACAATATTTGCAAGTTTATGCTATCCTTGTGCGAGGGTCTTGTCCGTTTAACCCTCATGAATAATTCAAGTAGACGCAGCCCAAGATCTCAACTCGATACCGCTAGAACATGACTGGTCCCGTAAAAATCGCAAATGTATGAAATAGTATTGAGGTCATTAAACTAATACAAAGGATAGAGAAATGTGTAGTGACCTTCTGAAGAAAAAAAATCTAACTGAACTGATACATGTGTGAAAATAATTTCGATAACCTTTCTATGGATTAGCGTAATGTATATGCTCGTTTGCTACATAAAAAAAACCTCACTCACATGGCGAAAACAATGCAAGCGTTGTTTCATCCAGTGCTTGAAGGGACGGTCCTTTTCACGCTCCAGCCTTCGTAAGAGACGCTTCGGGGCTCGACCACATACAGACTCAAGAATACTCTATGCCTGCTATGACACTGGTCCTTTCGAGATAAGGATCGCACTGATGTAGAACGAACCGCCTTTTTTATGGTATAAGTCGGCAAACGAGCAGACGAATTACCTGATGGTAAGCACTCGGCGCCGCCCATGGACACCCGCAACACCAAAGGAGTTACGAGTGCGTTGCCGGCCTTTTAGGGGTAGGGGTTGCGGATATAAGAGTTGGGAAGGGATAGGGGAAGGGGAGGGATCGGGCCTCCGGTATCCTCACTCACACGGCGAAACACAACGCTGTGGGTTGTTTCACGCCGGTATTCTGTGAGGCCGCGGTATCACTCCGGTCCGGCCCGGTGGCTCTTCCACAATTCGCGCGCGTTTTTTTCTCCCGCCTTGGAGAAGGTGAAAGAAACGCGCGGTTTTCGATGATGTTCTTGTCTTAAAAATGAATAAACGTTGTTTTCAAGCTTTCTGTGAAGGGGTGCCAGCGCTCTCGTGTCGTAAAATATGGTATACAATGATTTTCTAGAACATCGTTTCCACACATCACAAAGTGATAAAAGACTTTGTGCTAAAAATAAAACAAAGCTTCGAAATCCGAGTGCCTCCGTCTCGATGCCACTTGAGTTGGTGTGGCTGAAGATGACTCTCAAGGACAGCCCGTCCTTCGTAACCTCTCTACAAACAAAAGTATCAAGATTTTCGTTTGACAGTTCCATGCGATGATATGTAGGTTTGCCTAGGTAGGTACCGCACGCATTATTCTAATCGAAATACTTAGGTATAATAAATTATTAAGACAATCTACAGTATAAACTGTAATAAATACAGTTTAAACTGCTAAACCCTAGTTAATTAGGTAATCTTTCTATTGTAGGAATATAATAATTATCAACCAAGCAAAAACAATTTAATTGATTCGATGTAGGTGCTCACATAGATATTTGTAATTTTGCACTAGACTTAAATAATTATTTTGATCAATAAAATATCTTCAATAAAACAATTAAATTGAAATAGGAATTGTAATATAACACATTCATAGGTATCTGAAAAGACTACGCTGTCAGAATCAAGTTATATTGTCACTAAGACACAAAAAAGGCTAGTTTGCACAATTTTATTCAAATCTACATTTAAACCATAAATGAGAAAAAAAACATTAGTTGTTACACTATAATTGTGAAATTGTACTACCATACTTAAATTATTTTGTAGGTACCTTGTAAGTACTTGCTTAACTTTTATTTATCCATCTACTGTCGGCTCCAACTGCTCCACATTCCTAGCGCCTCGAGACAGTGCCTCCTGGCTATCGAGGTGCTCTTTGCTGACAGCTCCGATTTGCTCCACACTCCTAGCGACTCGAGACAGTGCCTCTTGGCTATCGAGATGCTCTTTGCTGGCTGCTCCGAATTGCTCCACACTCCTAGCTACTCGAGACAGTGCCTCCTGTCTATCGAGGTGCTCTTTGCTGACAGCTCCGAATTGCTCCATACTCCTAGCGACTCGAGACAGTGTCTCCTGGCTATCGAGGTGCTCTTTGCTGGCTGCTCCGAATTGCTCCACACTCCTAGCGACTCGAGACAGTACCTCCTGGCTATCGAGGTGCTCTTTGCTGGCTGCTCCGAATTGCTCCACACTCCTAGCGACTCGAGACAGTACCTCCTGGCTATCGAGATGCTCTTTGCTGGCTGCTCCGAATTGCTCCACACTCCTAGCGACTCGAGACAGTGCCTCCTGGCTATCGAGGTGCTCTTTGCTGGCTGCTCCGAATTGCTCCACACTCCTAGCGACTCGAGACAGTACCTCCTGGCTATCGAGGTGCTCTTTGCTGGCTGCTCCGAATTGCTCCACACTCCTAGCGACTCGAGACAGTACCTCCTGGCTATCGAGATGCTCTTTGCTGGCTGCTCCGAATTGCTCCACACTCCTAGCGACTCGAGACAGTGCCTCCTGGCTATCGAGGTGCTCTTTGCTGGCTGCTCCGAATTGCTCCACACTCCTAGCGACTCGAGACAGTGCCTCCTGTCTATCGAGATGCTCTTTGCTGGCTGCTCCGAATTGCTCCACACTCCTAGCGACTCGAGACAGTGCCTCCTGGCTATCGAGGTGCTCTTTGCTGGCTGCTCCGAATTGCTCCACACTCCTAGCGACTCGAGACAGTGCCTCCTGGCTATCGAGGTGCTCTTTGCTGGCTGCTCCGAATTGCTCCACACTCCTAGCGACTCGAGACAGTGCCTCCTGGCTATCGAGATGCTCTTTGCTGACAGCTCCGAACTGCTCCACACTTCTAGCGACACGTGACAGTGCCTCCTGGCTATCGATGTGCTCTTTGCTAGCTGCTCCCAATTGCTCCACACTCCTGGCGAAACGTGATATTGACTCCTGGCTGTCTAACTGCTGTGGGCTTAGAGTATCTCTAACATTGCGTCGATTGTATCCAGGGTGAGTTGGTCTTGGATCTTTGTAAGGTTTGTGGCCAATGATTCCTCCTCTTGCACCATTTGAAGTACGTAGGCTGCGTGTCTCTCGATTATAAGAAGATTCGTATGTTGGGTAACATATTGTTTCAATGATAAATAATGCGGATAAAAACGTAAATACAACTGTCGGTTTTAACATTTTAAATAATGTGCTCCACAGTTTCCGTTAATGAAATACATTCTGCATTTCCGATACTGAGTATTTATACTGAGGATCGGGGATAATTTATGTGGAAAATTTGTTCATCGGAGAAAGGGAACTACCTAATTGAGGGAAGTACCTTTATCGGAAATATAATTAATATTAACCTAACCCTTAACCTCTAGTCGTTGAATTGATAGCCTTTGCGTATCAACAATATACATACATGAACTATATTTATATATTATAGTTTATTTAATTATTACTAAGTAATAAAAATAAAGAGAATCTTAAAAAGATGGTATTTTTCATTAAAATTTAGTCTGGGAATTCGTCTGTATTCCGTACTTCCTAAACCATGAAGCAAGATAGCCCTTGAGATTTTAACCTGTACCAGCTCTTTTCGAAGAAATACTTCTGACATTTTTTTGTGCCTTAGTGGACTGAATTTATTCGTATCCAAATAAGTGAACAGTAGAAGAAATTACGAACGTTACTGTCACTTGGTCGGTAACTCTGTATTGTCAAATGAACTGTCAAAAAAATTGATTTGTTGTGTTGATTTTATATCGGCTGAAAATTGTAAGATACAAAAAGAAAATGTGTTAAAACTGAAAACAAATGTAACAGTAATATTGTCTTTATTGCTTTGGAATTTCTGAATAACACAATGGGTGACCAGTCGAGCCCTTTGGGTAAGTTTCGGCTATATATATTTTATAAGGATAGAACCTGGGTGTGGGTACTAATAACGAAGAAAACAAATATTTACAGAGGAAAATGAAATGCTTAAAGCATTGTATGACTTCGAGGCGACGTTGGCTAAAACTCTTAGCTTCACGGAAGGAGAATTTTTCTTCCTTCAACAAAGTAACGCAAAGCAGAGGAACTGGTGGCATGTTGTTAATAGAAAAGGTCAAGTTGGTTTCGTGCCCTCGAATTACGTCGCTGGAGTCAAGGTAATAGGCTAAACTCATTACGACAATTATCACTACACATAACTCTTTCATTAAACTCAGTGTTTGTGTAATATCTGTTGTAGGTGGAGCCAGAATTCTATTTGGCATTCCTTAACGATTGTATCAAAAATATCAGTGAGAGTGGTACAATGTCTCAGAAGCAAGAATTACTAGCTAAACTAAATGAGAAGAAGAAACAAATTCAGATAAGTATAAAGCCACATGGGAAGAAGGCGCCGGCTCCCAAACCCCCTCCACGTCTGGATGACTGCACTCCACCTAATGGTGTGTCACCATGTTTTGATTTGCGACCTGTAGTTTCACAGCAGCACATCAGTGAAGACAGGGAATCCTCCCCATCACCAACTAAGCCTAATAATAATGTGTCTCAAGGTAAAATTCTGTCACCACAGTAATGTGCATGAAATAAAATGTCTAACACAACTCATATTTATAATCTTTATTATCCAGTTATTAATTTTAATGATCCACAAGATTTTCTTAAGTGCTGTTGATTGTTATAAAGAATATTGTATTCTTTACATAGTATTAATATATTTTTTCCATTTACAGAGGATGATGAGATTCGAAAGAAACCAGCTGTTGGCAAGACCTCCTCTAACCAGGTGTCTTCAGACACAGACAACCAGGATGATAGCCAGGATAGCAGTGAGAGTATAAAACCAAATGCAATCTACGAAATAGTCCAGGCTGTACGCAAAGAGACACAACTTAGCCATGACATGTCCAAAGTGGCGGTGGAAACTGTGCTCATATCACTAAGAGTAAGTTCTTATTATTTTCTCAGTCTTGGTCTAACACACATTTGCTTTAAACTTTTAAATAAAAATACTCAACCCTTCCAAGAGCTATTAGGCCTGTTTTCTTTTTATTTTGTTGTGTAACTCCAAAGGTTAACATAAATATTTTATTTTTATTTTCTCTACACCAATGTTTCAATTTGAATCATATAATATCCCCTTTTCTGACTAATAATAAAATAGAAGGAAAAAATAAAAATAAATTTAATGGCATATTTTATCTAAAATTTCTACTTAGTTATTACAAAGTTGATATATAAGCATAATAGTTTTAATAAGGATGTATTTATTTAAGTAAATCCAGCCAGTATTCATTTTCCTTCGGCTTTATTTTTATTATCTGTTAAAAAATTCATACCACTTCCAGGAGTTCCTTCCCGGTGGAGCAGCACGATCAATCATTGATGCTTTGCTTAGAGAAGCAAACAGCAACATCACATGTCCGAAGAATGCTATAGATGCAGCACCTGACGCATTACGGATGATGACAGCTCTGAATGCACTGTCCAAGGCTGCCAATGATGCTCAACAGAGAGGCTGGGCCTTACATGATGATGCACATGACATCCAGACACAGTTGTTAGAACTTATCTCAGTTATGGTAAGTTAATAGTGGTGTAAATATTTTTGTTTCTGATTATTTATAATAAACCTGAGTCAGAGGAGCATATCTTAGAAGTTAGATGTTAAATTGAAGCATAACTTAAAAAAAATTAAAGAATAGAGAAAATATTTTTACATAGAAGAAGCTGATATATCTTTGATGGTTCAGTTGGCATGGTGGCAGGGCAACTGGCTACCGCGCCACGTGTCGGAGGATTCCCACATGGAACAACTCTGTGTGATCCACAAATTGTAGTTCTATTCCAGGTGTGATGTGCAATTGTATGTTGGTAAACACAGGAGAAAATCCTAGAGTGGGGCAACGTTTTATTATAAGTTTTTTTTTTCAATTAATTTTTCATTTTCCTAATACTACACTGCTTTAATGGTCTTGATCTTGATTTTATTTCTATAAATAATCTCAGTTATAAATTTTCTTTCACAGTCAAATGCTGATGTGAACATCTCTCAACATGTCCTGAGCAGCCACAAGTATGCATATGTGACGACCTTGGTGCAATACTACCAGATGGAAACAAGATGGCCCTTGCGACAGCTGCTTCTTCAGGTAGATATAATATAAGTAATGATGCGGTTCATAGCCCCTGGTGGTGGGGACCAAAAATATGAGACATTTTTGATGGAGCCATTGGAGGCACTGAATGCATCAAATTTATTACATGTATAGATAGACCTTTTGTGTCCTTACCGCTATCGATATATACTGATGGATATGTCATACCCGTGCAATATTGCGATTCTTTTTTGGTCTGGTTTGGTTGAAGAATGAGAGAGATGGCCTATGCTTTGGATCTAAGATAGATTGAAATTGCGTTTCCTCTCTTTCTTTCGGAGTGCCACAATTCTCATCTCTAAGGCATACCCGTTAAGTACTCGTATATATCGATACTATACCTACATATCACCTTTATGTATAGGTCGGCAAATGAACACACGGATTACCTGGTAGTAAGCAATCAGCACCCATGGACACCCGCAACACCAAAAGAGTGCGTTGCCGGCCTTTTAGGGATAAGGGTTTTGGATATTTAAGAATTGGGAAGGAAGGGGTAGAGATTGGGCCTCCGGTAACCTCACTCACCCGGCGAAACACAACGCTGTGGTTGTTTCACGCCGGTTTCCCGTGAGGCCGCGGATATAACATGGATATAAATATATAATTTTCAGGCATTTGGTGTAATGTGTGGCCTGGAACGCACGGCGCTCGCAACTTTAGCTCTGTCAGCCCTACCGGCGGAGATAGCGCGGGATATGAGAGACAACCCTCGCGCCGTTAGCCGTCTCTCGCACTCTGCACTACTCTTGTCCATGGTACTTTCCATGGGAGATAAGCTGCCTATCACACATTTTGGTAAGAAATTTAAAGATACTTATAATATTAGAAACTTATTCATGATTTTGTAGTGATAGTAAAATAGTTTAAAATCTAATAATTATTGGCTCCCAACATGGCTTGAAACTAGTTGAATTAGGTCAAGTGATTGGTTCATTATTATTTATCATTCAAGCTTTTATGTAACCTAAAGGAGGTAAATATTTTTTGATATGAAATCTTGCAACAATTTTTTTCAGTTAATTTATATATGCTTGGAAAATAAACTGCCTGGTATCCCAGTTTATCACTCACTTTTATAACTATGTCATACTTCATTATATTACTTTCATACGTTTTGTTGTGTGTTTCTGGCATAGTAGCAACATTTTGATAACGCCTGTTATCGATGAGTGCTAAAAAAGTATGATCATGTTAATATTTACCAATGACTCGTCGATTGTTAAATACAATTGCAAAGAATTATTCAAATATTATTTTGTTCTTTTTTTTACAAATTTCAGAACAACTTGGCGTAGATTTCGCTCTCTTCCTCCTGGAGTTGATTGAGAATCCTCCGGAGACAGATGTGGATGAACAGATCCCTGACCTGTTCCTGACACTGGTTCTTGCTTACAATCTGCAGTTTGAAGAGTCGTTTGATAACCTCCTCCTCAATGCTTTGGAGACCAGAGACATAGCGAAGACTTTCTGTGAAAAAGCTCTCTTGCTGCTTAACCGTGAGGGTAAGATATATGAGTTTCCTTTGTAAAGCATTTATTTACGACGAATTTGCAAATTCTCACACATTGTATTTATATTTTTTTCATGGTGTGGACTGACTGAGAATGAGTTTGTTTCGCCATTTATTCTTAGAGCAGTCAGACAGGAAATACCGCCCTATCGATTTTCTCTCTTTTTTTTTGGTTTTTAATGTAAGTATTAATATTTGCAAAAATTACAAAAATATATTTGCATTAGTTTGTTGTTTGCGACTTCAATTATTAACTCATGAAAGCAGACAATAGCAGGGTGGGGATTCAAAAGAATTAAATTAAGTGTTATACCAGACAAATCTGTCAGTAAATTTAAATGTTTTTTTTTTATTATTGTCTTGAATGAGTTATATAAACTATATATTATTCTAAACTATAGTTTTAAGAAAGGACCAGCATTATCACTTATATTTATTTTCGGAAGCGGCCTTCATCCTCCCATACAATCGTAGGAAACAAAATTCTTTGTGAATAATAATAGTAGTACACATGAGATCCAGGCAAGACAATCATATGAAAATAAGTGTAACAAATTGATTTTAACCCCTTTTCCTTGCCATTCCTATTCTTGGCATATTTACAATGATGCCTTAAATATTTCAGAGGATCCAGTCCACATTTTCGATCACGAACCGGCGCCTGCGCATTCTGTCTTAAAGCTTATGATTGACGTGTTCAGTCGGAAGAAGACCGCTGAACATTTCTATACGAATGACGTAAAGGTCGCCATTGATATCATAGTGAGGCAGCTAGCGGATCTCTCTCCAGGTGACTCGGTGAGTAGCGCAAATTTATTAAGTAGGTACCAGTTAATAGAATATTGTCACTTCGATTCGCACTTGTACATCCAAACTAATGTGATTATTGCAAAAGTAACTATGTGTCTTTTCTTCACCCTAAAATTAATGAAACTATTACTGTGAAATTTGGTACACACATAGTTTGGAACTCGAGAGAGGACATACATAGGATAGTATTTAAACGATAAATCTGCAGGAAGTCACTATTTCACGCGGAGTCGCGGGCAAAAGCTAGCTGAAAATAAAAGCATGTTAAATTATCCTACCAATATTATAAGTGTGAAGTGTGTTTGTGAGAATGTATGGATGAATGTTTGTTATTCTTTCACGTAAAAACGGGTGGACAGATTTGGTTGAAATTTAGTATATGTAGATACGTGGTTCCTTGGATAGGATACGCGGGCGGGAGCTAGAAAGTAGCTAGTAATATTCACCGAAATATGTCGCGACGACTGGTAACAGGTATTTTTTTACAACCAGTGTTCGACACCCAAATTCGGTAGTTTTCGACCAAATTTAAATGAAACTAAAACGATACTTTTATCTGAATGGTATTAGCTTACCATACTTATTTATGACAAAAATAGCTAGAAGTAATGCAAAGTCTTTTATTCTACAGCGACGCCAGCAATACCTACGAATCCTTCAAGGTATAATCCGCAACACAGAGTATGGGGCACACGTGCACCGACGTGATGACCTCCTTCGATGCTTCGCTCGTATCTTCTGCGAGGAGGGAGAGTGCAGCCGTGAAGACCAGGCCCTCGTCAGAGCCATCTCCAACGAATTCCCTCAGTACTTCAAACCTTAAGACCTAAAGGTAACGCTCGGCTTTGATGGTTACAGATTGTCAGATCCCCAGTGGATACATTCGAGAAACTTCGAAACATTCTGTTACAATTTTTTTTTTTAAATCAATCTATTTAAGCAATACTTTATCTGTGGTCAATTTTAAAATAAGAATGTAGTTCTTTTTTTATTAATGTTACCGGTCTGGCAATCATTTTCGAATATGGAATCTCGGAATAAAAATAAACTGTGTTCAGATTATCGTGTGGGAGACGCTTGGTTTGGCTGTGCTATTGGTAGAGGAGATTTGAGGAAATTGAATTCTATGGTATCGAACTTACAAATCATATTAGCTTGTCGTTTATGATATGATGTTTAGTGTTGTTAAGGGTTGCATGTTTAAAGTGGAAAATTACAAATGTTTTAGATGATCTTGGATAACGATATGCGCCTAAAACGTATTCCTAGTTCAACAGCTAATGATATTATCTTTATAAGATTAAAGAAACCAAAAAAAAAGAATCATTCCTTCAACAAGAACTTGCATGAAAATGCAATTAAATATACGTAAAAATGTTCTCGTGAATGTTAAATAGGTGATTTTGGAGTGGAGTTTGCATTTGCTTTGCAAAATGTATCCTTATTATCATAGTTATAACGTTGCACAAATAGAATATAATTTGCATGGCATCTTGTATTAGCACAGAACTAAACAATGCAATAGATAATACATATAATTTTACTAATCTTCAAAGCTACTTATTGGATGATACTACTTAGTATAAGTCAAGTTTTCTTCAGAGGTTATCAATTTAAATTTATAAAATATTTAAGGGCCTGGTTCACAATATCTGAATATACACTATGTTTTAGATAAATTGGAATATAGAATGTAATTGGTCCGAACTATGTGCCACATGAGTTTATCGTTGGCTTATATGAAAATGACGAAACGGGCCCTTAATATAGTTTACCTAATATTACAAAAAACAAAACAGTATTTACACTGCATTTTTACATTATTTCATGTCACATTTATATTTTAAGTTACTTATCAAAATAGAAGAATGGAATGATTTTATAAAAAAACATTAAATCCAGAGAGAAGCCTTCTTCACCTATTCCATTAAAAATGATATTAAAAAATAAAACTCATTAATTGATTTTACGATATAGTTATATTCATATTGTTGTAGCAAATTTTAAAGAAATAAGTTTTCTAAATGATGCCACCAAAGTCTGTTAAAATATTTCAAATTTAATTTCAATTCTATAAAAGAAAAAGTATTTGATCTATGTTCAATTATCCAAATAATGTCAAAAGAAAAATACATTAGTGGCTTTTGTGATACATAAAGAGAATTATCCCCAAATAACTGGAAATTTTTCGATTTATTCGATATACGTATTTTTGCCATAAAAATTCTATATAAATATTCAAAATACATTATTGGCTTTCGTGAGATAGAGAAAACGTTATCCTCAAAATCACTCGTAACTTTGAAATATAATAAAAATACCTACGTATTTTTGCCATTTCTCACCAAAGATATCGATATTCCTAATAGCAGTACGCTCATTAAACAGTCAATTAGTAACGCTTTAACAGTAATTCCGATCCATTCTGTGTGCAAATTAATGTCACATTCCTCATGTCCTGTACATGTTGTCCTACAATGCAAAGGGAAAGAAAATAGCTCAAAGAAAGACAGACCATTATAAACACAAAATATAACATCATTTTATTTTCAACATTAAATGGAACATACTTTAGCAATTATTTCTTGAAGTTTTTAACAAATAGACTACACAGTTGGCCCTGTGGCTGGGCAACAGGCTTTCGCACAGCGTTTCGCGGGTTCGATTCCCGCACGGAATAACTCTTTGTGTGATCCACAAATTGTTGTTCCGGGTCTGGGTGTCATATGTGTGTGAAATTGTATGTTTTTAAACGCACCCACGGTACAGGAGAAAACTCTAGGGCGGGACAACGTTTTCCTTAAAAAAAAGAAAAAAATATATAGTTATTTTATTCCATTGAATTTGTCTTTATAGTATTTCAGTTATTTTCTCTCAATACAGCATTGTTTTGGTGCATTCCTGATTGAAAACCTTTGCAGACTTTGTTTGGATTCGTGATATACGTATGATAGGTAATAATAATACGCCTCGTTTACGGAGATGTGAACCTTATCATTGCTCGCACAAACACAATATTATGAGAAATGTACAAAATGTGTCTGTATGAAGGCAGCTGTAAAATTACACTGTTACTTAAAAAAACACCTAATATCAGGTGAATATATGGCCGATTTTAAGTATATCAGTGAGTTCTCTAACAATTTTGTTAAGCAGCCAAAGGAGGCTAAAATCCAACCGTCTGCAAGGTTTCTATGCATATATAAATTTAAAATTTGGCCTAAACGATCGGGATTTACAATAGAGACACGGTTTAGGTTATCCTATGTCTAGTAATACTTTGTATTCTTGTTTGTTTATTGTTAGATATTCATTACTAAGGATAATAATGGTGTTGTGGGATAAGTGAAATAGTACTTGATTGTTAATCAACTAGCATTGTTTATGGTTGTATTTTAATTTCCCGCCAAAAATACCAGCAACGCACTTATGACTTTTTGTCTGCCTGTGAGTGTCTATGGGCGTTACCGATTGCTTACCATTGAAATGTTGGCTAGCTAACCACCCTATTATGAAAAATTTGAAATTAGAAAAGTGCTTATTGTGGATTAAATTCTCACAAAAATCGGTTAGTACGATTTTACTTCCACAAGCATTGTAAATCGTAATAGTAATAGAACGGCAAACGAGCAGCCAGATTACCTGACGGTAACCGCTGCCGGTAAACACCCGCATAACCAGAGGCGTGAATATTTTTATGTTACTCGTACTATTCCCACTACATCACAGTATCCTCAGTCATTATGATATTATATAAATAATTGATTAGTTTCAATTATTATAATCTGTGCCAAGGCTTTCGTAATGCATGCCCCATTGTGTTATCTAGCCAAGTATGACTGCATTTTTTATTTCATAAAATAGATTAATAAGTATACCAGATATGATATTACATTATGCCAGAACCAACAATTCTACCATTTTAGTAGCTTTAGTAACTACATGACATTTTTTATTTTGTTAATTGGTTTATTTACCGCCGCTAGACGTTTTGAAAGCAATCAGGCCTAAATATACATAACGTTAGATACATACATATTGAAATGCGTTCGTACTTATAAAACAGAGCAATATTTTTCTAGTCAACAATCGATTATGATGTTAAACAGATATTTAGTAAAAAAAAATAAGCATTCATTAAATGATAATTCATAATATTCTATTTATCTGTTATCCAGTACTATTATAAATTAAGAATTTCTGTGTATTCCACATATAGACGGCTGAAAATATTAAAAGTTTTTAAATTTCATAAATGCGTCCCTCACTTCGTAAACGAATGTTACACATACTATAAAATACTCACTAGCGCCATCTATATCGGCTTCATGTTTTAACTATTTGTATTTGAATACCTGAACGCTAGCATTCCAAGGACGCAGAGAAATCTCACTTAGACTCCATACCATATCCTCACTGGGATCAGCTCACACGCCCAAGAGTAGGAGGATATAATACTATATTTGGCCGTCTATTATAGATTTGTCTAATCTTATAAAAATTATGATTGTAGTATACTCTTATTAAACAAATTTCATCGTCGACCAACATTTCAGGGTGTCAGTAAAAATATAAAAATAATTGACCATTATAAATGTGCACGATTAAATCACAAATTATTCATTCAACAAATGTATTTATATTATAAATTATTGAAAAATAACTCTATTGTCTTACAATTTGATTGGAAATGTTATAAATGTTCATATTGTCTATTTCTATTGAAAAGTTATGAATAACACTTCAATTCTATTTTATGATGTTGGCCTAAATTAAATTTAGTATTATAATACTTATTATGAGCTTGAAAATTTTGTTTTAAATAGCTCAATTGTAAGCCAAATTTATTGTAAGTTAATTATATCAAAATTTGATCTAAATTATAAAATTATTTATCAGCACAAAATTACTGATCATGATTTATATGTGAAAACGGTGTTGCCCACTATTTGTGCGTATTATTTAGATGGTAGAAAAGTAAATGCCATTTACAATATAACAAAATAAAGTGTAATTTATCAGATAATCATACTATAAAAAATGTAAAGAAAAGCGTTGACAGTTTGTATCTTTTGAGTAACTATTACACATCTGAATAATATGCACAAATAATAAGCTTTATTGTTATCTTCATTAATAACTTGGCAACATTAAAACTGTGTTACCTGAGCAAAAAATCCATGGCAGCTAAAGCTTTTCGATTGGTTTGTAACCATGTGCTGTCTAGTCAGTTGAATAAAATTGAACCTAATGTCTTATGTAATAAATACCATGTATCATGATGTTGTCTCATTAGCTTCTTTGCGCAAATTATTATATGATAAGTATTTATTCTTATTGAATGCTCTTTATTATTAATATTTAGAAGGATGGTTGTCAATATACATAAATAAATGATGTTCAATCGTCATAAGTGTTTATTTTTCAATCAATGGAAATGAATTTATTCATTGCCCCTCCCTCTATATCTTCCCTCTCGCTTTCCCCACCTATCTCTCCTTTATTGGCAATTTAACTTTATTTTTACGTCATTCGATCCAATGAAATATGGGGAATTAGGAATACACAAATAAAACAACTCATAATAATTATTACAAGTATTTAATGTACCTTATGAATGCCGTATAAATATTTCAAAATGTAAAACAGTGATAAAATTCATATTTAACCAATATAACTTGTAATCAACGTAGTAACTAAGTATGCGAAATTATATTTCAATATTCAAAAATTAATTACAATTGAAATAGTAATTATGAAACTTATCTAACATTCGCAACGTATGGATAAAACTGGAAATCATTTATTGTTACAATATTCTTACCTAGGTATAACATTAATAAGCAGGTACCATATTTAAATCTCATAGTGCATTTTTTTTTTCAAATAAAACGAAGCGTCGGACTTTTGTGTTCAATGTAAATTGATAATAAACTTTGTCACTAATTAAACTGTAACAAAATCTGCCTCAATAGTACCGCACAGACAACATAACTTGACCCGTCTGAAGTGCGCCACAAGCGCATCTCTTTCGCTCACTACTACTTTTGCTTTGCAGTGTCTCCTTAAAGCTGTATAATGACTAAGTTCAGACAGGTCAAGATACATTGGCTGCTCAGTACAGTTAGGGTTTATATAATGATATAAAAACTTGGCCCCAGCATTTGAAAGGGATCCACAAAAACTAGAATTATTTTATTTTGTAAATATAATTTGCAAAAATTATAGCAAATCCTGTAATTGAATACAAAAAGACCTACTTACTGCAGTCTTAGTACTGTTGTATATCCATCGAAGAACGTTTATAGACATCGAATGCTTACATGGAATGCAATTTTATAAAATTGAATTCTTACATTATACATTTTATTATATAAATTTAAATGAAACGAACGCGTCGGTACCCCTCGTATAAAATCAACACGTTGAGCTTTACCCTACAATTATTGATAAACATGCTACTTGTAATACGCAGTAATTAATTGATTATAACAAACATATGACCACTTGACTTTACATCGAATTTGGCAACTTGGATGAACACTTGTCTTACACAATCTATCATCATACATGTTCGTATCATAGTGTCCAGAGTATTAATTGAAAATACGCAGTTTTTATTAGAGATTTTGATCAATGATGTTTTATTCGTTCTAATAAAAACTACACTACAGTCAGCGCCGATCAATTTAATGGTTAAATATATATTGTAATACATAGTTACGTTGATACTGATCATAATAAATATTCAAATGTTATTTTGCCACTACTCCATCACATTCTACAACTATCGAACACTCGCACATTACATTAAATTAGATTAAAATTTATATACAAGTTACAACTAATACATCTTAACTAAACAACCCTACGCAGGTTAGTTTGATACCAACAAAGTTGTATCATGTGTATGGCCTCTGACTTCGTTTGAAAACAATATATGGGTACATTGTTTTGGTACTGATTATGTTTAGACAATCCGTTGCACACGCGGTTTCGTTCCATACTTAGCTTACACGGCAAAGTCCTAACTCTAATCGCTAATAGTATTTACTTCACAGAACAGCGAGTACGTAGTTGAAAATGAAACCTTCCCTATTCGATTCTTCACCACAGCAGAATGTAAAATTCTCCACATCCATTGCATTTATTTGCTATTACTAATGTTCGCTCTTTCTTCTTTAGCGCATAATAGCTAGGTACTTACAAAAACGTTGTTTATTTGCAAAGAAATGAAAAACAAAACGCTACTGTTTCAATATCAGTCGAATAAATTTTGACTAAGACGGAATCAACTCACCCATATTTTTATCTAAAGATTTAAATAATGGAACAACGCACAACCCCAAGAACAATCATAAATAATGATACCACAATAGAATTTGTAAACCTAAAGTTAACAAATTGAGCTAAATAATTGTTATATTCTTTATTTCAATTAATCGAATATAAACTTCACAAAACACAATAGGAGCGTGTCTGAGAATAAATACATGTTTGTCTTTTATTGCGCGAATTTATCTAGATAATACTTAAGGAAAATTGGAAGAATTATTTTATTATTCGATTTTATGCTTATGATATAATACTAATCCATAGTCATGGTGTTCTTTCGCGTCCAGCATAAAAACGAACTTACAAACTGATTATAAATGTTAGAAAATTGTTTGGTGACAAATTTCTGTTTCGATTTCAATCCACAAAGATGTTTCTTTTCACAACAGGCAATTCTTAAAACATAGTTTTTGTTATCTTAATGGCAACGTTAGATGCGACAAACTAAATTGATGTGTCAAATCTTTACAGAAACGACCCTGAAATTATTTAACTATCCATGGAAAATTGACGAGTGTGGTAAATTGTACGTGGTTTTGGGAATTCCTAAATTGCCTATTCGGATAAACAGACATGCTAATGGCAATTTAATTGGTAGCAAGACATTTATTGCTGTAATTTATCTTATTTTGGCCACAAACGTTTTATTTTCATTGCTGCTACACCAGAAACCTCCGAAAACGACATTCCTCATGTTTGAGACTAGAAAATGTATATAAATCATATAACTAGAGCTTGTTTTCGCTGTCCAATTGCTACCCATAACCACACTCATCAGATTTCCCTAAGAATTTGTCACCAAACTGTTGTGGATTACGTCTACGGCGGTTGTCCCGGATGTTTAGCTGGGGTGCTGTGCGGCGACCTTGCGGAGACGGTAGCCACCTGTACCACGGACTGTGTACAGCACCAAGATGGCGACAGCTACCACCGACATTCCGATGGCGTTGACCACGATGGACTCGTTGTTGAGCGTTGCGTAGACCTCGCTCCTGTACACCGCATGCCCCAGGTTAGTAAATAAGTCATTAAAGTTACATAAAAATTAATAATTACTACAGCCTGATTTTTAATACTTGAATATCAATTTTTATATGTACCGTAAAACGGTGGATAGATACACGAAAAGGGTGAATATATGTTGGCGAATTTTCCTAGTATCTAGGAAAATCTTTTGTATCTATACCCCGTTTTTTCATTAGTTTTTCAAGATGATTGTCTCGAATTAGAGCCTCATTCTAGTCTTCTTTAACCAAACGATAGACTCATTGATACTTTCTTATTAAGAATCAAGCTTTAGAAAATGGGGTTTTAGAATTACAAGTCTTGATTTAAATCGTGATTCGCTGGAGGAATCATTGTTTGGGGAGGTTAGTAAGGATCATTTTTAACTAGCAGTAATATCCGTTGCTCTAACAGTATGAGTTATTATTACAGATTTATATTAAAAAGATATTTCATAATTCGAATTTTTTAGTTTATTATTTTTAGTATTATCTTTTGTAAAAGTAAATAGTTTAAAAATATAATAAAGGATTAGTATTAAATTGTGCAATAATTTAGCTGAATTATTGCACGATTGTTATTTAAGATTGGAAGCTTGTTTAATTGTAGATAAATATGTTGATTGCGGAAATTGGAATTGACTAATAAATTATTTGAAGGCAATCATCACCGTACAGAAGTATTTTCTAAATAATTATCCTTATTAAAGCGTGAACAACTAACATCCAGAACCCATTATCATGTAATTGCAGGAACACTAACTTGAAAGTGTTTTTAGCAAAAAAATTATAAATGGCTACATTCATAGGTACTATATCTATGGAAGACTACTCCATCATACTACCTACCTACGGTATTCGATTATAAACTTTATAGTTTAGTTATAAAGTTTAAAATCCAATGTAAAAACATGGTAGGTATGTTGCAGTTGAGGATTATGTGAGAACACGCGTTATGTAATATAGAAGTGCAAGTATATAACATATAATAAGTATAGATAACGATGATGGTGCAAAAACAAAACCACAAGCATGAGAAAGCATTCATCACAAAGCAGCATATAAAGCGATACTTACATAATATAATCTGGGTGCTTATAACTAAAGTCGGTTTTCAAAAAGAGAAAACGGAATTGGAAATCTATAGTATGTCATTGAACTTTTCCAAAAATACTGACTAAATAAAATAACTTTTATTTCTGAGATTTTTTATGTTCAAAGTGAAAATCCTTTATTCCAACTAAACCAGAAGTACCTATGTAGGCAGGTACTTTTTAAACGTCAAAATCGAATAGTAGTCTGTCAATATATTTGTGAGTGAAGCTAGGTGCTCGCTCCAAACTGTAGATTCGAATGGAGAAGAACGATCAAAAAATTCCATTCTTTTTTAAATAAATGTTACATGTCGTTGAGGTTTATTGCTCACGAGATGGCACTAGTGAGACGTTAAGACACATAGCTTAGTCACAATTTGGCTAACCAATAACTTGACACAGCCATTTATACTAGGCAATAGACCTAAAGCTACACTAGCGACTCTAATGGCTAGAATATTACTTATCGTCGTTCATACTGCAATTTGTTCTGTGTAAAAAAATATTTGTCTTTTTTTATTACTTAGATACGCTTTAATTTTAATTTTGAACGCTACCTATAACGGTTTGCACAATAGTTAAGAAACATAGATTTAGATAAAATAAATTTCTTTAGATTTTCTATTTATCTATCTAAAAAACATAAAACTTAATATCTTTTATGACATCCATAAAATATTTATTTCCACCGCGGCGTTTTTTTAACTCCCTTGTACCCATTTTTGACATAGAACTAATTGTTATATGAACGATGTTATTAAGCGCCATTATTATAAGGAATAAGAAGTCATACCATCGACCAATGATATTATAAGTAAAAAGGTATAGATAGGTTACAAGCGCTCAGCAAGTGATACATTCAATTGTAACTAACTAGCTACACTTTTTTCATATTTGTCTCTTTTTCACTCGCGATTATTGAATCATGCCATCTCACTTTGACGTCTAAATATACGAATTTTTTATGTGTGTATCAGTGTGTCGGTTTTGAAAATCGAATTTTGTTTAGGTAACCTATCTACACCATTTTACTTACAATATCATTGCTATTGACAATATACTTAGCATTCCAACTATGCAGTATAAAAAAGGGTAATCAGAATCCAATAAATTAAAAATCAATGAATACTTACGTTTATTTTAATGCAACAAAAATACAGTGTTGTTTTCTTAATATTAAAAAGTCATTTATTTGTCCTAATTAATTTTATTTCTACATTTTCTAAGCTAATGCCTAAGTTATTTTGATCTGATACAGATCAAAGCTGATACAATAAAGCCTCGTTTATATGTTGTATGTAAATTGTTATATATATTTGTATACTTTATTTTCTTTAGTTATCTATCTCTATAGTTAGGTACAAAAAATAATGAAATACTAAGTCAACTAGAACAAAATTTCCGTATTTTCATGTAATCAGCCAATTAAATTTATGTACATGTTTATCAAAAATATTGTAAAAATGCAAACTGCAAAATTTACCTAAAATATTCATTCATAATAATTTTTGTTAACTAATTTAAACTTGGAACTCAGATATCGGAACCAATGTTCGAAATAAAATAACATTAAATAAGTTTTTTACATGTCTAGAATTAACATTAAAATCGCATTTATTAATTTAAACTAAATAACCAATGGCTCTGATATCGGAGTTTTGATAAATATGGAAAGGAATTTAGAGGTCTACTGAGGCTCGTATGTGTTGCCCGCGGGATTCTGGAGTGCGGAACTTGTTTCTCGATAAGATATACATGACGACTGACAAAATGGCGATGCAGGCGACTCCAATGGCGTTGATGATAATTCCTTCGTCGACCATCCCGCTGTATCTCTCCACGCTGTGGATACGGACACTTACAAGCAACTCATACAACACAGACACACAAAAGACAAGAAATAGCATGCCAACATAGAGCTTACGTGCAGCGTACATACACAAATTGATAGTGCAGCGCAATGATGTGGTTGAAAGGGTGGAAGTAAGTCTAACCAGACATTAACTATTTTTAAATTAAGGAAAAACCTCTACACATCTTTCAAAAGAAAACTAAATAGAATTAAATTTATAAATAATCCAAAATTCCTCTTCTACAGTGCAGAAATTAAAGACCAAATAAAAAAACCATGCTTAGGTTTCCTTTCATTTAAATGAATTTTTACGTACCCAATACTGAAGAGAGCCTTCTCAGTAAGTCCAGTGAGGCAAGCGCAGACACCAAGTACGAAGGTGAGGATTCCGAAGGCTGCGTGGATTGGCACCAGGGAGGCACGGAAACCAGCAGTTCCCTTATTGCAGATCAACAACAGCAGGAAGCTGAAGAAGCCGACAGCGTACTGCGGAAAACATATAAAATAATAATTTCAAAAGAAAATCTCAAAATGCGTATATTTTACCTAAAACTGTAACAAAGTCACCACCATGTTTTTGCATGAATATTGTTGAGTTCCTTTTATTATCAATATTAATTAACAGCCCAATATGTAAGGTTGTATCATCTCTCAAGCGTATTTTTAATCTTCTTGATTGACACCCAAGTTAGTTGCTGATTAAGCTTTGGTTTCAAATAATTCGCAAATTAATCTCTTTCATTAAACGTGGGCCTGAATAAGGACTATTTGTCTAAAGTATCCTGTGACAACGGCAGCGTTCTTAGGATTTCTGGTGTCAAATTTGGGATCTAAAATATCAAAGCCCTGTCAATACTTATCCTTATTAGACCTGTCGCTTCAAGTATCATGAAATATAAAGTTTAAGGTCAAAGGAAATTCCTTTCTTTGTTTATAAAAAAGGTTTTAATGCAGATGACGTAATGGCTTTATCAAGTTGAGACAGACACGTGATCTGCAGTTAGCTTATCGCAGCCGTCGTCAATAACGAGCCAGTTGCTTATCTGCCGCTCTGCATCACTTAGCATTATCTTCACGCTCGTTTAGCCAAATAAACTCGGTGATGTCAACTTCCAATGCAATCTTGTAGCCACATTTGACAAGGAAGCTATTTCACTGGTTAAGTAATCGACGTAATATGTAACTTTACGAGCTCTTTCCTTAGTTGCTCTAAGATATTAGAAAGCTTCCTCGAGAAACAGGCTATAAAATATCAGGGATATCCGTTTGACTGGATCAAGCGATTAGCGTGTCCCATTTAACAGTGACTAGCTTTATAGGTATAACTTTTAAGTAATGGATTTTTGCTTCAGAAAGGGTCTTCTTAGTTTGTTGTGAGTCTTCAACTGATTCGAAGTATAGCTTAACATTAAAGATATCATATTTCTATCATTAGGTAAGTAGCAAAAGTTTTTTTTTTATGAAAACGTGTTTCTATTTCATTTCCTATTAAGCAGGTTTAACGTCACAAATCGTCTACTGACCAAACCCTGTTCTATTTCAATCAAAGAATACTCAAAGAAAAATCACCTGTATTCCAAACAGTCCCATGGCGACGAAACCGATCCAGCTGTGTAGCGAGTAGAAGTTGTTGATCCCCTTCTTGTTGTGGTAGTCCAGCACTGCCAGGAATCCGATGACGATGCAAGGGAACGCCAACGCGTGGAAGATGGCGTGCAGCAACTTGACGTAGATGCGTCTGAAGCATCGGCAGATGCGGTACAGAAGCACGGCTGTTGATGACAAATGGGATAGACACTTTAATAAGGATAGGCAAGACGCTATGTGATATATTTCCATAGTGTTATGGGCTTCGGCACGTATGGATCGGATCGACCGGAGTGATACCATGGCCTTATATACGGAAAACTGGTGTGAAAAAACAACAGCGTTGTGTTTAGTTATGGGAGCAGTGTGAGTGAGGTTACTGGAGACCCACTCCTTCCCCCAAAAAGTTGTCATTAAAATGTCTATTTTCGATGCTGATTGCTACCCATCACGTAATCCGCATGCCCATATTGTTATGCTATCATATAAAATGGGAAAGTAAAGAAAGGAATAACTAATATAAGTTAGGAGAAAGGTGAAAAGTGCAACACGTTTTTCAGAATATACTACATATCTAATGTATTCTGTATTTTGTTTGAATTATCTAGATTCCTATAACGATGTAATTAATATCTGTAAGTGAACTACCTTAACACAACTTGATATTGAACGAGGTGAGCTTGGACACATTATCAAAAAGAACTGGATTGCAGTGTGAGTTTCGCGAATAATCCAACCATTTATGAAGCAGTTCTCGTGAAACATAAACAAGCTCTGTTTAAATGTCGAACCAAATTGATTTAAAATAAAACTATTTTGTATCTCTAGGTATTTTTATAGCCTTTCTCTATAAAGCTGTTTAAAAGACGGCAAGATAGAGTATCTAAAGGAATCCAGCATTTAGAAGAACCACTTCAGTTTAATATTAAATCTGAACTGATATTTTCAACAGCAAGAATAGGTACTGCAATACCGCGCTACTGTTGCGTTTTATCGGCAAATGCTCCGAGCTTTTCATCCTTCTCGTCTCAGAAAAATGTGACTACGAAACCGTTTTAGCAGACAGTCTTCAAATTCAAACTTAGCGAGAATTTTACATCCCTTCGCTATGGAAAATGTAACCCATTAGTTTTCTTACGAAATTTATATTTGCCTGATTTATTAGAATAAGATATTTGTTAATTATAAAAATCCTTCTATATAAAGGTAGAGATTGATGCTTGAACTTATGATCAACACATTGATTCTCATAATTTATTATAAATCTACACTTCCGCCTCTAACAATAAAAAGACATACCAGAACAGTCGGGTAAAAACAGTCAGATACTCACAGAAACCGCTGAAGGTGATAAATCCAGCCACCATAAGCGTTGGGTGCAGGTTGAACTGCTTATCAGGCAGATCGTCAGCCCAGGCATAGCCCTCACGGTAGTAGAATACCCAGAAGACAGTTAGGGCTGAGACGCCGATCAGCAGGATGGTCGCAAGCGTGATGACCAGGGCATACTCGCACCATTCGCACGCCCCCCTCTCATGGTCATCCGACTCATACGAACGACTGCGTTGACTGCAAAAGAAAAAAGATTTTATTATTTACTGACTAAAGATGTTATTAGTATAGCACGAAGAATTTATGAATGAATGTTGAACTGAATACGCGTTAAGACGTGAGATAAGGCAGTTTTATGTCAGGCAAGTAATTCGTTGAAAGTATTTATAAAACGGTTTTTAAGTACGCTTGAATAAATAAAAAGTACCTAATCCCTAATCTTAAAACCTCTCAGCAGTTTACTAATAAACGAGATGATAAATATTTAACATTTATTTACCAGCTGAATACCGAACTAAGTTTAGGTACCCGAAATTGAACAAACTTCGAAACTTCCGCAACGCAAACAACTGTCGTTTGCGTATCAGCGCAAATGTTTCAATTAATTCGAGAGACAGCCGAACATCCTTCTTCGATACAGGGATCGATAAAGTTATGAAATTGTGATCCTAAGCGAAAACCGCTAGAGATAAAACAGGCGGATTTAATAGCGTATCTAGTACTAGTAATGTTTGAGGTAAGTCGAGCGTTATCAAACTTTAGTCAGAGCGATGAAAGCAGTCTCATTGAATCGTCCACTAAGTTAAAGCAGGTTAGTAGACAGGAAACCACAACTCCATTGATACTGAACTAGCCGACGTAGTTACTTGTACCAGTTATGTGTCCGCCAACCTATGCAAAGTTGATTCCTCTGGACCACACAGGGGTGTCAGGTAGCGTGAGATCATTCGCGCGACAACGCCGGATGCTCGCCACGTCATGCTACAGTTCATTTATTAAGCTTTTTTAACATACCTCCTATAACTTGTGTTCAAACGATGGACAAAGAAACTGTTTAGAACTATTTGCAGAACTTCATACTGAGACTCTAGACGTTAAAAAAATATACTAAAGTCTAAACGTACCTACGTAAACTTCACCGTTTTCAATACATGGAAAAAATAAACAAGAGTACTATGTAAGATATTTCCTTGCATCCGTCTTCGTAAGTTGCAAGGAACAAGTCCTAATAACTGTCCGCAGTGTACGTGCCGGTGCCGACGATGCTTGGAAAATGTTACGATTTTTCATATCCTCTAACAAACCGACCAACATTGAGTTATTTGAAATTGTATCCACTTATCCCTGCTCCTCCATTTTTCTTTTTCGTGTAAATATTGTCTGAATAGCAACAACAGATGTGGAAATAATTTTGTCACGTATTGTCGTGTTAATGTCGCTGTGACGCAGGTGTCCGTCTAACAATATTATAAATAAATGCCCTTTACTCAGGCACAGGTCACTAAGCCTTTACGCAAACCTTGTGTGACCTATTTAGAACTTTAAAGATGAAATATTACTTTTCCATGGTTAACATTTGTAGATGGGATTTGTCTAGAAATTACGTAATAATTAAAAACCTGAAACTTCGTGAAAGTTGACCAGCTTTTTGTTTGAACAGACCCAACCTGATGCACAAATAAATGTCCGGCATTAGGCGGGTCCGTCAATAGGATTTACGCAACAAAAATAAACAGAAACCTGTACAGCAAGCGCTGATAAAGGATTAGCTGGCTGACACAAATGACAGCGTCGACTTATATTCCTTTATTTAGCTGGCCCCGTATGCCAAAATTAAGTTGATTAAAAATACTCGATGGAACCCTCAGAGGTAAAAAATTCCTTTACGATCCCTTTTTGCGCATTCTTTTCGTGGAAATAGGACGGTTAAATTCTATTTTGCATGAAAGTAAGATTGGATTGCTTCAATATTTGTTTCAATTTGGATTAGATTGGAAATTTTATTTTTATTTTTCGGAGTCAGTAAGTATTCTTGAGTTGGTTGAGCGATGTTTGTTGATTGTACACATCACATCAGTAAAAAGATGATGTATGTCAGTATTACAGAGTTGCTGGCAGGTGAAAGTTGCGTAAAATGCAGAGGCGACTGGTGTTCTACCTTCAATACTTGCACTGAAGTCTTTGTCTGTATGTTGACATACTATAATGGTTTTGTTCCAACACACATTGGCGTATTGCCCAAGCTTACCATAAACCTGTCCATGACACAACTGATATGCAGGATCTTGGCTTTGTAGCCAGTCAGCCTTATTAAAGTACTCCATCCTGTACTACATCCTGTTGGTATAATGCAATTTAGATAGATGTAGTTTCAAACAGTACGCTACAAATAAGAAACAGCCACAGATGGTTACATTTCTACGTACCTTCGCATCTCCGAGTGCTTTGTAACACAATATGAGCTTTCTCTGTGAGCTACTGCATTCAGAATAGAAACGTTGTTGAAAGAAGCAACGTGTGGCTTATGTAATGTAATCCAAAAGGCAATGACTCGACATTTTCTCTACGTTTTCATACAAACTTGTTTATTTCAAAATAATACCTTAAAATGGTACCTTTTGAAGACCATTTGGTCTATTGCTATTGTCTCTAAATGAGTTTAAACTTGTTCGCTTTGGCATACTGCTCTTGGTGCCAACTACGTTTATGACGAAAATTTCATCAGTGGATCGAATCATTTATTTGCTATAAAAAAACTAGGACAATTAAAATAAAGCTGTAGCTTTGAATGCAAACAATAAAAAAACGTAATCTCATTGTATACCTACACAGTTTGAAGCGAATACCTACGAATGGAATTTGTGCGCGAAATTATCGGCAGGTGATTTGCTATGGCCGTAACTCGCAATGACCAGACTCGTGATAGGTCAGTCGAGAAAGTGGTGGTAATGCAGGTAGTCATGTTAGCTTGCAGCCTCGAGCTTTTTCATGTCCAACTGTACCTATAGCTACGTACATACGTCTTTATTTTGTTGTAAAAACATGTGGAGACGTGACTTGAATGGTGTGTGTTACTGCGACTCGTGTGCGGTCCTCGTTTGTGCTCGTAAATGAGCTTGCTCGTTTGCACTCTCAATACAACTTTATCGCACACCAAATACGAAAGGAAACGTCTCCCAGTTCAACGTTATCTCTCTCGTTCGATGATATTTTTTCACGATCGACACTCAAGTTGAACCCTTCTATAAAAATCGCAACCATTAACCACAATTAAGAAGGAAATGACCAATCGTTTGGTCACGTCGTCGGTGCAGCCCGTGCCGGCCAATCTTCGAGATAACTCGATTAACCTCGATCACGATCTGTGACCGCGTAACTTATAACTTCGTCAGCCGCCCAGAACCGAGTTGCCGAGCATCTCATAAAACCGCATAATTTGCCGACAAACTTACCATAATTACAAGGTATAAGTACTCGAACGAAAACCAACTAAAATTGAGTACTATGCTATTAACCGACAATGGGATTCCAAAGTCAAATTGCTAAAACAGCTAAAGGCGTACACGTGCTGTACGGCTGCTTTTGAAACTCGACGCATGCGCAAACGCTCAGTAAAATGGACACATATGCTGTGTACGTTACTTTCTCTGGCTATTCAAGCGGAGTTCACACATAAGTACAACAATAAATTCATCTTATAACGACATAAAATAACTGTTTGTAAAGATTTCTAATTAAAAACTTCGGATAAAACTAATTACTTTGGATGTGGTAGAGCTACTTAAGTGGATAACTTGCAGTGCGCTTGAGTGGAGAAATGTAGTAGTGCAGGGTCTAGAGTTGACGCGGAGAGAAGGGGGAGGTCGTTGACCTCGACGCCCGTGGTACTCCTGGCCTACATGGGACACGAAGAGCACGAACACGATCGCTCTTACCATGTTGTATTAAACATTTGATCTTGGCATCAAAGAAGAGCATTCAACTTAAATATTAAAGGGGGAACAAAGATCCGCGTTACAATTTGCTTGCTCGGGGATCGAGTTCCCTCTGAAACATTTCACAAGTTTGTTTTCATAATCCTTCTTCAGACAAATGTTTGCAAGATTGTGTAACTGTTAAGAAGAACCGTTAAATTAACCACATTCATTCGGAAAGTTCTTGGAAATTCGCCTCACAGTCTCTAGTGTCCTTATCCAGTAATTAATTTGCCAGACGAATGAAGCCCTTAGTTCATCCAGTGAACTTTACCGGGTTGAACATAAGAGTTATTTTTGAGTTTTAATTGCAAGTTCCATAAGTCGTAAGTCAAATTTACATTTACTGGAGCGAATGGAGAAATGGAAAATTGCAGAAATTGTACGTTTAATAGCCAAACCTAGATAGTAGTTCATAAGTTTTGAATTAAAGTGCACGGCCATTATGAAATAATTAAAATTCAATGGAACGAGTTCCATTTTTGATGTTTAAAACGTGGTGTAATTTCACGGGTCATGCTCGAGACAGCCTTTGACGTAACAACAATATGGCTTCGATGTAGCGATAACAAGCCTCAAATCTTGGGTCTTCTTTGAGCACAAATATTTCTTATTTGACGTCGCAATTAAAAAGTTATCCAAGCAAACAACAACCTATAATTGGCTCAATTTGAAAGGGCAAATCTTTGAAATACTTTTATCTATGAGCGATAGGAATTACTTAAATGAATCTACGTAAACTAGAATCTTAGTCATAACCTTATTTATATTATCAAATCCTTTTGTTTTCCTGAGATTTTCAGGTCTAAAGAGTCCAGAAGATAGTATTAGCAAATCGAACTCGCAAATTCACTTTTGAAAAGAGCAATTTATCTCATTTATATATGTATTTCAAAATGGGTTTTTATTTTCTATTTTTTTTCTATAATTAAAATCATTTTAAACATGTAAATTTTATCAACCATTTCTTTAACGATGGTATTTGTAGTACCTAAAACTACGTCACTAGTCACCCTTACCAGCAAACCATAGTAACTAAATCCATATTTTATATCATTTATTAAACAGTATTCCTGTAGATACTTGTGGAATTCACTCAAAATCGCTTTCATCTCATTTTAAACTCTCTAGCTGCAGTATTTTATCACACATAAGTATTATTACGTAAGCGAAATATAAAAGTGAAGTGCTGAAAAAGTAATTAGTACTTGATTACCGAACATTTGTAACAGTGATAGTATGTATTACAAAATAGCTTGTAACTTAATTTATGTAAACCAGTTGACTGCGCGACGCGACGTGGTCAATGACGAATTGACAGACAACCTTTCACCAAAATTACTATAACTACTCATTAATCCTTAGGGACTACAGGAAAACACCAATAAAGAAGTGTTGAGCTCCCGGTACCGTCACTATAGTATACACGCTATAGTATAGTTGTTTCACGTCGGTTTTCTGTAAGGTCGTGGTATCGCTCCACTCGAGCCAACACATTCGTGCCGAAGCATGTCTCTCCCACAATTCAAATCTTCTATTTATTCTCAAATAAGAATGAATAACTACGTTTTACGTATGTTAAGTCCGTGTAATACCGGTCGAATAACACAGTTCTGAAGCTAATTGCAACTTGTTCTGTCTTAAAATATGATAAAAATCTTGACACTCATATTAATGTCGTTATATTAAAACTAGAACAAGCTTTTGAATTATATCTTTAGTATGTCATACGCTTTACAAGACTTACTTTTATCAGATAACCGGTATTTATATGCCGTTTAAATATAATAAAGATTAACTGTATTTGTTTTAATTGTTTTTTAAAGAGGCCTTTTGTGATAGAATGTTTACTTTCATAACCAAAGAGTTCGAATACGTGTGTACTTATGTATATGTTTGCGTATAACTCGACAACGCAGTTTTGGAGGAAAGGGGGGAATATCAAATAACTTCTCCGTGATTAGGTAACCACTTAATTCCTTCTCCTGCTTCTGTAAGTCGGTTTGATGACTTACCTGCTCGTTTCTAGCAGCGTCTTCGCTTCAGCAGTTTTTACGTCAAAAGTGACAAACTTACTTACAAACTTTCGAGATTAAATATTAGTAGGATAAATATGATTTACGAGTAAAACATATCCCACGAACAAAGTTTTGAAGCCAAGCTTAATGTACTCACGAACACTAATGCGTTATTTAGTAGGACACATCAATGCGTGCGCATCGGACGGACATAGCAGGTTAGCGTCGGTTGAAGAGCTATTTACTTAGAAACTCATCTATGTTTTAAAATTGTAGATATTAAGTACAAGACATTATGACGATTGTATTATAAAAACACAGCATTTAATTTATCAAACCCCAAGCGGAATCCGGACGCCTAATGTTCTTTTGTTGTGTCTCAAATTACAACGATTTGAAGGTTAAATGGGCAATAACAAATTATCGACCACTTATTTCATTACTTCTGTTTTTAGGTAAGTTTTTGAAGGGGGAAATCGCCAAGTGGAAGGGCCGGGTGGAAGTGTCAGAAACTTACTGACTAGAAACCCTTCGGTGCTTATCCTGCTTCGGTATGTGGTCCTTAGTTTGGGTTTTATTTTTGTCTATTTTCCTCGTTAACAAAAAGGGCGTGGTTATAGGTAGATACCAAACGCTAAGAACATTGTAATATTTACAAAACTAATAATTTTTGAGTGAAATTATTGCGACTTAATACAAACACTATCTGTCTTACCTTAAGCATCATTCGTTCTTTTTTTCTTATATAAAATCCGGTTTTATTAACATGATGTTGATAAAAAAATAAACAAAATAGGAATGCACTATCTCTCCGTAGCGGCGTATGAAAGTTGTCGTGGAAAACAGATACAAAACTAGATTTCCATTGCTGCAGTGGAAAGCTACAATCCTTTAAAGTTTAAATTGTACTGTAAGTAAATCAAGCACTTTATTTTATGCATAGACTAGTGACCCGCCTCATTTTCGCACGGATGCGAGATACTAAATTTATTCACTATTTAATAGATGTTTTATACATATAACCCTTCTTCTTCAATGTCTCTATCTATAAAAACCCGTATCAAAATCCGATGCGTATTTTTTTGAGATTAAAGCATTCATGAGGATATAGGGACAGAGAAGAAGAGTACTCTGTTCTATACTATGCACTGATTTGCATTATTTTGAAATGATATCAATTTACTTTAGCTTCTCAATAACAAAAACACTCCCGTCAAAGATAAAATAAAAAGCAGCTCTCTTCAGTTAATTATTTTAAATCAAATACGCAGAAATTTTATTAAAGCCTTATCTACAGAAAACTGAACCGTATCTCTTAGTTCTACAAACACGAGCATAAAGTACGTTAATTATTTTGTTAAAACAACCAAATTAAAGTGGAGTTATTTAATAATCTTTGTTGGAAATGTCCGTCTGTCTGTCTCCAGCTTTTGTTTCTATGCACAGCTCGGAACGTTCAACACAAAAGCATTCGTTTACACTGCGCTGTGGTTCGTTCCATTTAATGAGGAAGTGCTCTAGAAAAACTACTCTACAATTATTATTACGAAATGCTACCGTTCCGCTGGTACGTATGTATGTAATTTGTACCGCTTACAGCGTATAGCCAAGTAATCTCCCCCATTCGAGATTTGCGTTACGATCGAAGCAAGTTTTAAGCAAGACCATTACTGAAATTATGTAGATAGATAGATACCTTCCAGTGTTAATATTTTGGTTAAATTAAATAACAATAAAAACGAACATTTTCGTCAACTGGTTAATATGCATATCTAATTAGCATTCCTAAATAATTAACGTCAATTTGGAGTCAAAGTCAATCAATTTGGAGTATGAGCTCATGAAGACACATTTTCTCTTACAGCATTTTAAATCTCCATCCATTCTGCCTCCTCAAAAGACGCAAAAATATCTTAAATTCAAAATGTAGGAATAGATAATGTCCAGATACTTAGAAATTTCGGTCAAAAAAGTAAAACTATGTCATGTAACTATGTTACTATGTTACGTACAGAACAAAATCATATTTTAGAGAAACGATTGAAACACGCCATTTCATCGTCCCAAAGCTTTTCTTCCCTTCCTTATTCCCCACGTATGAATAAAGCAATGGGAACGAGCAAACATGGACGTCGCATATTTACGACATGTCGTGCAGCCTGTGACCACAGAGTATCGAACAAAAGGAGTCTTTATGTTTCTCTGTTTCAGTCGGACATAAACATATAAATCTTTAGAACATTATATTTACGCGGGTATTAACGCGGAAAATTATAATTTGAATACCTTGGTAGGCTTGACGTTTCGACCCGGTTGCACAGGTCGTGGTCACAAGCAGACTGAAACTGAACTGAACTGAACTTAAAAGTTAGTATATAAATCTTTGTCGATGCGTTGTCGCCAAAAACAAACTCCAAAGATACCTATTACCTACACATTTCCTTTATTATCATCAATATTAAGTAAGTATTTGTTTAGTTGAGTATTTTTAAGACCTTTCTTAATAATAATATAATACCTACTATATATACAAAGCCCAAAGAAAACAGCTCCCAGAATGGACTATAGTAAGGGATTACAGAGACGACTGTCATTACAAATACTGCATAACGGATTATGAATTATTGTACCTAATTTAAGAAAAAATGTTACAAACACAACAGTACTAACAAATCTACTAACATCGTTACGTGTCCGAAATAAACGTATTATTCTTATGTCATTATTACTCCATTTACTGGATAATCCATCGTCATCATCCGTCGCTTCATCCTGTTGTCGTGGTCGTAAGCTTTGCATGTGTAAAGTCATTTCGTCTCCATTATATGCAATACAGTGACCCAGTTCTCACCTACCCATCACGAACATCTGGCGCATTTTCTAATCACAATAATTGCCAAATGGTAATGGCCGAAGTATTAAAACTAAATACTTAATTGTAAAATGATGATAGATAAACGATACTTATTTTTTTAGGAACGCAAAAGCCTCAATATTGTTTAATTTTTAACACATCATAAGTACCGTACGTTTTAACGTTACTTGCTAAAGTGTGGAAGAGCCATGCTTCGGCACGAATGGGTCGGCTCGACCGGAGTAATACCCCGGCCTCACAGAAAACCGGCGTGAAAGAACTACAGCGTTGTGTTTCGCCGTGTGAGTGAGGTTACCGGAAGCCCAATCCTTCCCCTCCCCCAATCCCTTCCCCAATCCCTGCCCAATCCCTTAAATCTCCTAATCTCTAATCCCATAAAGGTCAGCAACGCACTCGTAACTCCTCTGTTGTTGCGGTTGTCCGTGGGTGGCGCTGATTGCTTACCAACAGACTGCTCGTTTACCGACCTATCATTAAAAAAAAAACTTACAACTATCATACAGCGCCAATAATACAAAGCAACGCCTCATTCTGTCTTTCAATCTTTTTGAAACTCATCGTCAGATTTCCATACACTTTATATGTTATGAAATTGTTTTATTTGAAATACCGCACATTATTCCGTTCACTCTCGCTTGCATCATGTCAGTGATGCGCACACTTCATTACGAATATCTTAATTACAAAATTAAATCATATTATGCTGTGTTGTGTCAGCGATGGCCGACGACTGTAGCGACCGAAGCATGCGGGTTATAGCCGATAAACAATATTAATTGCGTGCGGTATACGACTTGTACGCGGTCGACTGGTAAATTGAGCTCACTTCAGCATTGATATCCCACGCTCCGGCGATCTTAGACCTTATAAAACACAACAGAAGTCCTACTTTACACTTTATTACGTTTTCATGCATGAAATCACATTCGCACTTATTTCATAACATTAATTTTCGAACATGATTTTGAAATATAATTTCTTTTTTATTGTTTCTATAGTACTGGTGACTAAACTTTAGTTCGTAAAGCGAAGTTTCAAGACAAACTTCAAAGAACTGCAAGTTTCTGTGTTCAAAGTTAGACGTGAAGTTCTTCTGGACTTAGAAAGTCCTACTTAATACACAGAATTAAAATAAAATCTTTTTGAAAATCTACGTACCGTACGGTGGCTGGTCGAATGATAAATTCGTGCTTCATCGTGTGGAACTTGGTACAGAATGTAGTGATATGAAAATATTTGTGTCTAAATCGGGATTATCTTTGATTGAATGCATATCTGATATTGTAAGTACCGAGATCGGCAGAATTCAGTGTTCAAAATCTTCAAAAAGTTACTACTAATATTATTTAAGTTCGTATTTGTTTTTTCTAAGACAAAATATTATTATTTTTTATGCTCAATGTACCTATACTTATTATTAAAACAACCGTTTTGTTAAATTATATCAAAAAGAAGTTTTTATTACAAAAACGCTTCAGAATTTACATACATACATAGCTTCCAAACGACTACGCCAAATTAAGTGAGATATTTTTATGATCGCGTGTTAGGAAAATAATCTTTATGAAAATATAACTTCTGTAGCATTATTTACATATAGCATGGTGCATTAGAGTTTCCAAATGACATTGAAATGGTCAGTGCAGCAAACAGGTTGCGTGCATTAACAACTTTTTATACTCCGTACTTTTAACCTAGGTATGTAATTAATTTTGTAACATAGCAATAATATTTCCTCTCATTGATTGATATTTATTTTATAGTACTTACATTACGACTTAGGAAAACGAGTTTAGGTACTCTTGATATTTATAAAGAAGTTAAAGTAAAAAAGCTTTTGCAAATATCAAACGGAGAGCGTTCCAAATTTAAATTAGGTATATTTACCTCTCTCGCTCGATATTCGATATTTTTAAATTCTCTCTCCTAAATTGTGGCAATGAACTCGGTCAAAGAGTGAATGAATGAATATTTAAAACGTTACCAGTATCGTACAATATTGAATGACAGATAGGCGTGTGAGTGTCAATTTATTTCAATCAATTCAATTTTAGGTTGGTGGCATTGAACTTCCCTATCGTGCAGCCTTATATTGAGGTTAGGAATGGTACGAAAAAATAACAACTGGTATTAAAATTGAGTTATGTTTGAGTACATAGTTTATTGTTGTTTAACATTGTATTAGCCATAAGATGACCAATTTTTTTTTTGTTGGAAGAGGGCAACGATCATATGTATTACCTGTTGGTAAACAATCGACGCCGTCCATTATCAAGTGCGTTGACGACTATTTTGGGATTAGGATTTTAGATATTTAGAGATTGGGGTGAGGTAGGGGAAGGATTGGGCTTCCAGGAACCTCACTTAGACGTCAAAACAGAACGTAAGTGTTATCTATGAGGTCATGCTATCACTCCGGTTAAGCCGGCCCATTCGTTCCGAAGCAGGGCTCTCCCACAGACGTCCATTTATAAACATCAAACTTCCAGTTCACAAATTCAAATTCTTAACAGAATGACGTTCATAATGTTTTACATTCACTCATTTTGTTTTTAACATACCTACTCAAACAAAACTCTTTTGATAACCTACAACAGTCAAATATTCTTCAATCAGGTATCTACTTTTATCACTTTTACCTTAACACAAAAACAGAACGAAATAGCTTAAACAAGATAAGTAGAGCGGATTACATTCGAAAAGTTTTTCTATCTACGAATTATCGAGAGGGTCCCGAGTTCACTCACACATGAGTATCGACTACATACACATATCGGATACACTCACCGTGGGATGAACGGATATTAAACCCACTACGCAACGCGCTTGATGATCGTGAGAATGGATCGAGAATAACTGCAAAGCCTTTTTAAATCGCCCGAGGTCAAGGTACAGAGAAAATTAAATACATAAACCATTTATTTTTTTATAACTTTTTAAATTTACATGTTAATATAATGCTGCAATGTCAACCTTGACTTTGAAAATATATGCAGAGGAGAAAGTTTAGAAATTTTCTAGTCGACACGCGAAATGTTGTTTTTTTTTCGTTTAGTTTCTATACCACCAGCAAATATAAATATTTCACACCGTGCCGTCTAAAGAATTTATGTGGAAATAAATGCGATGTAACCTCTATTGTTTTTTAACAAGAGTTGGTTCATTAAACGTTTTCATACTTAGGTGGTACGTTGATTCATAGAACGAGAATCGATTCGGTACATAGGCAGCTAAATAGTTAGCAAATCTGTTTTTTTTTTATCGAAAACAAGTATTTAAACAAACGTGTTTTCTTGGCCCACATTACATTAATTCTTGTAACCGAAGGAAGTATAACAGACAGTTTAACGATGCGCCCAATAAATGGTAAAAAGTGGCCCACTGACCGTGTGCTAACGGTAAAAGAAACTACGTCTGTTTTCACTATCGGCTTTGTGGTCAATCTTGCTTACCAATGCGAGAACCTGTTCATTTGTTGTCTAGAATGCAGGTGTTGGATGCCAGATTATGCCACTTCGCTGAACCAACCAGCTACACGCAAATTATTTCTGAACTCCAGTCGCTCTGCATCAACCTACATTCAAAGCAGATAAAGGAAGCTGTACGGGCTATTTATACGCCATATTTCTGTGAAATATGTGCTGCATATTCTAAAGTAAGTACAAATACAATCCTTTTGCAACGTACAGAGTGTAAATAAATAGAACATCGTATTTCTAAACTCTAGTTTTCTTTTTCTCATTTTTACGTAACGCCAGTGCTTTGTAATTCTTGCACATTTCAATGTAGATTGTGTTGATATAACAAAAAGCAAAAAAGGTACACTTCGTTTGCTTATTACATTGGGTATGTAAATAGGTCTGACTTTATTATTTGTCAGAGTATTCACTCTATAAAGAGAGAACTGCATTTTATAAAGCTTTATATGTTTTAAAGCTTACTTACGTATTTCTGTCTTTTTATTCCATAAGGATGTTGATTTGATTAGTAAGTAGTACATTTATTTATTGTGTTAATCGAATCATAAAACTCACCATATATATTGTCAATAAATACTTTAAATGCATTACAGATCTGCAAGTAACTAATTTTGTTATTATACCCAATATCAAATTACCTATCAATATATATAATATATATATAAGCGACTAAAAACCAAATAATTAGACGAATAGTATTTTAACGTTGGAATGTAATTAAAAATCAACCCGTCTCTGCTCTTGCCACATCCCGAGCCCTGAAATCTCGCTTGCGACCACAAAACAAACCCTATACTCCATTCAATCTACCGATCAAATAATCGAACTACATTAAATCAATGATTAAGTACACAAAATACCTAATTATCAGTATCAAATACAAACCATTTAACTTGTACACTACTAACTAATATTCCAGTTAAACCAAACATTGCTGGCTGCTTTTGATTAGTTTGCATAATACCTGGATGGATGAAAAGCTAGACAGACGACTAATTAACTATTCAGAGACACGTGTTCGTATGAAAAGGTTGAACTGCACGTGTGTTTTACATGTGTGTCTATGTATATGTACATATGTATAGATCTGCTAACTGCGACGTTTAGTTCGAAACATTTACCTATGTAATTTTGTTTCGGTGACGTAGAGTGCGTATGTCGGTTTGGGTTTAAAAGTAATTTAGTGATGCTTTTTTAATTCTGTTTTTAGTTTCAGAGTTCTGGATTCAAGAAGAGTATCAAATAGATTTTTGCGTTCTAAAAGTTTCCTTTTATATAAAAATTAAAGGCTTTGGGACTGAGTAAATTAATCGATTCTGAGCACAAACAAACGGAAAATCTGAGGTTGTCACTGAATAAGATTAGTCCGTTCTTACAATACAATTGAAGCATAATCTTCAAAAAGTGAATAACGTAAAAGTACTTGTATAAAAATTACGAGTTTTATATCATAAACATATTCATATCAACGCATACATATACAAATAATCTTACAACCGCATCATGTAGTAAACTGATCATAATATTACATAACAAGTAAGCATAACGTAAGAATTCAACATGTGTAAATAGAATCGTAGTGGAAATAAAAACAAAAGAGCATTGGCTATAGAATATATTACCATACATAATAACGGTAATGAGATGCCAAAGGAATTCCTCTAAGGGCCTTTACGAATGGGAAAGATTTATACTATTACTGATTTGACTTAGCTGCTATAGAGAGTATTCCTAGTCCTATTCGTGATTTTTTACGTCCAGAGTGGCTAATAAGTGTATTGCCTTGTGCAGAGCAGAGGAAGTACAAGTGCTTTGCCTGTCTTTTGAAGGACAGGAATTAGGCCTTCGGTAACTTCACTTACGGCGAAACACAAGGTAACATTTCATGCTGGTTTTGGCGAGGACACTCCGATCATCATCATCAGCCTATAAGTGCCTACTGCTGAGCAAAGGCCTCTTCTTTTACGGAGAAGGTAAGAGCATTACGAGCATTAATCACCACGCTTGTTCAATGCTGGTTGGCGATTTCAAACTTATAGGTAATTAGAAATTATAAGTCCAGGTTTCGATGTTTACCTTTACCGTATGTCAGTGGTGTCTAAATAATCAAAGAAAGTACATATAACTCGGAAAAAGTCACATTGGTACTTGCCAGGGTTCAGGACACTCCGATCGACTTAGCCAATTCGTGCCAAACGTGAGATATTCGATGTAATTTATTAGGTAGAAAAAGTACTTCATGATTTAGTTATTGTGAAGCTCTCGATTTTTTTTTATGTAATAGCTCGGCAAACGAGCGGACGGATTACCTGATGGTAAGCAATCAGCGCCGCCCATGGACACTCGCAACGGAGGAGTTACGAGTGCGTTGCCGACCTTTTAGGGATTAGGGATTTGGAGATTTAGGGATTGAGGTGGGATTGGGGAAGGGGAAGGATTGGGCCTCCGGTAACCTAACTCACACGGCGAAACACAACGCAGAGGTTATTTCACGCCGGTTTTCTGTGAGGCCGTGGTATCCATCCGGTCGAGCCGACCCATTCGTGCCGAAGCATGGCTCTCCCACACTTACATACACACTTGATGGGTCTTTTCCACGATCTTCAATTGTTTTTGTCCTTAGCAGGTACTTTTACTTAAAGTACTTTGTCTGTTCTACCCCTAAGAATCATTGATGCGTATAAACAGACCGTTATAATCCAATGTATTGTTTTGTCGTCTTGAGTGGGATGTAGATTGAAATGTGAAACGAAGGTCGGTTCTTAAGAATGAGGGTGTTGATGTGAAACCTTATAGCTAGTACCTTCTAATGTGATGTTTTTGAACTTCCTTTTAAAGATAATTTTTAAGGTATCGAAACATTTTCTGCTTCAATGATTTTGTGGTTTTGAATGTGATTTATCTGATATAAGATTTAGATCTTCATTTCGACCATAGATCTATTTTCACCTACTCCTTCGGCAATCCTTGAAGGAAGTATGGAAGATCCATGCTTTGGCACGAATGGGTCTGCTCGATCTGAGTGATAGCTCAGCCTCAGAGAAAAGCGTCGTGAAACAATCACAGCATTGTGTTTAGCCGTATGAGTGACGTTACCGAATATAATTATCCAAAACCCTAATCCAAAAAGGTTCGCAACGCACTCGTAACTCCTCCATTGTTGTTATCATGAGCGGCGCTGATTGCTTACCATAGAGTAACCTGTTACTTAATACATATAAAACCAATAATATTATTTAAATTTACTAAACTAATTCTGTTACTCTACTCATTTTAAAATATACCAAGTAATAACGTGTCATAAAAGAGTATAGTAATAATTTCCCATAGCGATTACCTGCGTACATATTGCGATCGATGTACAACATTAATTCTGTGTAAATAGAAACTTTTTGCAATAATGTATGGGAATGTCGAAACAATAACTTTCAACTTCCTATCTTACTTGGAACCGACACGTAATTACATCGTATGAGAAGCTTGTTCAATGAGCTACTGCTATTTACACCTTCGAGGTAATTAATCTATTATTCCTCGGTCTAGTGGTTTCAATAGCCACAATTGATCAGTAAGGAGATTTCTGTTATAGGTCTGAGTTGGACATAATACATTAATAACTCCTTGAAGATACATACATTATTTGTATAGGAAAATTAGTTCATTACTTTAAAATTAGGTATTTTATTACTAAATCTATAGGGTCTATGTATACTGGAAAGGTGCTGATAGCCGAAATACAGGCTGTGCCTAGTTCAGTTACAGACGCAAAACTCTCTACTTTTACTGATACCGTTGCCATATTAAAATTGTAAAGTAGTACTAAGTTTTTGGAAATAAAACATTTATTATATTATATACTATTCTTAGAAAAATTTATAGATTTGGTTAGATGATTGAATTCCTATAAATATCAGCACAATGTTATAATGTTTTCATAGTCATACTATAGAACCTAATCAAATTGATATTTTTTTTACAAAAGGTTGCAAACTTGTTTTATAATATAAAGCACTAATTAAGATAAATGAAACCATTTAAAAGTTTTTAATGGCATAACAATTACTTTATTTTAATTACAGAATAAATTTATGCAAATAATAAGAAATAAGTTTTACTTAACATTTGCATTATACCATCTTAACATCTTATAAATGTGTTAATTTAAACTTAGCTTAACTTCAGCAGTTTTAATTTTCGGAATAATTTATTTAGTTTTTTATTACATGTAAAAATACACGAAAATAATGTATGAAGGTTGGATATGTTTAGTGGTATCACTCATATTTATACAGTTGCGTCACTCAGTGGCGCTGTCACGACAAACAAGCAATAAAATGTAATTAAAGGTGTTTAACTAACCATGAGTTGTCACTGAAGTTGTAGTTGACAATTTTACCTAATTTGTTTTATAAAAAAAAACTATTATAATGCTCAAATTGGTCCCTATTGTCATAAAAGGACGGAAAACGAAAACTTGTCTAACCTAACGAGAAGAAATCAACGTCGACAATGCGTATGGTGAATTGCTGTACCAGAGTTCCAATGGAGGATAAGGATTTAGCAGTATTGTGATTGAGGATGAAAGAGAGAGAAGATTGAGGCTCCATTAAACTCAAGTGATAAAACATAAGGCAATTCTTGTTTCACGATGGCTGCCTATTAGTCCGTGGTATCATTGTTTGTTTATCCCATGTGTTGATTTATAATGATCCTAAGTATCTCCAATTTTCAATGCGAAGGAGTTAAGTAAGAATAGTTGGAGGAGTAAACTACTACATCCATAACCTATATTTACGAAACAATTAACCGTCGTAGTTCGGACCGAACGGAATCATTTATGAAGTTTGAAACAAGCTGTGTTTATAAATGATTGATGGAAACTAGACCCTATTTCCTGTATGAGTAAAACCTTATTATAGTTTCACATATGTTGAATGAAAATACTCCCTCTATGAAGCCTAGATTTATTGAAAATACTGATTTTCTTTACGTGCATTAGGCACGTCTGAGAAAAGCTCTGCTTGTTTTTAGTCACAGCGGGGTCTTTTTCATGAGCAGCGTTAGCGTCGCAGCGATTGCGTTGTGCTAAATTAACTATGTCTGACGATAATTACTATTCAAAAATAATTTAAATTTGTAGTAGGCAAGTATTGCATTTATTACCTTTTTTGTCAGGGGATAATACAATGACTTCTCCCGCCCAGGGTAAGGCGAGAGAGAGTGTCAGACTCTTACTGACTAAAAACCCCCCTGTTCCTTCTCCTGCTCTGGGCCGGGTTCGCGGTGCCTCATTTCGCTTACCCGGCATTGCATTTATTACCTAATCCTTTCCTTAACACCAATCTTCGAGCCTCGAAATCCTTTACCCACAAAACGCCGGCAACATACTCGTGACTATTCTGGTCTTGTGAGTCTCCATGACAGACCCGATTGTTAACCATCAGTTGATCAGTCTTCCATAAAAGTAAATAAAGAACTGACATACATAATATATTATATTATGTATCTAGTGCAAGAATATTAAGTTAGTTGCAAAGTGCTGAGCACAGGACTTGTAATGGGCTGCTAATCAGTTTCTAACCTACTGATCTCAAAGACTATGTACTCGTGATATGAAGCTATTCATACCGATACATATTTACAGTTACGTATTATGTGACAGCTATCTTTCGTATTTAAGTTAGTATGAAAAAGTATACAAAAAATAGATCCTCTGCCAAATCAAGACAGACTGCACGATTGGAGCGGTACTGGACAATTGTCGCGGGTTCCCCGCACGGAACAACTCTTTGTGTGATTGACACATTTTTGTTTCGGGTTTAGGTGTAAACGCACTCACGACACAGGTACATTTTTAGTCTTAGTTAAAGGTTGTATGCAAACTTTTTTTAAATCAGCTGTCTATCTTATCATCACTGGCGACAGTGGAGTCTTTGTAATATTGATTTCGCATTTCACCGTTTCGAAACGAAATCCTAAAATTATGATACATTGTTTTCTTATAAATAGCGGTTACTGTATATCGTCTTATATAAGTAGGAACATGCAAAAATGACAATCACCAAAATGGAAAAGCATAATCCGCCTAAGTGTCTTTTATTTATACAACAGAGTTACGATCTCGTAAATCTGTAACTGTCAACCTGTCACGTGAAATATTATTTCATTTTTTATCCACAGCGTTACGTTTCGCCTTGTGAGTGAGGTTACCGGAGGCCACTTCCAATCCCCTCATCCCCAATGACCAAAAGGCCGGCAGCGCTCTCGTAAATACTCTGGAGCTGTCCGTGTCCATGAGCGACGCCAAATGTTAAACACCAAGATCAGTTTGATAATTTCCCACCTTGATACCTACATGAAAAAATACGTATATTACAGTTGTGATAAGCAATAATGTGTCTTCTACTGCATTGTAGAAGTAATTGGTGATGTATAAAGACGAGGTTGCTCTTTGGGAATGGCAAGTTGCTTCAAAATGTAGCCAGACTTTAAATCAAATTAAAAGTTTTACTTACGAGGAATAATAAAACCATCCATCATATTATATATATTTTTTTGTTAATCACAATAGTAGGTGGGTAAGACCAGTGTTAGTTGCTTCAAGGGATGATTAACAAAAGAATTGCGAATATTATTCGAAGTTAAATTCGATGTGGAAAGATTTTTTTTCCATCCAGTATTTTTTTTATGCTAGGCATTTTTTATTTTACTGATACAGGTGCCGCCGTCATAGACACCCAAAACACCAGAGGAGTCTGAGTTCTGTGCCGGACTTTTATGGATTAGGGTTTCAGACATTAGGGATAGGGGAGGGATGGGGTGAGGAGAAGGATTGGGCCTCCGGTAACCTCAGTAACACGATGAAACACAACACTGTGGTTGTTTCAAATCTGTAAAGCCTTGGCTCTCCCACACTACAGATCCATGAACAAATTCCAAAATAGCCAACTCCATCCTCCCCTTGGATTTGTAGCACAATCTCAGTGGACTTCAAATTTATGATCTATTCCTATATGTTATAAATAAAATATTCAACAAACAGCAACGAAACAAATTGACATACTTGTTTGGACGATTTGAAGTCCACGCTAACGGTATCTATTAGCACGTAAACCATAATTTCGAATGTAAATGAACTATTTTGTGTTCACTCAGAATTTTATTATTTCCTTAGTATTCTCAATATGTAATATGGTATATATCTGAAGGTTTTTGAAATGAGCCAAATATGTACTAATGTACTAAGAATATGGAGGTAATGACTTCTTTATGTTGGTTGTACTTGACTGAATAACTTCATGATAGTCCTTCAATATGCTGAGAAGACAAGAAGTAAAAAATATTTCTTAAACTTGTTTCGGTTCTGTACTACGCGGTATTCGAAAGTCAAAAATTGCAATGCCTTCTTAAGAAGTCACTAGACACTTAAAAGTACAATAGTCATATTTTAATCGGCATCTTTAGCCCTATATCATTTTTAAGGCGTATCACCGTTAAAGGGTTATGGAGCACAAATAGCTATCCTTTGCCCATAATCATCAACATGTAACCCAATCCAACGACCTCAAAACAAAATAAAATCGTCCATAATCACCTTTATTACGACAAACGAAATTACCTTTCCATACCTACTTCAAAACGAAACCTGATTCTTGCCCTCAATTAGGATCAAAGCCAACGTTTAAACGCTTCTGAACCACATTTCCAATTCCAAGTACAGACAAAAGCACTTCAACCTACACTAATCTATCAAACTCTTCAACAGAACTTGGACTTTATCCTTAAAAGTGTAGTGTCGAAAATGTATTAAAGGAATATGACAGAACGTACTTATACGTATAAGTTCAATTCACGCACTCGCAGTAGGACATCTATTTAGTATTCCAAACGAGACGAGGCGACACGGGAATCTTTTACTGGCATACCTCCATTGACGGTACAGGGAATGTGGTAAACAGTTGTCACAGTACTGTACTGTCATTGGTCTAAATTTTTGTTATTTTATGTACCTTACACGTGTTTGAAGTTCATACCCGTTATTCTCCGGAGGCCTACCAAATGTCAACGGAGCATATTGTACATCACATTTTACGCGTGCCGTGCCAGTATTAGTGCGTATACTATCGCGCGTCCGCAAACGTTCCTTGAAAATGCCTCAAATGTCAAAGCATGGTATTTAATCTTTTTGCTACATGCGAATAAACACCAAAAGAAGACATCTAATGGCATCTGATTCCTTATGATTCAACGGTTGCATACACGACATTTGGAGCATTTTTTCTTGTGATCCCCGGGGGCTCGTAAGAACGCTCGAGGAGCTTTAAGCTGCCTTTTACCTTACTACAGAATGTACTATCAGTGTCATAAGTGCATGGAGGATTCCAAATCAAAATCGTTTGTACGGCGTTTCATCGCCTTTATAATATACCATGGATGACATAGATGGCGCTAGTATACTAGTGCTATTGAAAAATATATACATTCATAGTTTTTATCAGATACAAAGTTATTAACTTAATAAATTTTTACACAAATTAATCCTACGATATTCCAAACCTTGTTAAAGCAAAGCATGCAATAACCAGGATTCGAACTCGGTAGCATAAAATTTACCGAAGCCACTAGCCATTAGGCCATTGCGTAACCTTGAAATATATTGAAATTATCCTACTCTTTATTATATTGAAGTTGTTTAGCAACTATAACCTGATCATAAATCTCAAAACAGTTGAGGGTAATTTAATATTAACTACATAAAAATTAAACCTTTTTGTTCAATCATAACATTCTTTACTATATTTGAGCGAGTTCAGTTACGATTTGTTTAACAAGTTTTTAATATTTATTTTTATTATGAGTTTGCGTTCAAATATTGATATGGCTACGAAGGCCCAAATAATAGCATTGCATAATCAAAGCTTAAATTATACTGAAATTTCGAGAGAAACTGGCTTAAACGTAAGTATTCTTTTAAAATGACCGTTCGTTATTTATTTTATTATCCATGGTTATCGATACATGAAAATAATAAATACACACGTCCCTTACAGGTAAAGACTGCCACTTTATGGATATCTAAAGCTGTTTCAAGAAGAGGGTTCATTGGAGCACCATAGTGGATCTGGCAGAAGACGTGATATTGACTCAGACCAGCTTCAACTTATGGGGCAAGGTTATGAGGAAAATTACTGGAGCATTGTCATCTTCAGTGATGCAAACAGTAAAAATTACATAGATGTGCTGAAAGACGTCATGAAGATGTGCTAGTGATAACGTTCGTGCAGGACAATTTGTCCTATGTGTAATGTTCCATAATTGTGCAAGTGTTTAGTCAGCAATCAGACATATTGGCCAGCGAGATAGGAGAAATAGGACGGATAAAAATGGCGGCTACACTAGTTCTTAGAAGAAAAGATATTGTTGACTATAGGATTAAGCAATTACAAGACCGGGGTAGCTATAATTTATTTAATGGATAAATGTTCAAGCTTAGTGTTAGTAGGATAAATTTATTGACTACTTTATAATCAGCAACTGTTATTTACAGTAATAATTTTAATGTTTTACTAAATATGAGAAATAAAAATAAAAGCAATATTAATATCTACAGATGCTATTGATTGCAAAATAATAAATTATTTATTTATTATTACTATAAACAATTCGTCCCATATCTAATGAATGCTATATATATCCCGGTCTTAGAAATGTTATTGATTTAAGGTCTAGCTTCAATTTCTTCCTTGTTCTGGAACGAATACTTAAGCTATGGGCCTTTGTCATAACATGATGCACAAAATGAATCACTTTAGTCAATACTTTAATTAAATCTAAATTTTAAATTTTATGGGGAGGTAAAATAGTTGCAGAAGTAAGGTTGCATATTATATAGAATCGTATTATAACATTTGTTTAAAACTAACTAATAAATGACTAGCACAACACAATTTTGATTTAAAATACTTATTAATCTTATAAAAAGTGTATTAAATAATGTGTCAGTTAAATGAAAAGTTATTAGGTCAGGGTATTCACTATATAAGAAAGAAATAAATATTATGTTTTAAGAAATAAATGTCTGAAATTATAATGTCACTAAAATAGTTTTATTCGTTATCCTTTATGAGAATTAAACTTAGTAAGTATAAGTCTGTAATCTGTAAGAAAAATATGTTACTTTTTCATTAATAGTTAGCACATATTATAAAAGTTATTAATATAATTTTATTCTAAAATAATATATATATTTATGTTTGTTATCTTTTATAAATATTAAACGTCAAATATTTTATTTATATATTATTATTATTGATTTTATATAAAAAATATAAAAAAACCATTGTTAAAAAACCTGAATATAAAATTGATAACCCGGAATTGAACCGGTGCCCTTCGACTTCATTATTCTATCATTCTTATTCATCCGAGCTACCGATCGCATTTTTTATGATGTCGAAAATGCGGGTTAGTTTATAACTTTTATTATTGTCTATTATTAATTATTGACGCCATCTTTTAATTGGTTTGCATTACTTGACTTAGATGGCGCTATATTAAGTCCTCGGAAATGAGAAAATTAACATAATTTATGTGTATTTGAATATACATATATTATTGTTTCTTAATTATTATTTTAACCATTAAAAACCTTATTGTGTGTCTCTGCAGTGTAAAGTATTCAAGCTTTGCAGGGTTATTTTCATTTAAAAGCAGCGCCATCTAGTTGTCAATGGTAGCGTTATGCAAAACCTGTCAGTCAATAGTCGACCTTAAGCTCTCCATGCATTTTTGTCACCCTTAGTACATAATTTCGAAATTAAACTATTATAAAACCCTTTTCTCGTCCTTAAGATATCATGAACAAAATCGCTTGAAACCATCAAAACAGGAGATGAGACATAACCATTAACTCTATAAATCTTTTTACAGTTTACGCTACACAGAGTCAGAACAAAAGTAGCTCCAACAATTTATACCAACGCAATCAACATAAGAAATAGCCCATTCCGAATAAATAATTAGCACTGATAGCAAAACACATCCAGCCATTTATTATTTTATTAAAATGGTAATAGTTTCTCACTCCTGAGTTTGCAGCAGGTTGTTGATTTATTAAGACGTGATATCGCCAAGATTTATAGTCTTGAAATGAGATAAAACATTATTCAAATAGAAGCATAAATTATAATGCCATGTTCTTGTAACTTAGGCTGTTTTAATGCTTGGGAAGGTTGAAGGAATGTACTGAGAAATTTACGTAAATCACATGATTTAGCAATATGACGAAAACTTATAAACATAAACATATAAATATTGGCGTAGAAAGTCAATTGAACTATTAGTAAGAACCTACTACGTAATAATCGATATGTTTAGTAATGTGTTATCATCTTACAAAATCAAAAAAACAATAAACACATGATAAAATGAAACGAAATCAACGAAAATACTTATTCGGAAAATCGACAAAAGATTTCGTAAGAACCCTAAGAAAAACACGAGACCAGATAGATTCATCTATCACCTACATTCTGGTGAGGTGATCAATCAAAATTGTACACTTTGCAAACAAGAAAAACTTCCTTAGTGATAACTGATAATACAAGGTCATGTTTCGCACACAGATTCTGAGATAAGGACCGTCGTGACACTGATACTGAACGGCCTTCAAGATAACTGATGTGTTTAAAAAGGGTTTTAGTAGAAACTAACTTAAGGTAGTTACGCCTAATTAGGCGAAGGTAGTGTTGGAATTTTGTTACTTAAATATATGGTAACGGTTTAATTACATGTAAATTGTGTTTACAGAATGATATTTTCTGATTTCATTTATACAGTATGTACCTCGTTTGAATAATATCTTGCAAGTTATGCTTGTTTGCTAGCGACTTTCATAAACCGGTGGCTCATCTCTTTATCATCCAACGCTCGATTGTAGAAAATGCCTAAGGCATTAAGTCTGCCTATATACCTGCTGTTCATGAAGAATAACAAATTCACGTGTGGGAGAGCCATGCTTCGGCACGAATGGGTCGGCTCGACCGGAGTTACCCTTATAGAAAACCGGCGTGAAACAACCACAGCGTTGTGTTTGGCCGTGTGAGTGAGGTTACCGGAAGACCAATCCCTTCCCCTCCGCTATCTTTACCAGTCAAGACCGGCAACGCACTCGTAACTCCTTTGGTGTTGCGGGCGTCCATGGGCGGCGCTGGTTGCTTAACATCAGGTCATCCGCCAGCTCGTTTGCCGGCTTATCCAATAAAAAAATACTAGGTATTTTCACGAAGATTTTTGAAATTGTCATATTTTGGTTTTGGTTATTATATGTTCTTAAAAAGAAATAATCACATGAATACATCAATGTTATGAATGAAGACGTTTTGCAACATAACGCGGATTGCTAAAGTAATGTCGTTGGCCTAGATGTGTGAAGATAATTCACCATCACCGTCCAACGGGGTCTCATAATGATGCGTCGGCGCATGCATACATCAGCGATTCGTGACAGATGTCCGAATTACAAAACTTCAACGTGGGTGGCACCTGCTATTGTTTGTAACCTGTCCATGTGGGCCCAGTCCTCGAACTTTACCAAGGAAAATACTTTCTAGGGCATTTGCATTGTTAATTCATCAAACCCTAAGCGAACGCCGGCGTTCGACCTACCGTCTTACTATTGTGTCTCTAGTTACCAACACTGTAAGGTTATATAATAATGAGACAGGTATATTTTTTTTTGTTTTTTTTAACCTTCGCCATACCTATGTTTTAGTACCTATCAAAATAAATTATTATGCTTAAGCTATACGGTTGACAGTGTTTGGACAACGTGTCACGGGTTCGATTTCCACACGGTACAACACTTTGTATGATCCACAAATGATTGTCACGGGTCTAAGTAGTTTGTGCAGATATGTGACGACACCCATGACCAAGGACAAATTCAACAACAGGTATTTTCTTAAAAAAAACATTATATAGGCATACCTAATCATATATTCCTAAATCATTAACTCTTCAAAATGAACAACAAAATGGCAGACCGTCTATAAGAGATACTATACCACAAACAAATATATTTACAAATTTTTTGAAGACATTGGCACACCATGATTACCTTTCTCTGGTCAACGTAATTTCCGGCCACGATCGTATCGTATCAACGTTACCGAACAATAAAAGGTTTGATAACACTACAAGCGTGTCGCAAGAAGTCACTGACCTCTCCAAATGGTCTTTATATTACAGATCAGTGGGATTATTGTGAGAATGACTGCAATTCACAGTTGTGACAGAAATGTTACGAGAAACTCTTTGGAAAAAGTTTCTTTATGTTTTAGTGTACACTTTGATGGATCGCTTCCAGTTACATCATTAGAACCGCTGAGAAGTAGAGTTCTTTGTCGGAGCCGGTCTTCCCTGAAGGGCTACAATCTTGGTATCTTTGACGCCTGTGAGGCGTGTTCAATCGTAGGTCGCATCATCGCCTACCACTGAGTTACATAGAGGTCAAATGCCAGCCAATTAGAAGAAAACAAAGATAAGAAAATACTGCAGTTACATGGAGAAATTTAAAAGGAGGTAAACACAAAAAAGAATATTAGGTAAGCATACATTTCAATTTCCCGATTTTAATTGCATAGGCCCTACGAAAAATATTGTGTGAATAAGATTGAAATCCTGGCCTTTAGCTGCCGACAGAAAACTATTAAAGGGAAATCCTTCGCTACCGTCGATCACCAGTGACCTCCGTGGCTATTAACACGCTTACTCCATATTATTTCCTAAGTTAACTAAATTTTAAAAAATAATATGAGCAATTTCCTAGACGTGGTTGTCTAGAGACGTGTTCCACTGGAAATAGCTGTCCGTCTTCACCAATGACTTTCATACCTACTGGTTTGAATTGAAAACGATCTACACCCGAGGATTAAATGATACTCAAACAAAAAATATTAGAATTGGAGCGTGCACAAATCCAGGCTAGTCGCTACCGCTTATGAAGCAAGGCACACCCTTACACATATAGGAAATGCAGTACAAATACCTATAGGTGTTTGTGTTATGTGTATGGAATCTTACACATTCTACCGAATTGGTGTACAAATTATTTAGCTAAATATCTAGTTACTCTAAATCTATAATAGGTCTTCTAAATAATCTTTAGTGCAATAATAACATAAATAGAAAATCACCACGAGGCTTAAATATAATTCAATTGGCCATAAATCAAGCTCAAAGTCATCAATTTAATATTTACAAGCAAAATAACGGATGGAACATGACGATCACAACTTGAAAGAGTGGTTATTACTTGGAAAGTGAAACTGGGAGTACACACTATGGCATTTACGTAATTACGGTACGCATAAGCCGTAGCCATCGTCACCATGGCAACGCTCTGATACCTCATGAAAGTGAAACTAAGGACGATGACCTGCTGATTAAGGTGTTATAAAAAAATTTGGAAATTTTAACATTGTTTTACTAGCATCCTTTTATCATAGGTAAGGAAAATGACAGTCTTTTGTTTTGGGCTATGAAATGAAGTGGAAAATTAATTATTTTTAGAACGCTTTATGTACAAAAAAGGAATTGTATATCAGGTGGACCTACTGCCATGGGAATTCTCTAGCAGTGATGGAAAGATAAACTGTAAAGAAGAATTATAAATACCGTTGACTTTAGTACTAATACTCATACATATATGTATATTTCACAATAATATCTTCCTACCAATAAAACATATACTATTACTTCAAATAATTATATTACAATATATGTAAATGCTATTTAAAGTCACGCGATCATGACTCATTCTAGCTCATTATTTATTTTATTTTAAAAATCTAATGAAAGGTCGTGTCATCTTAAAGAGAGTTTTAAAAAGTTTGAATGAATAGTTTAAATGTACAACAGACAGACGGACAGAGTTACTTTCGCATTTATAATATTAGTTTGAATAGTTTGGATGAATGTATGCATAATGGATGTAATGTACAGTCAAGGGTCAAAAATGCAATAACACTCTACCAATTTTAAAATGACCAAAATATCTTTGTAGAATGGAGTCAATGGTTGCAGACTGCTTTAATTTATACCATAGAATCTAAATTATTGAGTAAACTGGCTGTGAACTATTGAACTTTTACTACAAAGAAATTTTACATAACTGTAAGTGTTAAACTATTTATACAAACTGAAATATCATCGCTATTCACGTGCTTATAGTAGAGGTAAACTTGCAATACGGTTGTTTCCAACTAGTCAAATTCAATACTTTTATCCAAATGTCAAAAACGATACTTTTCTATTAAAATTGTATGAAACATTGAATTATGACGTCATAGCATTTTTGCGTCAAATAGTTTACTTAATTTTTAAAAATTAGCTAAAAAATATCTAAAACTTAGTGTATCGATCGATCGATGAATAAAAGTATAGTTATTTTTCAATATTTTATCGCATTAAAACGTCGTATTAATTTATTTTTGACCTAGGAAACTATCCAATTCTTAAGTAGGTATCATCTACTTTTCATATATTATATTATCTTGATATTTCATATCAGTATTGTTTTCTTTGAGAAGTAACCGTCAAATTGTTATATCGAGCAAAAATTTGAAGATCTATAACTACGTCAACAGTTTGGCAGACATGATCTTATTGACGATAAACTATTTTCGTACTAAAAATCTTCCTTGTCAAACGTCTGATATGGTTGATATGATAATCAGTAGTTCACAAACAGCCCGTGGCAGTTCACTGATCCATTACGGACCCGTACATAAAAAGGTTTTCCATAATTGAGTATGTTGTATATCAATGAAAAATAAATAATTTCAATACAATTAAACATAAGAAAAAAAAATCGTATTCATTAATTGATTTTACGACTTTATTATGTTATTTTGCATAATGGTCATGGACACCCGCAACAGCAGAGGAGTTACCTTTTGGGAATTTGTGATTTGGAGACTAAAAATTTTTCTTTATTTTAATATTGATTTTAAAATTTAATTTTAACTTTAAGGCCTACACTATTGAAGCGAAAATTATTATTCAAACCGTCTAAAAGAGGAATTTAAAAACGAAAGTTTGAAAAGCGAAACTATGCGATGAGGCATTTTGGAATGTGTACCGTGTTAGCACTATGTGGGCGTAAAGTATCATACAAAGTATGCATTTAATGAGTGATTTTCTCAAGCATAATATTTAGACGGCGCGACTGAAAATATTATCTTAAACTAAACGTACAATAAAGTTTTTTTTTTTTAAGAAAGAAGGTGTACTTATCTTGATCAGGCCGTCAATATTTAAGTAGATAGCATTTTGGTAGTGAAACAAAAAGTAGTTATTTAGCATAATTCTAAGTTTGGTGGAGCGTCCACAATCTGTTTTTCTGGGGATGACCACCGCTTAAACGAAACTACACTAGTTTACTAGAAAATACTAAATTTATTTGTACTCAGTATTAGTTTTTCTATCTAATAAAAGTTTTATTTTTACATTTAGGGCTATACTTTATCCTAGTGAAAATCGAAAAGGACTGTCCGCGCGAAATTTAAAATTTTGGTGGGAGTAATCTAATCATTAAGTGACTCATAAAGAAAAAACCTAGATGGACGACGCGACCAACGTTCACTTCGTTTAGTCAGGCGCTCACGCGCAGCAGTGACAGACGTGTGCCATCCTGTTGTGATTTCCCGCCAAAAACGTAAGTAAGTCTTTTCGTAGTAATCGGACAAAAAACCTGCAATTTTGGTGTGATGTTTTAAAAACGTTTTATGACTAATTCGGTGTTTTAATTTAAATTTATAATAAAAAGGTTTGGTATGCTTTCAAAATTATACAAATATAAATTGTATATTCTTAGTAGTTTTTTTTTAAATAAACATATTCAACTAGATTCTAATTGTGGTGGTGCAATTTTGGTGGTTTTGGTGGCATTTTACCAATCACCAAAATTGCTTTGTTACACCAAAATTAGTTTTTAGAGCTACGTAACTCACAGATAAATGAAAACAGAACCATAATAAGATAACTCGGTTTGGAAGTACAATACCTATATTATACCTACCTACCTAGTTCTTCCGTGGAGAAATGCTCATACATACTGCATTACCACAGGGGATAGTGCAGTTATGTAGGACCCCAACTCACTAAAACTCCTCGGGTTCCTCCTCGCTTCACCGTGGGTAACCAAGCTACGGTTACTGAGCCTCTACAATGCGGAACCCACCGGGGTACCGTGTGAATCCAATACACTGTAACTGCGAAAAACAGATTTTGAGAAAACGAGCAAAAACACTTTTTTGTGTTTTTAGAGGATTACGATTATGTTTATTAAGATATATTTAAGTGTTTGATATCAATAAAAAGGTAATTTTATAAGGTTTTCAGCCCCCCCAATTAAAATACATTTTATCGTTAGTATATTGATTTACCATAGATAACTTGTATTGCCACAACAGTCAGCAGAAGCGAATGAAGAGATTGTTATGGTAATACACTGTATATTAGAGTTACAGTGTATTGCACTGTTAAATCAGTGTTTTTTTACTGGTTCAAACAATGTATCTCTGAAAGTTTGGTTCGTTTTGTTGTCAACTTATTTTTTTTATTGTAAGTTTTCATTTTGAAGTTACTTTTGTCCCGGCTCACGGAACAATTTTGTCCCTGAACTTTTGAATTCATTCGAAATCATTTTCAAGAACTGGGTCGGGCTCATACCTGTAGTACGGCACTTCCGATCCCACAAGAGAGTACTTTAGAGCAAGCTGCTGATGGATGATCCCAGCTACAAGGTTGTGCCTATGCAAGTACTCGCCGTTAGCAGGACGAGAACAACCAGAGATTATGTGACGAATTGATTCTCCCGGACGGTGACATGCCCGACAGATGTCAACCGTGCCATCCTTCACAATAAATCTCCGGTAGTTATTCGTCATGATAACTTCGTCCATAATTGCAAAGACAAACCCTTCGGTTTCCCCAAAGAGGTCTCCGAACCGCAGCCAGGCTACGGACGCCACCTGGTCTATATCCGGTCCATGGTGGGCTGGGAAAAAGCGTCCATGAAGCTCCTTGCTCTGCCATACTTCCCTGCGAGCGTTAGTGTCAAGTACGACGGGTTTGCGCCAGTTTTCGATAGCCAGGGAGAGCGGGGTGAGACCTTTGTCCACTGCCACTACATCTCGATGCATACCCACGTCGGCAGCAAGGAAATATTCCCTGAGACTACATACCTCGCGGTTGTGTAGGGTCTTGGCATTTAAAAAGCCTCGACCCCCACACTTCCGCGGGATATACAGTCTCATCACCGACGACCGCGGGTGATGCATTCGGTATGCAGTCAGCATTGTTCGGACCCGCCTATCCAGGGCGTCCAGTTCAGTTTGAGACCATTTGAGTACGCCGAAAGAGTACATCAATAAGGGCATGACCCAACCGTTGAAGGCGCGCACTTTGTTTCCACCTGAAAGAAAGCTATTAAATACCTTCTTCAGGCGACCAAAGAAACGCTCCTTCAGCGATTGCTTCATGTCAGTGACATTGATGCATAAAGCTTCCGACATACCCAAATACTTATAGGTTTCTGTTGGAGAGAGGGACCTCAGGTTTATGGAATCCGTGAGTTGAGTTCCCACAAATTCCACAACCTCCCCTCGTTTTACATGCATGATCGCACATTTGTTCACACCGAACTCCATCCTGATAGCACTACTGAAGGTTTCTGTTAGCTTGAGTAGCTCCGACAGTTACAGTTTGTTGGGGGCAAGGAGCTTCAAGTCATCCATGTAAAGGAGGTGAGATATAACCTGACCACTTCTCTTGAACCGGTAGCCTAGAATATACCACGCTCGATCCTTACAGGTTCGCTATTCCTTTGGGTATGTCGACATCCTGGATAGCGAAGGACTGTACTCCATTGCCTCATACAGGACATCAGAAAGGAGCGAAGTATTGTATCGATTTTATACAATTCCAACACCGTCATGAGCCATGTATGAGGAATAGAGTCATAGGCCTTCTTATAGTCTATTCAACATGTCGACAGATCCTTACGGGCACGTCGAACCTGTTGGCTGATGGTCATATCAATAAGGAGTTGCTCCTTATCCTCCTCCGCGGGATCCGTTCTTACATCCATTCTGAGCAGTTGACATGATTTTATTTTGTCAATATGACTATTAATTTTACTTCTCAGTATGGATGTAAGAACTTTATAGACCGTCGGCAGACACGTGATCGGTCTATAACTTTTGGGTTCCGCAGTACTACCTGATTTATGGAGCAGGTGGGTTACTCCTGTCGTTAGAAACTTGGGCAGCGATCCTGCCTTAAATACACCTTTATAGTCATTCGACTACATTTAGAAATAAGTAAACGATGACACGTGCCTGCTTTGAACTGCGAACTTTAATCGACCAATAATGATCGAGATTGTCGGTCAGCCGCGCTCTGATTGGCGCGCTCGCGTCGCACTACATGTTTAACAAAACATTGTATCTTAAAACGCGCGAGAATTATTTTGCCAACACATTGCATCTTTGGTTACCGTGTTTTGCAATTTTAGGCTTTTAGTCTAAGTTAAATACAGTGTTTTTTGCATGACGATATCTCAGATTTTTGTGAATAAAGACCAAAATCTATGAATGTAGGATCATGTAACAGGCAAAAAGAAATCGAATGGACGTTGTTAATTCAAAACACTGTAACTCCAGATACAGTGTATTGGATTCACACGGTACCGGGGTATATTATACCTACGAGTAGCCTGAGAGTGATGAACAAACAAGAGAATTTATAATTCTGCACTTGTTATTCTCTTAGACGTTCATGTACAGTAGTAAGCTTTGAATGAAAAATCCTTTAAATAGCAATACAATTAAGTTTGGTATCATTTGTTTTCCAGCATGACAAAGAAAAAAAATTCAAAGTTGACACACGCAGAGTGCTTGGAGAGGAAAAGGATGGCAGAAAGGAAGAGAAAAGAAAAAATTAGGAATGATCCCGTCAAATTAGAGGAACTGCGAAGAAAAGAAAGAGAAAGATATCATAAAAAAAAAGCTGAAGGGAAAATCCTACCTTTGAGTGAAATGCCACCGCGTGCTCGCAGAGTTCAACAGAAAAGGAATCGGGTTAATTTCAAAGCTTATTATGAAAGGAAAAAAAGGGCACTCCTAGAGAATACTAAGCAAGCAAATCAGATATGTGAAACTATCAATGATGAAAGGATCTCACCATCAATATTGCCTCGCTCTGAAAGCCCTATTCCAACTACATCCCAGATACAATCATTGAATCAGCAGATGCATCAAAAGTCTTCGCGAATTCTACGTTCTCAAAAACGACTTCAAGAAGAAACATCTGAGGACATTCCCATTGAATGTATTTCAGAAACAAACTCCGTTAAGGATCGTTCAAGGCGTGAACCTCTCTCTCTGGCTCTTTGGATTGAACAATCAAGCACTCCGGCTTATCCCCCATGTTCGCCACCAATCGCGCCCAACGTCAGTAGCATACACTCGCCAGTTTCTACTTTTGCGCTCAATAGTCCTAAATCCGATGTGTCAACGAATTCCTTTGTTCTAAGACGAGAACTTAATTATAAACTAAGGCAATACCAAAGAAGAAAATCCGCAGAAATCATGAAGCTAAGGGAAACTATTATAAAAATTAAAAGAGAAAAGGAAATGTATCGTAAAAGACTAAATAGATTACAACAAATCACAAAAATCAGCCCAAAACATAAAAATAAATTGACCCCAGGTTTCATAAAAAAAAAGATCAGTCCTGAGAAACGAAAAATACATAATCTAGTGAAGTCATTTTATGAAGATGACGAAAATAGTAAACAGTGTCCAGGCAAACAAGACTATATCACACGACATAAACTTAAAAAACAAAAAAGGTATCTAACTGACTCTCTCAAAAATCTTCATCGCAAATACCTCGACTCCGGACTTCCACCCATTAGTTATGTCACTTTCACCAGATTAAAACCATTTTGGGTACTACAACCTAGTTTAAACTCTCGTGATACTTGCTTATGTAAACCGCATGCCAATATGGATTTATTAATTTCTTCCTTAAAACATAATAAGATTATTCATGAAAATTCCACATCAGAAGTTCTCCGTAGTTTGACTTGTAACCAGACCAAAGTTGAATGTTTGCAACGTAAATGCGACAAATGTAAACATAAAATTATTAAATATAGTGAATTTGATAACTCAAATAGTATTTCCTATTACATTTGGGAAAAAGGCACTAAAATGTATATAAAAAATAATGAAGAAAAATCTGCAAATATTATTAAGAAAGTTCAGAAAATTTATAAACCTCTAGAAGTAATTAAACATTTTGAAAAAGAAATTAAACCGTTTATGGCGCATTGTGGTAATATAAAAAATCAATACGAATCTATTAAAAAAATTAAACAACGAATTGCTGAAAACGAATGTTTAATACATATGGATTTCAGTGAAAATTATAATACGAAATATGGTTCAGAGGTTCAATCCGTCCATTTTGGCGCCAGCCGATCTCAAATTACATTGCACACTTCAGTAATTTACTATCGTTCAGGAAATGAAACCAAAGCTCAGTCATTTTGCACTGCCAGTACATCTTTACGACATGATGCATCTTCGGTATGGGCGCATTTAATACCGATTTTGCGTGAGGTTAAAGAAATCCTTTCCGAAGTTTGTACCATTCATTTTGTTTCGGATTCTCCGTCAGCACAATATAGAAACAAAAAAGTTTTCTACCTGATATCTCAGTTAAAAAACTATCTTCCTAACTTGACATGTGTTGTATGGCACTACTGCGAATGTGGTCACGGAAAAGGTGCACCTGATGGCGTCGGCGGAGTGCTCAAAAGATCAGCAGATCGGCTAGTTGCCTTTGGAAAAGACGTTACAGATATCGACAGCCTTGTCCAAACATTGAAAACAGTCGTCACAGGGGTTAAAATTGAAATTGTTCAAGAACATGAAGTCATTGAGAAAGATGAGCTTTTGCCAAAAAATCTTAAACCTTTCCCTGGATCAATGAAAGTTCACCAAATTGTTTGGACGAAGACTTCTACCAACGGCTTGGCAATGCGTTCGTTATCTTGTGTTGAGCCAGGCTGTCTTTATGATACAATTCGATGCTGCCATGGGAAGCATATGGGCTTTTATGAATTGCCAACTGAGGCAAATGTTCAGGAAGAAGTCGAAATAAAACGGGATGTTGTGTTACTTAAAAGATCGGGACAGTCATCATCAATAACAAATGCCTGTTCCGATGTTCAGCCACCACAAATATATAGATTTCCAGCATCTAAACCATTTATTTTGAAAAGACCAAACCAAATTCAACTAACCGGCCCTTCGCATGATTTGATTAGTATGGCAGACTATGACCAAATTCAAACTCCAAATGTTTCTTTTTTTGATAATATCAATAGTGAAGTACTATCACAATATGAATGCACAGAAGAGGATAAAACAACTTATAAAAATGATAAAAATGATTACGAAGATGATGATAACGACGATGATTTGAATATTTTTTAATTTAAAGACTGAAGAATTAACAAGACTTAGAATAGTAAGAAAGTTTATTAATTGATTGTTAATTTTTAAAATTGATCTCATTACATAATTATGTTAACATAAAATGTTAAAAAATTACTTATAAAAAATTTAAAATGATCATGATGATGATGATAGATGTTAGAGGAGGTGATTGCAATTCACTTAAATTAAAAACTGTAGAATTAACAAGACAGAAAATTAAGAACGTTGTATTTGTTGATTGTTATTTTTTATTGATCTCATTGTGTTATTTCTTTTATTAAATCATTTATTCACTATAAATAAGATTTTTATTGCTATTTGATTTATAATTTGTTTCAGTAAAAAAAATTGGTGTCAAGATTTTCTAATTTTGGTGACAGAAATAAATTCTGGTGTCAATATTTCTAATTTTGGTGTCAGATATCAATTTTGGTGTCGTACTAATTCTGGTGTCGACAATATATTAGAAGCTTTCAAGAATAAATACATTTCTTTCACATTTTATGTACCTAAATACGTATCTTTTGCTTATCAACATCTTAGATTTTAAAAAAAACCAGAAACAAACTTTTCCACCAAAATTAGGTAAAAAATCATAGTTGTTGAAATTCACTCTAATAATGTGTTGGTGTATTGTAATTTGTTATTAAGTATCATATTAATCAATTTGTATTTGCCTACGTGGCGTTTTAAGTGGTTATAAATCCTAATCATTGAGTAATAAAATAATGTTAGTGGTGTAACGCAAAAACTAAACAATACACGTCTGCTTTTACAATTATGTACTTAAATCCCAAATATTTAAAGGTTCGTAGTAACTGAGTAAATCTGTTCATTATAGACAAATCATATCATCATCATCATAATCAGCCTGATGTCGTCCACTGCTGTACATAGACCTTCCCAATTGCACGCCACTGAGCTCGATGTTCAGATCTTCTCATCCAACCACTGCCAGCCACCCTGCGGATGTCGTCAGTCCACCTAGCTGGAGGGCGCCCTACACAACGCTTGCCTAGACGTGGTCTACACTCTAGAACACGTTTACCCCAACGGTCATCGGTTATTCGACAAATGTGACCTGCCCACTGCCATTGCTAATACTTTAGGCTATGTTGATAACTTTACTTCTCTGTCTCTGGATCATCTCGATATTATAGACACAACAACATATACATAGAAACATTGTAGTATCACGTTATGGATACACACGACTCTGTCTTACAACTCGTAACCATAAATTATGAAAATCGCTGAAATCTCAATGTTTTCCCGCGTCCTGTACTCTATTATTCATGAAAACCTGATGTCATGCAATTTAGATAAGCCGGCCCGGCCTTTGATGCCCTGGAGAAATTTAATTTGCACTTTTAAGCTACGCCACTAACAAAGCCGCGAGCTATTTTCTGTTTCAAAAGCACTATTCAAAATTCTGCCTTTTATAAAAGTGGGCGACAACTATACAAACTTATTGTTGAAGGCGAATGTACTTGAGATAAAATTGAAAATTTATTAGTATATGTGCATTGTTTGTTTATCATATCATCATGTCCTTTTACACATATTGATTCAGATTCTACAATTACACTTACAACAATGTGTATCGTTCATCGTTTCGGAAAATAAACATCATTACAAGTATGCACCTACATCGACATAATTGTCCCCTCCCAATAAGTACCATACGGTTAACATAAATGCTTATAGGACATGTTCAGTCGGCTCGTCTCCGCCGAGATCAAGGGTCAATCATAATTGAGTTTGTCGAGAGGGACCCTCCCTCACAAGTCAATTTATATACCTTTGTATGGGCTGTATTGGATTTCAAATACTATGCTCTCTGTGTGTATTTCCAGAGCTCAGTGGGAGGGACGCTCGATACTAAACTTAGGTAACAACTAGTTGCACATGTTTGCACGTTCAACTTTAGCGAACTACCCCGAAAGTGTTCGTGCGGAGCTTGTAACAATACGCTGAATATTGCAGAACAACGGTCGCTAATTGAGGTGTTGTAGATAAATAATAATTGAGCAACTCTTGAACCCTTCCCCAGGCGTCATTACCTTCAACCACATACACACGCAGACCGCCAATAGCTATTACACTAGACATGCGCATATCAGACACGCTCAAAACGAACGCTTTACAATATGTAGAACCATTTACATACCGCAGATAATGTCAGAGTTCTGTGTAAGCCCTGTAAACGTTTGAGATTTAACCACTTAGGACCAGTAGTAATATTCCGACATTCCACACTTTATAGCCAATTAAAGTAGACACGTCTAGTAGATTCGAAGTGCGGGATGGTTGCGCAAGAGTCCGCACACTCGGTCGCAAATCATCGCATACTATTAGATGCTGACCTTTATCGCTGTCCAGGGCTTAGCCAACGTGCTACTCAGTGGAGATACAACACGGACGCAGCAGTAATGTAATCGCTTCACATAGGAAACAAAAAGACTAATCAATGTGCCAAAGAGCGAAACTGGTTTGTCATGCAACCGTCAGGTATGGTGTATTAATGCGGAGTCATGATCTTTTGATTTGAGCCCTCACTCTAAGGCACTAGGCAATCTGTTCTGTGTGTCCAAAATACAAACACACTTAAGTAAACAGCATCTTCTTTTAAATAAGTAAGATAGTTGTTTTTTTTATTATTATTATTCAATGCAAGTGACTTATCTAAATAGTTAATGACCTTGCACACGATTTTTCGTATTTGTCAGTTTTTGCCAATTTCAATTGTAATGCTTCTTTTCTGTTTAAATGTTGATCTGAAGTGACCAGTCATTATCGAAATTATACCGTAATGACATGAATTTGCGTCATTTCTGTAAACACTCTGGTAATTTGTCAGTAGTTCTTTGTTTAGGTAGCTCAACATTACATCAGATACTAAAATGCTAAATCATGTCTGCAATGAGATCGAGATTCTCATTTACCATAGGAATTTAGATAAAGAAGTCCAAATAAGAAAGATAAAATCGAATTGGGACAAAACACTTCTTAAATAAAAAAAAACTATTAAATGTGATATATAGGTACATATACCTACCTTACTTATTTTTGTACAATCATATTTTGACAAGTAAAATAAATCACTACATAATATAAAACACAGTCACTTTCTCTATTCCTATATCCCTATGAATGCTTAAATCTTTAAAACTACGCCATAGATTTTGATGCGATTTTTTTATAGATAGAGTGATTTAAGACGATTGAAGAGCAATAAGGTAGGTATAATAACATTCACTAAATAGTGGAGAAATTTAGTATCAGTATTGGATCTGTGCGAAATCAGGATGCGTCGCTAGTTAGGTATATGAAAATTATATGATACAAATGGACCTATACGGTATTAAACAAAATCAAAATCGGCACTGCCAAGGCAACACAACACAAAACGTAATTCATTAACCGGCTGCATTCTTCCCGCGTTAACTGGTACACCTTGAATGTACTTGATTGTTCAACAGTACTCAGCTCGCATACCTCGATAACACAATGAAAATATTCAGATATTATCTACATATTTGCTTACGTTATCTTGTATCGAAAACAAATGCTTAAATATGTTGTTGAGTTTGTTATTTTAATTAAAGTGTGAGAGAGCCATGCTTCGGCACGAATGCGTCAGCTCGACCGGAGTGATACCACGGCCTCACAGAAAACCGGCGTGAAACAACCACAGCGTTGTGTTTCGTTAAAAGGTCGGCAACGCACTCGTAACTCCTCCGTTGCGGGTGTCCATGGGCTGCGCTGATTGCTTACCATCAGGTAATCCGTCAGACCTATTACATAAAAAAAATATCTAGTTGTCCTTGTTGTGAACCTTAGTAATTTTATTTGATCTTATTCTTCATTGGTGTTTTAGAGATACTGTTATGAGAGAGATAGTATTTAAACAGACAGATCACCTGATGGTAAAGGATCGGGGTTGCGGAGAAAGTACAATAACATTTACCGCGGCCCGACTCGGAGCTGGAGATGGAACGAGTAGTTTAAGTCAATCCTCCCAAAATTATATTGACGCTGTCAAGCTGTAAGTGTCTTTACTTTGCGTAAATCCGTTACATTAAATGTTACGAAAAATATTTAGTTTTTATACCGCGACAAAAATCCGGGCTTGTTTCAGGACGCAATCCCGCCCCTATGCAGCAAAGGTTTGCTGCATATGCATATTTTTCATAACATTTATTTACCTAGAGACACATAAATATTTAGATATTTGTGTAAGTGCTTTTATCGTCGAGCCTCTCTTGAATCTTCCGCTATGTCACGATGTTACAAACATACAAATTTATATACGCACGCCACCTAGATCCGGAACAACAATTTGTAGATCATACAAAGTGAGAAATTGTTGCCGTGACACTTTGCAGGTCCAGCAGCTGGTTGTTCTGCCACTGCACCTACCGTTTTTTTTTATTTGTGAGTGGAAAATCATCCAATGACTTCTCCCGCCCAGGGCCGGGCGGGAGGGAATGTCAGACTCTTACTGACTAAAAACCCCCCTGTTCCTTCTCCTGTTCTGGGCCGAGGTCGCGGGCCTCATTGCGCTTACCCCGCAACCCCGGCTGACTGCACCTACCGTGCAGTCTCATTATCAAAGTAATAAATTATCTATGCCGAACTTTTTTATGCTATTTTGTTTATATGACTTTACATGACTGCAAGTTCACATTATGAAAAGATTGACGGACTAGTCATCAAGGATATCCGTGTTCGGGACAGACTCTTCGCTTCCGTGAGCAGTCAACCTTCTCATAAGTGTCATCAGCACATAATTGAACCTTCAGAGGCACTATCCAAGTCAAATTGCCGTGTATTTGTTACGTAGGCATAAATAACTGTGCAAACAAATGCGTATATAAGTAGTATACTCCTAATATGTATAGAATAACAGTGAATTTCTGAACTTAAAACGATCCAATTAACAACGAAGTATAAGTAAATATTTTACCATACATTACACCTACTTTTTTATAGGAGGATTATCAAATATCCTACTAATATTATAAACGCGAAAGTTTCTAAAAAGGATAGATATTTTTGTTGCTTTTTCATGTAAAAACTTCTAAAAGGATCTAAATGTAATTTGCCACAAAGATGGATTATAGTATGAAAAAACATAGGGCACTTTTTACCCTAGCACGGCGCGCAAAACAGCTGACAAGGGCTAGTTTTATGTAACACCTACCTACCTACATTAAAGATATCTATATTTGAAACTCCATAACATATTCTTCAAAGATAATAGGTAATTAAAACGATTAAGTTTTCGTTAGTTACAAGTGCCTGAATTGAAAACTCATAAAACTCATAGGGTATTAATTAAATATTACTTTATAAAACATAATAAAAGAACAAATTAAACGTAGATTTGTACATCACATCCATTATACATACGTTAATCCGAACTATCCAAACTAATATTAAAATGCGAAAGTAACTCTGTCTGTCTGTCTTTTCTTCACGCCTAAACTACTGAACCTTCTAACTATTTCTATGTAATTTGGTAGGTGTACAGACATAGTTTCGAACTCGAGAAAGGATATTGGACAGTTTTTATACCAAAAATCTAAAAGTTGCTCTTCCACGCGAACGGAGTCGCTGGCAAAAGCTAGTACAAAATAAACAAATCGAAACGTTACATAACACAATAATAATATGAACATTGAGCACAGAGTAATTAAACTAAGATAACTTCTGTACGGCAAGAGCCCTCTAGCGGAAGAGCCACCTAACTATCAAACTCCAGCTTCGTGGAACACAAATTAGATTTACACAACCCACACAGGTGGTGGAAGGTGTGTACCTTCGTACTCAGAAAAAACAACAATACGAAAACCTTACTTGTAACAAAAGCCTATACAATTTACGTTAATTGAGCTAGATATTTGGACTTAGCCTTTTTATAGCTCGCCATGAGTACTAGATGAGGTTTTAGAGTAAGTGATAAAAGTGCTCGTTAACTTCAGCTTTCTTATATTTAAGAAGGGAATTGCCTATTACTGTTCTTTCAGCTGCTGTTAACACTTGAATGGTGGAAACTTGTGAAGACATTTTAATGTTTAGCGAATGCAAGCGCGACTATTCTATTGTTGGCTTAAATGTAGGTAAGTAGATATTTGAGCATAGTAAAGCAAAATGTCACGAATTTGATTCCCGCATCCTCACGCCCATAAGACACCATAGTTAGTTTTAGTCAGTAAGAGTCTGACAGTTTTCTTCGTCTCCCCAGACTATGGAGCTCCATTAGGATTTTCCATCATAAGGCAAAAAGAAAAAAAACATCTTAATCTATACATATAATATTATAAAGAAATAGTTTGTATGTATAGGGTAATCTTTGGAACCGCTAGTTTTAGTCAATAAGAGTCTGACAGTCTTTTTCGTCTCCCCAGACGACGGAGTTCCATGAGGATTTTCCATCATAAGGCAAAAAGAAAAAAACATCTTAATCTATACATATAATATTATAAAGAAATAGTGTGTATATATGGGGTAATCTTTGGAACCGCTAGCTATAGCTAGCGGATATCCAAAATAATTTCACTGATAGATAGTTACAATGTTCCTGATTACTATAGGCTATAAAACATCACCTTACGACTAATAGGAGGCGATCAGCAGATGAAACTGCGCAGTAGCAGTTAGTTATATACCTAATAATTATTTTGTGTATTTGTAAAACTGATATACAAAATTACTAAAGGATCGACAATACGATCTGAATCACATTGACATTGAACGTAAATGCGCAGTTGATACCAGGTGCATAGAAATCATGACTGGGGCGCTGATGATTATCATTAATAACACTCATCATGATTTCATGGTGCATCATGGCCGGACGTAGGGCATGCAAGAATGTACTTTACCTACGTAAACAAACCATTAGAATGCATTGATATTTGCTATACGCATATAAAAACATATGGAAACTTCTTTTCATCATTCTAAAAGAATATACTTTTCTGAAAACCTCAACATAAAAACGTCCTTTGCCATGATTTTAGCACTTGTGCTTGAATTCCAGTAGGTACAAACCGACTGTTTTAGAAGTTGTTTCAGATTTCAGTCTAAAAACGGCATTATTCTCATGATTATATTAATTTGTTGTCTCCGATAGACTGCGATTGTTAGATTCTTTAAAAAAAAATCAAAAATTAATTCACAATGTGTTAAATACTAAACCATTTCATTAATGTTATATAGAAGATGGGAAATGTATAAATCTGTTGACTTATTATCTGGACAATCCTCTGCTCTACACCGGAAAACTCTTTGTGTGATTTGTATGTAAAATTATATAAGTATTTCTAAATGAATCCTAGACAAAGGAAAAGGTCCTAGAGCCTCGTTAAAAAGACAACTGTCACAAAACTGACGCAACGCAAACCCTACTACACTACTACTACCTGTGACAGTGTGTTATTGAATAATAGACGAAATTGTTACACGTCTACAATTGCGTAAAACACCTGAAGTTACTATTTGCTCTGTACGAGCATTTACGCGCACTCAGCTAGTTTTACACTCAGCGTACGAGAAAATTGGTTCCTCACAATAGTAGCAATTTGTCCTAAATGATGTTTTTTTAAGTAGAATTGCACCAGTTGTAACACCTACCATTGTTCCAATTCACACACGTTTAACACTTGTGACAAAAAGTGTGTTAATAACTCGAAAAGAACTCTCTGGCAATTATCAATAAAAACTGCTGATTCATCCATTTTGTGTAAAGCCTGTGTTTTTATTCATATACTAAATGGCAATGTTAGGCATCTAATATTTACCGAGAAAATTGTATTTTGGTATAACTTTACATAGTTGTCAACAACCCCATTAACACCTAATACAAATGTCTACAATTTATTTGTGCAAAGAATTTTAAACGGTATAAGCTAAACATTAAAATTAGTTTTCGTTTGCAAGAGTCGCTTACATACGTTCTCATGTACCGATATCGGTAAATTTTATAAATGTTTTTTTATGTAGTGTTTAGTAATAATGATCTAATTGAAATGGTTCGCTGAAACGGCCGGCAATCAACGGATTTCACGGTAACTTTGATATGTCAGAGCATTTAACACGAAACCAGTCGTTAGCGATAATTACTTAGATGTGAACAAACCGAACTGTTGGGTAGTTTTTTATAACAATGAACTATTCACACTTGAATTAATTTTGATCGAGTTTCGTTAGTAATGTGTATTTTTTGTAAGTTGTTTTGTGGTTTGGTAAGAATTTTATGAATTGATACATAATATGAGTGATTATAGCTTTGAATTAAAAATTTATTTTATTTTTATTTATTTAATAAAGTTTTACCAACACCTTCTGTGTAGGTAAGACTTAAAGTACTTTTTTTACATTACTGGGACTTACACAGTTGCCAATTAGGTTAACCAACATTCACAAAATTTTAACAGATTTACTGATTTACGATGTGATTGATTTTAGTTTTAGGTAGGTATCAAGAATTTTTTTACGTAAGTAGGTAATAAGAAACTCTTCAAATCAAGTAACCGTACCTATTATTTATCTGATTAAACATTATCGTCTGTTTTAATAAAACAATTCAAGACTATTTAATATTTTTTTCTCATACAACAAATTTTTATTATTACTTTCAACCAAGACTCGTGGAAACAAGTTAGTAGAACTTAATTTACATATCAATTAAAACGACGCCTCGGTTGCAACTAGCCCTAATGGATAACAACGAGCCTTTTACCAGGCGACGACTGTTGCGAACCATTCCGCATTCTTGCTCTCTGCCATGCGCAAGCGCAGACCCACGCTTCCCTATGCCAACAACGCTATCAAATATTACAAAATATCTGCTTTTGAGAACTAAATAAGTAACAAAAAGTTCTTATAATTATAAAGTAAAATGTATTTGATATGTTGTAGAAAACTCAAATATAAAAATGGATTTTAAACAACTTTTTTGTCTTGGCAATATATCTTTTTGTCAGGGTAACTCGATCAATATCGAACAACATGGCGGGACAACGTCTTTTAAGTCTACTTGAGAGTTACTAAGACAAGTAGCTACAAGCTAGTAACTTCAAAAAAATATTTAGTTACAGTAAAAACTCGTCAACAACTTGATTACCTCGATAGGTATCGCAAAACAGTCACGTTTGCCACAATTTGGCCTAAGAAAAACAGTTAATCCACAAGAAAATAAATGTTTTTTTTTTACTATTACAATAATGTAATAGTAAAAAAAAAACATTTATTTTACAAATTACAAAACGTCCACATCGATAAACGGTGCGTATTATGTTTCACAATTTCTGTTACGCGCTCCATTGCGTGGTTTATTCCGAACGATTATTATCTATTTATGTAATTGTTACATTGAATATGAAATAAAGAAAAACTGTCGTTCTTAATCAGTTTTATTCTGCAGACCAATTCATAAATTCTAATTTAGAACTTTCCTGTTTATAGAATTACTTTATTAATGTAAGTATACTTGTCTAATGTAAAATGTACCTAATGTCTATGTAAGTACACTTGTCTTTATGTCCAAAATACTGTCCTGACTATTATACTAATGCTTTTCTATGAGGCGAGAAAATCACCAAGTGACTTCTATCGCTCTGGGTTTTGTCGCCATCCTTCTCCTGTTGTAGGCCGGGGCAGCGTATATTGCGTTTGCTTCCTTCAACTCCGAATTCCTACAATACTTTAGCTCTGTATTTGTTTCCTCTACATATATCTAGTCTTTTTAAATTCTTTCCGCTATCCCTTAACATTAATTTCTTCTTCCATCATATTTGGCTTATAATACCTACCGAACAAAAGTTGCCATTAACATCTACATTTAATAAACATATTACTATTAGCTATATTCAGCACTTTATGGCTATCAAGGCTGTCAGTCAGACATTCGATTTCAATTTAATGGAATGTCCATTTAAGGAAGTGTAAGAGCTATGATTACAGAATGCATTAAACCTTCACTAACACGGAAAATATTCGATGTAGGTTCATAATTATTACTTAGTTGAATAGCAATGAAATTGTTTTAAGATAATATTATGTTTAAGTTGATAAACAACCTCTTTTATTATAAAGTTAATTGCTAAGATTCCTTTGAGTATTTTTATCATTTTCTCAAATGGAGAAGTCTTTCGGGGTTTTTAATCAATAAGTTTTTTGGTTTCAAGACACTTTTATTTATATATTATACACTTTTTATAAGGCAAAAATGAAAAACATATAATATTCATGATGTAAATAGCTTTCCAATGGTGATAGAGTTACATTAGTTGTTAAGTCTTGGATATAAGAATATTGGGTTTTATCAGACCAAAAAATCAGTAATTCACAGATGACACGGAAGGAAATCTAAGAAAGGGCGTTGGACGCGTAGCGTTGCACTTGTGTGCATTAATTTCAACGAGAAATTCTCTACGAGTTTCAACTTACAACGGGACTCTTATTCACGAGCGGCAATATTGTTACTTATGTAATACTAATGCATAATAATAACGTATTCATCAAAAATATTTCAAGTACACTATGACAATCACAAACGGAAGTCACAATAACCTTGTGACGGTTGGACTCCACCGGAAGGTCACGGGTTCGATTCAAGTACAGAAGGGGGACCAGTGAAATTACAATTTCACACAATACATTAATTTAGGGTTTTTTTCTTTCTCGGTTCAAGTTTTTATTGATGTCACCCGCATCGAGTTTTCGCTTAATTTAGTTTAGGTTACTTTGTTCGTTAACTTTTGTTTTTTTTTTATACTTAATTGAATAAAGGGATCTATATTCTTTCTTCATCAGAATGGACTATTTCTTGGAAGAAGTATGTACTTAAATGATTTCTAATTTATCACCAAGTAAGTATGAACGACTATATTTATAGTATGGTCACCATTTGGTATTTATTGCCATCTATGAAAATTAATGATACTATACTTAATTAATTCCACAGCGTTTTTCCCGTTCTACACAGAAGCTTTAAAAAAGACAGTTTTCGTCTTTTAATAATAAGCATGACAAAACATACAAATAAAGATAAACCGTATTATTTCTCAATTTAAAAAGATAAGTAATAAACTCCCTGTCAAATAACCCAATTTGACAACTGACAGCTTTAACGACGCCATCTTAATTCGGAATTTGAATCCGTCAACTGAATTTAACTGTCAACAAAGGACAGTCGTGTTCGGATTGCTAAACATCCTGCAATCAAGGATAGAACACGGGGAGTTAGAAACAGGAATACTCAATTACATAATCACTTCAGACTCTCAAGTATCATAAACTAGGATGGCCCTTATCAAGTAGATAAACAACAAGTATTAAAGCAATAAAAACTACCATTTGTATCGTCGTCAAAGGCTATATGGATACAGTTTTGCTTCTATAATTGAAAAATAGAAACAGTTCGTTTTATTACAAATTTATTTATAAAATTAAACAATAAATAAAACAGTTTTTTACGAAAATTAATAAATGAAAGATAAAGTGTAGTTAGTTTATTGTTTACCTTTGTTTGTTGGGGATAAATTAAAAATATTCGCTGAAACGCCTTAAATCGTGGCTTTGAAATATGTTTACTTTTACTTAAATATTTAAGTGTAAAGTGAAAAAAGAAACGTAATATTTTTTTATGAAGGCATATTTAATTTATTTTCTCCTTTTTGACTTGGTCTCTCTATATCTTTAGAATCTAGATAATTTGCACGAACCGCTTACAACCTCAAAAGGGTCAAAAATATCAACCATATAAAACCAAACAACTCGAATTGGTGGACGGTGAATTGAACTATCACCATCCCATTGCAGCAAGGACAATTTTATTTATTCTAATTTATGTGTAGGTAACATCTCTAGCATACATTTTAATGGTTGCACGACCAAATTCGACCATAGCAATTAAGGTCACTTGATGCGAATAACTAACTATTTTTGTACGCATCAGATACTGTATAATACAATAGTACGGATATACATGACGTATATGTATGTTACATCACGTAATTTATTCATTAGAGTACATTATTGCTATATAGAACTGACGCGTATTCTTTTATGATTCAGGTTTTGATGCCGAGAGACAAACTGCAAAAATAACTCTTATTGCAATCAACTAAAGGAACTTATTTATTATGTTTTCGGCTTACTCACGTAATAATTTGACGAGATACTCGACTAGTTTCAAGCCATGCTAGAGGCCCATATTCATGAGCAGCATTCCGCGACACGCGACTCGACGACTGTCGCGCTGCTACTACTGCTACTACTTCTCAGTATCTCGTCATATTATTACGTGAGTAAGCCGAAAACATAATAAATAATTTAGAATGTCTCACGAAAGCTATAATAAAAACTAAGGGAACTCTTCAAATCGGTACAAACTAAAGCCAAATGTTTTTCGTCTCTAAATTCATCTCATTTCTGCTCTCTGGGTCCCCCAACGTCAAGATTGGAGAGAAAAATAAACATTTCTAAGTCACTACCGATTCCCAACCCGCATTATCTAATACCATCAAAGTCCATATACTCTTACATTGGCAGTACATATATACAACGGTCCCACAGGCGTTGTAAATGTTGAGTAAGGGATTCTCGGGTTCACGACTTCCAGCATTAATAATGATATCCTCAGAGAAAACCTTATCTCTCAATGGATTGAAGGTAAAAGGATCATAAAAATGGCTATTTAATCGACACGCTCTTAAATCTTGAAAAAACATTACCAAAGTATACCTATATTTTTAGCATGTTACTTGGCCAAATTTCTTATGAAATGCGTCATGGTAATTAACTGCCTTATCTCTGGCATCGCGGCGGAAAACCGTAATGACAATGTAAACAAACCGTCTCGTTATCAATCTTAGTCTCCAGGCACTTACCTGAAACAGAAAGATACATAAAATCAACAAACAAGTATAACGAAGCTGCAAGGATCTAGTGCTAGCACAAGTTTCCGTGTTAATACTGAGCTCGCTCAAATTGTACGGGCCAGCTTTGCTTTGAAACAAGACAATTATTGTTTGAGCATTCGAACACTCGACGAAGTTTTCCGCCAAACAACGTTTCCTATTACAAAACATTAAACAACTTCACTGCCTGTAAATTTACCGTACTGTCGACATTTCTATCAAACCTACTTTACTGATATCTCGTTATTTTTGCGCATAAGGCAACGTCCTGACTACCTAATTACAGTTGCTTTATAAACAAGACCTAACACTTGTCAGTTGTAACCATTATCGAAGCCAGCATCAACACTCGTAAGGAATGCCATTGTTAACATTATTTGTGTTACTTTCTAGCCATTGTATTCAATATAGGCATTTGTGATCGAATGCACGTATGGGATTCAATGTCACAAATAACAACAAGTTTAGTCACACCAAAAAAGCGGTCATACGGTCAATATATGCAACGAGCTTTTGTTTAAGTTATGCACGTAAGTAAAGTATACGTACGGTATCTGCTTCAGTTGGTATCTCTGACGCATTGTGACGATGTTTGACTAGAGGAAAGTAATGAGACACTATACTGCAGGCGAGATCACTATAACATGGGTTATTCACTAGATAACCACACAGGACGCCGGAGTGTCACAAGCGGTGCCATCAATTGACACGGGCTGCACAAGACCGCGACTGAGCCAACACTGGACAACTTGTTATAGAAAATTAGCAATTAGATCGGAAAGTGCTAAATTGTCCGACAATTACGGCAGGCGAGGATGTAATTAAGCATTACGGGTGAACGTGTATCAGTCGGTGGGTTGGGCGCGCGACTGCGGCGGGCATGCGCGGGCGCACACCTCGCCCGTGTCCGCCACGCCAGCCCGTGGCGTGCAATCAATTTATGCAAATTACCGACGGGACGGTCTGCTCGCACGTCCAATTGACTATTAGCTATACCGGGAACGCTCCGAGATACAAACGCCACTGATGACCTGTTATGGAGATAAATAATTTAACACGTTTAGACAAGTTATTTATTAAGTGCACTGAACCCTGTGAAGTGTGCCAACTTGGCGAAATAGATTTTGTTGTGGTAACGAGCTGAGCTGTCACAACAGCGTCCGCAATTCGGCAACTGTTCCGCTCCAGTGCTTGTTTAGAACTGCCGCTGAAGTCTTAGCTGACACTTGTTCCTATTTCGTTAATTGCTGTACTGTTGGTGACTTGATCGTTGATTTATATGTAGAAGTCATTAATGAGGTTGTAAAATCACAAAATTTATTTTCCTTTATAGTGAAAGCTTTTCTTCTAATAAAACAAATATATTTTACCGTAAATGTCTGCGAAATTGATAAAGATCCGTGCCGAGCTTATATTTGTTTTTTTCAATATTTTCACTTTTACAGCGTAACAAGAGTCGGAACGCATGAAAATGATTTGCATCACAAAAGACCGCGAAGGCGTCGCTTTCAATAAATAAAACGGACGTGAAATATTGCATTTAAATGTATCATCGATCTTTATGTTCTATTTTAAAAAACTTTTCAGGGGTTTCTGAAAATTGTGTCTAGACAAATGTATTTGTATTCAGATCCACAAAAAATCGGAACTCAAAAAATGCTTATTATAAGGATCGAAGAAATAATTTTTTAATAAAAAGCGGTCCCAATTTTATAAACCAACCTTTTTGGAAACAAAAAACAGCAAGAAGTGGATTCTGGTCGACCTTATCGTATGTTTACAATATTTATCCTTATAGTTCCTTATAGGTCCTTATAGATCCATGATTCCTCTAAAATGCGAATTCTGCTGGCAAAAACATACATAGGTCTGTACAAACCATATCAAAGAAGGAAAATAAGGATATTCTTTTAATAATTAAAACCCACCCCTACTTTCGTAGCATGATTGATTATTTCCATAATGTAACCGTTAATGTCAATGGGAACCCCCCCAATGTCAAACCTCGGACAGATAATGATCACAAAGTATAAGCAGACATGATAAATGATACTTTTTTTATTGCTACGAAGAAAACTATTGAAGAACATGAAAAGCGCGTCTTTTAATCCCTCAAATATAAACACACATAATAGGCAGAGTTTAAACAAGATGTATATAATGTAAATTCCAGGTTATCACCTATAATGTTATAGGTTTTATATAGAAGGTGACATCATCATCATGGTTCTGCGAACGAGCAAGGATAGATCGCTGCCCGACCAGAACTAGACCCGAACGTCCGGCGCGTAGAGTTCCGCACGCGCCTCAATATGCCAGTAGACTAACACAGATGGGGTCCACTAGGGCCGATGTTGGCTCAATAATATACCTCAGGCCGGCGTGGAGCAGGAAAAGGCACAGAGTGGTTTTTAGTCCGTAAGAGTCTGAATGTCTCTCTTGCCCTATCCAAGGCGACAAGAAGTCAAAAATGATTGGAATATCTAAATATAAGGATATTTTTCGAGGGTTCCAACATATCTATTTCATATACATATATATTTTTGGGGAAAAAACCACAAGGTTCTAAGCTAGTTTATCATAGTCTCGGTTTGTATTATCTTTCCGCACTTCCAACAGTCACGCTAGTCGGCGACAGTTTAAGCTAGATTTGCAAAGCTTGGTAAATACTAAATCAAGACATGGAGTATGGAATTGTACAGACATGACTGTGTAGCCCTATTTACTGACTGCAAAATTGGCTGCACAGCAGCTGTACAACGAGCTGCTACGCAACGTATGATGCACGAATTGTTGTTCCAAGTCTGAGTGTGATGTGAAATTTTTTGTTTATAAACGCATCGACAGGAGAAATTCTTAATGTAGGACAAGCTTTTTAGTCGTTTATGAAAAGCAAAACAAAGGTATTATTATTATATTTTTCTCAACACAGTCTAGATCCTTCTTTTTTGACGCTTCCTACACGGGTACCTATCCTAATATGAGTAGTAAGTGATGTAATATAAGTTTAATTAAATAATTAATCATCGCTCGTGCTAAGTAAGGTCGTGCTGACAACAGAATGCGTTCGTGTAATCGTTTATTTTGTATACGCCTTGCATACTTATTAGTTTAACGTGCCTTTGTTCGTGATATAAAGAATATTTAATGCTAGCTTTTGCATAATTAACTTTAGTAACATAAGTCGGTATATGATCCAAAACCTTTAGATTGATTTATATTTTTATTACATTCTTTATTCATTTCTTCTTCATTAATGCCATTTTGTGTCATAGAATACCTAGCAAGCTATCGGGCAGATAGAGCAAAATCCAGCGAAATCACAGGCGCGTTACAGGCGTTTAAGAAGGAGAAAGCTCGTGTTTTGAAGGTTTGGAGATCGTATCGGTTCAGAAATACCGCCGCCAAAAATTATTCTAAAGTTTTGCTGTGCGAGAGAGAAAATTTTGCGATAATCGCAATGAGGTTAGTTTTAATTAATGTTCTAACTCAATCCTCCAAAGCGTTTGGATTAAGATCGGAACAGCTACATTTGCAAAAAATATTTGCCCAACACTATTACATTTGCCATAACTTGGTCTTACGTTTTCTATTTTAACTTACGCTTTTCTTTAGAAGCGAAACACATAAAAGCGTGTTATAAATCACAATTTGAATACTTTAATACTATATTCAAATCGAATAGAAAGTAAAGTGACGAAACTATATACTTACACATTTATATAGGTGTACATAGATAGACCCCAACGCTGACGTCAAAAGAGCACAATTGTTGAAGTGGGTCACAAACATATCAATTGATATCTCAAATAATGCGTGTTCCAGAATAACTAATGACTACATCATATGTTCACTTGTATGTATAAGCTATTTAGACCAACTAGGTAACATTTAGCATGCTATGTGTAGCTGTGTTCTATGTGAATAAATGTTTTTTTCTTTCTTTCTTTCTTTCTTTAATGTGAATACAACATAGTTATTATAGGCATCTGCTATCTTGATAATTTTTTTTCTTTAATTCTAGATTGAGAAGTACAATAGGCCTACAAATATATTGTTATTGCATTGTCTTCTTCTAAATGCAAGGTTCACTTGCTACTACTATTAAATTTAAGCCAATCTATTAAAACCTTCTAGGTAGCCCAAAGGTTAAAGCGTCCACTTCTCATGTATAAGGGTAAAAACCTGGCTGGTACCAATATGACTTTTTCCGAATTATATGTTTTTTTTTGTAGGTAAGTATCTTGAGGAAACCTGAACTAACAATTTGTAGTTATAAGTTTGAAATCACCATCTTCAATCCGCCTTAATTTATGCTCAAACGTTCTCTGTGCGAGAAGAGGTCTTTGGACAGCAATAAGCACTGATAGACTGATTAAAAAGAAGAAGATTAAAAACCTTACGTCTATATAAAACAATACTTAAATATATGTATATGTTAATGTGTCATCTATTTAAAATGTCTATTAATTACAATATATTTTTTTTTCCTTCATAACAAAATTTACTTTCGCTTTTCCCACAAAAGGGTTAAGCCACAAAACTGCAAATAAAACAACGTTGCCATAAGAAAAGTGGCGAAAACCGACAACTAGTCGTTTAGAAATAAGAGAAAGGTGACGATGAAAGTGTTTGTGAGACATCACAGATTATATCGTAAATAGAAAATGTATGTCTGTGACGTTACAGTACTTTTATTAGCATCTGTAATCTTAAAATTATTTTTTTATCGTCTGTACAATGGTGACTGAACTAGACCGACTGCACGGTTGGCGCAGTGGCTGGGCCACTGGCTGCTGCGCAACGTGTCGCGGGTTTGATTCCCGCACGGACCCATCTTTGTGTGATCCACAGATTATTGTTCTGGATATGTGCATATGAAATTGTTTGTTTGTAAACGCACCCACGACACAGGAGAAAATTCTAACGTTTTTTTGTATTTTTAAAAGATGAAAAAAAAGACCGGTGATTTTTATAGAACAAGGCCGAGACTACATCCAAAAACCGCTGCAACTCCTATAAGTCGAAACCTACAGTAGACACAGCCACGAAAACACCAGATCTCAGATATTAATTTGTAACAGTTTAAATAAACATACAAATTTTTCAATCTAAAATCATGTATTTTACAAAAACTATTTTAGTAAGTATTATTTGGAACTCGTTGATACGAGTAACTTAAAACGATTTTTTTTTAAAAAGACAATAGTTATCTGCCCCTAATCTCCTATTGACAGTTTGATGAAACTGAAGAACCGAATCCGGGATTGGAACTCAAGAAACTTCACTTGATACACTTCAACATCGAGGCAGTTGAAAGGGAAATATCTATCTAATGTACAGTCAGGGGTCGAAAATACAATTGCACTTTACCAATTTTAAAATGACCAAAATATCTTTGTAGAATAGAGTCAATGGTTGCAGACTGCTTTAACTTATAGCATAGAAAGCTAAATTATTGAATAAACTGGCTGTGAACCATTGAACTTTTAATATAAAGAAATTTTTGTCATTTTAAAATTAGTAGATTGTAATTGTATTTTTGACCCCTGACTGTACCTGAGACTTATGTAGTCTATAGAATACCACCGAGGTTCTGTTATTTCATAATCAAAGCTCTCTCTTGTCTCATTTACTTAACCAAGTTGTGCGCCCTAAATGCGTACATAATAGGACCTATAATTACACCGTTACATCACTGAAAACTAAACTCTACATATATAAAATTAACGTTAAAATTTCAAGGACATACTTGCATAAATGTGGTAAGTTTTAATTAAGTGTTAAAGCAAGAGAGATGCAACTGAACTTTTAATTCGAAAGGTCAATGTACGTAAAAGCAGGCACACAGACAGCCGACAGTCAAATGGAAGGGTTCACTAATGAACCGCACACTTGCCAATTAACCAGGCATCGCTCGTGCAACATGAACTCAATAAGTTAACACTCAAATATACTTAATATATAAAATCAATTATTATATACGAATGTATTAAGTATTTTTTTTGTAAGGGGAAAATCATCAAATGACTTCTCCCGCCCATTAGTGTCAGACTCTTACTGACTAAAAACCCTCCCTGTTCCTTCTTCTGCTCTGGGCCGAGGTCGCGGTGCCTCATTGCGCTTACCCCGCAACCCTGGCTGAATTAACTATAAAGTTTAGTTTAGATAAGTTTTCGACCGACTGGATCGATTAGGGTTTTACAAAAAACCGACATGATACATCATTTGTGTTGTGTAGAGGACATAGAAGACCTAATCAATGTGGTCCTTTGCGTTCTTATGAAACTGGGAAGAGAAAGAAGGCTGGTGGTTAAGGCTTCTCATATACGAAGGTTTAAGTCCGAAACCTTGCAAGTACCAATGTGACTTTTTCCGAGTTTTATGCACTTTCTGTGATCATTTTAGAATTTTAGACACCACTGACATACTGTGACGAAAAACATCGCAAGAAAACCTGGATTTATAATTTCGAAAGGCGGATTGGCGTTTTTAAACTTATAAGTTTAAAATCGCCAATCTGCCTTGATTATTAAAACCTTCGCCGTGTGAGAAGATGTCTTTGCTCAGTAGTGATAATGATATAACATAGAAACCTTGTTTTTATAAAATTTCTTAAAAACACACTTCCATAGCCAATAAAAAATGCTAGAATAACTTGTTTAATAAAAGTACAAAACTTTAAATTTTTAAATAACTTTTAGTGGATGTCTATATGTTAAACAGATTAGGAATTTAATGCATAATGAATAAGGTACAAAATTTGTTTCCCAGTACATGCATAATGCATGGAAGTAATTAGGTACTCCACTCGCTTTGTTAGCTCACAACTTAAATTGGGTTGTCTTATATGTACTCATAATAATGCAATGCATACCGATTTAATTTACCATAGTTTAGCAAAATAATAAAATTATTTGTAGAAGAAAACCTTGAATTTGATTCTCGCACCGACTTCAAGATTATAAATTGGTTATTAATATTATTTTCTATTTAACTAAATAAAAACATGAATTAATTTCTACAAAGAACATTTATTTTTTGCTTTTTAGTTTACTTTTTGTTAAAAAATTTTTATTTCACCATTTTAAGTGTTGTAGGCAAATCAAGGAAGTATAATGGTTTTCGAATGAGAAGACGACGGCTACTTGAGACCGAAAATCACGAAGTAGTCCTGAGTTAGTCAGTGTTCAGTTAGTTTACCTGTAAATCGTTGAGGAATTTCCTCGACTGTTAAGGGTCTCCATCATCATGAATACTGCAGACCTTCAATATACTAACATAATCCATATAGGTGCAAAGTTCTCATCAATATAAATGAATTAAGTCCAAGCACAACATAATCACTCCAAATAGTTAAAAAGATCCCACGACAGTATCCCTCCTCCATCATCAGATTTACTCCATAACTATATTTTAACCCATAAAGGTGGGAAGTTTTTATCGATATAAATGAATTAAATCCAAACACGAGGTAGTTACTGTGAACCTTTCAGGAGTTTCCTGGGCTGTCCTTCGTTCTTATCATCAGACGCCTAATAACAGTCTCGACCAATCTTGGTGCAAAGTGCTGACCAATACAAATCATTCAAGCCCATACACAAGCCAACTACTCCAAATAGTGCAGGAGATCTCTCGACGGTTTTAAGGCTCCATCATCAGATTTACTGCATCACTACATTGTAACCCGTGTAGGTGCGAAGGTTTCATTGATATAAATGAATTAAGTCCAAACACGATGTAGTTACTGTAAACCGTTCAGGAGTTCCCTGAGCTGTCTTTCGTTCTCATCATCAGACCTAATGACAGTCACGATCAATCTTGGTGCAAAGTGCTCACCAATACGAATCATTCAAGCCCAAACACAAGGTAACTACTCCAAATAATCAAGGAGATCCCTCAACTGTCTTCCGGCTCCATCGTCAGGTCGAATTCGACAATCGGCAAATTGTAGCTTTGTAAAAAGCCTTGGTTTCCCTAGGATTCTATCATCAGATCCTGACCTCATGAAAATGGGACCCTCTCGGGAGTATAACCTTTCAAACAAAACAAGAATTTTGGAAATCGGTTCATAAATGGAAGAGTAATCGGTGAACATACAAAAAAAAACAATCAGACTAACATAGTACCTCCTCCTTTTTTGAAGTCGATAAAAATACAAACTCAAATTGGCCCCCAATTACCCAAAGTCACATAAAATAACCGTAAAAGCTTGTAGCTTTTCTTTTTTTGTTCGTCCAACTCTATCTCTTTAGTTTTTTTTTTTGTTTACGGGGGGAAACCTTCAAAAGACACCTAGGTTTTTTGGGGGAAAAAGACTGTGAATCTTTAACTTAATAAAACCTCCTCGGTGGCCACCATCAACACCATCAACACCACAGACACCGAGACCTGTTGATAGACCAACTCCAGATTGGTCAAAATTATCCTAGGACTAGACCTAGACTATCTCGTCCAGGGTAAGACGAGAGGGACTGTCAGACTATTAATGACTGTGGTCTATTGGTCTATTGTTTTTTGAGGCGCGCGCGATACATTGGGTCGTAGGCTCAAGTCTGCTTCTAGTCGGGTGGCGAGCTACCCTCGCCGTCCTTAAACCCGCGCTATAATAAAACGGTGAGACGTTTTCAAGTATACTACTCGTATTTATTAGTCAATAAAAATCATTTCACAGTCATTGGCGGTTACGTCATTACAGTTTCCAGCTAAATTGTGTAACGTAATATTTATTGTTTGATCAGGAATGTGATCATATGGCCAGCTATCGTTTTAATTTACTTATATTGCTTCGAGTGACAATACGATTATTTAAGAACCATTTTATTGTGGTTCTGCATGGTAATTACATTACTCAATATTGCACATTTTAAAGATAACAGTAATTTAAAATTCGAATGTATGTCTTTTAACAAAAATATAGTTGTGGCATGCTTCTACAATACGGCAAATACCGATGTGACATTTTTCGTTTAAGAAATTAATTTCTAAGTTTATTTAGACATCATTGACGGTGAAAACAAATTTCGGGAGAAATCCTGGAATTATTACAGGCTTGGAATTGCCAATCTGCACTGAGCAAGAGTGGTGATTAATGCTCAAACCTTCTCCGTGTGAGAAGAGACCTTTGCTCACTTATAAGCTGCTGATGATTTAATGTTTGTGCAAATAAATTACTCTGAACAAAATAAAATAAATATTAAATACGGAGGCCATAATAAAACAAACGTAATTTTGGTACTGAACCTATAATAAGCTGCGTGAATTGTCTGATTCAAAAAAGTTGGAGCTAAAATATTTTCAATGATTTATAATATAACAATAACCAAATTAAATTTAAGAAAAAATAGACTTAGAGATCAAACTGTTAGAATGACGTGAAAATATTCCTTAACTTTTTTTATTACGCAGACATAATTTTATACACAAAAAATGTCTCACATCTAGTCTTACTCACAATTTTATTTCTACTTTCGTATGTCAAGATGTAGTTGTTAAAAAAGTATGTAAATGAGTTTATTGCCATTTCGTTCGCCTTCTAAAATATTGTTGAAACATTACTGCAAAGTCTGCAAATATTATGTTACGCTCATTGTGTTTTCGCATTCATTGCCACAACTGTTTCAGAAACAGCCATACAGAGTGTCATGTTTTTGACTAAAATGTAGTCTTTGAATACTTTTGTGATAACCGAAGACTTTGTAAGTCACTGTTCCGTCTTCCTGGTAGTCTTATCAGGGCCTACTAAGGCATTACGCCTTCGAAAGAGACTAGGTAAACTTGATGACCCTTTAAAATGGCATCTTTAATAAAATTCAAATGTGGGAGAGTCATGCTTCGGCATGAATGGGTCGGCTCGACCGGAGTGATACTACGGCCTCACAGAAAACCGGTGTGAAACAACCATAGCGTGTTTCGCTATGTGAAGAGGTCCAATCCTTCCCCTCCCCCAATCCCGCCCCAATCCCGAGATACCTAGTCTCCAACGATAGTACTCCAAATACCTAGTCCCCAAAAGAAAGATCGGCGACGCACTCGTGACTCCTCTGTTGCGCATCTCTATGGGCGGCGCTGATTGCTTACTCGTTTGCCGATCCGTATTACATAAAAATGCCACCTTTTAAGACATATTTGTGGTCTAACACTGAACTATCCTGTAAAACTATCACAGTCTGGTTGGCCCGATTGAGAGGACATAAAAAATAACGTGTGTATTCTAAATTTAAAATAAAAATAAATAAATGTACATAATACCTTCATGGTAACAACTAAATCTATTTTGCAAATGAAATCTTCTAAGATAATCTCTTCCTCATCTTGTGAAGATAAAAGATGATATCTAAATTCGAATTTCTTATCAAGATCTTAGAAGAAGACTGAACAATGTGGAAATTTTAGCAAACAAGATAAATACCTAAGGGATTCTCGATTACACGAAAATAAACGGAATTGCAGTATCACCTTTACAGTAAGGAGTATAATAGGTTTTACAGTCAAGATCTCAATAAATTGACAATTTGCTTATCAGACAAAGGATAACGCTTAACGCAAGCTCCATAGAAAACGCGACAAAAATCAGAAGGGAAGAGCTATTTCTATATTTTTTCTTGCTGTTAGAGAAAAATATATATCTCTCGGATTTTAAGGGCTATTGAACTTATGGAAAATGACTGAATGAATATCTACTCCAATGATGCAATTGAGACAAGTTTGTTGCATAAAAATCCGTCATTTGTGTGACCCCTTAGACTTTCTCCCGTTCATCCCGCCATACTGTCTGTCTGAACAGTCGGATACAGAATACCAGATAGGGAAATCGGAAAACTGCTAGGAGTCCATATTTTAAATTTTGTAGCTAGATACAAGAATACTGAGATTGGAAGATTATTATTATTGTGCTCCAGCGCTGTTAAGCAATTTTTATTCTTATACATGAAATAATAAGGCTGAATGCAAGTGTGAAGTTACCTGCTAAGATTTAAAAATATTTTTTTTTATTACGTACAGATTAGTAAGATAGATAAGATTTGTATCTTAAGATTAGAGAAAACATAAATGATTTGAGTTTAGACATCCTGAAGTCTGACAAAACCTTAAAGTACATTACAAAATAAAATAAAATATATAGAAAGAAAGAAAGAAAATAAATTTATTTTATATATAATAGGTTCATACATTATTCTATACTACTAAAATGAACAAAATCTTTCAGTTTTCTAATATATTCAAACCTTCTTTTATCCAAGAAGCAACCGACGACGCGACGAGGTTGTCAGACAAGAAATAAAAAACGAAGCTTCAAACCACTAAAACGAGAAAAGATATTTGAATACGAAATATCGTAATATTGCGGTGACTACCGCGTTTTATTTCGACTTGACAGACTTGTAAGGGAGCCTTAATTGCACGGCTACTGCAAACGAACAATAGACCAGATTTCTCGGATTTATCTTTACAAGTTTGTTCTTATAAAACATCCGAGCCTCCTTTTCAAATTAATTAGTACAATAAAATTATATCTACTGTAAAAAAAGGTTTTATGTGATGTTTTTTTTTTATTTATTAAAGGTTTTTGTTTTTTTTTTTATTTATTAAAGGTTTTTGTTTTTTATTTACGGTCATTTAGATACAAGGTGAATGTTTTCTGAACAATTTCAGTTTAGAGTGTTTAGAAGCATTATGTTAACGTTCATACACCAGTACTTATTTTACCTTACACTAAGAAATAATATTATATAGATACAAGATCCTTTTTATTCTATAAATCCAGAGTATAATTTTATTTTCTAGCTATTTGAACAAATCTAATTCCATTGTTTCCTATCACACATATCGTTTACACATATTTCTTTCCTTTTCATGTTATTCCTTTCTGTCTTATAATAATATTATAATCTACTTGGTCGTCCTCCTATCGCTTCTATTAATTCATTAAAATTCAGCATTCAAATCGTCACATCCTAGGACGAAATAAAGGATACATTCCCAATGAGTTTGGTCTAGAAATGGACCAGTGGGTGTTGGGATTTATAAGAGGATACAATTGATTGTGCCAAGGTCTGCACTATGACAGATGTCCGTCTCAATATAGTGAAGTGGTTTCATATGACGGTCGTCCGCCACTCAATTTAATATGACCTGTATAACTATGCTATGTAGGTGCTATCTCTTTCCTAATGAACTTCTATGCTATATAGAAAGTAATATATACTGAATCATATTTTTTTTACCTTCTATCAAAAAACTTAGTTAAATGTCCATGTAGACTATTTTTATAGCTAGAAACTTTAACACATTTAACCCCATATTGCAGAAGGGTCCAAAGCTAGCGGAGGATTTTTGTCGGTAGTCAGAGGCTTAATATCGAATACCTATTATTGATATTTTAGAAATGCTATGAAATGTGAATAATTTTGCTCAGTTCAAATAAGGGAATCAGGTGATGGGTTCTCCCGCCTTGGATGAGGCGAGGGGATGTTTCAGACTGACTGACTAAAAACCATTCCGTTCCTACCTCTATTCTGGGCCGGAGCTGAAGTGCACTGTCGCGCTAGGCAAGCGTAGTTTTTCCAAAACCATCCAATCACATTTAATTTAAAAAAACAACTAAGCTTGAAACATACATATATCCAAATACTTACATAAGTTCTTTTTATGTAATAGACCGGCAAACTAGCAGACGGATTACCTGGTGGTAAGCAATCAGCGCCACCCATGAACACCCGCAACGGAGGAGTTAAGAGTGCGTTGCTGACCTCTTAGGGATTAGGGTTTTGGAGATTAAGGGATTGGGGAGGGATCAGGGGAGGTGAACGATTGGGCCTCCGGTAACCTCACTCACACGGCGAAACACAACGCTGTGGTTGTTTCACGCCGGTTTTCTGTGAGGCCGTGGTATCACTCCGGTCGAGCCGACCCATTCGTGCCCAAGCATGGCTCTCCCACACTTAAATCTTTTTTGATTGATCAAGAAATAAAAAAACATTAATAAAATTGTAGTAAATTTTAAAACACTTACTAATTCTACTTTACCGTTGTACCGAACGAAAAATTAAATATTTTAATATTTATAGGTAGGTACTAGGTATACTGTTTATAAGTTTATTCAAAATTATTGAATTAAATACAAGAAAGTTGAAAGTTAACATAATATACTGAGAGAAAGTAAAAGCAATCGAATAAATAAACTCGGAGGTAATCGTTTGCAAATTATAATAATATGGAGTTTGAATTGTAGGCTGTACGATACTGTTAGAACGTTATTTATGAAATTTAGAAAATCGTGACGAGTTCTCTTTAGATCTTAATGGCTTATATTTAAGTTTGAAGATTGCAGAAAACATGACGTTTCTCCACCTCCTGATTTTCTCCTGTGTCGTGGGTGCGTTTACAAACATAAAAATTCACATAATCAAGCCAACTGGACCCGAAACAACAATTTGTGGTTTATGGAATCGAGCCCGCGACACGTTGCACAGCAGCGAGTTGCCGTTTTAAGTCAGTAAGAGTCCGACACTCCATCTCGCCTCACCGTAGGCGAGAGAAGAGATTTGATGATTTTCGTTTTAGATAAAAACCCTTATTACTTTTTAATAAGTCAATAAATAATACTTTTTTGTGCAATAAGTAAGGAAATAAATCGTCTCCCTTTTTTTATGGTATAAGTCGGCAAACGAGCAGACGGATTACCTGATGGTAAGCAATCGGCGCCGCCCATGGACACCCGCAACACCAAAGGAGTTACGAGTGCGTTGCCGGCCTTTTGGGGATGGGGGTTGCGGATATAAGGATTGGGAAGGGATAGGGGAAGGGGAGGGATTGGGCCTCCGGTAACCTCACTCACACGGCGAAACACAACGCTGTGGGTTGTTTCACGCCGGTATTCTGTGAGGCCGTGGTATCACTTCCTATCACATTAGGAATAAACAGAGGTCTCATATTTGTATTTAAACTGCAATTGAGTTCATTTACCTACTTACTGTGTGGACTGTACTGTGTTAATGACATCTAATACAAAATAAAACCTTGTAACATCAAACCAACACTTTCTTTTTAATGCCACACATTAATTTAAGAACCATCCTCTCTCATACAAACAACTTTAATCTTAAACACAAGCGAATAAGCTTCAGAATCCTAAAAAGCTGTCGAAACAAGTGACTGACAGCGTTCTTTGGATTGAACCCCAAATACCCCAATCTATTATGAGCTTTATTGTTTTTGTGATTGGAGCTAAAACGGTTTGATGGTTGGTTTATTTGCTGATTCGCTGCGTGTGTGCATCTGATGTGAATGAGTAGTTGTCACATTTTCAGTGACATATTGATAGGGGGTCAGTAATGACTTTTGAGGGAGGGAGGGGTGGCGTTGAAGGAGGGTAGTTGCAGTAATATCGTTCCCGTGCGAGTGACAGGTTATCGCATAGATAATATCAGGAACGATCCATTACGTGCAATGTGTGTATGGAATTTTGAAAGGTTTGCCTTGTACATTTTTTCAATGATTACTACCTACTTTGTTTGTTGATAATATATTATGTATTATGGAATGGCTCTAATTATTTACTACTAAGTTATGACGAACTTATAAATAACTGATTATGGTGATGGTACAACAATTAAGTATGTGATAATGACATGGTACACACCACACACCTGCCCCCCCCCCCCCCCCCCTCTTTATTATTATGGCTTTAGTTATTTTAACTGTTATATACATTATCTGGCAAATGTATGTATGTATTTGTTCCTGCTATAAACTTTTTCAATCTTCAACTTTGTCAATTATGTAAAAAAAGGTATTATTATTTTATAGTGATATATTAGAATAAAATCTTCGTTTGTAATTTAAACAGTCGCAACGTAGAATAGCAACGAATTTTTAACAATACCTAGTAGCAACTATTCCTGAGGCTACTTTGTCTGCGAGTAATTTTATTCGGAAAGAATATATTCCAATTCTTGATCAATGTTGGCCAATAATCGGAATCTGTTCATATTATTTATAGTGAAAGAATAATCCCAAATCTGTCCAGTGATTGCGGAGCTTTTCCAATGCAAATAAGCAAACAACAAAATATTTCTTAATTATATTATAATATTACTAATATTATGAAGATGTAGGACTTTAAACATATCGCGTGCTCTATCGTAGGTCACATCATCGATTACCGTCAGTCAAACTGCAGCCAAAAACTAATAAAAAAAAAACGAGGCAGAATGCCAAAACAAATTTAAAACAAAACCTCTTTTAAGCCAAACTACTTGTAAAAAGAGAAACGTGAACTTATATCCATTTAACTGTAATTCAACCTCCGGATACGGTTAAGCAAACAGGTGTGGAATCGGTTTAGAAATCAAATTGAATCCTAATTCGTTTCATTGTTTATTCATTTACATGTCATCCTGGGTAGGGTCACCATCAAAAGGGATTTTTTGGGATAAGTCCCGATTTAGTATACCTTTGTCATAGTATTTATGATACCACAATTTCAAATAAGCGAAGGTTTAAGGAAAATATTAATCCTATAGCATTTTATTAATTTATCAATGACGGCCATATTGCTTACAACAAGAACTGAGCTATTAATTTTTATCACTTTTGTAAATCATTTGAGTTGTTGAGCTTAACAACTTAACAAACACATATTAGAAAAGTTTAGGAAAAAATTAGAAAAAGGTTACCCTTTTGTTGTTAGCAAGATAGTTGGACCGGTTCGAAGCCAGGGCGGGTCACTAGTATTTTATCAAGTAATTGATTACCCACACAGCCACAGATTACCCATAATGCTAGATAATGCAACAACGTCCTTTGCCTTACTTAACGTTGACAGTGTAAATGTATTTGTAAACAGTTAACATTCAAGTGTACGTATACATCGCTTGAAGTTATGTCAACTACATGTAGGTATGTGATAATTTACTCAATTGAGAAATATTCGGCATTGCAGCATGCACCATAATTATGTTATCTTACTAATACTATAAATGTCAATGTTTGTGAGAATTTATTAATGTATGTTTATTATTCTTTCACGCGAAGAAGTTTGGATGAAATTTTGTACCATGGAAGTATTAAACATGGGCTGATTATTATCAACATACCGCGAGAGGTAACTAATTTTGCTATAATGAGTAAAATATGATGAAGAACGACATCCCGTATCTCCACAAAATACAGTACTTTAACACCCTTTTAGTGTGAATTGATCCAACCAATTAGACATCTATTACAATTGAACGAAAAACAAAATCTAGAACTCGTCAATCACTCACAGCTGACCGACGATGCAGCAAAAAGAAGTAACAAACAACCTGACAGGTTTATAACTTCACACTCAATGAAAAAGTTGCACCAATTTAGTTTCAAATTAACAGCCCTTTTTTATGTTCCACTGTTGTAATAGCTACCAAAACACGCACATTATTTGGCAAAGAATGTTGTAAATCATAAGTGGTCATAAGATAAAGATTAACGTTCGTCTAGTAGTTGGCCTCCGCAATAAATCAGGGCAAATGTCTTGTCAGACGAGATTTGCCTTGTTTTGCGGATACATCCGCGTCTACGATCCAGAGACGGATCTACCTATAGGCTTTTTGAGCAGCCACGGGCCCTAAACATCCAAACAGATAATTCTCACAATCTCTCTTTTTTAAAAAACGTTGCGCTACATTAGATTTTTCTCCTGTGTCGTAGGTGCGTTTACAAACATTTACATGATGCCCAGACCCGTAACAACAATTTGTGGATCACACTAAGTGTTGTTCAGTGCGGGAATCAAAGCCGCGACACTTTGCGCGTAGCTTAGCCAACGCGCCAACCGTACAGTCGATGCCATACTTTTAAAGATACTGTTTTATTGTGATTTTGGTTATTTCTTGTACCTCGATTATTTAGTGTTAGGCTAAAATTAAACTTCACTTATTTGAGAACGCCCATTCGTCTCTCATTTAGTAGTCTGGGGCCCAACAAAATGCCTGTACGGCCCTGTTAAGACCCGACAGTTATACAACCGCTTTTAACTGCAAACTAACTACGCTTTATGCTTGTATTGTTGTGGTCTGTTCCTGAAGGCGAACGTCCTACTTGATAGTTCTTCACTTTGTAACGGGAACTTATGAGTTGTTGGCGAATTCTCTATTTTATGATACCTATTCGTTTTAAAATGCTATGTTGAGTTCTGATGTTTTATTTAACAATTTAGGTAAGTGTCATAACTGTAAAAAGTGAATCTTAATATCAAGCAAGTGATTTTAGGCTACATTTTTTGTTATTCGATTATTGATAGCACGGCAAACGAGTATACCGATTACCTGATGGTAAGCAATTCACCCATGCACACCCCCAACAATAAAGGAGTTACGAGTGCTTTGCTGACATTTTGTGGATAAGGGTTTGGGAGATTTTGGGATTGGGGAGGAATCGGGAGGGGGAAAGTATTGGGCCTTACACGGCGAAACACAACGCTATGGTTATTTCAGGTCAGTTTTCTGTGAGGTCGTGATATAACCCCGGTCGAGCAGACCCATTCGTGCCGAAGCATGGTTCTCCCACACTTACGTCCAATACTATGAATAATTTCTAAATCGAAATATTTCATCATATAATATAATTTTATTTTACAACAATATTGATAGGTAAGTTATTTGTATGTAATAACGCTTGCATTTCGATTAGCCAAATCACTGCACGATAGTAATTACAGTACATGCAATACCTTTTACGTTTTTTTTTTGTTTCAATAACGCTCAGGGTCAATTTGTCGACCGATGCAATTATGTGTTAATATTTACTAGAAATGTTCGCTTGAAAGGTTACTTGGAATTATGGAACAGGAAATTTTATACATAAGATAATGTAACTAAGTGTTACACAAACCAGTTTTTACTGAATGGATATCTTAGTTCTAACGTCCTATTTACCTTCGAAATGAATTAATTTATTTAGTAAACTCCAGTTGTAACTCTTCAAAAATACTTGCTAGATAACAGGCCTAGCAATTGTATAATATGTTGTTACGTTATCTATCAACCGCGACTAATTATAGGCGGCATAACCAAATATTTGACGGTAAAGACAGTGTTTGCATTAATATTATTCTAAGTATGAAGAAATACACGTCACGACCGCATTGTTACGCACTTTAAGGAACATTTCTTGAAGGTTATTACATATTTGTAATATAAAAATGAAAATCAAAATGTTTTGGTTAGCGCATAACTCAAAAACGCCTGGACCAATTTTGTTAAGTCTTATTTTGTTGGGTTCATTATAGCCAGGAGAAGGTTTTACTGGAAGATAATTTAAGAACCCGTGCGAAGCAGGAGCGGGCTGTTAGTTACATATAAAGAAAGGTATAAATTTAAGATCAACTTTATCAATTGGCAACTAACAAATCGATAGGTAGTTTTAGATATAAATACCGATATAAAATTTCTATACTTAATTCTAACTAACTTCTACACGGACGATAAAACTTTGAACTATGTATTAAAGCTAGAAATGCATATAAACGGAACATATTGTATTACATCAAGCGTGTCCCTACTGCCTACACGACAGACTGATGTACGTTCCATCTCACGGTCTCGTATGTCCTGCCTACAATAAACAGCGTCAATTTCATTCCATTTCCTGAGCTCGGGTCCTGGCTCCCTTCCATGCGACCCACTCGACGAATTATTGAATCTAATAAGATAACACTTGGACAACACACCCGTATCTGTGGCCACAGTCTGTCGCTATGTGGGTTTTGTACTCAGAAGTAATAATCAAATATGATTTTATTCCTAAACTAGCTTTTGCTTGCGACTCCGTTCACGTGGAATAGTAACTTCCTGCAGATTTTTGGTATCAAAACTATCCTATGTCCTTTCTCGAGTTCCAAACTATGTCTGTACTAAATTTTACAGAAATCGGTTTAGTAGTTTTGGCGTGAAGAAAACATACAGAGTTACTTTCGCATTTATAATATTAGTTTGGATTTTATCAAATGTTTATACGCTGACCATTTTAGAGACGTCTTTACTATTAATTGACCGAAGTCCCGTAAGAACATTAAGCGGGCAATAAAATCGATGGCAGACACGATCTGACTTAAAAACCGTTACCGCGTACTGTGAAGACGCTTCGTGTCATCCTCGTATCGATAAAAAACATGGTCACATTAACAGCAGCCGTACTTGGACGAGTGACTAGTAAATAAATGGTGTAATTGTGGACTTCCCGTACCTACTATTACCGTTCACATCGAACGTGTGGTCACCCTAGTGATTATCCTGTTGCTTTTAGAAATTTATAGTTTCAGAAAAACTTTCACTCCGTAATTTTTTCAAATTCCAATTACGAATTACTTACATACTTTGTTCTTTGATATTAGGTATAAAAAATAGATATTTCTTTGTTTAAAATATATCGAATTTATACCTACACAACTAGTAGGTACTTAAATAGCCATCGTTGTGGCTATCAAGGAAAAGTGGCACTTAACCTTGAAAATAATATCTAATTATCTAGGTACATTACTAAAGTACCTTGGAAGAATGCTCAAACGACTTAATTGTTTTGCAAAATCAAACCTATTAAACTAATTAATGTGATATATCTATCTTATTGTAAGTACCTATGTACCTACTTTAGTCCCAAACGAGACACGCTTATCATTCACGCGCATGTACCAACCAATTTAAACAATTGAGAAACCTAAATAAAGATCTACGGTTGAAACAATCGCAGAAAATTCTTAGTAACAACAACAATTATAAGTTTTATATAAGTCATTATAAGTTTTATGTAAGTCCTGCCTAGCCCTGCAGCTATAGCCTTTTTTTAAAAATATATTTTTTTTAAGTAAGTACTTTTTCTATAAAGTCCAAATTTTTTTCGAACTTCACAAGATTATAATAAAAAGAATGTTAGGTTCATTTGCGTTAGTAATACAATATTAGCTTCATCATTACAATGTTTTGTGTCGATTTTAAATCAATCAATTAATAAAATAAAAATACATACGTTTGACTCTTTCCTCGGGCCATTTCTTCTTATTGTAATTCACAAATCAAGAAATCACAATGAGAACAATAAATAATTTTTCAATATTCACTATAACACAAAGCACAATCGTTCGTAAAAATAAAATAGTCGAAAATAAAAAGTTCGAAAATTAAATATGAATTTTGGCGGCAATTTGTCATACGAGCATGTTTCCCGCGAGGTGCGTATCACCACTCTCCGAGATCTCGACTCGGTCCGGACGCGGCAAGCGCCCTACTTCAACGTAACCAGTCTTTCGTGTGAGACAGAGAAGGTCAATTACGGAAACAAACGTGTTAGACAGAGACAAAAAAACAATTTTTTATCAATAAATCCGAATGTTTTGTTATTAAACAGTGATATTATATTGCTTGCCCATTATTTGATGCACATTCTTGTTCAGTGTTGCGTATTTCTTGAGACACCTAGATCGATCTCTGACATACCACTAGCGCCATCTAGTAGAACTACACCGTACCAGTTTATTAGACATTTGGCTCCATCTGGCTCACGTTTTATGAAGCTGTCGATTAATCAATCAAAGATAGCTGATCTAAAAGTACACAGTGCTTTGATACATACATAGGTGGCAGTGTAAGTAAGTGTAAGTATTCATTCGAATTTTTGGTGAAACGTAGGCGTAAATGGCATTATAATAATAGATATCAATTTAAAAACAACAACAGGTATTATCACTTGATGGTAAACAATGAGCGCTGCACATAGGAAGAGGGAACATTTGGGGTAATGTAAGCGTGTAGGCGTTGTTTCACGCCGGTTTTCTGTGTAAGGGAAAACTTTAGTCGAGCCGGTCCATGTATGCCGAAGTGTAGCTATTTACGTGCCGTTTCCGAATTACCAGCTGTCTTGAGCAGCGCAACTCTCTCATCGGATGTTGTTCACTTAATCATGAGTTGGAGACTGTTTGATACAATAGTACCATTTAGACGTTATAATTAAAGTGATATTTTAAAAAGAAGTTTATACAAATCTTCTATAGTGGCACATTTTAGCAAAAATATTTAGGTACTATAATTTAGTAGGTATGTAGACATATACTGTAGTAAGTTTTTCTTATAATAAGGAACAAACTGCTAAGAAAAATAACCCTGTAACTGCATTGTTCTCTAACCTAGGTTTTGCTTCAAAGAACGATAGGCCACCACAGATGAGGCTTAATAAGGCCAACGTTCAACCTGGTCGCGGGGCAAGTGTAATAAGGTCTTTTGATGAATGGTTTCCACCTCAAAAACGACTGCACGGTTGGTGCGGTGGCTGGGCAACCGGCTGCCGTGCAATGTGTCGCGGGGTCGATTCCACAAATTGTTGTGTTCCGGGTCTGGGTGTCATGTGTATGTGAAATTTTATGTTTGAAACTCCATGAATGACTTCTCCCGCCCAGGCCTGGGCGGGTGATTAACAACACATGACAAGTAATTTGATGCTTTTCAAATTACCAAAAAAAACACACACAACGCAGGAGAAAATACAAGCGTGGGGCAACATTTAAAAAAAAAGCTTCTACAATAACATTTCTCACCCACTCAATTCTTGACCTAACAACTTAAAGTTGGTCCCAGAGGGCCAAATGGCTTATATCAATAATGCACCTACTAACAGAATTTGATCCCTGACCCGGTTCTAAAAAACCCAATAATCCCATAATACACCTCAAGACCCTTTCCCAGAACGTAAAGAGTGCTTTACCAAAGGGATTGGTGTTCAAGGAAAATCAATATCCGGTTATATCGAAGCTCTTTACTTATTTACCGTTTCTCAGTATTGCTGGGACCAGTAAAATGTTGCTAAAACAACGTTAGAGAACACCCTTTAAGTGTAAAAGAGCCAAGCTTCGGCACGAATGGGTCGGCTCAACCGGAGTGATGCCACGGCCTCACAGAAAACCGGCGTGAAACAACCACGGTGTTGTATTTCGCCGTGTGAGTGAGGTTACTGGAAGCCCAATCCTTCCCCTACCCCAATCTCTAAATCTCTAAATTCGTAATCCCCAAAAGGTCGGTAATGCACTCATAATTCATCTGATTTTGATTCACCATTTGACTAACTAAGGTGTTTTTATTCACTCTTTGAATAAAAAAGTAAATAGGTACATTCACGGTTCATATTTACTTGAAGATGAAAGCTTGTAAACGGAATAATATAAAAACCTTTGACTTTCAAAGCGAAGTGAAATTATATAAAATGCTAGTATTTTAATGGAAGGTTTGCTTATTACTTCTTTGAATAGAAAAGTAATAAACGCGCATTTGTAATTGAAAGAGCTTATAAGAACGTTGCACTCTTAATTCTTTAAAGGGTTGGGCAAATCACTCAGTCAATCACTTTTTAAAAATATATATTTTATAGCTTTTGTCCGCGACTTCAATCGCGTGTAAAAGTGACTTCCTGCAGATTTTTGGTTTAAAAACTATCCTATGTCCCTTCTCCAGTTCCAAACTATATCTTTACCACATTTCACACAAATCCGTTCAGTAGTCTAGGCGTGAAGAAAAGACAGACAGACAGGGTTACTTTCGCATTTATAATTTAACATGGGGTGTGACCTTTTATCTAAAAGCCAAGCTAGACTAATGGCGACATGCGCTCTCTTAAATTATAATGATGACATTATGTACTGTTTTTATTTTAACTCCTAGGTATAGACACAGTTAAACATAGCTATAAGACACGTTTCAAAGTAAATAGTACCAAGTAACAATAATACTCAAAATAAGTTAAACAAAACAATAAAGTTTTGAAGTGTGGGAGAGCCATGCTCCGGCATGAATGGGCCGGCTCGACCGGAGTGGTACCACGGTCTTACAGAAAACCGGGTTGAAACAATTACAACGTTGTGTTTCGCCGTGTGAGTGAGGTTTTTTTATGGAATATGTGCGTTGCCGACCTTTTAGGGATAAGGGATTTGGGAGATTTAGGGATTGGGGAGGGTTTTGGGAAAGGGAATGATTAGGCTTCCTGTAACCTCAGGTTGTCCTGATGTTACCGGAGGCCCAATTCTTCCCTTCCCCCGATCCCTCCCAATCCCTAACTCCTCTGTTGTTGCATTATTATTACTTCTGGCTGTTAAAGATTTAAGTGGAACTGTATTGAGATCTATCACATAAAAAAAATAGCCTTTATTATATTATAGATCGGCAAACGAGCAGACGGATTACCTGGTGGTAAGCAATCAGCACCGCCCATAGACACTCGTAATACCAAAGGAGTTATTACCAGTGCGTTGCCGGTCTCTTGTGGATTATTGTCTTACTTCTTTCTTATTAACATTCTAAAACAAATCTAATTGTTTTTAACCCCCGACGCAAAAAGAGGGGTGTTATAAGTTTGACGTGTCTTTTTGTCTGTCTGGCTGTCTGTGGCATCCTGGAGCCTGAACGGGTGAAGCGATTTCAATTTACTTTTTTTTTGTATTAAGGTGACTTACGTGCGAATGTTCTTAGACATGTTTGATGAAAATCGGTTGAGCCGTTTAGAAGTTATGGGGGGGGCAAGTGGGGAAGGGTAACCGAAGGTCTGCAAATATACTCGAGTGGGGTCTCAAATGAAAGGGAATGTTGATGACTTAATAGAGAGAAAATGATATAAAATACCCATAAAAAGTATAAAATAAAAAATTAAATTAGACCCCTTTGAAAAAATGAATTAGTAGAAAATAAAATGTTCGGATCGCTCGGTTTTTTATTATTATTACCTTTTAAAGGAATATTTGATTTTTTGTCGGGGGTTTTATTATTTTTTAATTAATATAAATAATATAATTTTTGCTTTAGTAAGACAAAATAAAACCAGTATGTACGCTTCGTACCATAAAGACAGACATCTCAATACAGTTCCACTTAAATCTTTAACAGCCAGTTGTAATAGTAAGGTACGTCAAAAATAGTTTAATGAAATGATTGCTCTGCCCCACATTTTACATTAACACAAAACAACACGAACAACGGACGCTTTCTGCAGTCGACTGGAAGACTTTTGAATAGATCTTAGCCTTTATTTGTTCTTAAGGAACGATTGCGAGAGCTAGAACAGCTAATTAAAATTAAAAGCTTTTTTTTTTTTTTTTTTGTCAGGGGAAAATCATCCAATGACTTCTCCCGCCCAGGGTAAGGCGAGAGAGAGTGTCAGACTCTTACTGACTAAAAACCCCCCCGTTCCTTCTCCTGCTCTGGGCCGAGGTCGCGGTGCCTCATTGCACTTACCCCGCAGCCCCGGCTAAACATCAGCCCTTTAGGGCCCCGACTGTGGTGGTCTATTGGCTCTTTGAGGCGCGCGCGGAACGCTACGCGCCGTACGCTCGGGTCCAGTTCTGGTCGGGCGGCGAGCTACCCTTACTCGCCGTCCGCAGAAAATTAAAAGCTAAAATACAAATCTATGTTGAGAAGCCAGCCAAGAAGGACCATCATCATCATCAGCCTATAAGTGCCCACTGCCGAGCAAAGGCCTCTTCTCACACGGAAAAGGTTTGAGCATTAATCACCACGCTTGCTCAAGGCCGATCGGCGATTTCAAACTTATAATTAGAAATTATAAGTCCAGGTTTCCTCACGATGTTTGCCTTCACCGTATGTCAGTGGTGTCTAAATAATCTTAGAAAGTACAGTTAAAGGTTTCGAACCCACGCTCGAGAAGCAGGCTCCTGAACCTCCGGGCCACCACGACCATGAAGGACCATGCTAGGTTTGAAACGTTGTGAACATAAGCGAATTGATATTATTCCCATCGTCGGCTAGGAGGTCCAGAATAATAGCAGTTTACTACGTAACTACGAGTAGTTTATTATGAGAGATTTATATCTATCTACCAAATGTGTTAGAGTAAGGGTGGGTGATAAGAGTGCACTCCGCATCAAGAGAGGGCTTAAAACAATACTAGCGATAGTTTCTTCAACTATTTTCCTTTCTACCAAGTTCCTTCGGTGTACTTTTCTCTCAGTACCCAACGATGACGGTCAATCGTATCGTCTATAGATTGGTTGTAAAATTATGCTTATAAAGTTTATTCTACCAGTCCATAAAATATCTCTCCAATGTAATAAGTGTGATAAAACAAATTGTGCTTATGTTATGACTAACGCCCGCCATTAATGTGATGTCTTACACAGACACTTCTGTGCGAAGCATTAAAATTACAGAGAAGTTATTAGAGCCATAATGAACATATGAGTTCTAGGGTAAAAAGCATGAGGAGCATCTTAGGTTGTTGCTATTGTCTTCTATGTATCTGCAAACCTGTTCCAGACTCTCCTACATATATATTTAGGGTTCAAATTAAAATTGGCGTGTATGTAGTTGGAATCTAAAGTACATACACGATAATATTAATTTATATCTATCTATATCTAGAGTCTAGAGAGTTTTGAGTTTCTATGTACTTATCTAGTCTACATTAGCCGGTACATTTACCGCTGTTTGAGTTGCGGCTTATAGTTTTCGGCTTTAAACATAGTTGCAACTACAAATAAACTAGAACAAGGGAAAATTTAGTCTTCTGTACTGTAATAGTTTAATCCTCTTTACTTGGCAACCGCAGTATGTGTTATCTATACTTCTACACTAATATTATAAAGAGGTAAAATTTGTAAGTTTGCATGTAGGGGGTAATCTTTGGTAGCACTGGTCGGATTGCCAAAATTCTTTAACTGATAAATAGCTACAATGTTCCTGACTGCTATAGGCTATAAAACATCACGCTACAATCAAATGGAGCCGAGCAGCGGGAACCGCGTGAGAGTAGCTAGTTATTCAATATGTAATAAAAATAAATACTCACACTTTAACTTTCTTCCCCTCCGCCTGAGATATGGTGGCGGGTGGCGGTGGCAGGTCGTCCATGGGCACTTCCTCGTTAGGCGGCGACGGCGGAGACTTATCAAACTCAGCTATAGGCGCTAGTTCCGGCATTGGCGACACCGAGTTACTGTCCATAGCCGACAACTTTATGGGAGACACTTTGGCTATTTTGATAACCTTTCTACACCTCCGGGAAACCGGAGGAGAAGTTCACAGTAGAGAAAGTTCTTAAACACCCGCAGCAGCGAACTTGAAGCACAAAGTACGGATTTCACGGTGAAGTTCAAAGTTCTGTGTTCAATTAAGAGTCGCGGCACTTGTATGTGTTACTGGCCTACAGACCACGCACGGCACAGCGCACAACTTTCCCAATAGAATGTCAGCAACTTTCGGGACTGGCTCCGTACGAACTTCGGGACCTGGAAGCGATTAAAGAGTTATTTATTGTTGTACTTTCGTGTTAGTTCCACGCGAGAGTGGGACTAAGTGATGATGTATTTATTGTGCGGACGTCGTTGACCGGAAAGTTGAGCGTAGAAATATTATTACAGAGTTGTATTGTGCGGTGTAAGAATTACCTGAGGGTAACATTTTAAATGACGTGGGGAAGGAAGGTAGGAAGCGCGCGTCCGCCGTCTCGCGGCGTACTAGCTATTATTCAACAGTCGGTTGACGTGACGCCTCGGAAGGGACGGATCCCCTCGAACATGACGTCCATGTTGTTTATAGTACCACCGGCTCGTTGACCACTACACGAAGGGAACAGAAATAGCTTCACACTATTATCGTGCTTTATGTTTCCACTTCTCCCGAGATGGCCCATAATGATGTTTTAAAACGTAAGGTTGAAAGATAATCTCGAAAATAAACGGATGATTAGCTGTTTCCTCGTCATTGCCAAACAATATTTTCTTGTTACGTGATTTTTTTCTGTAAACTGGCTATTCTAATAAATCCTATTTTATGTAGATGTATATGTACGTGGGTGGACACTGACAATATAATTTATGGGTTTTGTAGAAGCATCAGAAAAAACTAAGTAATATTTTTGGTTCTAATTGAAATATTATTTATATATAAGTTGTACAGGTAGATAACAAACAAGCTCATTCCGCTTTGTGAATGCCAACGTTACTTAACGCTGCATTAATTAATTTAATTACGAACAAAACTCGTTGTGACACGCGTCCTTATTTCCATTAATTTAAAACAAAAGGTAGTTTATTGGTATTCACACAGTAAAGATCAGTGGCTCCATATTTAAATGAAAATACATAGGTAGAGACGAAAATAATATTTTTAAAATTACTTAGTTTCATTTTTAAATTTTAATGCGATATTCCTTATTGATTGATATTCCTGCATAGTTGATGCAGTCCTGCCACAGCAGTGTGCCCTGCTTGGGCTGAGCACCGCCGTGTCCTCAGGAAAGTGGGCAGACGGTGACCTCTTGCGAATGGCCTAAACCAAGGCCCTGGTGTAAAGCTCATCATGCTTGCAAAGAAGGTCTCTGATTCTCCCTCTCACCCCACCCAGGGCTAGAGAAAAAGCGGTTTTCTGTAAGGCCGTGGTATCACTCCGATCGAACCGACCCATTCGTGCCGAAGCATGGCTCTCCCACACTTAAACTAACTATCTTAACTAACACAAGACATATCAATGGATAGAAAAGGAAAGGAAAATCTCCTATAGATTAAAAGTACTAAGCCGTTGGATTCGCTCTTAAAACCGTACGAGACAGAATGGCATGCGTTTGCGATTGCGTTGGCTATCTAATCGCCATGACTATTGTGTAAGTAATTGTTAGCCCACTGTACCATAGAAACACTAGATTTATTGTCCATCTAGACTAAGACTAGACTTTCACTATCACCGTGTGAATACTGAATCGCTTGCATTTATTTACATCACATCTTGGTTCTACAAGTGCTCATTGCTAAGCAAAGGCCTGTTCTCAAGGTTTGAGTATCAAGAGTATCAATCGCTACGCACGGATTGGTGATTTCAAACTTTTAATTAGAAATTATACATAAGTCTAGGTTTTCCCACCATATTTTCTTTCACAGTTTGTCAGTAGTGTCTAAAGACACTTAAAAAGTACATATGACTTGGAACATCTCTCCTTTGAGAATACGTCTGAGTTCAACAGTGGCAGCATTGCGACGATTATAGCAGTGATAGCGGCATGATATAGTGGATTATTTTTATATCAACTGATATATTTTAGTAAAAATAGCATTTTTTTAAGTCGTGGTGGCTCGCGCGAAGCGCTAGTAGCCATACGCTCGGGTTCTGCCTTTTTTTCAAATTAAAGTGTCATTTCTGTTTTTCCTCATGGGTTAACAAATGAAGGTTCAAAATAATCATTAAGAAGACGTTTACATGTGTACCTACCCTAATTACTCGGCGAAAAAGAAATGGTCTTAATAAATTAAATATTAAAAACAGTTTATAATTATTATATTCGTCTTTACATCTATCTTTCATATAAGGACCGCATGGAAAAAGAATGTTCATTCACATGAACGTTGTGCATGTGAATGACACACACACGCATGCACAACGTTCTAAATTTGAACAAAATTACTCAAACGCCAAAACTTTAATAAATAAAAAAAAAGATAATTTATAGAATCAGGCGTTACTTTGCGGAAATCCATGACATTAAATGTTAGGGAAAATATTTATTATTTTATATTTTTTATATAATAAAAAAATACTTTAAAATCTATTCCAGCCAGAGTTATCAGAGAGCGCATCACACACGTTTTCACTGGAGCATTTTCGACAACATACCAGCGTACCAACGCCGATCGATATTGAGTTCTCTTCCCCTACACGTAAAGTCATGTTTACCTCGCAATTTAGTGTCAGAAGTCGCACATTACTTCTTATGTATCCTGATATACAGGGGGTTGTTTCGTAGGTACTAAGAACCCAATTTGTAGGAGTTTGGATAAACTCTTGAACAAGAGCAGAAACAAATTGGGGTGGATAAGAAACTATTGGGAATTGTTTGGTTGTATTAATAAGAAGTTTTTTGTACATTGTGTCAAAAATCATTTATTCCAATATTAGACAGGCACTTTTAAACGTCAAGAAAATTTTGAAGATATAGTGTCTGTCTGTCGGTCAGTCCTCTTAGTGAAGCTATAAACATTAACTAACTTTTTTAACCTTGCCCCATACCTACTAGTAATTTCTTCTGTGTTGTGGGTGCGGGAGCGTTTAACAATCATACAATTTCACATACACATCACTTCCGCGACAACAATTTGTGGATCACAGAAAGAATTGTTCCGTGAGGGAATCGAACCTCAGACACGATGCGCGGCAGCCAGTTGTCCAGCCACCGCTCCAACTGCGAAGTCGTCGATTTTTCCACCCCAGAGCTAAAGACGGTTATAAAATATCGAAGCAAAAGCTTACTATGTCAAAAAAAAGGTTTGATGCCTCTCATGTGTCATGGCTATTTGATCTTAACGTGTTATTAATAATAATTACCATCCAAAGAATTTCTCTATCTTGTTATCTAGATACTTATTAAAAACGAAAACAAAACAATTCTTTTAATAGTACGGATCATTTAAATTTAAATGCCACAATAAATACATATGTACATAGAACCATTTTACACGGAACACAAATAGAATAATACAAGATATTTCCACGGTACTTGGCTTGTTATGAAATACTTGAGCAATTCCTATCTCCAACACGGGTAAGCTCCCGACAAGAATTGCTTAGACGTTTACTAGCATTTCGTTAGTACCTATACATACCTAGACAGATGTTTCTAAATACTTGTACAAGTAAAGTTATATTAACATTTTGTTTCTGTGTGAGTCGAATGTTTTGTGTATTTATTATTCGAACGTTTGACGTATGTAAGTCACATCACATCACATCGTCAGCCTACCAGTGCCCACTGCTGAGCAAAGGCGTCTTCACACAAGAAGGTTGAGCATTAATCACCACGCTTGCTCGAGGCGTGTTGGCGATTTCAAACGTATAATTAGAAATTATAAAGTCCAAGTTTCCTCACGATGTTTTCCTTCACCGTTTGTCAATTGTATCTAATTAATCATAGAAAGTACATATAACTTGTGCACACTTAACACCACTGACCGTATGTCAGTGGTGTCTAAATAATCATAGAAAGTACATATAACTTGGAAAAAGTCACATTGGTACTTGTGAGGTTTCGAACCCGCAACCTCATGCATGACAAGCGGGCGGTTCAACCTCTGGGCCACCACAACGTTGCGTAAAGTAACCAATGGTGCGGTCTATGTATGATGGAGGATCCTATTCTCCTATATCCAGATGCTAGCACATTGATGTGCCGCGGCTCTGGCCCGAACCAGGAGGATTAGGGTGATTTTTTTAAGAGCCTCCATAGAGGATAGGCGATTTTTCTCCTTCAAAAAAAGGTAATTATGAAAACACTAAATAGTTTTTCTTAATAGTTTGTATTACTAAACTTCAAGCATACCTAATGCAAATGGGTGAAATATCGGAATTTGCAGAGCAGTACACACTTGTATTAGCACATTTGTTGCAAAACCACTTCTCATATCAAAGTGATCTGAAAAGCTTTTGGCTAAAGATTTTTTTATTGGTTCGATTTAATACTGATCTTCAAATTCTCCAGAAAACATCACCAACAACTTAAAGTATGAACAATAAAATAAAAGAACGTATGTCCTTATGCATATTATATGCAACGCCATTTTTTTTTTATGTGATAGGTCGATAGCAGACGGATTACGTGATGATGAGCAATCAGCGCCGCTCAACCTTTTGGGGTTTAGGGATTTGGAGATTTAGAGGTTGGGGAAGGGAAAGGATTGGTAACCTCACTCACACGGCAAAACACAACAATCATAGCCATAACGTAATTTTTGGCGTTACATCTAATGTGAACTAACTCTTAGGGAACTATTTTCTCCCTGTTCGTAGTACCTAAGTACAATTTAAAACAATTTTGCATGTACTGTCTTTACAAAATAGAGCTGTAACTAGCCGTGAAACGATACAAAAACAATGGCATAGTCGGTTTCTAGAAATTGCATCTTTCTTTGTAATGTTTTTATCATTTTTCCTTTATAGTTTGTCGAGTTATTTTTTCATAATAACTGTTGGCGAATATTTATTTATATGTATACTACTTCTTCTTCGTGATGATTTGAATTATGAAATTAAAATGTTAAATAGATTAACGTAAGTATTGAAACAGAAGAGTTAAAACTAAATATCACCTTTAATTTAACAAAAAGATATTTTCGTGAAAGGTGGCATCTAAAATGATTTCAAAATAACTCGTTTAAAAAATAGTGCAAGGGAATGTCTACACCTCGGAGCTAGATAATGATGAGTGCGCTAAGAGTGTGGTACGGAGTGCAGAGGACCGAGGAGTAAGTGGCCAGGAGTGCCGAGTCTCAAATGAGGCTACGACCCTCGAGCACGTCGATGGCAACTACTGACTCCTTGCCACCGTTTTATTACGTAAAAGAATAATAAATGTTTTCCACGAAAATCGACTATCGCTATTAACACCCTTACTCGGCAAAAGCACTTGGGAAATCGATAAAAGTTTTTTCCCATCACAAGCCATAATTCATCTATACCTACCTACATATAGAACGAATGTGTGTTACCAACACAGCGGTGCAATTCGTCATCCTGATGGTTGCAGCTACTCCCGTTCCCGGGGTCCGTGTGCTAAACTAAACTATAACTTATATGCTTCTGTATTAGTACAATAATTGAACAGCAGTGTAGCGAGGAAGAGGACAATTTGTAGTGGCCTCAAATCAGTACGCTGGGGAAGACTCCTACACGACTAGATCCGCCCTACCTCGTGTTACTTCGCAATTTATTTATGCAACACATCATCATATACTGTGTTATAACATCTGTAACCTCTGATTGGAGTTTCATATGATTCAATTGAACTGAATGATACCAGTGCGATTTTTAAATTTCACGAGTTATTGACGACAGCTAAACTAGTTTCAAGTCACATCGGGAATCTTATTCATGAGCAGCGCGAGTTGTTATTTTCAATAAAGAATGGTAATGATGCAGTTGCGAAAACTTAGCAAAGTGTGAAAAACTAGTACACACAATGTTATGTCATGTGAATTCACAGAACAAAGTTATGCAATTCCACTTGAACGCACATTTACGACTGCATTAAACACGAGCGTCGACGAAGGGGAACCACCAGAGGAAGAGGGTGTAATTACATTATTTCCATACTTTATAAGACATCAGTCTTGTCAAAAAACTTTTTTACGTCCTTGGCGTGAATAACAATGTCGATATATATACATAAAACCTCGGTTCCGTACGGGAGAGTGTCACAAATCAATTTAACAGGTTCCGAAACAGGGAGGGGACAGCGGAAGCAACAAACAAATTGTAAACAACGAATTCTAAAGTAATTCCCCCAAGCTGTCATAAAAATGTGCCCGCGGAAGTGACAGGGGTCGTCATTAAACCGTATGATGTGACGTGAAACCGTGACACTCCCGCGTGACACACCGTGACAAAGGTGCACTAGGGACCGATGACAGTGAAAATGTGACAGGTCATTTTGCTAATTAACTTAGGGATTCATTTAATTGTGAATTGTGTCCTTTTTGGTGTTTAATTAAAATAGGATTGATGAATATTATAGATTCGTTTTTCTTGACCGGTTGTGGGTTGAAATAGATCTTATGGTGTCATTATAAGTGTCAGTTATGTATTTTTCCCATTGTGCTCTTTATAAAGAATTTCCAAAATGTGTTACAAAACTCAGCTCGACCGGGAAATGGGCTGGTTCGACCGGAATGCTACCATGGCCTCACAGAAAACGGGCGTGAAAAAATGTATGCGTTGTGTCTCTCCTACCTACCTTGGCTCCTACCTACCTCCACAATACTCAAGTCCCTAACAACCCCGGTAGTTATCAATGAGATGCACTGATTACTTATTTGTCATCAAGTGATACGCCAGATCGTTTATACCATACACCATAAAAACACTCCAATCTACGTTCTCAACATTGGTACACACCGAACTATAACAGCATACATAGTTAAACAGAGTACAACATTTTTACCCCACATGAGAGTAATTAAGACATTAACATTCAAGAGGAAAACTCCACAATAATTCAACGAGTTCCAACACGTAAAGTGCGGCGGGAAATGGCCATCAAAGTAAAAGGGCTCACTCAAGCTCCCACTTGATTATATTCCACTCTGAGTACCCGATCCTGGGGACCCACGACGACCTTAGCCAAACGAAAATAAAACATAACATAAAGTTTGCAAAATACATTTTCCTCCGACAAATCACATTTAGATACTCGTACTGGAGTATGCTTACGAAGTTCCCAAGTTATTTCATACGGAATTAAATTTGTAAATTGAGAAACATGGAGGTTATTTGTGTTAAATGTTGCTATATCGGGAACAGATATTGCTACTGTTATTAAAATAGGGTGAAATGAAATGATCCTTAAAATGTAAATATTTTTAAGCATTCACCTTTTCGTGGGAATTGTTCTTATAATATAAAAAATAATAATTCAAAAACTGGCTTTTTTATATAATAGGTCGGCAAACTAGCAGACGGATTACCTGATGGTAAGAAATCAGCGCCGCCCATGGACACCCGCAACGGAGGAGTTACGAGTGCATTGCCGACCTTTTAGGGATTAGGGATTTGGAGATTAAGGGATTGAGGAAGGATTGGGAGAGGGGAAGGATTGGGCCTCCGATAACCTCACTCACACGGCGAAACACAACGCTTTGGTTTTTTAACGCCGGTTTTCTGTGAGGCCGTGTCTGGAGCAATCCTGACAATTCCTTTTTTGTTGTATATTCTATTGTCAGGAGTAGGTTCTTATCAAAGAAAATTAAAAAGTAAAAGTGGGAATAAGCTACCCTTTCGTTGTTAGCGAGATAGTTGGACCTAATAACTAAATAACAAATAAAGAATTAATTATAAACTGGAAATCATGTATGAACCTTCAAAATGAATGTAGTAATGTAGTAGAAGTGATCAAGTTAAAGATTCCATAATGATCCTAGAAGCAACATTAATCGGCTAAGTTACGATGCTTCCACAATTTACGTGTTTTGTTCTGTTTTTCAAATGCCAAGCATTTCAAACTGTTAATTCCTATAGAGAAAAACGAGCACGAAACTCCATTGTAACTGTTTAATGTTTTTAAATTCGAATGATTCCGATTCATCATATTTATGAGAACATAATGAAGTTTTTTTTTATTTATTTAATATTTTTACAAATATTAAAGGATTATTTACCTAAGTACGTAAAACAATAGCTAAATGAGCTATCAAACTAAAGTAAACGCAAGCTTCGTGAACAACTTGCTAAGTTTGACCATCAGCGGTCATTCCGTCTATTTTGGTTTCCATCATTCAATCTGCAAGAGCGATCCTAGACGTCGCTTCCTCAACTAAACAGTCTCTAAAACTAAATTAGCTTTTATTGCATCGAAATAGAATTGAAAACAAAGTGGCTACGCTGGAAATTGCTTAGTATAAGACAGGGCCGTTAACTTCAAATAATTTTAACATAAATATTTACATGGAGGGTGTGTGAGTGTTTGGGGGGGGGAGGTCTGTCTTTGGCACAGCTGTGTGGTCCTTTTATGACTTATTGTTTATTTATCCATGCCACTATTTTAGTTTGTAAATGTTTATAAGTACGTTAAAAGTTTTGCTGTCGATCGTTAAACTTGTAAAATTCGATACTTTACTGTTTAGACAGGTAGGTACTTTAAATTTATTTTGGTTTTAATTTCAGTCGCTTCGTTAATATTTATAGATATATACTTACGTGTTTAAGTGCAAAAATATAATAAAACATAATGTTATTAAGGACACCAAACTCAGAAAACAATCAGAATTTATAAACTGATATTTATTTTCACTATGCACCTTTGCCTACCTTTAGGTGTAACAATTTGTATAAAAGATTACAAATACAATTCTCCCACAAATATGAAAGTTCCCAACTTTCTTAGCTTACAAAACCACCAAATAAGAAGATGAGCACAATTACGTTTTCATATTTACGATGGACGAAATATTTTACCATTTACCAAAAGTTTGTCTGTGGTTCGCTGTCAGAAACTATTGCTTGAAAATCTCCTTAGACATGGAAATGGTCTCTTTTACATTTTTGCACAAAAAATTTGCAAAGTATTCTGAAAATATTTGTATTCATAGACACGTGTATTTATTTCGTATTTATCTGATGATAATAAAACAGAAACAACTGAACATCACTTTACTCTAACTTTTGCAATGATCTTTAAAGACTTTTCGTCTATAGTAAAGCTTGTGCTAAGGGCTTCGCCCAGAGTACTAGAGTAAAAACTAACCTTTGTGATATACATTTTCTAGCTCTAACTTTCTCTGAAGCAAAATTTCATTTTGATCCGTTTAGTACTTTTTACTTGAAAGACACACAATCCACACTTACAAACTTTCGCTTTAACTTTCAAAATATTACCAGAACATTATTTGGCATTGAATATCTTATTAATTTTATTTTTTATAATAAATCAAACAATCCATAATCTTATTCCTACACATTATTTTTCACCCCAACCCAATGAAAATGTCCATATTTTACCTCTATATTAAGAAAATGTATGTAATGTATACCTATACATTTTACATGTTCCAGGTCTGGCGCGAAGTTAATTTACAGTAACCCACTTTCGCACAATGCGTACGAAACAACAAAAGACTGTATGACGGTTGAATAAAGCCTATAATAAAAAAACTATTCAAGTCGACCTTGGAGCGCTACGTAGCAAAGCCTCCCCTGGCTACGAACTACTAATTTCGTAGCAATTGGCTACGGAGCCCCAAAAAATGCGTTTATAGAAAACAAATACGTAACTCAGTTGTGTATTATAATGATTTATTATATATTGGTTAACGTAATTCATCAATTAATCAAATCCAAACTATATCCAAACTAATATCTTATCTTATATATAAAAATGGATCGCAAAATGTGTTGTAAGCGCATAACTCAACAACGCCTGGACCAATTTTGCTAATTCTTTTTTTGTTGTGTTCGTTATTGTCAGGAGAAGGTTCTTATCTAAGAAAATATTAGAAAAGTAGAGGGGAAGATTAGGAAAAGTGACCCTTTTATAGCGAGATAGTTGGACCCGTGCGAAGCGGGGGCGGGCCGCTAGTTATAAATATAACTCTGGTTGTCTGTCTGTCTTTTCTTCACGCCTAAACTACTGAACTTATTTCTGTGTTTGGTAAAGATATAATTTGGAACTTGAGAAAGGACATAGGATAGTTTTTATACCAAAAATTTTCAGGAAGACACTATTGCACGCGAATTTTATGTTATTTAATATTGTTACATTGAACTCTTAAATAATTCGTAAAAGTACTTAATACAAAAAGTATTTCATCTCCGACATTTTTGTCGCAAGTTATGATATTTCCGTAAACATTTTCTTGACTATTTATGCAATGAAAGAAAAGAATATCTTCCATTGAATAGTACCCCTCAATGTGTCGGAACACAAAAGAATAACATCGGCGTAAACAAGACAGTAGTCTTGACATCAACAGGAAATGCCCGCTGTATCTCGCAGACCTGACATTCTTCGAAACTAACAATGTATACAATTTTAGGTCAAAATATAACTCCAACATGACACATAAGTCTCACACATGTACAAATCTAAGGAAATATATAAATTAGTCATGATTATTTTGGGCTTGTTCTATGGAATGTCAAATCATATTAGCTCTGCGTACCATTTGGACACATTTCACAGTATGAGTCAGTTTTGGTATGTCAAAGGAATCCGTATGTGAACCTGATTTAAAAAGAGTAATCATGGAGTTTCTTGCTCGTTCTCCTCCATTGGAAACTACACTTTGAAACGAGCAAATAATAGCTTCACTAAAAGGACTAACCGACAGACTGACATTTTATATCTTTAAATTTTGTTTGACTTTCAAAAGTGCCTTTAAGCGTCTAATTGAAATAAATTATTTTTGACTCTTGACTTTTGGTTGGTCTATGTAACGGATAAAATTTTACGTGTTTCCTATAATAAAGATGCTATGACGAAAATGCGCCAGATAAGCTAATAACTGCTTTATATTGTAATTTGAATTACACTTTTCAATAAGATAATTCACTTGTTTAACCACCTCCATACACATTACTTCTAGATATAAAGTCATATTATGGCAAATAATTTATACGGAATAGAACGTTCTACATTCAAATTTATCAGATACATAATGGCTGTTATTATATACAGACATCGTGAAACGCAATTAGACAAAAAAAAATCTGTCATATTCTGTTTTTATAGATAATCATCAAGAAATGAATAAGCAATTTGTCTCTAAAAAAACAAAACACTCACAGTAATGTTCAAAGCTCACACATAACTTTCGATAAAAAAATATTCGCCTACATTTTGAGTACCCAATTCTCTTACTCAAACAGACAAGACAAATCAGTTTCTTCTTTTAAATCCATAACAATTGAAACAAGTACAATTTTCCCTCTCGTTTCTCTCAACAACTTTATACGCGGATCGCATGCAAATTACTTTAAAATATCAATGAAACCGCTGAGAAATAAGTTCGAAGTACCGTTGGAGTCTCTCCAAAACTCATCAAGCGCATTGAATGCAAACTACGATCAACAAGCGATGCATTTCATCAGATATTGCAATTGAATCTTTGCTGGATAAAACTTGAGCTGAATAATAATAATACACATCCCATCAATAGCTGATTTCATTGCAATCTTTACGCAAAACGGTTAAAAAATACGATAGCAGTCCTGTGAGGAAAGAAGCCCATATCCCATCCAGATCTGGGCTCACAGATCACGTAACACTATTAAGCTATAATACCCAAGGTCTCTGATTAAGATGTTCATCAGAAAGCGTATGGCGCGGGGCTTCCGCGCGCGCCTCAAAGAGCCAATAGACCACTACAGACGGGGCCCTACAGGGCCACTGTTCAGCCGGGGTTGCGGGGTAAGCGCAATAAGGCACCCGGTCTTGAGCAGGAGAAGGAACGGGGGGTTTCAGTCAGTAAGAGTCTGACACTCCCTCTCTCCTCAACCTGGGTGACAGAAGTCATTTGATGAACCTCCACAAAAAAGGTCTTATTACACCCGCGGGAGAAGGGATGGTCAAAAATGTCTGGTACCGTCACCATACGGTAGAAGAATAATAATGCCAGGAAGTATGTAGACTCTAATTGTGATTGGCAAGGCATTCGCGAAACGAGAAAGTGATACGCGAGCGGCATTGTTTTATCACGCTATAGATAGAAGCTAAGACAATATGTTTATATAAACGTTTTCTTAGAGCTGTCTAACTAGTAGATAATGTCTTCATCTGACTAGAGTTCCTGATAATACTGTACCAGTTTTGCGTCGAGAACAAACAGTAATTAATATAAATAAAGTAAAAATGTTATCTCAAGTCTCGTGGGACCTGCTTTTCTTGTTTAGTTATTTCGTAAAATTAAGACTACAGTTTGTTTAATGAGTTTTTGTGCCGGTTATCTTCGGATAATTGTGCACAATGTGAATTCAATTTATGAATGACTTATTTCACTGGAAAGTTTTATTTCATTTCATTGATCATTTACTACTAGACCTGATATTCCACTCTACTAGTATTTGTTGCGTCTCAACATAAAAATAGCAAGCCCCTCGCTTACAGATTTTTTTTAATTTATGGAATAGGTTGGCAAACGAGCACACAGATTACCTGATGGTAAGCAATGCCGCCCATGGACAGAATACCAAAAGAGGAGAACAAGTGCATTCCTGACATTTTGGGGGTTATTAGGGGTGTAAGGATTTTGAGATTAAGTATAGGGGAAAGAATGGAGCACCCGTTAATCTCACTCACAAGGTGAAACACAACGTAAGATCATACTAATTTACCCTTCACTTCATAATAATGACCACAACAACTTCTTAAATATCAAAACTTATATAACTGTATGCGCTTTGGTGTTATGTAAAGCCGATTAAATATTTATGAACTAAACAAGAAAACTGAAAGAACTTAATCAATTTGATAGTTTAGTGGCCATTAATCATTGAAGTTCAATATTAACCATTAATCATTAATATAAAAAAAATCAGCGTGAAAATTACAGCTTTCTTTTGCCATGCGATTGAGGGTAACGTAAGCCTAAACCTTCCCGTCCCTCCCCAATCCCTAAATCTCTTACCCCCAAAAAACCAGCAACTCACAATTCATCTGGTGTTGAAGGTGTCCATAGGCAGCACCAATTGCTTACTATCAGGTAATCTGTGTGCTCGTTTGCAACTATATCACATATAAAGAAGTTACTCCAACATAACATGCATTTCAATGATCAAATGCGTAAGCAAAGGCGCACATAGGCGACGCAAGAATTATTATTACCGGGTAAGTTCGGGTTACTTTGACCCTGCGGGGTAACTTTGATCCAAACCCCTTAACAATAATAACTGAGAACCAAACGTATATTCGTTTTTCAGTGGTTCGAAAATTTGGATCAAAGTTACCTCCCAGGGTCAAAGTAACCCGAACTTACGGTATTCACCTCTCTCTCTCATTTAATTATCTCATTTAATATAGGGTAAAACTATTACACTCCAGACCTTAAGCAGTACTATACTCCTTGGATTTAAGCGTTTATGAAAAGTAATACTTTTAATAGTTCAACGCGAAAACGCAACCGAGATCAACGAGGCAGTCCGCTCTTTAGAAACTACTTTGTTTTGTTTACTTCATTTTAAATGTTTGATAACACTCCATACACTAATAAACACTGTCTTATAAATAACACATAATGATACGCTTCGGAGTTATGCTGCAAGTTTGTAACTACATTTGTGGATATTCTAATGCAGAGGTCGAGAACCATTGCATGCGTATCGAAAATGTTAACAAGTTCACGCTACGAAATATTTTGGGCACATCACTGATCAGAAATCAACCAATAACCGCACTTGTGATGACTCTAGTGAAGGTTGAAAATGATCCGCCCTAGATTTCTTGATTTTTCTTGATTTTATGATCATTTGATGATTTTCCCTTCACAAAAAAAAAGCATCTATACTAATAAGAAATATAATTGTATGACAATATTTAAGTACCATGGGTCTAATTTAAATCAAAAGTGAGTACTTTTTTACTGGACGAGCTTAGATCGTATCGTCGGAAATAAATGGAAGCACGTTAAACGAACATTTCCTCCTTGATAAACTGATTTGAGTGCCCCACTACCCGCTAGTTATTGGCCGTAAGCATAACTGCCGAGTACAAATCCCTAGTTTCAATACGGTACGGTAGTTTCCAACTAGTCAAATTCAATACTTTTATTCAAATGCGTCAAAAACTATACTTTTCTTTTTGACGCTATAGGTAGTATTTTGCGTCTAATAGATTACTTATTTCTTAAAAATTTGCTTAAAAAAATATCGAATATCGTGTATCGACAGATCGATGAATAAAAGTTATATTAATATATAATATTTTATTGTATTGAAATGACCTAGGAAACTACCCAATTCTCTTACCCTCGAGACCAATAAACTACCTGTATTATTGATAAATTATTGTATAGGTAAGCCGAGAAAGAATTAGATTTTACGTGTGCAAAGCAAGTTAAAAAACTAGTGCCATGTCACATTAATGTGTTCAATGCATATAGGTAGTAATAAAGCAGCCAGTTCTGCTATGGATAATTTCACCCGCATTTGGCGTTCCATACTTCAGGTGATTCGCAATATTGAACCGTATTACAACAACATGTAATACGCAACATAGAAATTTAATAAAGGCCCCAAGTAAATTAAAAAAAAAAAACTCAATTATTGTTGATTCATTCAAGTAAAATCTGTATAAAATCCCACACATGTTACGTATGTGTATAAATAGAAATATTTCGCAGAAGATATCGTGCTGTAGTGCTCATAGGGCCGTTTTAAAATGTTCTTTGATAGATTCGATTTAATATAAGAAGTTTGTTTAAGATTTAATAGAAATTGCAAAAGAAGCTAATATTTTGATTTATACGTGATAAGAGAATTAGATACACAGTAAATTAATTTCGCTTTTACATACTTGAGTAACAGAAAAGTAAAGATAGTAAGTAATAAAGTATATATAAAAGGGTCTTACAACTAAAATTTCATTCGGTGCGGTCTGATAGAGTGCCGTCTAATCAGTTTGCTTGTTCCATTAACCCCGCACGCAAGTTAAACCAGTTATAAACTATTATTTAATGTTATATCACTTCAGTGATTATGTACTTAAGGTATTGTTGTATCTTGTACATATGTACAAGTACAAGCAATTGAATCGATGTACAAAATCCCACAATAGTCGGAAAGATGGTACTTCCGCGGTTAAATACAAATTGAATTCACTTTGTAGGTACCCATTACAAATACCAGAGCAATGATTAGGATCAGAACGTAATATAAATCTGTTACTGAATGGAGAACGTAGTATTTATCAAATAAAGTGTAACGCTAATTGAATTTCCCGGTAGTACAAGTACGAATAATGAGATCGGGAGGTTTCGGTTGCACCGCGGCGGCGGGTAGGTAGATCAACATGGCGAGCGGGCGGATGCTGCGCGCTACAGCCTCCGCCACGGGCGTAGTACGCCGAACAAAGCCGCGTCCCACCCTACTCGCTTCCTGCCTCCGTTTCAGCCGCTTCCGGTCAACTCGTCCGTAGCACATTTTCATGTATGAAACTAACACTGATTTGGATGAATATGATAGGAACATTCACTTTATAATTAAAATATTGTACCGATATCGACGTACAGTGATATATAGCTGTGGATGAGAGCAAGGAGCGTGTATGCGCGTGTGTCGTCGAGAGCGCGGTCCGCGGGCTACTGGCGGCAGCCTCCGAGCGGGGGCGCGGGGGCGCGGGGCTGCGCGGGCCACGCTTTTCATTAAGGAGCGGAGCTACGCCGCCGTAGCAACGGTCGCCGCCCCGGCCACGGGAAAGCTCCCAGCCCTTGTGATTTATCTCCGAAATCTCTAACAAACCAGCGGTGTTTTCCCGAAAAGTGGTTTACGCTTTCATGCTACAGTTCTACTGTAACAGAACTGAATTTATTTTTATTATTTACTCTCTTATATATAGGATATAGTAGGTTATGTAAAATACTATAAATTCGGTAAAATGTATTTTATATAAAAAAGGTTCTCTCTTATTACCTACAACAATAAATGCTGTAGATTTTTAACGAAAATAAAACTTATCAAAAAACTTAAACCATGTAATGTTACTTAACGTAATTTTCTTCGTAGTTCACGTTATAACTGGAAACTAGTAGGTAGGTACATACTGGGTACATATGAGGTAACCTCATGTGAGTAATTCATTAATTTCAATACATTTATGATAGATCATCGCTATTTTTTTTAATCTTACACGTACACACACTTTGAATTCGAGTGGGTGCGTTTACAAACATATTCATATACACATCACTCCTAGATCCGGAACAACAATTTGTGCATCACACAAAGAGTTGTTACGAGCGGGAGTCGAACCCGCGACACGTTCCGCTGCAGCCAGTTGCCATTCCATCGCGTCAACTGAGCAGGCAAACCTGATATTATCTTTACAGAGTGTAATAAAATTAAATGACGTGCTTTGATTGAATTTCAATGATACATTTTCATGACATAGGAACAGGATTTACATTTTTAATTAAATGTAATATTTGTTTACCTTACCTACCAACTGCAAATCAAGATAAAAAGGTTTTATTGGATGGGAGGGAAATTATTACATACCTTCTCCCGCCCTAAATGGGAGAAGTCACGACTCTTACTGACTAAAATCACCCCAGTCCTTCTCCTGCTCCGGGCCGAGCGGCGTGCACCCGCAACCCCAAGTCTGTGGTGTTCTTATAGTTGGTGGCTTTTGAGGTGCATTCGGAATGCGTGCCCTATGCTCGGATCTGGTTCTGGTCGGTTCAGCTGCAACTCACCGCAGACCCGCGCTTACAGTGGCCGAAGACCATCGCGCGAACCCCGATTCCGGTGTCTCCTGCGGCGGCGGGGCATGAGGAGTATAGTTTCCTTACAATATGTTCCTTGTTCTTAGCGAGTATTGCTGCTTCGGAGAAGGATGGGTTCCCAATTGCTCTGCTTTTTTTTGTGAGGGGAAAATCATCAAATGACTTCTCCCGCCCAGGGCCGGGCAGGAGGGAGTGTCAGACTCTTACTGACTAAAAACCCCCCTGTTCCTTCTCCTGCTCTGTGCCGAGGTCGCGGTACCTCATTGCGCTTACCCCGCAACCCCGGCTGAACATCAGCCCTTTAGGGCCCCATCTGTGGTGGTCGAATGGCTCTTTGAGGCGCGCGCGGAACGCTACGCGCCGTACGCTTGGGCCTGGTTCTGGTCGGGCGGCGAGCTGCCCTTACTCGCCGACCGCAGGCTCGTATAAGGTAAGGTATCAATACACCTTGCCTCCCTCTATACACCAAACAATCAAAAATAGTAAAAAAGATCTACCAAATTCTAGCATATAAGGACTCCTTGGCTGAATTGTTTTTCTTTTATAATTTTGATGTATTTGTCATAAGTTGGACATATACCTATTTTCCTAATTAACATACTCATAGTTTGTAAATATTATATTTTATTGTATAACTACATTACTTTTAACTTACAAATGAATAAGCGAGAAGCGGCCGCATTCTTATTTACCATCGCTAAAGAAATTCAAGAATCTTTCGCTAGTCCTGTGATTTTCTTTACGCGTAAAGATTACGCTGAACATGTATTTGATGCCTTCAAAAATATTCGCAAAGCGCTATTGGAAAATACTAGTCCAGCAGCTATCGTCGATATCGTTTTTGCGTTTCACATGGAGTGGCTGCATGCTGTAAAAGAGATAGAAAATTTTAAGGAAAGAGTAAAAGATACACCTCGAGATGTTGTTCTTAAAGCCATAACTTTTACCATAGAATGTGTCCAACAGAGACACTTTCGCATTCGAAAATATATTGAGAAAATACAAACTTCAATGACTAAAGATGAATATACTTTAATTCAAACAGATCTTTCAATAATTAAAGAACTGCAGGATATTGTTGCCACTTCTCTTACAGAGAAGTATCATTATATTAACTCTCTTACAGATTACGCAGATTACTATACTAGAATTAACGATGAAATAGAAGAACTCTTATATTGGTTAGATAAGTTAAATGATAATTTGGCAGTTGAGTTCTGTAAAATCGTAAATTTTAATGTACCTCTGAGGCCGTATGATCTAACAAAAACGCTGCAAGATATAATTGAAGAAGTTGCAACTGATCCAACACCAGAAGCCCAGAGAATAGCTGAAATAGTCCATGTTACAGGGCAGGTGTTAAGTTCTAAAATGCGCCTTAGCTCAATAAATGAACTTGAAATAGCTAAAATTGTTGAGAAAATTAAAGCACTCGAAAAACGTATACACCGATTACAATCTCAACATTCTTCTGCTTTAATGGCTCTTAAGCATAAAACTTCGTTTTTAGAAGAACGTCTGCAATCTCTACAAAATATTAAAAAAACTATATACAAAATGAAGCACAAGGAAGACGGTGACAATCTCACTGAGACTGAAAACCAGAATGAACCCAAAGATATGCATATTTTTTCTCATTTACTGCCACATAGCGATCGTTGCCGTCTTGTTGATAAATTGCTACAATTATGGAAGAGCGCAATGATAGAATCTAATAATGAGTCGGTAATATCTATATTGAGTGTTGCACATTCGAATGAAATGTTCACTGATGAAAATGGGCATTTCACTGTAGACAAATATGGAAGAAAGATTTACCGTAAACCAGGCGATGACCAATTATATCAATTAAATGAACATAATAAACTGGTCCTTCTCCAAGATGATGGAAAAGTTGTTTATTTTTATGACGCCTGTGGCAGATATTACATAAGTGATGCAAGAAAACGAATTTACAAAGATCATGACGGTGCTAGTGAATATATGCTTACCCAGACTGGATACCTTGTTAAGGTCTTGGAAGAAAAAGATGGTGTACAATATTTTTATGACTGGCTGGGCCGATATTATATTAGGAAAGAAGATGGACGTCACATTTATACTGAAGAAAACTCACCTGACGAATATGAACAGGACGGTTTGGGTAATTTAGTAAAAATCCACCAGGAGCCTTTTATTTATGAACCGTGTCCATTGGAACCAATGACTATGAAAGAAAATGAATATATCAAGCAGGAAGTTGGCCAGGCTCTAAAAAAATGTATAGCACAAGTAGTATTAACGCAACCCATGGATCCTGTTGCTTACTTGGCGGATTGTTTGACGCAATATAGTAAAAACATTAAGGAACGCGAGCAGCTTATAAAGAAAGAAAATGAAAGGGAGGAACTTAGCAGACTATTGCATCTTAATACTCCTAAAGAAGTTTCAATTAAATGTTCTAGCAGCGGTGAAAATATTGATGATATTAACTTCTTAAACTATGGGTATGACACCGACGCGAGTTTTTACACCTAGTAGGTCATAATAAAAACACGTGGTGTAGGTTATGAACCACAGTCAATCCCTAACAAACCCTAAAAAGTCGGCGTTGCACTTGTTACTTCTTTGTTTTGCGGTTTACGATGGGTGGCCGATCGCTTACCACCAAGTGATTCGTCTGATCATTTGCTGTTTTACTTATGCCAGAAAAATTCTGTGAACTCGAATGTATTTTTTTTCTTTTGATTTATTTAGTATCTCCTTGATTATTTCCTAGCTATTATTCTTAGACGTATACACATCTTCTGTAACACACTGTAACTGTTTTAAAATTCAATACTTGTAATTATTTTATTGTTATTTTTAAATATAACTACGTTCATTTACCTACTGAGTTTACTGCAGTTCTTTCTAGTGTGTTCACAATAAGTTCACTTGTCACTGAATAGGGAGGCGGATACAACAAGCCCTAAAATGTATAGCCCCACTTACCAACTTTTTTACAAAAAATAAAGTAGGTATATTTGGGTTAAACAGTAGTTTTGAAAAACAGTTTTTTACATATTTTTTAGAACTTTCCGCACCACTTATTAATTTAGAATCTTTTGTAAAAACTTCATATGCCTCTCTACGAAGTTTTTTAAAAAGAGCGTGGTGGCGACCTCTCGCCCCCCGCCTTAGTCGAGGACATGGTGGGGAGCGAGAGAAACTGGGAAGCCGTCTCCTCTTTCTGTTAAGCAGTCATACTCGCAACGTTGAACACGTGTCGAGAACATTTTTGATTTTACACATTTACACAATAATAGCCAAAATAAACGTAATAAATTGCGGGTCTGCACTTCTAAAAGGTCCTTTCATGGCCCATGTTTTATTACCTATATAGATTTAAAAAAACCGGCAAGAGCGTATCGGACTACGCTCAGTGTAGGAATCCATAGCTTCCCGTCTGTCACAATAAGTATTCATTTAGTTATTGTAAATCTGAACCGACCGCACCGCAATCGCTCTTTGCCCACTGTAGGTACACCTCGTGAGACCACCTAGGTGTGCAGTAGGATTTTTTTTTCCCACTGTTCACATTTGTTCACCTGGGTGTACCGTGGGAAATATAAAATTTCCTCCGCCCACTTTATTATTACGGGTGCCATGAAGTGGTAATTTGAGTTCAGGAAAAAGATAGAATTCGGCTGGACCCATATCTGGCGAATATGGTGGCTGCTCGATGGTATTTGTTGAGTGTTAGGTCAAAAATTCATTATAATTAAAATTAAAATCAAAATCACAATGATGGCCTTGTACCAAGGCCATCATTGTGAACGAGGCCATGCCAACCAAGGCCATCATTGTGCCTTCGCACATGGCCACCGGAGCAGCAGCAGATACGGGTCCAGCCGAATTCTATCTTTTTCCTGAACTCAAATTACCACTTCATGGCACCCGTTTACAATCAGTAGAAGACAGAGGAGAATATCATAATGCATAATATGTTTTAATCATTAATCACTTTGCTCTTCAGATATAAAGAGTTTTGATAATAAAGTAGGCGGAGGAAATTTTATATTTCCCACGGTACACCCAGGTGAAGGGGATTGTGCGATCCATGGCCCTCTTCGAGGCCCCTGTGACGGCGCCGGATTGACTTGGCTATCCGGATAATCCGCGGATATCGCACGATCTCCGGTTAGGCGCCTTGCCGGATCACCGCCGTGGGATCTGGAAGCGAAGGCGCTCGCGAGCGTCCACAGTTTGCGCGCAGACGCGCGTCGCCGAGGCGAAGATCCTCTGCCGCGCCAAATTAGTACGTGGCGGAATGAGCTCCGGAGAGATCTCATGGCTGAGTGGAAGCAGCGACTGTCGCGACCGAGGGCTGGGCTCGCTACTATAGCAGCGGTAAGACCCCTCTTTGAGGAGTGGCTTGAGAGACGCCACGGCGTCCTCGCCTTCCGCCTGACGCAGGTGCTTACCGGGCACGGCAGCTTCGGTAGGTTCTTGTTTCGGATCCAGCGGGAGGAAACGCCCGAGTGTCGTCATTGTGAGGACCACCTAGAGGATATGGTGGAGCATACGGTAGCGGTATGCCCTGCCTGGAAGTGATCGGCGGCGGCGACCTTTCGCGCCCAGTCTTAGTCGGGGCCATGGTGCGGAGTGAGAGGAACTGGGACGTCGTCTCCTCCTTTTGTGAAGCAGTCATGCTCGCAAAGAGAGAGGCGGCCCGCGTGAGGGAGAAATCCTCCTCCTCACGCCCCAGCCGCCGCAACTGGCGACACTACGGGCGTCGGGGATCAAGGGACGATCTCCGGCCACCGTAAGCATGCGTCTGCGGTCGGCGAGTAAGGGCAGCCCGACCAGAACCAGGCCCGAGCGTACGGCGCGTAGCGTTTCGCGCGTGCCTCAAGGAGCCAATAGACCACCACAGACGGGGCCCTAAAGGGCTGATGTTCAGCCGGGGTTGCGGGATAAGCGCAATGAGGCACCGCGACCTCGGCCCAGAGCAGGAGAAGGAACAGGGGGTTTTTAGTCAGTAAGAGTCTGACACTCCCTCCCGCCCGGCCCTGGGTAGGAGAAGTCATTTGATGATTTTCCCCTCAAAGAAAAAAAAACCTCCAGGTGAACAAAGGTGAACAGTAGGAAAAAAACTTCCCGCTGCACACATAGGGGTCTCGCGAGGTGTACGGTGGGCAAAGAGCGACCGCAATTCACCGTAAGTAGCAGAAGTACAGCGCTATCTCTTACGGAATTGGGTTACTAATTTATAACAAGATAGACGTGTTATGTTGTAGGTATGTTAAGTTTTTGGTATTAATTATGGATTACGTAAACCGATTTTATTAATTATTTTTTTATTTGAAAGAATATACATTCAGAGTAATAAAATATATAAACAAAGTAAAACAAATGCTTGCATATACGGCTAAATTACAAAATTAGTTCCGTTTTTTATCCTAGAAAATATTTATGACATTCGATATTTTCTAAACTTATATTTTTAAAATTTTTGGAGCGATTATTTTCAAAAATATTTTAATTATCAAAACGGTACATTATTAAACCGAACCCCTAATCGTTAATAAATACCTATCCAACGATATATCTACATATCACACCTAGGTAAGGGTTAAAAAGAAAAAAGGGGGCACCCTAATAAAATATTTTTTCCGCGTGATTGATATACCTACATATTGGTGACACAGCTTTCTAGTGCCAACGGTCACTTAGATTATCCAACGGACAGACAGACATAGCGAAACTATAAGGGTTCCTAGTTTACTACGAAACCCTAAAAATGAAATGGTGCTTTAAGTTTGCTTGTTAGTGGAAGTTTTGCGGAAATTGCATAGTTATTATTGTGGCAGTGATCAAATCAAAATATTAGTAGCCAAATAATAAAACTTTCTAACTTTCGCGTTTCATATTTACAACATAGGTAAGTTACGCGGATATTAACGAGGAAAATAGCATAGCTGACAGTCTGCTTCTGACCACGACCTGTGCAACCGGGTCGAAACGTCAAGCCTACCAAGGTATTCAAATAATTATTTTCCGCGTTAATACCCGCGAAATTATGTTTCAATTAATAAAACATTCGACTTCGGGATATTTTTAACATGTTGGTTTCATATTCTATTATTCGAGTCGTTTTCATAGTTAGTCTAGAAAATTTGGCTTATGCACGAGAGTAATACGGGTGGTAATACAAAAAAAAACAAGTAGAAAAATACTTTCGAAATAAAACTTCAGTTTATTCTGAATAAAGTTTAACATTATTCTTACATCTACTATAATTATAGTAAATTATTTATTGGTTGTTTTGTTTTTGTTTTTATTTTTATTTTTTTTCTTCCCTTGTAAGTTCGGTGACTGATTTACGGAATTACTGCTAGTGTTGGGGCCTTTCGCTTGATCTGTGTTTACTACATTCGGCTTATTTTTGTTCTTACGATTTTTCTTATTCTTTTTGCTACTGTTTTCTGTGGGCTGGGCCTTATCGACTTGTACTTTGCTGAAAAGGTAAAAAATAATTGTAAAAATATAAAAAATAATATTTACAAGCAATGAATACGTTCTTTCCAAAATTTCCTTGTTATGTTTAGTGTAGTAACATGATACTTATTTTCTCATTTTTAATAGAAAATAAAATTACTATTTTCTACTTTACTCATTGGAAAAATGTGAAAAAAACTGTCAATGTGTAAGAGAGAGTCCCTACATGACGAATATGCAATAAAACGCAAACTATCGTTTTATTTATTACATTACGATATTATTTGTTGGAACGATATGACTTTAATTGAATTAAAAGTATGTTATGGTTCAGTTAGTATGCATGAAGATACGAGAAAATATTTTTATGTAGTGCACTGATGCACTGTTGTTATAATTGTACAGTATATCTTAAATTGGGATTTTGGTCACACATTATAAAAAAAAATAACTCTTAAATAAAAGTATGGAGGCTTTTTACTGTGGTAATTAACTTACTTTGGCGGAGCAGGTTTGGCTCCTGCTTTGGGCTTAGGTTGTACTTTTGATTTAGCTGGTACACTAGGTTTCCCTTGTACATTAGTTTTCGCTTGAACATTAGGTTTTGCTTGTAAATTCGGTTTAGCTTGTACATTAGGTTTAGCTTTCTTCTGTTGTGGTTGAGCGCTATCTGCTGGAGCAGGTCGTTTCACAGGACCCTGTTTCTTGTTTTCCGATTGAGTTTTTTCTTCATCTGAATCAACATCGTCATTTTCTGTAGCCTTTTCCGTTGATTTACCATCAATTTCCTCATCATCTTCATCTTTGAAAGGTTCCGGCTGAAATATTAGACATTATATTACTAATTAATACTTAAACTTGACACACTGTTAGGAAATTACTTTGACAACTAGCCAATACTTACAATTACATTGGAGAATTTCTTTAACTTTGCCACAAAGAAACCATCCATATTATGAGTGTGAGGATAAAATCTTCTAGTTAGCTTCAATGAGGGATGGAACCTATGATGCCTGTATTTCACAAAACCTTCAGTACCAAAGTCCAGTCCAGTGGGCACCAGTTTCACATTTCTGCGTTTCAGTGCATAGTTGACTACCCATTCATTTTCTTCTGGCAGAATAGAACAAGTTGAGTATACAATATAGCCACCAGTACTAGACTTGGCACTGCAACAGTCAATAGCAGCAAGGAGCAATTGCCTCTGAATATTGAAGCATCTCTGGATATCCTTCTGGTCTTTAGTTGTCTTCACACTAGGGTCCTTGGCGATAACTCCAGTACCAGTGCAGGGAGCATCCAGCAACACCCTGTCAAAGCCTTTCATTACATCAGGGAACTCTCTACCATCATGGTTACAAATAACAGCATTCACTACTCCCAGCCTGTGGAAGTTACCAACAATAGCTTTCGTTCTTTCCTTATTAGCGTCATTAGCAAATAATGTACCAGTATTCTTCATAATAGCTGCAATATGAGATGCTTTTCCACCTGGTGCAGCACACATATCCAAAATCCTTTCATTTTCCTGAGGTGCTAAAGCCATTACAGGTAAGAAACTAGATGCACCTTGCAAGATGTAGTGGCCAGCCAAATACTCAGGAGTTGCACCAATGGGTACTGTAGAGCTGTACACAACCAGACCGACTTTACTCCATTTACCCACAGGATCTAAATTGACACCTCTGTTGATGAGAGCTTGAGCTAAGTCTCGCCTTCTAGTCTTCAAGCTGTTAGTTCTGATAGTCACAGGCCGCGCAGTTTCACTGGCTTCCAAAAATTCAACCAATTCCTGGACTGGAAAGATTTGCATGAGAACTTCCATCAAAAATTCATTGTAACTGTAATATGTGCAGAGGTCTTTTAGAAGCAGGTCAGTATACTCGCAACGTGATCTGCCGTCTTCTTTTAGGCGGTTGAAATCTCCCAAAACTGTAACAACATCCTTAATTCTTTGATGTACATCTTGGAGGCTAGCTGGATTCTGTAGTTCCTCTTCAGATGGGAAAGCAAATACATCTTGTTTAGCAATGTTTAACTGCATTTCTTCATCAGCTAACTGTTTGTCAATTTTTTGTTTTTTCTTTAATTTAATGTTGGCCTTCTCTATGGGCAACATATCATCATCATCGTCGTCATCATCATCACTGTCTTTTTCTGCACCACTTGAGTCAGAATCGTATTCTAATTTACCACCACTGTCTGCTCCTTCATCTTCTGATGATGCATCTCCATTTTCATTATCTGAGTCCTTGAATAAATCATCTAAAGTTCCAACCTGAAAAACAATAAGCAATATTAGATTAATTGTATTAAAAAAATAAACAAGTGCAATAACATTCCTCATCTCTGTTAAATTATAAATGAAAGAAACTACAATAACCTTGTACTTTTCACCACCAACTTTCTTCTTTCCTGATGTATCATCATCAGAATCCACTTCCATTTCTGATTCATCATTGTCCTCATTACCACTGTCACCTTCATCATCATCATCTTCTTCTTCCGACTCCGACTTGTATGCCTTGGGTTTATTTTTCTCTTTCTGTTTGCCTTTTTGTTTAGGTTTCAACCATTCTTTGTTATCATCTGTAAAACCTGTCCAAAAATACTTTTTTAAAAACTTGGTATGTTATCATACTACATTTATTTTATATTGTTGAAACAAATACAAGCAATCTTAACTCTTTTACTTAAAAAAATAAAAAACTTAAACTACTTATGCATTTTCATCTCAGTTAATAAGTTAATTAAAAAACTCTTTTAAAATCATGCGTTGATTGATTGATGTTAAGTTTAGGTTAAGTATTTACTTTGGCTTCCATCATAAATAAAACTTAAAATGTAAAAATGCCACACCATTCAATTGTGGTCATTTGAGGCACAGTAGTAAAATAATAGGCGTTTTTTTTTTTAAAAGTCTTTGGTTCTCTCATGTAATATATTATTGTATGATACACCTACTTATATTTTAATTCAGTTATTCATATAATATTAATAATAATATACCTACTTTGCTTATTTTGGAGAACAGTAGCATCTTAACTAAGTCAACAATAACTGGTAATTTAGACATCGCAATTCTTAAAAAATTTAAATAAATAATAATTAGAATGAGGTCATTGTAATATGGAGTTATAATTACGACACTCTTTAAAATATTGAATCAAAGAGTAACATCTAATAATGATAATACCTTGTGGAGTCTCTTCATCGGAACTGTTATCTCCTTCATCATCAATAGTAACTTCTTTTTGTTTTGCAACATTTTTCTTTGCTTGTTTAAGTGCCTTCCTCTTTTCTGCTAATTCAGCCTTCTTTTTTGCTCTTTTTGCTGCTCTCTGCTTTTGTCTATGAGTGAGTTTCTTCTCTGTAGTGTCATCTTCCACTATAAAAGTAATGTTAAAAAAATTAGTATTGTAAAAAAAGCTTTGGTATTGTAAAAATCTCTAAATAATCTCCATCTTTTGGAGAGGCATGTATGTAGTCTGGCAATAGACAATTATGGGCCATTAGTAATGACAAATTTGATTATTTTAGGTTAGCATAGGTTTAACAAGTCACATTTTAGTGTGTATGCATAGAGAAGTACTTATTATGACATTGAGAATTTGTTTTAACACTTAAAACATTTTATAGACTACGTTTGGATTGAGAATATATAAACAAACAATATTTTTCGCATGGTTATTGCTTTGAATGTTGCAATAGTGTAATCAACATTTATTAATGATGTTACTGGGTGGATGTTTACCTAATGAAACTTATATTAATTTTATTTGACTAGGGAGTAAAAGGCAACAGAAGTTTACTTACGCAGTTCTTTTTTGAATACAGGGTCGGGCTGTTTGCGTGCTTTCCTGCCGGGTCCTTTCTTCACTTTCTTAGTTTCATCAAATTTAGCTTTCCGACCCATGATTTGTTAAACTAAGTATACGTACGATAATAATGTTTACTTGCAGTATTAATATGTCATCAATAAAGGTGTATATTAACTTAAAACTGTTGAGTTTTATCTATTTAGTCTATCACCATGCACGATTTCAAATTGACCACACGTGTTCGTGTTCTCAAAACGATGGTTGACATCAATGACATTTGAGATTTGACATAAGCATGAAATGACATTGACAATGTTAATAGTCTTGCTAGATCTTAAAATGGTTAGACACAAATAATTGGTAGATTAGACTTCCGTCTTTAAATACGTTATTTTTTTTAATTTTTGTTTATTTATTTACCAATAAACAATCTAATTCCAATAACGAAAAACAGATAGCAACCGCTATCACTAAGATTTAGATGAGTGTCTATTTCTCGTTCTACAAGTCTTACAATGTAGGTAATTCGTGCATGAGCAATATTGATATCAACCACATAAAATACACATTTTAAATTTGGGCAAGTTCATTTCGTCTATGTAACGCAGTTCCATAACAATGAATAACACTAACAACTAAACTTGTTGCGTTGGATAGTACAGAACGAGTTCACGACAAAACAATGAAAATTAATCGTTATTGTCTCAAACGTGGCCAGGTTGTTACTGGTTTCTTTATGATCCTTTTTTAATATCAGGCAGTTAATTTTTTAGGATTTTAATTTTAAAATCTCAAGATACCAACATTGGTAGCATTTAATTTAATAAGTTTGTAACACATATTACCATGCCATTGCCAGGTTGCAAATTTTTACAACATTGCAATGACAATAGCAGCTGTCAATCCCTAAATCTCTCTAGTCAAAAAAAACTCGCACAAAAGTCGATCTCTAAAGTCGGAAAGAAAACATTACCTAGTTCAAAATAAAGTATTTTGGAATCCTAGTGAAAATGCTTTAACTCTTTAAGTTTTTCGTCCCTGTAGTTTACAAAAGTTATTAAACTTATACAAAATGGTTTTAATAAAAAACGGCGCTAGAACCTTATTTCAAAAGCATGGCTTATACAGGTACGTAATTAAGATTAATTGACATTGTTCCTTAGAATCGTTTATGAATATATGTGGACTATCTGGTTGATGTCTCGCTGTTACCTTAATATGAAGTATTTCATTGCTCTTCCTATAGTTTTCAGGGTCATTACGTAAATAGAATATATGATGAAATTAGATGTCAATGTCATGGCACAGAGCTACAAAAAAGAAACATATTTAATTTCCCTAAAAAAGAACGAGTTCGTGAATATCGGGGAAGGCAGCTGGTAGGGTAAGTAATGTAGGGAATATAACTAATAAAAATAGTTTTGAACAACAAAAAGTTTGGAAGTCATCTAGTCATGTTTTTTTTTACTCATAAAATCTCATCCAGATTTCTTGGTTAAATTTGAAGGTGTTTTATGAATAAATAAGTGACTAATAATGAGTTCAGACAATTTGATAAGCATTTGCATAATGCCCATCGTTATGAATCATTTACATTTCAGTGATCAAATATTAATATATTCAACAGCTATCAAAATGTTCTTTCAGCTGTGTTATATTGCTATTGTTATTTATGATAATATTACCCACACAAGACCTGTTTGGAATTTAATAATATTATAAGCAATTATTTTGGAAGTTCATAGAAACTAATCTAAGTTATCATTGTTATTTTATTTTATTTTATTTTTGTTATATATTTATTTAAATTTAACATAAGTACTATGTTCTTTAATTTTGTATTAATACATGCTTGGAAATACCTAGAGAAAAATACTTATCCTACTAGTCCCAGAGTAAATTTAAGTAATGTCAGCACCATTATACATTTATACTTAGTCGGGTCATAAGTTCTGTCAAAACCTTATATTTTTAATTTTCGATTACTGGCCAGAAATTCTTCGACTTATTTTAAAAATAGAACTTTCGCGCTTGTAGAAAATAAAAAAGAAATTATTTTTTATTCATTTTTAAATATGGAGTGGTCGAATAAAGAAGACAGAATCGCGGTTATCGCGTTGCACCGCTGTGGTTACGCGCCAAAAGACATTTTCAATATTCTTCAAAATTTGAAAATAACGTTACGGTTTGTTTATCGTACTATCAAACGATACACCGAAGAGTCAAGCTTCGAAGATCGTAAGAGAAGCGGCCGACCTCGCACAGTTCGGACACATAAGGTCATCAAAGCAGTGAAGGCGCGAATCGAACGAAATCCCGTACGTAAACAAAAAATCCTAGCTCTGCAGATGGGGCTAAGCAGAACCACTGTTAAAAGAGTACTAAATGAAGACCTGGGACTACGAGCTTATCGTAAAAAGACAGGACATTTTTTGAACGAGCGTTTAAAAAAAATTAGGCTAGACAGATCCCGCGCTTTGCTACGACGGTACGCGGGAAAAAAATACCGCGAAATTCTTTTTTCGGATGAAAAAATTTTTACTATTGAAGAAAGTTTTAACAAACAAAATGATAAGGTGTATGCCCACAGCAGTGAAGAAGCAAGCGCGCGTATTGCGAGGGTCCAGCGTGGGCATTACCCTTCCTCATTCATGGTTTGGCTTGGAGTCTCATATTCAGGCGTAACTGAGGTGTTTTTCTGTGAAAAAGGTGTGAGAACTAGTGCCGAAGTTTATCAAAATACTGTCCTAACAAACATAGTGGAACCTCTTTCTCAGACAATGTTCAGGAACAGGCATTGGATATTCCAACAGGACTCTGCACCGGCTCATAAGGCACGAAGTACGCAAGACTGGTTGATCGCTCGTGGAATTGACTTCATCCGGCATGAAGACTGGCCCTCTTCTAGTCCAGATTTAAACCCACTGGACTACAAGATATGGCAATATTTGGAGGAAAAAGTCTGTGCTAAACCTCACCCGAATTTGGAGTCTCTCCGAGCATCTCTGGTTAAAGCAGCGGCAGACATAGATATGAATGTGGTGCGTGCAGCGATCGATGACTGGCCGCGTAGATTAAGGGCATGTGTTCAAAATGGGGGAGGGCATTTCGAATAATGTAAATAAAATTATATTGTACATTTAATGACCTTTCATTTCATATATAATTTTTAAATAATTGTCAAAAGGCGTATAAGTTATTACATCAAAAGTTTGTGACAGAACTTATGACCCGACTAAGTATTATATTTGATAAGTATCTCATCATAATAATATAAATTGTGATTTTACAACATCATATTTTGTATAATTTCAGCCATACAATGGATCAAATGTTTGAGGTAGTGTCAGATGTTGATAGTTACCATAAATTTCTTCCATGGTGCAAGAAGTCCATGGTAACACAGAGAAATACACAAAACCTAAAGGCAGATTTAGTCATTGGATTTCCCCCAATAAATGAGTCGTACACTTCAAATGTAACGCTGCTCAAACCACATTTAGTGAAAGCAGAATGTAAGGATGGCAAGCTCTTCCATCACATGTTAACCCTTTGGAGATTTAGTCCTGGACTCAAAAGAGAACTACAGTCTTGTGTAATTGATTTCCAAATTAGTTTTGAATTCCGTTCCGCCTTCCACTCACACCTATCGAATTTATTCTTTGACCAAGTTGCTCGACAGATGGAGAATGCTTTTATACAAGAAGTTGGTAGACGGTATGGACCAGCTTCCATACAACCAGTAAATTTACTACTGAATTCAAGTGCTTACAGAACTTGATGACATTTCGCCACAAAGACCATAGCCAAATTGTATTACTATAGTGTAAACATATTTATTGTGATTATGTGTTTTGAATTTGTGATTGTGATTAAATTGTGACATTTATGAATGTTTTTACCATGAAGCTATGCTTCAGTTATTGTTACTATAAAAGAAATAAACATATTATTTATTTAAAAATAGTTTTATTCACATTTGTCCACACTGTGATATTGTTACTGGTATTTTTGGTTTATTGTTTGGTCCAGTAGGAACATTTTCTATTTTTCTCATAACAAGAAGTCCATCTATTACTCTCCCAAACACAACATGCTTATTATCTAAAAAGTTACACTTAGCACATGTTATGAAGAATTGGCAGCCATTTGTATCTTTACCACTATTAGCCATTGATAGTAAACCAGGGGAGTCATGTTTTAGTGCAAAGTTTTCATCTGCAAATGTGCTTCCTCCATATATACTCATGACGCCAGTACCATCACCCTGAAAAAAATTACATCATTATATTACTACATTGAATAAGAATTATTATATTAATTAGAATGAGTTTTGCATGGCATAGCATAGCTTAATGGAATATTTACATGATAAGTATTATTTTGTTGTTTAGACATTCAGCTTTAAGCTATTTCTGTCATTGTTGTTGTGGTCATACAAAACATTCTATAACTATAAGAAAACTGTACAATACTTACATTGACAAAGTCTCCACCTTGGATCATAAAGTCCTTAATGACCCTGTGGAATGTAGCTCCTTTATACCCAAGTGGCACACCATCTCTTCTATACTCTCCTGTACAGAATTCTCTGAAGTTTTCGCTGGTTTTGGGCACTACATCCGCAAACAATTCAAATATCATACGCCCTATTTCCTACAAAAACAACAGAAAATATAAATTCTGAGTGAAATTAATACAGAAATATCACGAATAATGTTCGCAAATAGCAATTACCGTAGTCCCAACAGTTATATCAAAAAATACAACAGGATTGTTTGGGTTCCGAAGTTGAGATTGAATTTGATTCCAAGTTGGCATTTTGCTAGTTTAACTTAATATAATATCCTTAAACAGTTCTATTAATGCGGAGGAATAATCATTAGATAATAACAGCTAATATTTGCAGTATTTTCACACAAAAATAAAAGTTTTGTAAATATACCTAAATCTAACCTATAAAGCAACCGACTGTCAAGTCAAATTTCTAATTGACAAACAACATTTTTTTTTGGAGTTTATGGCCTGGATACGAGTCCTTTAAGCCAATGACAAACAACAAAGGTATCCACACCACAGATTAAAATAGTAGTATATACTGCCACCGGGGAAACGGCATCACTGTATTTTGATAGGTATTGTGGTTTAAATGATAGTTAATTAATTAGCAGTTTATACCTTGTGGTTTAACTGCATAATAGAGAGCATCTTAAACATCTTAACTGGTAGATTGACGTATTGGCCGGATAACCGACCCCTATAACGTGTCGTGGATTCGTAGATAATACATTAATAACTACATAATTATTAAGATAGTTTTTCGTGTTTTCGTATGTTTCGAGTCGTAGCGGCCCTGGGGTTAGGGCGACCGCTTATCATGTATGAGGGTATGGGTAAGAAACCTGGCAAGTAGCAATGTGACTTCCACTGACATACGGTGAAGGCAAACATCACGAGGAAACCTGGACTTATAATTTCTAATTATAAGATTGGAATCGGCCGCGGCCGGAAAACCCGCATTGAGCAAGCGTAATGCTAAAACCTTCTCCGTGTGAGAAGAGGCCTTTGCTCAGCAGTGGACACTTACAGGCTGGTGATGATGATGATGATGATAGTTTTTCTTATAGGTATTCCTTTTTACGCAGACTAGTAGGTCAGTCAGTCAATATTATATTTAACTGTCAATGTCAAAGTCAAAGTTCAATCAAACACACGTGAGAATGTTTTGATTTGATCTCAAAAAATGTTCTCAACTCATTCCAATAACAATTTTAAGTGTAACTATTCACAGAATACTATGAACCAGTCAGTAGAATATAATTTGTGTTTTGGTATTTGAAGATAATTTAACTGTACGGCTACCTGTCCGAATCAGACCATTATATTATAGGGGAAGCATTTACCTACCCATTCAAGAAACTGTTGCCTCCAAAAGCTGAAGCTTAAACCGAAGTCGAAACCACTATCAGGACCGAAGGTACATTTCTTGATTTTCCGTAGCTAGATCAAAATGGAGGAGGAACGTTTTGTTGACTATTATAAGGTATTAGAATGCGACAGAACAGTTACAGTTGATGAATTAAAACGGAATTACAAGCGTTTAGTTCTGTCTTCGCACCCAGACAAGAGTGATAATCAAAGTGATGAGAATTTTCTTCTGATACAGAAAGCGTGGTCTGTTCTAAAGGATCCTTTGACCAGAAAACAGTATGATGCTATGTTGTCATGTCATGAGAACAGTGAATCTTTGTTGTATGACTCTATATCTATTAAAGATATGGAATTTGACTCAAGTGAAGGGCTTTACATGTATCCTTGCAGATGTGGTGGTACATATGTGTTAGACTGTAAGACAATGACTTCTAAGGTCATAATTGGATGTGATGAGTGCTCCTTTTCCATACAAGTTGAGAAACCATTATGATAACTGGTACCTGTGAACTTTTTTTATAAACTGAATGTCTATTTTGCGATGGTTGAACAGCTGCTTTTTACTACATAAGTTTGAATATAGAATGCGATTGGCATGTACTACTTATAATAATAGGATACATCAGAATATTGGGAATGTATAAGAAGGTATTAAAACAAATTTTCAGTATATTTTCTTTTTATTTTGTGACATTGTTGTCATTTTGAATCTTGTAAAAGTAAAAGTAATAATATAGTGTATGTAATTAATTCAGTAATACATTTATTATTGTTTCTGGACATTTATTTTTATTATCACAGTGTGAATAACATAAAAAACTTTAAGTGTTTCAAGATGGAACACACATAGACAAGTTCTGACTTGTTGTGACGAGCCAACAGCATATTTATCCATTCCACACATTTATTTTGTATGTACTAGCTTTTGTCAGCTGATCCACCCACATTATCCAGACAAACAGTATAAGTACCTGTGATTTAATCCAGACTATAATCTATCCCTGCACCAATTTTCATGAAACTCCCTACAGTAGTTTTTATGTGAAATAGTAACAAACCTCCATTCACACATACTTACCAATTTTTGCATTGATAATTCTAGCAGGATGGTTCGAGACATGCTTAGTTAGTAGTTGTAGGTTGTATTGTACTGAGACATGTTGCATGCTATTAAACATTTGAAACCCACATCTTCTTGCGTGTCACAACATTCCACAATACATATGTCTATTTTCACCTTTAGTTCAGTCTTGTGATTTTTTTCTAAGTTACTTACAGTTGCAATGTAGTATAGGGCTCTGTAGATATTAAAGGGTCGCTGTGGCTTTATACATTACTAGCTACTCTCGCGCGGTTTCACCCACTGCTCCGCTCCATTTGATTGTAACGTGATGTTTTATAGCCTATAGCATTCAGGAACATTGTAGCTATGTATCAGTGAAAGAATTTTGGAAATCTGACCAGCTGTTCCAAATATCACCCCCTACATACAAACTTACAAATACCTCTTTATAATATTAGTATAGATATATCCACAGTAATCTAGTTTTTTTTTACTTATACATTTGACATGTCAAATATCTGTTTTATGGCCTATTAACGAATACAAATTCATTGTTTCATTGTTTCAATACCTATTGATTGAGGTATCACAAGTACCTACATTTCTAAATATGGAGGCATTCTGAAATTTTGAAACTTTACATAAATTTATTGCCCGAATCTCTCTAGTACAATCTGTTGCAATAACTATTCTTGATATAACAGGTTTTTTGCTTTTCGACATTTGAAAAAAGTATTGAATTTGACTAGTTTCTTCTATTTATGTTATAGTTTATAATCAGGATTTTATAAAAAAAAAACTTTAGAAATTTTGTAAATATCTTGCCTAACAATAGGATTTTCTCCTATGTCTTGGGTGCATTACAAACAAAGATACAAATGACACTGAGATACGATAAACAATTTGTGGATCACTCGAAGAGTTACTCGGGAATTGAACCCGCAACACGTTACGCGGCACTGGGTATCCAGCCAACGGCAACGTGCAAGCGGTTCAATAAAAAAGTATTACAGTGAATATAATGTTTTGAAATAAAACGATGGAGTTAAATATTTTAATAATGCCATTTATTTCGTGGTTAGAACTAGGCTAGTACATAAATACAAGGTTTGACGGAGTACAATGATTTATATTAAGGTTAACTCATAAAATGACTAAAATAAAATCTACATCTATAGTAAAATTTTGTACAGGTTCAAGTAATAATACCTATTACTTAGTTTGGAAATTATTTCTTGCGAAAATGAACTCATTAGGTACATACTAGCTATATATCGATATTTTCGAGAAAATCTATTCATTTAAATATTTTATACATTATAGAAGATCTAAGCTATCACATAATGTGAATTATAATTTCGTAACATTTTGCTTTTTACAAATACTTCATTGGCAAGATACTAATTTTATAATAAAATAGGACGTAAGTAAATTCATTGTAATATCTATAGAGAGTGAAAGGATAGAGAGATAATAAAATATTACCAGAGTTAGATAAGCAATTTGCTAAAGGAAGTGCTACAATAGCAAACAGTCCTATTTAACAATCATACCCCCACCTCGTGCGATGCTCTTGAAACATGGCAGGGTGGGGATAACTCCTCGTATAACAGCAGTATAAAATAATTCACAAGCACTCATTGAGATTACGATCTTATTAAATTACCAATAGCAATGTGTCAACACACACATTGAACGTTTTAAATTATAGCCATACACAAAATATATACACATTGTGCACATCTTTGTACTTTAAAATTAGATTCACATAAATATGTATTTATAGTCCAATAATGTCACCAATCATACACACTCTGCAGCGTGTTGGTTTCAACAACCGTAACACCAAATACACCAATCAATCAACACAGTCTCACTTTGTTCACGCATCTGTCCATGAAATTTCTTTTCCTCTTTGTTTGTGTGGCAGCATCTAAAGGCGTGGGCAAAGACAGCTGTGTGTGCATTTGTTCCTCGGCTTCTAATATACCTTCGCAGCTACGGCATCTACGTGAAGGTTTCTCTACCTCATGACTGTCTATGTTATCACTACTTTCAGACAGCATTTCAGGTAGACTGTAAAGTGATTTTTCTGGGGACGTGTTCTTAGAAGTATTACTACTAGTAGGTAATTGTTCGCAGCTTTGTGAGGACGCTAAAGATTTTCCCAAGGAAGATTGGCGATTTCTTCGTGGTCTGAAATAAAAAAATATTTTAAATAGAAGTTCAAAGCTAATAATTAGAAATCGTTAAAAATTGATTTTGGCGTTGAGATCACCAATTCGAAATATACATGTACATAAGATTAATAAATAATAAAGACTGTCGTAGCGTACCTAACAGGCGGCAGTGTGTGTATGGGTGGCTCTAGTCAATCTGCTTTATCACTTCCTCTGCTCTCGCAGGAAGCCATTCGCTGATAATTCGGTGGTCCTCGTCCGATGGTGGCTGTTCCTGGGGTTTGTGTGTCCCCACGACCTCTCAATTGTCCATCAAGTCGATTAGCGAGATTGGATTTTCCTCGGAGGAAACTGGAATAATAATATTTTATTTTACTTCAAATTGTATGAAGACTAAATCTCGCGCTATTTTTCTATAAAATATTACTCTCCACTTTAGGGATGTAAAAATTGTTAATTACCTTTCTAGCTTATCGACACACGCATCTTGATAGTCGTGTATCCATCTCACACCGTTGAAATGGCATACTGCTCGCATATCTTCAGGAAGTTCTTCAGCCTTAGGCCACTCAAAGTTGTCGATAATTGGTACAATATTGCATTGTGACTGCAACGCTGCCACTATCTCCTGTAAAATTGAATATTGATTAAGCATAGGTGCCTTAAGGTCTAATTTTGTACAGAATATTAGAATTTTACTTCTCAATATAAAACAGTACAAAAATAGAATAATGCTTACTCTGTGAACCCAGTCTTTTCTATCAGTATCTTTTTTACACCTGTCCAAAGCATTAGGCGTAAGGACAAGCAAGAAGTGTTTCGCCTGGCGTATGCTCTGGAGCAAATTGTTGTCAAACTTTCCAGCTTCTAATCGTTCCACATCTATGAACACTGTAAAACCTCGCAGCTGAAGGTGGACTTTTAGTAAACTAGCCAGTTGAGAACCGTTAGACCTACGGTAACTAACGAACACGTCCAAATTCTTTTCCATATTTTCTTCACCCTTGCTTAACAAACAGCACTCGTATGCTGAAATTATAAAATTAGAAATTTAATTACACGTTGATCAGTATCATACATTTATTATTAATCGTTAAAAATAAACCCTTAATAATCCAATCGCATGTGCAAGGTTCTTTGAGATTTAAACGTAGGTACTTATTTGCTTAAAGACTTCATAGTAAGCTTACCTCTAATAGCATTTAGAATCCTAAGTCTATGTATACTATTCTTAATTCGACACTCATTCTCTAGTTGCTCATCACTAAGTCCTCGGATAGATTCTTTGTCAACGCCAGCGTTTAACATAGAATATGTGTAAATTGTGTATTCTGGTCCTATGCCTTGCAAAAAGTCGTTGAGACTGCTTGTGTCCCGGGAAGTGTAATCAGCCATTTTCTTGAGTTGCTGAAGTTCTCTTGTGAATCTGTAAATAGAATTACGAATTAGTTAAGTTATTCAGTAACTAAAATTATGAATCTCACAGATAAATGCATAAATATTTGCAATTTTTGCGAAACGTAATGGACTTAGTACCTTTTGCGTTTGATTCCGTTTTGCAAACCGATATCCTCTTTAAGGTTTTCTTCACTTATTTGTAGTAACAAATCACCATCGACTCTACTTTCATAAAAGTTTGTTGCATATTCTGAGAATCCTATCTGCTTTACCCATTCTCGAACATCTTCTATCGACCAAAGAGGAACTTGCTGAGATAATTTATGCGGCACTTCCTCGCCTATCAGTCGTAAAGCTTGTGCAGCGTATTTTGATGCAACCGCATTGGGGCAGCTGGCCACCTTTTTCAACGATTCTATTGCACCAATTTCTCTAAATATTTCTGTATTTCCCTGTTGCTTTTTAATTCCCGCCTCCATGCAGAAATGAAAAGCTGCTAGATTTCTGGCTTCTTCTCTTTTTGAACTCAATACCGGGACTAACCTTTTTAACCAGTTCTTACTTTGACCGTGAGCGTGAGCAAGGTTTGATCGTGCAAATTCGGAAGGGTTATGTGAAGTAACAAAGGGTTCCACTAAATCAAGTGTGCCCGATTTAAGGACGGCGGCTTCGATCTCTTTGTTCGCAACTAAAACGGCAATGGCTAAGCAAGCGTAGTATTTGATGTTATCGTCAGTGTGGAACGCTAGCGGGAATAGCCACATCGGCACTTTCCTCTTAATCATTGCTTCTTGATTTTCAGCTCCACCATACAGTGACAGGTTAGCGAGAGCTGTTGCACAATGCCTTAGGGTTTCTATGTCATTCTTTCTACACTCAAATAGCACGGCATCTAAACCCCCTAGTTTGATAACGTCTCCACAAGTACTTTCACTGTGTTTGAATAGATGCTCCAATATCCCTGTACCTATTCTTGCATGATCTACTGAATTTGTAGGTTTTGTACAGAAGCATGCAACGTTCACCACTTTTTCAAGACCATTTTGTACTACGTGAGCTCTGTTTTCAGTCGTAAGACATTGTTCGAGAAGTTTTGCAGATGAGAATTGTAATTCAGGATTGTTATATTCCAAACAATTGCCCATAAGTATGTCAAGACCTCCGGATTCTCTTAGTGTGTTACATAGAGAATATCCAAGTTCGTGGCCGTAAGTTGGCACTGCCCACGCTCGACGTAACATTTCATTTAATTTGTTAAAATGCATTGATGCATTTTTCATATCCATTTGGTTGTTCTTAATAGATGTTATAAACGCATTCAATCGAGATGAATATTTTTGGATAGCCATTTCTACGTCTTTTTGGTTTGAGCTTCCATTTAGTTTTTCTAAATCGTCAAATGTTAAATTAGTTAGATCTTCGTCCCCTGGTTTGATTGCCCCATTCAACAGTTGACTCATCTGAAATAATATAATAGTATTATATTAATAACTTTTAATGTAACTAACTTAATCTATACTTATTGATACAAATGCTTTAGAACGTTGTCACTGTCTGTATTATGTACTTGCTATCACTTGATGCAGTTATAAATACTCATATGACTTTAGATAACGCTAAATAAATGTATAAAAACAACAAGAATATGTCATACCTGTGAGGAAGTATGGAGTGTGGACTTGGTTGACAAGTTCTTGCTAGAAATTGTCATGTTAGAATGAGCAACGCTGGAGTGTTCCTTATGACTAAACATCCCACTCGAGGTAACTGTTTGCCGAGCTTGTGCTGAAGCCATCGCCATTTTCTCAGCACTGAAGGCTTCAGTCTGAAGTCTGGAACTGGAAGTCGTCATGTTGTTTGCCTCCTGTGCTGTTACTTCGCCCGCTTTCAACGATCTTTGTTCCTAAAATACACAATAGAATGTTTGTTTTACAAAACTGGAACCGATTTTTAAAAATAAGTTAGTTTTTGGTGGACATCATTGAAAAAATGTGTTTGAAATAAATCTACTGTATTCAGTTCACTGTCAAGAAGACGGATATAATCACTGCAATCACTGATGTTCTTTTAAAACAACACATGATTCACAAAGTAAATATTTGATAGTTACGGCAATAGCGATACGTAATTTAGGTCTTGAACGTCGTTTTGAAGACATGGTTGTATTTTGAATAAAGTCGCGACACGTTTGCTCCGGTATACGAAAACTACTTTTATATTGGACAGCAGTTCACGTCACGGCTCGGATTGTACGTACTAATAATTCCTATTGGATATAGGCCAAACGTATGAAATTCGTGCGTTTTCTATTAGTTTTGAAGTTTGTGTACACACGTCACGTGTTCTGAAGGTCGTATGTGAAAATTTCCGAGGAAACGTACTCTCACCAAAGGATTTTGTGATCTTGGATGAAAGCGTGACAGGACGCCGCGGTGTACCGGCCACGGGGCGGACCCCCCTCCCGCAGACATTCTGTATCTATATTTAAAACCGACTATTCGAGTACTCGTGCGCGCACGCGCAATAATTGACTTCCGCGTGTGCTCGCGCGCACGACGTTCAGGCACTGACTGAGACAAGCGTGGTTCAGTTACTTTAGCGATAAGCGCCTGGAGATAATGAGCTCACCGCTCCAGGCGATCCTCCGCGACGCAGCATCCTGCCAGTCCACGCGAGAATACGAGCAGCCATGGTACGCGACAAAACAATCGCGTGATTTTAAAAACATTCACATGTTGGATGTTATCGTAGCAAGAAATCCTACAATACTGCGCGCTTCGCCGTGGTTGAGGCGGTTCTCTATGATATCGATCGGTCGCTTTCACGCGAGGTCACGTCCTTCGACGCGCCTTTTTGGCTCCGCAGACGTTAGAGCCAGACGCCCGAATGTGGCAGTCGTTTGACCTATTGTTGTGGTAACTTTTACATAATTACTATCGTGTAGTCGAACAATCAATTTAAATATGGTTTAAACTTTTCGTAATTTCATTCGCGATTTGACCTATAGATTCATTCATCAATGTAGTCGGGTAAAAACAAGTGCATTACTTACTTGAAGGGAAGCAGCGTTTTGTTCTGCAGTAAGACCTTCTGTTTGGAGTAATCGATGTGATGCACTAGCTGCACTGCGTTCGGCATATTGTAAATCACCATGTTGTAGTCTGCGCATTTTTGTACTGTTGGATGCAGACCGTGATGCACTGTACCCATCAGCAACAACTCGTGTGGAACTTGCAGATGTCATACGTGCCGCACTATATTTAAGTTCATTTGCTGTGCTTGATCCAACAACAGCGCCACTGCTGGAAAGCAGGGATGGTTTCTCCGTTATAGGTGGTGGCGTGTCCGACTCAGGAAAAGTTACAAGGGGACCTTCGCTGGATAATTCTCCCATGTCACTAATATCGCCCATGTCGTCCATTTCACTCAGATCTCGAATAACGGGCATATTGCGATCAGCTAAGTCGTCTTGATCAACGATATTCTCCATTGAGCTTCTTAATCTGGAAACGAAACAGCAAGTATTGTTGTGGATTTTTTTCAATGCAAACTATTTTTATTTATTTAATGTGAGCGATAACCGCACGAGAGCACGAAAAGGGTTGCGCGGAAACTGTAGTGTTGCTATTGTTTGTCGGCGTGGTACTGCAAACACAGAGTAGAGAAACAGCGGGTGGGAATTGGACGCTAGCCAAGGTCGCACAGGTGAGCTAACATGTACAGGTTCGTGGGTAATGGCAAAACTATCTTTAATGTTGTCGGGAAAACGTCTGTGTTAACACCTATTGACTAAACACGAAACATATTGGCACGTTATGGATTTTTTTATGTAAGTCACAATAAAAAATAATTATCATAATTGTGGGATATGGACTAACCTTTGACTGAAATTTTTCGCAGCTGTGTTGCTTAATGTCTTCATCTCAGAAATAGAGCTTTTAAGTTCAGAAAGATCAGACTTCATTGAGCTCGCTTTCCTTTCAGTGTTGGCCATGTGTGCAAGCCGCTGCGATGAACTCTGCAACCTTTGGCTCGATGTGGCACTGCTTGAAGTCGTACTTGACACCATCTAAAAACAAGAAAATACAAAACTTAGAGGGATTATGAGAATGACCTATAGTAAATAACTTTTAACAACGTAAATATAGATTATACCTTGAACAATTTAAATTACATAAACCTCTGTTTAAAATTTAAGAGGCCCACAATCTTTACGTATTGTTCCTTCAAACTCGTTATCTAGACTAGGACTGAGGAGTTCAGTGCCAATGCTAGAGGAGATTGTTAGTTGGGCGTCACTCGTCTTGGCGCACCTACACGAACGAAGTAAATAAAGCCAGGGCTATACAAAATAGAAATACAGAAATAACAGGGGCATTTTAAAATTAGCACACGTTTGAAAAAATATGTTCAGTATACATACATTGCCATTGTAATGTTACCTAATTTTAAAGGGTTAATTTTTACAATAAAATTGTATTTTATGGAGAACGAACTACGTATGATGTTATTAATAAATAGCATTTCTGAAATAACTATAATAATCCTCACAAAGCAGTGCTATAAAAAGCAATCTTTAATTGCTATCTATAAACGAAAAGTGTGCTTATAATAGTCCCATATTTTGGCTTTGAGTACCGTGATTGAGAAGCAAAAAAATAATTCACCGCGTGTGGGCGGGCGGGATGCAACAAATCATGCCCTTGAACCTCAGGCGTACTTGGTACTCTGAATGTTGTGGACCCGTTAGCGACGGCTGTCTTAAATAGCGTGGGTGATCGTGTTAATTCTTTTGTTAGTACAGATTTTTTGTTTCGGTATTCATATTATGATGATTAAAGTTTTGGCAAGACACACAAACACACACACACAATTGATATTCTAAACAAAAGTAGAACATCAATTTATTCATTTTCTAACAGAGTTTGTGAGATAAATATTATTTCTTTTAATTCTAACGTAAAGAGGCCCAATGCTTTGCAATGTGATGCTACATGGAAATGTTATGTTAATTATGTTTATGTACAATTGAATGTTTTGAATATTTTAAATGATTGATAAGTTAGTGTTGAATGAAAAGTGATGTTAGAGTCATCTCAAATATGACAGGAGGCCCTTAGGGCACGTTGTGAAACATCGTAGCCTGTCGTCCTACGTTACTTGTCACAGAGCTCTTTGGAACTGGGCCAATTTTTTGTCTGCCATGTCAGTTCACGTTCATTCGCAGCTAATATCAGATCGGACATTCGTTTTGTGTTTATTTTTCTATGATTTAACACGTTACGGCTGTCCTTTTCTAACTAAATATGTCTCTACTTGGTCAAAAGAGTTTCAACTCTGCTCAAGTGCAAAGTATCATAAATCTTGCAATTTATTTTATACTTGCTTACTTTAAAAACAAAGGCGTACTAATTTTGTACAGCTTGGAAATAATTATGCATTCTGACGACCTCGTCGTCATTAGTGCCGACAATAGGTACATCTCGCGGGCAACGCTGAGTCGCGTTTGCGTTAAATTTTATTTTTCCCGTAACTCGCGTTGGGCGAATTCAAAATAAACATTCACTGTTTTATAAACTGAGGCAGAGACTAATATAACTCACTACCTATATTTAAACCCGAAATTGTTTGCGATAAAATGGTTTCCAAAAATTTGACTTGGAATAAGGACTAATAAATATAAAGGGTAAAATTATATGCACAAAATAAAACTACTTGTTTTTATATATGTTTGGTAAGTGGAATCGTTCAACTAAATTTTGAAACAGTTACTGATCCACCTGATAAAATCTTGTTTTTAATATTAAAAAGCTTGTCAACGTACTTTCTCATCTTAAAGGAGAAGAAGAAGAGAGAGTCTCTGTCTGTAGTCTGTGAGAAGTGTGGTTTGAATCTGAACCACTATAAGAGCTCTGGTGCCTTCTCATTATGAGGTTCAATGCAACATGGGCAATTCTAGCCGCAAATGATAATACAGAACCATTATCTCAAATGCATAGAACAATACGTAGTTAATATTGTTTGTACCGACGCTTACACATTTAAAATTAATAGTAATACCGATAAAGCAAATCATAAAACGTATATTTTATAGTATTAATGCTAAAGTACTATTCTGTACCAGCGATGGGTTGTTATCACCTTCATGTGTTTTTGCTAATTGTTCAGTATCGATGACCTTAAATGACCTCCACAGCTTGGTCTTCCCATCGATTGTTCTATACTTAAATCCCAAAAGCTCAGACGTCATCCCTATGACATATTTATGGCTCATATTCCAACGAAAATTAATAAAAAAACGGTGTATTTATTTTTTCATCCTTGCGTCTTATATATTCTTAGAATACAAAAGCAAAGTTATGATTTAAGGACTGCAATATTTCTGTGGTTTCTGAGTATGGTTGAACATGTTAAGTGAAGCCAATATAAGACTCACCTGTTGTGTCGATGAACTGGTAGCTTGAGTGTTCAAAGTCTGATTTTGTCGAGACATGAGATTGCCTTTCTTAAGGTTTTCCATGACGGAAACCAGATCCTTGGCGCTGCCGTTTTGTTTTATACTGTTGCTCCCATCGAGCGAAAACTCTGGTATCTGTAACAAAGGTACATTTTCGTTTACTTATGCTTCGGACAAAAAAACTGTGACAAAACGATTAAGGGTCCTATTAAACCTACAAGTTACATAAAGGTGTAGTTTAGTACTCATGTATGTATATCTAATCACTACAAATTGTTTTACGAGCATCGTAGACCATGTTTACTGTGGTTCTTGGAACAGAGTAACTATAGTAAATTCAGCACAAGGACAATTTACTGCACTTATTGTTGAACCCGTCGAATAAGGTCAAAGGACCCATTGACGGTGTAATGTAATGTCGATGCGTGAGTCATCGGATAGTCCGGTAAGAGGGCAACGCTATTAATCAGAAACTCAATTCACGCGTCCGATTGTCGAACGCAAAGACACGCTCGACGCATATTGATGGGGCCGCCTACGATACATCCGTACCGTATATTGTTTGCTTATGCCTACGATTTCTAAATGTTAGTCAACAATCCTAACTTAACTATGAATATTTGAACAAGATATTGGCAATATCCTTAAATAGATCAAATTCAAACTTCATACAAGTGCTTCACGAGTGTGACATTATTTCCGTATCAAAACCGTAAACAAACATTGTTACCCATAAAATATTTGAGAGTACTCTGAGAGTGCAAAAAATTAAGAAAAAAACATTAACGATTTCCGTTTTTTATTCAAAATACCGTAATATATTAATAAAGAGCCATCTAGTGATGAGTAGCAGAAATAAAAATTAAAGTGTTACAAGACTCATTATAGTGTTGCAAGAACTCAATATTTCATTTTTTGAAGTAATACTATAGACAGCGACATCTGTTATCAAGTAGCAACAAATTTGATAGTATTATGGTGATACCAGTCTCAATTTAGTGTTGATATGTCAAAAAAATAAGAAAACATTGGTAGTTTATTTAATTTACTTTGAAGAAATAAATCTGTTATCAAAGTTACTTTGAAAAATTAACTGCTAATATGAGTTTCTTCGATAATATAACATTCCGTCGCAAAAAATCCGAATCAAACCACGATGAAAGCAATAATACAACCATGAATTGCACCACGACCAGTATGCCAGAAATATCGGAAGACGAAGAAAACAACCAAATAAAAATATTGCAGGACAAGATTGATCAGTTAACATCTCAACTCAACAACGCTAATAAGGAAATTGAGATATTATCTTTGGAAAATAGTAGTTTGAAGCAAAGAAATGAAGATTTATCTAAGGAAAATAGTTTATATAAACAAACTACAAGCTCTCCAGTCAAACAGAAGTTAACAATACCCAAGAAGACCCAGTCAAAACAAGAGGAACAAACACAAATGATTCCTGGGAATACCTCTTTAACTGAGAATGACAGGTCGGAAACCAAAGATGTAACTCGTGCTACTGATGCTCGTATTAGTAAAATTTCGAGCAATGTTATCAAACCACACATAAAACAATCACATATAAAGCATAAAATATGCATCATAAGTAGTGAAAATAGTAGTAGAATTTATAATGTAATGGATGGTACCAAGTTATCAGATAGTTATGAAATCTGTCACTATCGTAAGCCGAATTGTAATTTAGAAATTATATTAGACAATATAGAGGATAAAGTTCAGAATTTTACAAAATTAGATTTCTGTATTATCTATATAGGTGAAGAAAATTTTAAAAGAACGCAAAATTACATAGAACTTGTTGCACTTATTCGTAAAAAAATATTACCCCTCGTTCACACGAATTTTATAATATGTTTACCAACATTTAAATACATGAGTAATGCTAATATTTTATACAACAGTAGAGTTGAGATTTTCAATAATCTACTCTTTATGGATGCACAAACAAATAATTATGCATTTATCCTAGATTCTAACCTTAATTTACCCTACACTTATAATACATACAGCCCACATGACGGGACACTTAATAAAAGAGGTTTACTAATCATTATTTTAGATTTAATAGAATTGTTATCATACTGTACCACTATGAAAACCAAGTCTACTGTGAGCTCCGAAGTTGATTGTTCCCAAAAAACGCGAAAAGATATAGCATGTGTAGATTACCATAATAATTCGCAGTTTTTTCTGTAAATACATAAATATTCTACATCAAAATATAGCGGGACTGATGAATAAAGCAGATATCTTGACAGTCAAATTAGAAGAACTCCACAATGCAGGAACTAACATTGATGTGATTTGTATCACGGAACATTTTATAGAGACAGGTTATGAAGATTTGTTGCATTTACCAAATTTTTTACAAGCCGCTTTCTTTTCTAGAAACGCTAAGCGCGGGGGTACATGTATTCTTGTTAGAGCCGGACTTCAATTTAGAGAAATATCAGACGTGGCAAAACAATCCGTATCAGGTATTTTTGAATCATGTGCTATAGAACTAACACACCATAATATTATTATTATCTGTATTTATCGAATACCCAAACACAATTACAACATTTTTTATGAAAAGTTGGAGGATATATTAAGAAAATATTGTTCACTCACTAATAAAAAAGTAATTGTAGCAGGTGACTTTAATATTGACATCTTAAAAAGAAATAAAATTACTATAGAATTTGAAAATTTTCTTGCTCAATTCAATCTTTACTTAGCCCTTCATAAACCTACTAGATTAAGCAGTAAATCCTGCATAGATAACTTTGCACATACCTTTAGAAAAGACTGTAAAGCACAAATAATAGATCTAATTCTATCAGATCATACATCGCAAATACTAAGTGTGCCTATTAGTAAATCATGTAAACTTAAATATTGGAAAACTCAGAAGCAAGATACATCTCCAGAAAATTTAACGAAATTTAATCATTATTTGAGCAATTTTTCTTTCACAAGAGTTTATAATTCAAATGATGTAAATGATGCGTATGACTGCTTTACAGATGATTTTCTGATGTTGTATAAACTATGCTTTCCAATAAAATATGTAACGATAAAAACAAACACTAAATCTAAATGGATTTCCCGCGGAATTAAAATATGTAGTCAAAAACAAAGAAAATTACTTTGGTCATATCGATTTAAACCTAACAATAAAAATAAACAAGATTTTAAAAATTATACAAAGATTTACAAAAAGATTATACGACTAACTCAAACAACTCAAAACAACCATTTCATAAACAATTCGCAAAATAAATCAAAAGCTGCTTGGCAAATAATTAACAAATCCAAATATCGTCTTCCACAACATCTAATACCATCGATATCAAAAGGCGATTCAATTATTACACATCCCACGGCTATAGCAAATGAATTCAATAACTTCTTTGTAGATGCTATTGAAAAAAATATAAACAGTAACCTTAATTTGAATAAAAATAATACTTTTAACAATTTAACAACAAAATCATTATATATGCAACCAGTTTTACCGATTGATATAATAAAAATTATTAATAACCTTAAAAATACTAATACAGTTGGCTATGATGGAGTATGTACAAAAGTTGTGAAATGCGTCAAAGAAGTTATAGCACAACCACTAGCTCACATTACTAATTTATGTATAACAAATGGTGTCTACCCCGATAATTTAAAAAAAGTAATTATTAAACCCTTATTCAAAAGAGATGATAAATCAGATGTTAAAAACTATAGACCCATTGCCAAAATTCCAATTTTTTCAAAAATTATTGAAAAAGTAATCTATAATTCTATATATAGTTATTTTGAAAAGAATAAGTTATTTTGTAACGAACAAAAAGGATTTCGAAAAGATACAAATATTAATATGGCATTGTTCGACCTCCTATCTCATATCATGACATCTGTCGATGAAAGATCTCCAGTTTGTGCTTTGTACACTGATATGACTAAAGCGTTTGACTATGTGGACCATAAGATTTTACTTGAAAAATTGTATGGATATGGAATTCGAGGAAATATTCTAAAACTTTTGGAGTCCTATCTAGAAAACAGGTCACAGTGCACTGAAATCTCACAGTTATGCCAAAAAAGTAATTTAGTAACCATTCATACATCTCAACAAAGAACTATAAAATACGGGGTACCACAAGGTAGCGTGCTAGGGCCGCTACTCTTCTTAATATATATAAACGATCTTCCAAAATTTATAACTCAAAATATGGTACTTTTTGCTGACGATAGTACAGCCATTGTCAAATGTAATAACCCTGACTATTACGAGAATGATATAAATGATTGCCTCGACAAAATAATTAAGTGGCTTATAAATAATAACCTAGTCATTAATTTAAACAAAACAAAAGTAATGCACTTCCGTCAAAGATGTGAAAAACCTCCAGTTCATATCATGTATGACAAATGCCAAATAGAAGATACGGAAAAGGCAAAATTTTTAGGTATAATTATCGATAGTAGGCTGACGTGGAAACCCCATATTGAAGAAATTTGCTTGAAATTAAACAAGTCTGCATATGCCCTGTTTCAGCTATCAAAAAAAGTTAATACTCAAACACTTTTATTAGCATATCACGGATTGGTTGCATCTGTTCTGAGGTTCGGTATTATTTTTTGGGGGCAATCTTCTGAAAGAGAATCGGTTTTTAAAGCGCAAAAACTATGTATTCGGTCCATGTGTGGCTTAAAAACTACCGAAACTTGTGAACCATACTTTAAATCTTTAAAATTATTGACTTTTCCTGCTATGTACATTTACGAAACTGCCTTGTTTGTCAAAATCAATCTGCATCTATTTCAAAAACTCGCTGATGTTAAAAAAACTCCAATGCGTTCTCAATATGCAAATAAACTGTGCAACTTAAAATGCAAAACCGCTTTAAGTAAAAAGGGTTTTTTTGGCATGGCTCCGAAAATCTATAATAAAATACCTGACAACATAAAACAATTACCCTTAGTTAAATTTAAGAAGATACTCTACCTACTGTTAATGGAAAAGTGTTATTATACTGTAGAAGATTTTTTAAATGATAGTTTATAATATTAATTTATTAGTTAGAAACCTATGAGTAAGATTTTTAAGACTGCTTAGAGATTTTTTAAGACTGTTTCTTTATTGTGTTAGTTTTGATTATACATTATAATAGTTTAAAACAAATAGGTCCTTTTAACATGTAAGAGTTTAATTTTGTTGTTTTTTTCCCATATGTATGTAGTTTTTAATTTTTAAAGTTTTTTAATTTTATTTTAATATTTGTACGCCTTCACGGCAAAACATAGCGCACCTATATTATATGACCTAAGAAAAATGTAAATACCTATGTTTCACAAATAAACATTCTGATTCTGATTCTGATTCTGATTCTGAGTGTACATCAAATCCTATGATCAAAGTAGCTACCTACATTAGATTGTGTAACATTAGAATTATTAGAATTGAAACGTCATATGCCATTTATAAACATTATTCTAATTTATCATTCGCATAAACACAAGATTTAAATAATGATAACGCTGTTGATTGGCTGTGTGACACTGTGATGATTTAACCTATCATGCGAGAGAAACTGTTCGAGATTCGCATGGATGACGCGCGATGACGCGGACCGTGCTGATGTCATGGCTACGCCGGCCGGCACGGCGTCATCATAACGTCTTCTTGTTATTGACAAAAAATAAACACTAGTACTACAATTTGGACATGCAATTGGTATTTTCGGATTGTGTCACGTTTATTTTATTAAGTTAATGTTTAAATTGCGATTTCTACTCTTTCCTGATTCCTATTCTGATTTTTGAGTCTTCTAAATGCCAACATGTGCTCTGGGACGACCCTTGCCCCGGTCACTTCAAATTGGAGATTATAAAATGAATTTAATAACATAAGTAAAAATACTACAAGACTTTTATCTTACTGGCTGCTGATAATATATTTTTATTATAATATTTAAGTGATTCGTTCCTCGTGTTAATAGGTAATGTCATAGCTATTACGTGAAGCGTTTGTCTGTGTGCGTAATTGTCTGCGTGTCTCGATGAGTGAGTAATGGTGATGCAAAAAAGAAGCTATTCAACTGGATGTATACACAACAGGTCAATCGTGGTCCATGATATGACTCATAGTTTGCAGAAATGTCGTCACAGTTCCAGGGACATCCTATTCATACAACTAATATCTGTTACGCAAATGGATCACAGATTTCAAGTGTCAATTTGTCGTCACAGGATATGATACAAGTCATTGTTATGAAACTAACTACTACAGGCTGTAGATAAAATTATTTTGCATAGGTACAACACGTTGATAACGATAACATTTCATGATTACATATTTGAAACTCGGGTGCAATCGCAGACGAGATTAGTCGAATCAATCTCGTTGAATTTACATATTTATCTCTATTCTATACTTTGGAATGGACTTGTTAGAACTTGCATGTACTTAGAAATATTAGTGCTACTTACGGTTGGTGGATGATGTCTTTTAATTATTATAATTACTTATTTATGTTATCAATGAATAAAACTTGTCTATACTTGAATTATATTGTACAACTGCACGCCCTAGTATTTGTTACAGTTATAAAAAAAGGAAAGGCGTCAAAGTTTTTAATTATGAAGAACTCAACGATTACTCGATCTATATCAGAGTTATCATCTTAATTTAGGTTCAAATCTATCGTTAGTGTACCTTCTACCAACCAACTTTTTTCTAAATTTTTTTTGCATAGTTTATAAATAATTATGTAATTCCTAACTATAATGCCACAACAAAATTCAAACAGGAAAAATACACACGCTCAAAACATTCTTAATTAATTTTAATACATTAAAAGCTAAATATAAAATAATAACCTACGCACTTTGTTTATTATAATTACAACAACGAAAATGTCAAAAGGTAAACCACTCAAAAACAAGGATCAAGTGATAACTTATATTTACAAGGTTAACTACGAAACGTAACTGCTACTAGATATGTTTGCATAAATATAACTTAAGTTTAACTTGCCTTAAGATTAATGAACCTTCTAAATCTATTGGATGGTTCTCAAAATTAAAATAAAGAATGATGACTGAATGTTTCGATCAAATCGTGAATAAATTATTGGCATTATTAATTGTTGATAAAAGTAGCCTATGTCCTATTCCGGAGTGTTTATTCTATGCCTGTGCCAAATTTCGCCCAGACCCGTGCAGCCGTTTAGGCGCGATTGAGTAACAAACATCCAAACATCGTAAGTTTCGCATTTATAATATTAGTAACAGATGCACAGCTGTCTAAAATGTACTGCAGTATCGTCGTAAACAATAAAGATAAGCAGAACGGACCGTCGCCGTCGTGAAGCAAACAAAAGTCAATAGGTACACGACATAAATCGAAATTAATGAACAGGAAAATAATACCGCAATGCCTATGCCCATCACGTCACTCTTCACTGTACAGCGTTCACTTCGAAGAACAGCTTTCACGGTTAACTATTCTGCATTTTGAAATTGATTTTATTTTCTCGCCACACCCGATCCGCACTACTTCGAAATTGCATCTTGTGCCTTGTTATATTAACGTCAAGTTCCTATGCACGGTTGACCGTCCATTTATAATGCACCTTAATGTTCTGGCTAATGCCAGATGCAGCACATTGCAGTGACCGTTGCATGCCGATCAAGGAGCATTATTACCGAAGGTCAGTTTGGCATGCACAATCATTTTGTATGTGGTATTATAGGGAAACAAGAGAGCTTTATTACATAATAAACGCTCAGTACTGGCTACATGTAATTTGTATGCATACTTGAACGGAATGCAGGCTGATTATAATCAATCATCTAATACCAACAACTCCTTTGGAACTCAACGGTTTAATAGAATTTGCAGAATGCATTGTTTAAATACAGCGCTGATTTTACGGTTACTGATTCTCTTACATTATACGTACGTACATACTTTCCATTGAACATTATCACATATTTATGATCTGTTTAAAGTTTTCGCAAATCGCTAAAGATATAAATCAAGACATCTTGCATACCAGAAGAAATATAGGTACTAATTGCTAAGCGCATTTATGTAATCTCTTAGAGCAGATTTACTAGATTAAGACTGGTTTTAATATAAATTCCTATACTTTTAATGGTGGACACTAATATTTATATTTCAAAGAAACGTTTCACTCTTAACAACTAATCAAGATTTTAATGTATTCTTACTAATTATGAGTAATTTATATGCATACTTGTTACTGCATGTATTTTAGTGAAACGCAACCAGCACTCGTTTACAGACTAAGAACAAAACTATTTATTATGGAACCTACTTACTTTGGACATGGATTTGTTGTATCCGCTGATAGCCGTACAATGGTCCCAGTTTTAACAGAATACGAGTAGATCATAATGGCTTTACCTTGTACTGCGCCAACTAACACTTTAAAAACGTAAAGTCAATTGTTCAATAGTTTGATTCACATAATGGTATAACCAAAACGAGATAAAGTAAGTCTTTATCAACGAAGAGCACTGTCGATCACTTATCGTCATCACAGTCGCGTGTCTGTGTGTGAACTTATTGCAGCGATACGTGTCACTGTGACGGCGGCTCCGGCGTGACTGCCGGCCGGCCGGCCGCAAACTTTAACTGGCGACCACAATGGGCTAATTAGAATGGGCGAGTCGAGTGAGGCGCGGGGTAGAGGGGCTCCACCCACGGACCTTTGCATCCGCCTCACGGATAACTTTGATGAAAACTTGGATCTTATCAATGTCTCCTCCCATATTGACTGCATCAAAATACAGACTCAACAAAAGCATCTCGCACTCTATCGTACAGTGCTATAAACTAAACGATTTGTTTTATTGGACAGTTAAGGTCAAACGAAAACAAAAATTCAAAAGTCAAATATGAGATAAAATGTGCATGTTTATGTGGGAAACACCGACCGTTATTTATAAGGAAAACTGCTGAAAAAATTACCTAATATGGAAATGGTGTTTTGGGTCATTGTTGTAGGTACTCTGGAATGTAATTCGATACGCTTTTGAAGTATATTATAACGTACAATAGATTATGTTATAAAAAAGCTCAGCAAGGGAAGGGAGACCCAGCCACTTCTGTCGTCCGTCGTAACAAGTCAACGACCTTTCAATGTCAGCAAGATACTCGTACAGCGAATCATCGGCACAGATAATTAAGCGAATATTATATATCTGATTTCCTTTCAAATACCGATTTCATCTATTTGATGATGACAGAGAATAATTTATTATGGCACTGTCCATTTAAATTTAATCATTAGACTGTATCGCTATTACCTTATATGGGGTTTGATGTCTTTCATTAATCGATAACTTCAGTCAATCGAAATAAGCTTTGTATTAGTCGAACATAAAGTTTAGCTCATAAAATGTGTTCGTCTCTAGCTACTTTATAAATCAGATAAATTCAAAATTGGAATAGTACATTCCAAATTCAAAATTGGCACGTTCTGTTTCAAACAAAGACTTTTTAAACCGAGTTCCAATTTTATCAACATGTTATAAGCACCTACTTTCATGAAAGCAATAAAAGTGTGAATCATATGCCAACCAAAACGTTTAACTTCATAACTGCAGTAAATGCATACGATTCGTCTCGGATCACTGTAGCAAATCAAATGTTTACTAAATTCGTGAGTAACCATGCCTGATTCATTTCTATGGAGATATTAAATTAAAAATGCGGTTAGATTGGTCTACCACGAAGACTGAATGTTTATTTAAAATAGGTTATTCTTATTTTAATGAAGACGAGGAAATTAGTTAGTTGGTTATAGTTTTGTCAATCTTAAGGGCAGTTAGCCGAGGTTGCGGGGCAAGCGAAATGAAGGCCTCGGCCCAGAGCAGGAGACAGAACGGGTGATTTTTTAGTCAGTAAGAGTCTGACACTCTCGGTTTACCCTGGGCGGGAGAAGTTATTTGATGATTTTCCCCTGACAAAAAAGGGCAGTTATGGCAGATGACTTTATTTTCATATGTCTTAGATACGCTATATTATTATGAAAGCTATAAGACATTGTTAAACGGTCTCACAGTAAGAGAATGGCGTCATAAGCACTATAAATTTTTTCATTGATTTTGCTGCTAAATACCATAGAAAAAAATAATAAAGAGTTCATTATTCTTATTCTTTTTTAAAATTCGAAGAACATACTTATCTCTGCTTGTTTAATTTAGTAAGAGCAATCTCATACCGAGAGAACTTATTTGAGAACAAAATAATGTCCTAACAATTTATCAATATTAACATTCCTTTAGTTTTATTTAGATTGCGCGGGACGTCATAATATCCTCCTTATAGAATTATTGTTAGTAATTACTTATATACCAACCTACTTTATAAGTTATTTTATACAAAATTAAGCGACAATACTAAGTAAATAAATATAAGAAAACACTACCACATTATGATAACAACTTGAGTCATAAGTATTATGCAGTTCTACGTAGAACAAAACTGTTTCACAGGCATATATTATGACTAAACGGAGTATGAGTGGTTCCATTCATAAATGTTTTTGGTTTCCCAGTCGTGCAGTGGCGTGAGCGTTCTTCACTAGAACTTTATTGTCAATGGACCGTGAAAATATGTATTATATTAGATAACGTATATTCCATATGTTGTATTATTTACACAATGATTAATAAGATAAGTGACTACATTTTTGGCGCGGTGGTGGCTGGGCAACTAGCTGTCGCGCTCGAAACAACACAAATTGTTGTTCTGGTTCTAAGTGTTATGTGTATATGTAACTATATGTTTGTATTTTTTTTTTAAAGATAAGTTATTTATATTACTATTGTTATAATAGTTACAAACAGAATACTAAATGGTTCATTCAATAGAATTGTATTTTGAAAATAACAATATAATAAAAATGGTATGCTCAAAATAAGCTAACAATTTTAAGCACTCAATAATTTCCTGCTAAGTCCAATACAAATGCATTTTGCTGAACTCTATTAAAAGTAAAGAACCTAAAATGGGATTTTTCATTCAGTAACATGCTGTTTTAATTATAAGTTGTAAGTATTATATTAAGTATGGATACATAATACTAGGTATACAATACGATTCACTAATTTGTTTTCAATGATGGAAAATAACTTAATTCCTGAAAATTGAGAAGGAAAAACCTGACAATCGTGAATGTCTACTGATAAGTTTTAACGTCGACTCCTATCTATGACTGTGCCATCAAAACTGTCTTCGAAACTGAACTTTAGACTTTTAAGATTAGGTATAAAATGTCAAACACTCGAGAAAAATATTTTTTTGTACTATTTTTGTCATAACTAAATATAGATTTCGAAAATCATGAAAAATTTTGATATGATAAATGTCTTTCAAAGTAAAATCTTGATAAAAGGAGCCAATCAGCTACTGTTGCTGTTTTAATAAGAAAAATAATCTTTTGAATCGGTAGATACAGCCAAATTATGCAAATAGTAAGTTTTAAAATCAGAATCGTTTACGATACGAGCGATATAGAATTTCTTCCGCATTAATTATACGATTGACATAACCAAGTCCGGACTAAGGCGCTGAGTCATCAGTTCACGTGGCCGCTTATCACCCTCCATACATATTGTTATTACGGCACTTATGTATAGTAGATGTTACCTGCGCGTGCGCCGATTACAACCAGCCATGAGTCACAGAACATCCTGTTCGCCTTTGTGGGACTTTCACGAATATTAGCGCCATTCGAAAGCTTTTCGTGTACAAATTCAAATAAAACGGACGCTATTATCAAAACAGTTATCTCTGTTACCTTTATCTAACTTAGATTGATTAAGTTACTAAAAAATTAAGTAATGCACTCAGCTTTATTGACGTTTTATCTTATCACAATGTAGTATATTGAATAATTGTTTAAGTACACACACGGAAACATGTTTGTTTATTTATTTATTTCAATACGTATATATATCTCAGACTACTTAATATAGCATTCCATTGATTATTATGCGGATTCCGTTGTTGATAAAATACCTATCTCCGTTTAAAAGCACATGTGAGTCATACCTATAGTAGTTTTGTCGGTCGATGATGATAAAGGATAAATATTTCTACTAAGTATTTCACAAAAAAATATGAGATGAAGTCATACAATAATTGATAATGATGTTACGTTACGTTCAATAGCATCATCGCCTGGTTTGTTGATAAGCAAGAGGCCGGGACATGTCAAAATATTACTAGATTATACCTGATTAAGCGGGTTTACCTGTAAATAGGAATTAGAGGCTTATCAGACTACACGTTGCCGTAACTAATCACAAAGTTTTATATTTTAATTGAGCAGCCGTGTCTGATTTGTGAACTGAAATATGTATATACGTGTACTTTAATTACGTACTTTCTTTTTTATCATTAAATAAAAATTTTGGTAATATTTACATCATACGAAAGAATGCATGCAAAAATTTATTCATCGTCTAATTCTCTGTTCATATCTAAAATATATTAAAGTCTGTATACGTTCAACTGCAAACAACGCATGATTTAAGGACTTAGATCTAAGGTAATTATTGACCTACATAATTATCTAGGATAAGGAAGAATGGTATTATAAAACGGATGTTGTTTTTATCGCGTTACACTATGCAGTCATTCTTAGGAAATATAACAGAAAAACATACCTACGAGTATCTATCTATCATTCTATTGCCTTTTTCCTGTCCTTTATCTTAAGTTTACGGAACAAACAAATTGACAGTTTAATCATGCCGAATCAAGTACAAAGAAGTCCAAAAATAATTAGATAGGTATCTTATTTTACACGTTAGACGTTTTTTATTTTGCGAAGGGAAAATCATCAAATGATTATTTTCTCCCCCCCAGGGTCGGGCGGGAGGGAGTGTCAGACTTACTGACTAAAAACCCCTCTGTTCCTTCTCCTGCTCGGGGCCAAGGTCTCCCACATATGCCCCGGCTATGTTAGACGTGGATTAATAACACAAAACTAAGTTTTTGAATCAAATACTGAGATCGGATTTGTATCCGCACCAGTTCAGAATATTATAAAGGTGATATACTTGCCTGCCCACTGAAGGCTCATTTTATGGGGGGGGCCGATGAAGGGGGGGGGGGAATTGATACGACGACTTCTTTCTCACAGGGTCAGGCGAGAGGGAGTGTCAGAATGATACTGACTAAAGGACTATTTTACCGTGCCCCGCAATCTCGCACAATGTCTTGAGACATAATAGTTGCTTGAAAAACATAAGTAGATTGTTTTTTGTTATTCCAATGTATTGCCGTTTGACTCGACTGTAAGTATGCCTATACACAGTACACAGTACAGAGTACCTACACCCACATTCATTAAATCAGTATTGTTGGCCCTATACATACATAATACACCTACTATTATAAATTCGCATGTATAAATGTCTTTTACTCCACCCCGTGAAAACTACTGGACGGAAACTGAAATTTGGCAAAGAGATAGATTATAGTCTGATATATAAGTTAGGTTATATTTACTTTTTACAGGCGATGCCGCTACCTGATACTAGTATGGTCAGTATAAACCTACTTAGGTATTTAATGTAGTTTTTAATTAGTAAAGGAAATGCAATACAATGCGACTGTTTAGGTTACCTTATTTGGGCAAATTATTTAATTAAATGTGAAAATAAATGAACTACGTGTTCTTAATTAACTAGGTATAAAGAATAACGAACCCATACATAGTAGCTCTGTGACGTCCAATTGGAGAGGCCTATGTCCAGCAGAGGACGGAAACAGGCTGATGATGGTGAACCCATATTATACGACTATATTCAGTAGCTATTTTGTTGGATTGTATACTATATTATGTCTACCTACTTTGAATTGGCTGGATAATCCGATCGGATAATTAAGACGCAGATCTAATCAAACAGCATTTACCTACCTAATTTCAAGGTTTATATTGCCAGAATAAATACAAATGTTAGTTTTAAAATGTCCAATAATGTCCGTAAATTAGTTTCTGGAGTTATCCAAGTTTGTTTAAATTAATTTTAAATATTATACGGCCTTTATGGCGTGGCGGGCGCGAGTTCCACATGTGTTTGCTTAGTGACGCAGCTCACAACGTTACCGAGGTATGCTCCGCGAATATGTTACTCACCAAACAAAAACTTGTTTACTTGATATACTTAGAAGATAATAACGACGTAACTAGTTTTCAAACGATTATTTATAGATAAACTACTTATTCGTAGCCATATATGGTTATATTATATTCATGTTTGAAGGTTTCGGGTATATTTCGCAGGTATTACCATTCCTATTCAAGTAATGTGACAAAAATTAAGTTAAATTAAGTCAATATACAAAACAAGAATACGGGTAGGTACTATCGACTCTTTTCCTAAGAAGTAGAGTTGTGATTATTTTTATTTTTCCGACAAAAGTTGCAGGTGAGCGTGGCAATGAATATGTTAATAACACATGTGTCATAACGAATTCTGAATATCTTAAATAGCACTTAATAAAAATACATATAATGTTTGCTACTAAATTACCCGCCACCATATTATCACAAGTCAAACATACCCATCGTGAAGTTTTTGACGTTTTTTCCGGGGATAGAAGGGATTCTTCTGAACGTACCTGAAACATAAAAAAGGGTTTATGAGAATAACAGTTGAAAATGGGCACATATATATGTTTCCTAAAACTTAAGAAAATTGCTTTAAACTAGCATTATATGTAAAATACCTATGGTACACAACTAGTTTATACTCGTACTTAAATGAGGTTAGGTTCAACATAAAATGTTTAACCGCACTAGTGGTATTGTTCTATTAGTCGCGAATGTTTTATTTGTTCTATGCCATCTAGATATTACTATCGCATTTATCCTGCTTGTGCCTAGGTAGATAACTCAATAAATTATTCACCCCTCATGGTTTACCCTCGCAAGGGCTGGAAAAGTTGTGCGTAGTTTTTTTGCACAATCCCGTTGGTTTTACTATCGCCCTTTCCATTTCATTTTGCCAAAGTTACATACAATGGGGATGTCTGCAATTTAATGGGGTCTGGCAATTTAGTTTGCACCAATAGAGAAAGATCATAGTTACATTTATTTTGGTTATCACAAGATATATACATATTATGTATGGTTTAGTTAGGTTAAGTTTAGCGGTGTAAAAATATTCATGCTATTGGTCTAACTCCAATAAAATGAATCTATTGTAATCGTAATATTTATCGAAAAGAACAATGGAAATGGCAGACAAAGGGAGAAACAAGGAGGAAAATGTATGTGATATATTTCTCTATCAGTTAATTTATTCTTCTCATGAATTGCAGTATCGTATAGAGATAAATGCATAAATTCTATTGTCTAACGGTTTAATAACTGATATTAGGGGTGAGTGCGTATTGGCTCATCTGTCGTTTCTTGTGACTCATCAAAATATTTCTGTTGCCATGACTCATAGTTCGTTTACCTGTCCGTGTTTATATACTTCAGTTGTCGTATAACAGATTTTCGATTGTTATAAGTACTAAACATTTTTTTTTGCCGGGGGCCAAAAGCAAAATAAATTTTGCTACCACTTCTTTTTGAGGGTGTTGCAAGGGCTGATCAAAGGATTACTCATTAAATGGCAGAAACTGGCAGAATCTTTTAAACTATTGTCTCCAACAGAAAAAAAAGGTCTAGCAATACGTCTCATATTAATGTTGATGACGATTGGATGTTATTTATAACATCTTCAAATCGTCGCCTTAGAATGTAAAGTTGCAACGAACATGTCGGTTCTAATTTAGAAAGTAAATATGTTTAAAAGTGCGTTGAATTTCCACATAAACATATAAAAAAATCCTGATAACAACATCAAACAGCTAAATCTTTTTCGTGAGGTTTTCAGTCTAAGGCACAAAATTGTCGTCGTATTGTTCAGTACCATTATTGTTGTTTGAAAGGACGTAGGTGGTCCAAAAGCAGGATGTGGTAATGGTAGAAAGTTCATCCATAATTCAGGAATAAACTATTGCTGAATTAAGGATGGAAAAGAAATCTTTTCTCAGAAATGCCACAACAGAAACGCTGTTTGATTAATTAACGTTCGTTTAATAAATCTAAGAGTAATCAGGTAAGAAAGTGCAAAATTACGCAAACATATGAATACCACGTGTTGGTAAAAATTCACGTAATATTATCATCAGTGAGTCTCTAAAATGTGTTTCCCCTAATTGTTAGTGTCACCTTTATAATTTGTACGTTAGCTGAATGAATTTATTTCTATCATTTGGCAACGAACATTGCAGCATTATTAACTCCACTAAACAAATAAATGTAACACTTGTGTTATTTAAAACTATTACTTGTCGTCCTTTACCTGACCTTAAGTATTCTTTATACGTTCTTATTTTGTACTGAAATCGCAATATCATATGCTATACTTAATTATATCGGAAGTAACATTATATGAATCTTTTATGTCTGTCTATATGTGCGAAAAAGAGAATAAAAACAAAACCAAAGTCGTTTCTACGGAAAATTATGTATCATCGTTGCGTAGTTCCTTATTTGGTTTTGTACATATTTTTAACCTACGCAAATGCAGTGGTCCGTTTAATTTTGCGATAGTATTCTTCCTACGATCTTTTACAAGTATAAAGTTGTATTCTTATTGTTCAGGTCTAATAATTCAATAACTGTTTATTGACCAGTTTCCGCTTATGTTGTCATGTCGCAATAGTTTTATTAACTAATTTATTAAAAGCAATCAATTCACTGAAGGTAAACATAACTGGTTGCATCACTGCACGGGCATAAGGTCATCAGAGTTGTATCAAGTTTGCATTTCTTTGAAACTGTCTGAATGAATCCCTTAATGGACAATGATTTCAAAGTATGAGCAATTTAATTCAGCTTAAGAGACAATGCGTAGGCACATTGCAGCTCATAAGTGCGTTGTAAACTCAATAAGCGTCGAGACAGCTGTAGGCGGCCGGAAAAGTGGACCGTCGAGTGTTAGTCGACTTCCTACTTAAGAGTGCTCGGTGTTCGGCGGAAACGCTATTTTTGGCGCCCACCGTCGCTTCCTCCGAGGAAAGTTCACTTGTTGAATGCAATCACTTTTGATCAAATCGAAACCATCATCCTTCTTCAGTTAAATAGATCCTTAAACCAATTCCTACTTACGTCTGATTACTTTTTTCATTATAACAGTTTATGTCCATGCTCGGCCAGGAATTACTGTCTGCCGGAAAATTACGATTGTGCGCACAAATGACACTGATTACATTTTCTAACACAGGAAGTACTACATTATTATTGCTTAGTTGTAAATAGACATGGTTTGTTATTATCATTTATAAAGCAATTATCCTACCCACCCACACTGATGACAAATCGTACTGATAAAATCAAATCCTTATTTTTGTGTGTGTCGACGTAACTATGTGAAATAGATAACTCCGTAACATTTATCTACTTCCTAAAACGAATACCTAACTGCTTATACGAAAAGCAAGGAAGATGGTCCGCGCATTCCTCACTGCATATTTGTACCCTTACGGGTTCCCAGCAGCATTCCTTGCTCTGTGTCCTGTCCACACGCCCATAATGACGCGAGGGGAATGCACTGGGATTCTTCATTCACCGGAACACCCATTTTTGGTTCCACAAAAAGTAAACTCATTACAATACGGGATATTTATTAAGGGAATTTCTTAATGATGAATCAAGATCTGCGAATGATACGCGGAAAGCTATCTAAATGCCAAAGAAACATTTGGATACCTGCTGATTGACACGTAACGTGTTCCTATATATACGTTCATTTTACGTTTTTGGATGGTTCAAAAAACGATACACGTGGCGGTGGGTTTTTTGTTTCATTACCTTATTTTGGTAAACTTTAATTACGTGACCAAAATTTTTATTCAATTATTCATAAAATAATTGCTTTACCGCTTCTTAGAGTTGACACCTACTTGTCTTTGCTTTTGGAAGTATGACCATTGCTAGTTTACAGAGAATTATAAATTTTCCGATGCGGTATATGAATAATCACGTATTTAATTACAAAGCACCTGTAGCGTCGTTTTGAAACTATCGGCTTTGTTGTTCCTGCGGCTTAAAAGTAGGTGTAGATAGTTCAAACACGTACGCCAAAAGCATGCGTTAGCTATAAAAATATGAAACGGCGTCCTTTGATTCCTATCTCCAGTCCATAACGCCAACCGTGGCCTATATAGAAGGCAATCAATTATAATTTTGCACCATACACGGCGAGACTGCACTTAATGTATAGCCATAAAGCCGGAGGTCTGATGTGAATGCGCAGTTAACTCTTATCAGAGAGGGCGGTCATATAAAAGGAAACAATATTTAATAACGATTTAATTTCTTGTCATTATAACAACAAGGCCTACATTCATTTGTGTCGCGAGTTTGTCCAGATGTGGGAATGGTCCTACCCTTTGACCCGCTTCTGCGGTGGAAGAATTTAGTCCTTAACAACGCTGACTGTGAGTTCAATCTGACGATTCAGTGCATTTGTAGGTCACCGATATTGCACAGGGGACCTTGTGTAATAACCAGTATCTCGAACGTACACGGATGCTGCGTGTGAACAAGAACAAGAGCGCAGAGAAAATTAAAAAACCTTAATTTGGAACAGGAAATAAGCAAATTATATTAATTAGTAGCTTAAAACTGTTGCAAATGGGGAATGTATCGAGTTTAAGTGTAGTGTTTGTGCATGGGATGTTTTTGGTAAAGTATCATCTTCATCATCAGAACCAACAAAACCAGCTGGTGTTTCTGAGAATCTCACCAAGGCCAAAATGTGAATATTTGTGAAGTAGGTCGACTAAGTGGAACGTCTTACATTTTAACTGAATCATAGGTTACGTGAAACATTATCATTCACATGACGATAAATATCTGTGTACATAGTTCATAGTATTGCCATGGAATTTGTACCTATGGAGATTGTAAGTATTTATTCTATTTAAATAACTTTAATTTTTTATAAAGATTTCAAAAAGTTTGCGACCTCCCCAAAAGTTTCTTTCTCTACTTAGACCGAGTTAAAAAAAATGCTATTTTCATAGATTGTATGGAGATTAATTTGAATTCATTATGAAGTATTTTCTTTATTTATCGTTTTACTTAATTTATCTACATCCGCTATACATTTATGTTCAGATAGCAATTCCTATGATACAATTTTATGCAATAATTTATGTTAATTATATCCTAAAAGTTAATTCACACCAATCTCTACTAGATGTCATTAAAGTCCTTTCTAATTTTGAGCAAATCTAATGTCTATGTAATACTTAAAACTCTTTATTCACTTCAAAGGATTAGAATTAAACCCCATTAAAATAAAAAAGCCACTAAGTTATTTCATCTAAGCATGGATATTGCTCAGAGAGAAAATAAAGTTTCTTTAAGAATTGCATTGTAAACTTAATTGTTTCCAGGCACAAGTAGAATTTCTTTGATCTTCATCAACTTTTATTATCTTCGCGGAATAATTAATGCAGAGTCAATAAGGTGTTTGTTTACAACGCTTTTTGTTATCTGTTACCATGCCATTCTAAGTTAACTTACAACTCACTTGATAAGTAAGGAGGAGTGTCTTACCTTCTTAGGAAAAAATATTTTCGGTTTTCCCGTGTATGTGGAGTAAGAGGCCATGTTATCGAGTTTCGTCACAACCATAATTTGGCCAAAAACACAAAATCCGGGACGATCAAACACTAACCAAATAGAGTAATATTTAAATAAAACGTATAATTTCTTGTATTTTCGAGAATTTTCGACGATCACGTGTTTAGCCGTGAGAGTGAATCTGTAGTAACACTTTATGATTACAATTGTACGGTACGCATTAAGATCACTACAAAAGTTTTTGTTCGAGATGGTTTTCGTCGCAATAAACTTTTAATCCTTGGACGCGACGCGTCCACGTCACCGCCGTCGTCGCGACGGTCTGTCTCTTGCGTTGCTACTGTGTTCAAAATTCGATGTACACACTACGAAACAGCATTAAAATATAATTCGAAGCACTCATACAATATCGCTGTCACATCTTAACCTCGCCGCGATTGTTTACGAGCCACGTTGTACGGGACGCCGCGCGCTCTTTCTTTTCAAACTGAATTTTAGTCGCGTTCAACAGTTGCTTTTATCAATTCATACGTAGGTTCTCCCCCCGCCTGCCTCTTTGTCTCACTCGCTCCTAAATGATTCACGGATGCGTAGAGAGTGATAGCATTATACGGTTCACGCTGCGTATTACATAACCACGACAATTGTATGTATAGAACATAATGCATGGAATATATTCATATGTTTAGTGTGTATGCGATGTAGTGACGCTACGTATGGTAAAACCACTATCTACAACTAATTTGGAGGTATAAAGTTTGTAATTGTTTCTTAGAACATTTTGTAAACATTAATAATGTATCGCATGCATAAATTACGTTGTGAATAAACATTTTAGCGTTTTATTGTTTGTTCGAAATTACTTTATTTAATAAGAATTAAACTTCAAAGCTCTACATCGTAACACAGCCAAGTTATTTTAACTCTATTGCACAATAACCTTGCTTATGAAAATAGCAGTAAATGCATTAAGCTCGTAACTAATGTGTGTTACGAACAAAATACTGGGGACACGACCTTTTTAAATAATGACATTTTTATGATGTACTTGCAAACGCAGGAAAGGAATAAAAACAAAGACTAGAGGCATTATAAGAACTAGTGATAAAGAAAAATAAACCTTATAAGTAGCAAGTAAAGGTGCAAATAGCGGTTAAGAATGATTAAATTTTCGTAGAAATTAGAGGATATATTTATTTTTAATTCGTCACCCTGTCTTGAAGGATAAGGTGGACATCATAGGTGGTACTCATTGGCGCCTGTTTGAAAATAGAAAGGAGTGACACATCCGAGGGGCGACGGTTGTCGGGACAACTGGCGCCGCCGATGCAAGGGGACATGATACATTTGGATTTATTTCGCAGATACGACGTATTTTACTAAAAGCGACTGCAATGTCTAACATTGACGAATATAAGTATTAGAATACTGAAAAAAAACACTACGTCTACATAGAGTTTTTTGTGTAACACGATCTGTGTGCTTATGTACTATAAACAATCGCAATTTTAAAAAAATAGTTCTTAAAATTCTGTCATCGTACAGTGAAAAATAAAATTGAAAAATTTAATGTAAATGGAAAATTTTAAGTTATAAATACTTGCAAATCCAGCTGAAAATTTAATAATAAGCGAATAATAAAACTAATAAAACAAAATCAGTATAAGAGAGTTTGCATTTGAAAAAATCAAACCAATTCTATATAGAAAATATTTGACCAATACAAATATTAACAAAAAAGGAACGTGTCAAGTCATGAAAATATTTCTTATTCGACTATTTATTTAATATAGATTAATATAATGATAAATAACGAAATACTCATATTGACGACCTATTCAGGAATCTGATAAGATTTACAAACGATGACGCAAATAAGACTGAGATACGATTTAATTTGGTGTTTAATTAGGTGTTGGAGTTACTATAACGTACGCCATACCACATTTGCGTTTCATGTGGTTGAAGTAAACTAAATCTGGTTCAAATACTGTTATTGCCTGCACACTAAAAACTTTAATAGTACCTATCTAACGCCCAGCTATGGCTTTTGCCTATATTCTCTCTTATGCAAAGAAAAACGCACAGTAATGAGCATATTTTAATTAAAACTACAATTACCTGCTTCATAATCTTGGTGCTGTATTTGATACAGAACGAATTTCCTCTCATACAACATGTCACTGTTTTCTTCAACTTCATATTGCACAAAATTAATACTTCTTTAACAAAAACCTCCCGGATCACGTAGTAATACACACAGCACATTTGCGAACGACTGCATCAAATAATGCCTCGGACAATTATGCCGCTAAATAAAGCGAAGAAAATAATCCTGACAGCGTATTTCATAAAAATCAGCTAGAATCATTACTCGACCGACTTAATTCTGCTGTTTTGCAATTTTGCTCCTATGTCTTATGCAATTAAAACTAGTACATGACACGAAACATGTTTTTCCTTGGAGGACAAAGGTAGCATCTGGCTACGTTGCCCAATATCACAACGGTCAAACAAGTGTTTTGAAAATTGTAAGACAAAAACAACCATACATTCTGCTGGTCAAAGTACATTTAAGTTTAATACATTGATGATACGACATTTTCAAAAGTAATTAATAAATTGTTTTTTTAAACACTATAAATTGGTCGTTGAAATTTGCTGAGATGACTGCTCGCGATCGAAGGATGAGTGTTTTGATAAATTTATTAAGTTCTATAAATTTTATTCACGCATGTTTTTAATTTATTGATAGGTACATTACTCACGGCATGTATACTTCCGACCAGGGTCATTGCACTACCTGTCATAATATCTATTACTATGTATGCATGCTTTTTGACACCCATAAATGTGCAACTAAATCATAATATACAATTCAAAAGTGCACATAGTTCATTGACTGGCTTCGTAGAATTGATGACTAGTAGGTAAGTCGGTTTTTATTGAAAATAATCACTCCAATCTGCATCAAACATCTTTGAATAAACGTTTTATCAAAATGTTTTCCTTAAAGGTAGTGTCCATATTTAAATTAAAAAGGTTATTTAAATGATTAACGTGGATATCAATTGATAAATGAAACTTCTGTATGAGACTTAAGTCAGTCACATTTCCTTTTGAAAAATTTCATTCTTATTCCCTTTTCATTATTAAGGATATCCATGTCCGCTATTGAGTTGCTTTTCATAAATGTGTCTATCTATCTTATTCAATTTAACTTTCTAAACATCATTACTAGGTACGAAATATTTTGAAATTAATTAGATATTATAATATAGAAAACAGTATTGTTCATAAATGTATTTTGTACATTAGGTATAGTAACAGTATATCATAACATGGTAATCGAGTAGATTCGCACTTAACACGCGCATCGCCATTCGCGCTTCCATATTGTTTACGTTTGAAGTCACGTTGCTGTTGAGATGCAGAACAGCACAAAGACACTGGCCATCCGGAACAAACTAAAGCTGCTTACTCAGTCTTACTTAGCTAATAATAGACTTCTAATGCTGGGAACAAAGTCTAAATCTCTTACAAGAGAATCATTATCCAAACTAATATTATAAATGCGAAAGTTACTCGCATCTGTCTGTCTCTTCTTCACGCCTAAACCACTGAATCGATTCGTGTGAAATTTGGTACAGACATAGTTTGGAACTCGAGAAAGGATATAGGATAGTTTTTATACCAAAAATCTGCAGAAAGTCACTTTTCCACGCGAACGAAGTCGCGGGCAAAAACTATAATGATACATATATGTAAAGTTTGTGAGAATGTATCTAAGTTCGTTAGTGTTCCACGCAAAAACTACTGATCGGTTTTAGATTAGACTTTGCACAGAAATAGAGTATAGTTTAGAATTATACATAGGCTATTTTGTAAAAGCGAGGGCGCTGGTAAGAATTACTATTAACAATTATACCTTCTAGTCACTCGGAATACATTTTCAACTCTTGCGCAAAAGGTTACTGCTTGCGTATGAGATGAGGTACTCCGTATTTTCCACTGTTTTGTCACCCACAGGTGACATGGTTACAATGACATGCAAAACGTCACGTCGTACCTATATCTTCTGAAGTACCAATTATTTTTTTCGGTAGGTTAATAATGGCTAGATATAGGTATTTTAGCAGTCATGGTAAGAATCCTACGTAATAATGGAATTATTTACTTACGCAGTCCTATGCATCGGAACTAATATTATAAATGCGAAAGTAACTCTGTCTGTCTGTCTGTCTTTTCTTCACGCCTAAACTACTGAACCGATTTCTGTGAAATTCGGTACAGACATAGTTTGGAACTCGAGAAAGGACATTGGGTAGTTTTTATACCAAAAATTTTGCGGGAAGTCACTATTCTACGCGAACGGAGTCGCTGGCAAAAGCTAGTCATTTATAAAAGTTAGTAAGTAATTACATCAGTTCTTTAAGCAATAGGATATTGTATTGTTGTCTTTAAATTAGCTACCTATTGACATGTGTATGTATGTATGGAAGCATTGTTTTAAACCAGAATACTTTTCCAATGCTACTTTACCTTAATATTGTACACATTTGTTTCAAACATTAAATATAGGACACAAAAAAATAAGATGGCGTCCTAATACCGTCCTGTGACTGAGAAATTTTAGTCGGATAAGTCTGTGGACCTATAATATGTAAATATCACGTGTCTTAACTATTTATAAAATAATAAGTTTCACTGCAGGCATGTATACCTCAACTAATTTGATATTCTAAGCCCTGCGTGTAATTTGCTCTGGGCGATACGCAATCTCACGCAAAAATGTTAGCAACATAAGCAAACATGGTATCGCTTGCATGAGGAAATCAGATATCGTACTGAGGACATTTGTTAAGTCTTGTAGGTGCGTGGGAAACAACAGAAAATTGTTTTTTGTTGTGATGGAAACGAGCAGACTCTTTGCAGCTGAGGAAACTAACTAACTGCAACACCAGAGGAGTGACGAGTGCGTTGTCAGCATGTTCGGGATTTGGGTTTCGGAGAATTAGGGAGAGGAAGACCGATTGAGCCTCCGGCAACCTCAATCACAGGGCGAAACACAACGCTGTGGTTGTTTCACGCCGGTTTTCGGCAAGGGCGTTTTATCACTCCGGTTGAGCCGACCTATTCGCGCCGAAGCTTGGCTCTCCCACACTTAAAACTGATAAAGGTTGATGGCTGTTAGAACCAGAAAACAAAGTAAGGAGCTCATGTTAAATTTGTCTGTAGGTACGTGTCACAGGACAGTTTATGTCCATGGGGATTTTCAGGAATAATTTGTAAAGACATAATAATATTTTATATTCCTTATATCCTCAAAAACAAAAACTATGTAGACGGTGTTTTTTTTTATATTCAATTACACACAGTAAATAAAACAGTAGGTCACTATTTAATTTATTTTGTTTAATTTATTACCAAAGAGTGTACTTAGTGAATGATAAAAAAAAACACGTGAGTGTCGATTGGTAACAGTTAACTGCTGACGGCTAAGTTATAAGTGTTATCTAAAAAGCACGTGCCTCTAATGTCAACACACATGGTGATTTGTTTCGTCACAGGAAGTGCCGACTAATCACTTCATCTTATATTTGTTTTCATAAAGAAAACACATTTCGAGTTTGACGAAGTTTGGTTCAGAAAAATGTTTTACAATACATAGTAGTTTCCAACTAGTCAAATTCAATAATTTTATCCTAATGTCTAAAACGAAACTTTTCTATGAAATACTGAGTTATGACGTCATAGTATTTTTAGGTCAAATAGCTTACTTATTTCTTAAAAATTTGCTAAAAAAATATCTAAAATTCAGTGTATCGATCGATCGATGAATAAAAGTATAGTTATTTTTTTATTTTATGGTCTTGAAACGTCGAATTAATTTATTTTTAACCTAGGAAACTACCCAATTATATGTGAGAGAGTGGAGAATGGGCCAGCTCGACCAGAGTAATACCAAGGTTTCGCAGAAAGCAGGTGTTAATGTGGAACAGTACTTGCGTTGACTTTCGCAGCGTAAGTGAAGTTGCTGGAGGCTCCGATCCCCAAATTCCCAATTCTCAAATCCCTAACAATCCCCAAAAAGCTGCTAACGCAAATGTTACCCATATGTTACTACGGATGTCCATGAGCGACGCGATTGCATACCATCGGATGTTTCTGCTAATGATCTACCAAAAATACATCTCTACTAATATTATAAAGAGGTAAAATTTATAAGTTTGTATGTAGGGGGTAATCTTTGGAACCGCTGATCGGATTGCCAAAATTCTATCACTGATAGATAGCTACAATGATGGCTGTAAAACATCACGCATGATTGTATCAAATGAAGCCGAACAGCGGGTGAAACGGCGCGAGAGTAACTAGAAATATATAAAGGTTTTTATTTATCTGATACACTGGCAAACGTACAGATGTATTAAATGGTAAGCAATCAAAAATGGTGTTAATTAACATGCTTTTCAAGGAACAGTAATTAATACCTTATTCTTAATAAAAGGAAAAAAATGCTTAGTTAGGCTGCTACACTATTTTCGGTAAAACAGCGATAGAGTCATCGTTTTCTATCGAAAAAGATTAAGTACCACTTCCACACAAAACTTCACTGTAATGCGTAACACGCATTTTTATTTTCTAGAAAAGTGTGATTAATGTACTTTTTGCAAAAGTAAGTCGAGCAATTTATATTAAAAACAATAATAATACTTCGCCCTCACTTACTCGACATCTTCACAGGTTTAGGCATAGAATTGAATTACATTCGATGCTGACAATCATGAAATTTGTTTTCTTACTAAAGAACGCATTAATTAAAAACAATTTAAAAACATCCAACGTAACAATTTGTACTTAATGTGGAACTCGACACAGTTTAATGTATAATTAAATACTTAGCGGCGAAAAAAACAACATTGCATTAATTAAACGTTGTTTTTCTCATTTATTTGACGTTTGCGTGATGAAGAATACATGTACGATTATATAAGTAAGTTGGTATCTATGTATCTGAGTAGTAAAAGCAAGATTATATCGTTCCCCGCTCTTTAAATTGCTAAACTTTGACGCAGCATAGGTGAATGCGTTCACACGGACGCTCAGCGGAACCGGATCGGAATTGTGAAAACTATATGACTAAATCTCCAATGGAATATACCCAGGGCCTTGTGTTGTAACAAAGTACAACATCAGCTGGCAATTGTCAAAATATTTTTACAATATGAAAGGCGTAAGCAAATCAAAATATAGCGTATACAATAACTCTAGGCTAGCTTTGTTAGTAAATATAGGGTGATTTGACCAAAACAAGACGTACGGTTCCACGCCTCTATATCAATGGCACAAACACAACATGTGTTTGAGAACCGCTAATTGAATATTGATAGTAATGAATAGTAAAGGCGGGAACGTACGACCCGGTGTGGACTGCAACAATCATTGTATTCAGTGTTATGTGTTTAGTATTGGCAACCTGGCAAGTACTAATATGAGTTTATCTGAGTTATATGTATGTACTTTCTATGATTATTTAGACACCTCTGACAAACGGTGAAGGAATACATCGCGAGGAAACTTGGACTTATAATTTCTAATTTATAGACCAATTATTGAAGAAGGCTTAAGACTGTAAAACACCACGCTATAATCTGTAGGAGCCGAGCAGCAGGTCAAACTGCGCTAGTGGTGATTGATCCTCAAACCATTTCCGTGTTAGAAGAGGCCTTTGCTCAGCAGTGGGCACTTATAGTTTGATGATGTGTGTACAATATTATTTATTAAACTATACACAGTGAACTTTGATATGGTCAATTTCATTCCAAGGAATAATTTAGATGGATCCTTTCCTATATCATTTTTCCTACTGTAATGTGAAGCACATCCGAGTTAGTGCGGCCCATTACATTGTATAGCCGAGGTTACAATTCTAAATTGAATCATTTTGTTTGACATTGCCATAGCGTCCTTAGCGAATTGTAGGCGTCAACTTAAAGCCTAAATTGTAGGTAAACATAATAGCAGTCGTTTTCCAATTGGGAACACAAGTAATTCTGTGTTGTTATTACACAGTGATATGAGGAGTGAAATCCGACACACTAGAGCACAGCGTTTTAAAACAATGTTGGGCAATGAACGCTTGTGCAAATAAACTTGTCGACCGTATCGCTGGACAGGACATCCCAATAGAGTCGACGTAAAGTTATTTGTTTAAGTTTAGTATCGTCCCACGTTGTGCTCGAGGATAAATTAGAATATTATTGTTTTATTGTATCTACCTCGTTCATTGTCCACTTTGAGTTTTTACTGCTCCATCTTTGGTTACAAGCGTTTAAATAATTATGAATACAGGCTTGATTTGATGATTGAATTTGTGAGGTATAATGGTAAATAATATATACCTAATACGAATTTTCAGCTTAACAAACTGACTTTGGTACACTTTTATACAATTGTCAAGGATTAATAGCATATTGATTATATTTCAAGATAAAAGGGCATACAGTAACAAACACAGGAGGCATTACCTACCTATACGGCTAGTCTAGAAAAAGACAATCCTTAAATAGTCCAGACAATCTAAAATTGTGTGAGACAACCGTGCCTGACAGATTATTCTGTGGTGGTCTTTTGAACAAAAGAACACAAGTTTGAATAGACGGTATTCTGACGGTAAACGGCACGTGTCACTCAGACATGTGTCAGCCAGCTTACATTGAATTCTTTCCAACATGGAAACAATTTGCGGGTTTATTTCGTGATTGATACAATTGATAATGCATCACCAATACACCCACCACGTAATTGTATGTTTTGACAATACACGATGACTTAATTTCAACAAAAGCAAACGAAACAAAACGCATTTTCCTGCTTCCTGTCCTCTTTATCATTAAAACTTAAGTCAGTATGAATGAACGTAAACTTTCGCGTAACGGTCCATTCATAGTTATCACAACTGAATGAGTTATTATCACATTTTTGTGAATCATTATTTTGAGTCGGTGCATTGTGGCCATGTTTCCTTGTTTTTGTTTTAGTTGATGCAATGGAAATACGTTTATAATATGTAGGTACAGTGTACAGAGGGCCTACCATGTCGTGTTAAAGCGTGAATATTTCAGGCGAGAAAGAGGGATGGAGCTGTACATCCTTTATAGCTCCATCCCTCTTACTCGCTCGGAAGATTTACGCTTTAAAATTTCATGGTAGGTCTACAGATCAGAATTAATTTGTCACTGACCCTTTCTGCAGGTTTCGTAAACGGAAATATGTACCGTGTGCAGATCAGAATTAATTTGTTTTTTACCCTTTCTGTAAATGAAAAAACTGTTACAAGGCTGGAACTAATTACATGATGAACGTTCCTATGTATCTGGATCGACTAAATTTTTCGAGAGAAATTCGAAAGAAATTATGTTGAAAATAATTTTTTGAATAGCCCTAAATGGTTTGGCTATGAATTTTCGTCATTAAAGATATCTTCACATTTGATAGAGATTTCAAACATAAACCTTTTAACCCTTTAAGCCCGTACTTATACTATTAGTCGAGCATATTTTGTATTGTTTAGGGTGGCAAACAAGCATACCATTCACGCGAATCGCGATGATAGGCAATCACTGTCGTCCACAGACGTCCGTAACACCAGCGGAGTCAGAAGTTTATTGACATTTTTTTAAGGGTTGTTAGGAATTAAGGAATTCCAGTATTGGGGAAAGGAAGAGTATTGGACTGTAATAGGCTGTAATTAAAGTGGTATACTTCTTCTTTATAGGTAACAGGTAGGACAAAAATCTTTAACACTTATCTGACTTCGAAGTTATGATAAGGAAACGGTATCGTTTCGGTCAATCAATAGAAAAATGCCGCTTCTTACATTTCCCTGTACTACTAGTATCAAAACGTAGATATTTTTTGATAAAATACTTGATTTTATAGATAAAGATTGGTACCACGACACTTCCTAGTAAACTGTAGGAAATGACTACCAGTATATAGTTGCTTCTTTGAAAAGAATTGAATTCTTTAGCTTGAATCATGGCTGTGAAAGTAGCTTTGTAAAACATGTGATTTATTTTACACTACATAGTATAAAAAAAGTCTTCTCACATAAAAAAATCTGCCTAAACCATGAAAGTCTCCATTAAAAAAACGCAACAGAATCCCCCGCCTAGTTTTTAAAATTCAATCATATGTAGGGATATAGGGACTGAGAATGCGAATTTATTTCATACTATGTAGTAATTCGTATTTATACGACTATACTGTAGTTATCTTTAAGATAGAAAACATGGCAAATCTTGCTACCTACACTCAAATCAAGATTTTATCTTTTGCTTTTATTAAGATCAACCTGTCTACATAATGCGAATTATTACTAGTATTAAAATATTTTAATGGCTCTATATAAAACAAATAAAAAAGTTAACAGGTAGTCAGGTGTTTCACTCGCGTCAAACAACAAATCGTTAGTTTATGATATAAAATCTATTTTGTAATATCTGACTTTAAGACAACAAGATAAAATTCCTCTGATACCTTTGTCTGATAGGTTTGCTTTAAACACAAATATTCATGATATCATCATATTAATATTCAGAATGCAAATTTTAGAATGTCATACGAAATGTATAACACATATAATTACTAAATTCCTTTGGAGCTATTTAAATGAATCACTGGAGCGATGATTTCATTAGTTTGTGCTACGTAAGTTGATGTCAAATGATCAAGTTCATTCATAAACGTAATGAAATTATGTCATTGTTCTTTCCATTAAATGGTCGTAAAATACTTATGAGACGTTTATACGTCATATTTACGAATGATTTATTCAGGTTTTTATTGTATAAGGCGACAAACAAATCCTAATCACTTGATGGCGAGCAATCAGCGCCACCTACGGACACTCTACCTACTAGAAGAGATATTCCAGTTGTATATTGTATGTCTATTGATTACTTGTCTTTCTTAAGACCATTAGGTATGGTTAAGCAATACCTAATGGTCTTAACATTAGCCTGAAAGTGCAGCCAACAACGAAATAGTTTTGATCTAAACCACTCTTCCCATACTTGAACCAATATTTTAGCGTTCAAACATGATTGGTGTATTTTAAAATTATGAACGTTCCACTTCTCGTTCTATTTCTAGAATATGCGCTACGCTTTTAAATTGGCACCCATTGTCGTGGGAAAAGTTTCATTTATAGCTATAAAATGATGTCTAAGAAGTTCGTATATGCTTTGCGCATTGCGCCTACGCGTATTCTGTGATCTAATATGGAAATAACTGGCGACTTGTTTACTCACAAATGCATCGTTTACCTGTTTGTATTTTGCAGGCTTCTTAGTATTTGAGTCACAGTACGAACTAGTGTATCGAAATAATGAACTCACAATATTTTATGATTTGCTGTTGTACCTATTTACCTAATTGCCTGAAAGAAGTGTGGGAGAGCCATGCTTTGGGTCGGCTCGACTGGAGTCATACCACGGCCTCACTCATAACTCGCGTGAAAAAACCGCAGCGTTGTGTTTCGCCGTGTAAGTGAGCGTACCGGAGGCCCATCTGTCTCCTTCTCTCCATCCCTTCCCAAACTTTAAGTATCCGAAGCCCTTATCCCCAAAACGCCAGTAACGCACTTGTAACTTCTGTTAGTGTCACGGGTGTCGATGGGCGGCGCTGATTGCTTACCATCAGGTAATCCTGATGGTAAGCAATCAGCGCCGGCCTCCTATGGCATAAAAAACGTTATCCTGTGACCACATCATCGGTGCGGTATCGCTATCGCATGAATCATGGTGTTACTCAACCCTGAGGTTAAACCTAACAGTGTTTGAACAGTTAGTAATACATGTATACAGTATCGTACGAGGTTGTTCACAAGATTATACCGAATTACAAAAGTTTAGTCAAAAAACTTCTTAGTAACCGTCTTAGTCGTTATCGAGTGGCATTGAAAAGATCATTAATATTCTTGTTCGTGCGTATAAAGTGACAATTTTAAACAGATATAAAATTTGCAAATGCAACATGATCGTAGTAAATACTGCTGACAAGTATATGATGAGTACGTCCACAATGCGATTTTACATGAAATCGAATTCATAGTAAATTTAATTTCTTGTAATTTCAATTAATCAGTGTACAATGTCGGTACACGTTCACAGAATTGTAAATATGCGTCATCTTATAATCAATCTATTAATTGTTTCGCTCTCATGTAAACATGTAGATCAATCTTCAATTAAAGAAAATCTATCGAAATTTAAGTACGTAGTTTAAAACAGATTGAGATGCATTCGTACTTCAATAAAAAATATATTAATTTGTTTGTTATTTTTCCACAGGCTTGATAAAAATAGATACAAAAAGACAGAATCGGTCACTAAAGAATCTCCCGCAACCAAATGTTGAACTTGTGGCGGCTGGCTATACTGTATCTTTTTATAGAAATTGAGGCAAATAATCAGTGTTTAAAAATAAATAAACGATGATGTACTAGAAAGTGTTTTAATCAAAAATCTTTTCTCTTTCGTCCTATTTAGAGAAAGATAGGTATGTATGTGAGAGTTTAAACATAATAAAGGAGTATTATTTGACACAAACCTACATTTTAACTGCAAGCAGCAGTTATAAAAATAGAGTGTTACAAAACTCCTCTATTTCTACACTGGAATTTAGGGCGGATAAACAAATAAAATGTCTTCTTCCCATGGACATTTGCTTAAGTAACTTTTCTTTTAAATACAGCTATTCTTTAGATGAAATTTCTTTTTTTATTTTTAAATGGAACAGTATGGAAGTTTCTTAATGTGATACATTTTAAGAACTGAATGATTGTACAATATTTTTTTTTAAGTAATAGGTCGGCAAACGATCAGACGGATTACTTGATGGACGGAGGAGTTACGAGTGCGTTGTCGACCTTTTAGGGATTAGGGATTTGGAGATTTAGGGATTGGGGGTGAGAAAGGATTGGGCTTCCGGTAGCCTCACTCACACGGCGAAACACAACGCTGTGGTTGTTTCACGCCGATGTGTACAATATGAACCCACTGCAAAATTCAGACCTCATCTAAAAAAGGGTTAGAGGGTTTTTTATGGAACAAAGACCCTAACAAAGGTCACATCCTCTCAAAACCGTTGCAACTCCTGTAAGCCAGAATCTACAGTAGATAAAATCATGAACACACAGAAACATTGAAGCCCTGGAAGCCTGGCCAAGGAGATGGATGATTGTCTTGGATCCCGCAACGAAATAAATCAGAAGATATTAAGTTAAGGGTTTGCCATAATCTCAAAGTTTGGCAGTTGGGTTGGATATCGAAATTTAAAAAGTAGTAGTAAGAGAGAGAGTCCCCTAATCGATGATTTCTACGAAAAAGTAGAGATGTTACCACTTTGTGTATGTAATATTATAGTATTAGGTATACTACTTTTACAAAATTAATATCCTATTTGATCTTATACTATATTATTATAATTGCGAAAGTAACTCTGTCTGTCTGTCTTTTCTTCACGCCTAAACTATTGAACCGATTTCTGTGAAATTTGGTACAGACATAGTTTGGAACTCGAGTAAGGACATAGGCAAGTTTATATACCAAACGTCTGCAAGAAGTCACTATTCCAAGCGAACGGAGTCGAGGGCAAAATAAGTACTAGTATTAGTATAAGTATATTTACTATTGCTATAGAAATGTTGTATGAATCTCAGTAATTGGTAATGTCTAATTATAATCAAAATAAAGGAAGAAATTATCTTCCTTGGTTCCGAAGTGATAGTTTCAGTTCCTTATGTGGTACCAGCTAGGTCAAACGACAATGCGGCGCCGGCGCACAAAGAAGCAACTGTTTGTCTATCTCTGTCGCAAGTTTTCAAGGCACATTGTTGCTGATTTATAGACTAGTTAACTAAGAATTAATATTTTATCTTTGTTCATTATGGTACTATGTTAAGATTACTCTTTGTTTATATTGTACGTGACATTAATTTCGAAGAGTTCGTTTTAGATAGAAGGTACATATCTTGACACTTTTAAACAGAGCAATAAATTGTGTGTATATGTGATAATCCTAAGCTTTTTTTGTTAATCATCAAATTATTTAATGTATAAATTTATTTTAATATATTCGTATTCGCATAACTTCGTCAATTTTGTTCCTATTGTAATTTTCCTTAGTTTAATGTTTATGTTTACATACGGTGAGTGATGTGTACATCTGTTAAAGGTATACATACAAAAACTCTTTCTCAGTCATAAAATTAAGAAAATGTATATTGTTGATGTATATACTTTATTATATAAAAAAAAAACTCCCTCGCCCTTGGTGGACGGAGTGTCTGACTGTTACTGATGAAAAATCACTCCGTTTCTGCTCATGCTCCGCCCGAGGCCGATGTACGTTATTGTGCTTGTACTTTCAACCCCGGTTGGATAAGAGTAAGCCTATTGCTATATGTATAACTAGCTACTCTCGCGCGGTTTCACCCGCTGCCTGCTCAGCTCCATTTGATCGTAGCGTGATGTTATATAGCCTATAGCATTCAGGAACATTGTAGCTATCTATCAATGAAAGAATTTTGGCAATCCGACCAGCGGTTTCAAAGATTACCTCCTACATACAAATTTACAAATTTTACCTCTTTATAATATTAGTATAGAAGTATAGACAAAACAATCAGTGCACTATACTTAATCGGCACCCTCAATACTCAAAGGATTTCAAGAGAAAGAAAACGTTTGCTGTTAGTTTTAAAGATTCTTATTTTGTAGAGAAAGGAAGCTATTGGCATACTCTTATTGAACATAGGCGTACACCTATTTTTCCTTTGTCATCATCTACTAAATCCGCGCGAAGAATTGGGGTGTTTAAAAATCTATTCTACTCTTCCGTCGCATTACTCACACTCTTACTGACTAAAAACCCCCGGTTCCTTCTCTATATAACAATTCTAACACACATAACAAAATGATGCCTGCTACGGGCTGAGGCCACGGCCTTATTTCGCTTGCCCTGAAAACCCTTTTTCTGTATACTTATATCATAAATCCAACACACATGACATATGATAAGTTAACAAAACGTTTTGTCATTAATAAAATCTCAACATTATATTTCCGATATCATTACTCCTTAACAGTGGTAAACATTATGTTCTTTCAAGCAGAATACAACACAGGTTTGAATTTCTTACATATAATTATACGTAACAGTGGGCGTCTTAGTACAAAATAGGTACAAAAATTACTAACAGATATCAACTGGTTTGCGTGGAGGTAGACTTTACTTAAACAGCGATAATAATGAGCCATGTTGATGCAGCTATATCCTGAGTGCGTTGGCTATTCTTTGCTTAATGACTCACCACTCACTCCAAAACCCATGATAATAGACACAGCTTTGTTAATTTGGTTAGACTAAAAGGAAACCCCAGTACGAACAATGAAGAATGTCTCAGTATTTACTGACCTTCAAGTTTCATCAATACTTTGGATTTGTATAACACATTCAGAACATGTACCAAATCTATACACTGATTTAAAAAAAGATTTTGTGATTACTACTTTCGTATATTTTTGTACTAAGTAATAAAAAGCTACCTAGATATCTTTCAATTTTTGTTGCTTTTGTTGCCTCTGTGTATTTTGTAATTTACCTTCATTTAGTTGAATTATGTATTAAGTACCTTTAACGATATAAACTATTTAATTTAACTTATAACATTACTGAGTAAGTCTTTACGGAAAATCTATTTCTATTAATCGAAAAATGACGCATTGTATTACTAGATATTAAACGCCTGACAAATATTGTAAAGCAAAATGTAGCTAGCGTGCTCATTGCTGACGTTTGTATTGTAGCGATTCACAATAAAATCTCTCGACTAGTCCATGGCTACGTGTGCACTATTAGACATCGTGCTACTGAATAATGTATATATCAATGAGCAAGTGAGTAATATTACGGTTAAACTGTAATTCAAATCTGTCAAAGATTCTATGCAAAAACTGTCAGAAATAAGTGAAAATGTGTGAGAAACTATCCACAAATGTAGCAAACAAAAGGGAAAAGCCAAAGATGTTGTTTTACAAACAAATTAACGTAAGTAATCCTCTTCCTCCGCTAAGAAAAAGTTTACTGAACATACAATGAATTAAAACTCCGACATATTTAGGTCGGCACGTGCTTTGCCCAAACCAATGCGTAAGTCGGCTAATGCCCACGCTGTCCCGCAAACCGGACATGTCAGTCTTGTACGGACGCGGGGAAATTGAATAAAGAGGAAATATGACACCGGTTTCTTGCGACAGAATTTGTGTACCTAGGTTTATAAATTATAGTGCATGTTCCTCCGGCGACGCTGCCGCCGGTCGTCAGGGGCAACGCACTTTGTTGAGAAGAATTCTCACAATGCAGTGACGTGTATATTAGTATCATTTAGATAAATGATTGCTTTACGCCTGTTTCACAAATTATGGTGAAACTTGTCGCAGTCAATCAGATATGAAATATCTGCTACTTCACAACTACGTTCGTTGAATAAGTTATAGCTATTAACGTGAATTTCAGTTATCTTTTATATTAATATTTAATTTCCATATATACATAGAATAATTTTAAAATATTTATTTTATTTGGAACCGCAGTCAACTAATTCTTTTCTGTTTATAGGTATTTCTTATGACAAAATAGTTTGTGGTACTAAAAATTTATTTGAAAATAGACTCCACAAAATGCCCGATTTACCCCACAGCTTGAAGGCCTCAGGAACGTGCTTATGTCTTAATCCAGCTCAAGTGGAAATGTCGGTCCAATCTCGTCTTCCGCTCCGTAACCATAATTGATAAATTACAAACCGCTCAGTACTGTTTAAACTGTAAAATGCGGTTGCTACCAAAAATTCGAAATGGCCAGATTTCGCAAGACGATAAAGAAATAATCTTTGTAAATATGCAATAGGCAACCTTCGATTGTTTTAGTTTAAATGATAAAATCAAAAGTAATGAATACTTTAATCAGTACTATGTACGATAAATTGATTTGTTCATTAATGTTTTATTTTACATTCATAGACAATGAGTTGGCGGATTTAATGCCTCGGGCATTCAATAACAGTTAATCATAGGATGGTGTTAAAACAAGGAAATCCTTGATATACTTAAACATTTTGTCAAAGAATATGTTAAGTACACAATAAGGCAGTATGAGATTCATTAGTTTTCGTTTCCATAGGTTTTTTTAATACAATTAAAGAAAGGTCAATAAAAACAAGCAGACAATGTTTTCCAATTAATGTTTGGATATAAAATGTCATTAATACCTCTCATCAAAGCAGTTACACCAAGTGTTTTTACAACATGCAACAGTCATTACGAATCTCCTTACTTCATTACCGATGAACAAAAAAACTATCGTGTCACCGTGTAACGTACAATTAACGAACTAGCGTAATTACTTAATCATCATTGTCATCATCATCCCGCATTACATTAATTATTATAATCAGATTGCCATTCATTAATCTTGTAAACAAAAGTGTGAATGTAACAATTAAAACGGAGACATGAATGGCCGGCAGTCTGCGGACGGGCTAATTCCGACTCATAGGTTTAAATAAGATTGACACTGTTTATTAAGATCATCAATGGAACGACCTCGACTCATTGTTATGTGACGGAGGCAACCCTATTAATTTTAGCCACTCGATTGCCGAGACCACACGCGGCAAAGCGGTGAAAAGTCAACGCGGTAATTGAGTGCTAGTGCGTGTTTGTTTCCATTGTACGTAAGTCACGTCACGTTACTTTTATGAATACTCTATACATATTTGTCAAATTTTGGCATTGTATTTTGTGCGTTCAAAAATGCACCCCTAAACTCATATAATTGTTGACACTAATTGCTCTTCATAATATCGAGCAACTGCGATTTTTATCGGACAACGCAACCGCTACGCCAAACGACTACGCTACGCTACGTGATGTATAGAACTGCTTATATGCCTACGCGTCTTCTACGCCGTCTACTCGGTTACAACGCCGTCTATGCAGCCACTACGTTATATGTATATCTATGTGCAACACGTGTGTGTGCGACACGTGATTACTGCGGGGTGTATGTGTTTTTTTATGTGATAGGTCGTCAAACGAGCGTACGCATTACCTGATGGCAAGCAATTGGCACCACCCATGGACACCCGCAACAACGCAGGAGCTACGAGCGCGTTGCCGACCTTTAGGGAATTAGGGCCTTGGAGATATTGAGATTGGGGAGGGGAAGGATTGGGCCTCCGGTAACCTCACTAACACGGTGAAATACAACGCTGTGGTTGTTTCACGCCGGTTTTCTGTGAGGCCGTGGTATCACTCCGGTCGAGCCGACCCATTCGTGCCGAAGCATGCTTATCTACACTTAAAATTAACCCACACACAAATAAAAGGTTACTATAACTGCTTCAACTTCTAAAGCATCTCGGTATACGATGTTAATCCCATCTTTAACGTCTGATTAGCCATAGCGTAGATATTATATTAATTAAACGGCGCTTAGTTGCATTGAAAGTGTTCTTAAAGTAAAGGTGTATTTTTTTTATTTGTTTTTTTATTATGCCTGATTAATAACCAATGCCGACTGTTAGTTGTATAAAAATTAAGTACCTACAAAATATTGTGTGTAGCGACACCTAAACACTTCAATAAAGAATTTATAATAAGAAATAAACAACAAATAACTAGAAAATTACCGACCGCCATTGTTTTTGTAAACCTAAACTCATGTCAAATTGGCAACTTTATGTAAATATTGAAGACGGCGTTGAAAACATATTCGATGAACAAATTTTAGAATGCCAAATGAAACGGCAGAACGATGATTGCAACAAGACACTTAACGTTTTACCGCCAAACGCGTATTAAATATCAAGTAGTATTTATTTATATAGCAATTTTAATACCTAATGCATTAGCATTTAGGATTAATTTAGTTTTGTACTTTGTTTTATTATTATTCTTATGTTATGCAACTTCAAGTCGATATCGCGAATAATGGATATACATGTTTAAGTATAACTAGCTTCCGCCTGCAACATCGTCTGCGTATATAGTTTCTTAAATAATTGTGTCCTCTATATCTCCATATTTCCCATTTATAGCTTAAGTTTCATACCACCGCAAACTTGCTTGAAACAACTACAGCGTTGTTTAGTGTGTTGTTGTGAGTTTTCACTCTCCCTCTCGCTCTATCCCTCCCTAATTCCTAAATCCCCAAAAGGCCGCCACGCACGGACAGCGCCGATTGCTTAATATCAGGTTATTCGTCTGCAACGTGCGTAAATGTCGTGGTGGCCTGGAGGTTAAGGAGCCCGCTTCTCATGCATGAGAGTGTGGGTTCGAAACCTGGCAAGTACCAATGTGACTTTTTCCGAGTTATATGTACTTTCTATGATTATTTAGACACCACTGACATACGGTGAAGGTAAACATCGTGAGGAAACCTGGACTTATAATTTCTAATTGTAAGTTTGAAATCGCCAACCCGCATTGAGCAAGCGTGGTGATTAATGCTCAAACCTTCTCCGTGTGAGAAGAGGCCTTTGCTCAGCAGTGGGCACTTATAGGCTGATGATGATGAACGTGCGTAAAACACGATAACAGACATACCAAATACAAAATAAATTGCCAAACTCTATAAAACTGATAAACCAAAATAAAGTGTCAAAGTTCAACATTCGACTGTGATTGGCTAATTCAGTTATAATTAGCCAATCAAAATCGTTCATGAATTAACCAATAAAAACATTGGTTATGCCCTTTATTATTACTATGCGAATAAAAATACATACTTACATTACAGTAGCATTTACCCGTAATCAAAGTATGCAAACGTCTCGATCTATCTTATTATAAAAATGTCATCAAAATTAGGAGTTAAATATTTTCAATTAACACACAGATGGCCATATTTGTAATTGAAATCTATATTCAAAGTTTAAAGTAGTAATTATATTTTAGTATCGTGACGACGTTCATAGATTCAGATTGACGTAGGTAGTCTAGTAATAAGCTACCTACCTATCTAGGTGCATAGCTATTAACCGTCGTATGGGTTGTCATCCGTAAACAATAGCCGTAAACAATCAGTATTGCCAGTTGTTAATATAGTTCGAAATAAAATAAATAATTTAATAATCAATGTTGTTTCCATTGTTCATTTTAAATATCCTAACTAGATACCGGTAGCTCGAACCTTGTCCTCGCTGCCATGCCTATTTTTTATATCTTTTTTATTAAATGTTGTATAATAATTATGTAATTTTCTAATTCAATAATTTTAGATTAATGTAAATAGCTACAAGACTTCAATAATATCGTATGTTTTATATGTTTTTCTTATTAAAAGTAAAGAATGTATAGATTTTGCTTTTGAAATTGTATGATCTCTGAACTTTTTTCTGAAACTCGTGAGATGTCATGTACAGTGTAAAATTAAAAACAGCGACACGTACGCGTCTTCATTGCGACGCACACGCTGCTCATGAATACTCGTAAGAGACCCGTTATAGCTTGAAACTATTAGAGATTTTCTCAAATAATTCCAGTAAGTAACTCGTTATTTTCGAAAAATAATAATACATTTTGTGCATACATGAATAATTAAATAAATACGACCAATTAAACTTTCAAAATTACTACCAAAACAATTTAGAAAATCGATTCCATTCAAACCGATTCAAACCGATTCTAATTGTAGTAAATACGTTACAGCACTTACACAAGGTCGTCAATACATTTTATGTATTCATTTTAATGTTTATATTGAATCGAGTACCATCGTGGGCGGGTAATTATCTCCAACTATTTAAATTGCTCATCTATAAATATAGTTACGTTCAAGAAGATGATTCATGGATAATAGTAAAAGCATGAAAATGTTACAGTACTTTTCAGTACCAGATTTAAATTTAAGTGTGGGAGAGCCAAGCTTCGGCACGAATGGGTCGGCTCGACCGGAGTGATACCACGGCCTCACAGAAAACCGGCGTGAAACAACCACAGCGTTGTGTTTCGCCGTGTGAGTGAGGTTACCGGAGGCCCAATCCTTCCCCCCCCCCAATTCCTCCTCAATCCCTAAATCCCTTTTCCCTAAAAGGTCGGCAACGCACTTGTAACTCCTCCGTTGCGGGTGTCCATGGGCGGCGCTGATTGCTTACCATCAGGTAATCCGTCTGCTCGTTTGCCGACCTATTACATAAAAAAAGAACTGTTATTTACAATAACAAAATTAGAACGCGAACCGCTGGACGGTATTCAAGAAACATCTGATAGAGAAATGTAGCGATCACCTGGATCACGCGGATAGTTAGAAATAACTCAAGCCGCCTGTATTGTGAATTGTATCACGACTCTATTTTCAGAACATGATATTTCGTTCACCTATGTACCTATATCAACAGTCCACAGCTATATTTTGTGCCTCCTTTACGAAGGTTTTGCCTTGTTTTCAAATCCAAACAAATCAAATCAAAATCATTTATTCCAACTAAACCATAAGTAGGTACTTTTGAAACGTCAAAATAGAATAGTAGTCTGTCAGTCTGTTCGTCATTGAAGCTAGGTGCTCGTTCCAAATTGTAGTTCCGAATGGAGAAGAACGAGCAAAAAACTCAATAGAACGAGCAAGAAACTCCATTTACTCCAACTCCACGCCTAGAAAGTCGGAGTTCGCAGTTTAAAAGGATTACGGTTATCAGAGAGTACTTTAAGTGACTTATCCCTCATCCTTAACCTTCAATAGACCAGCCATGTACATATTTGCAACTCTTTAGATATTGCCGCCGACCATGGGCTTGCGTCGATTGCTTACTATCAGGAGATCCGTCTGGCGGTTTGGTAATTTTTTTGACGGGAGAAAATCATAATAATTCCTTCTTTCAAGGTCCCCAGGGAGTGTTAGGTTCTTATTGACTAAAAACCACTTCTTTCCTAATGGTCCGTTTACGCGTTTGCCCAAAAAGGAAATTCGTTTTCAAACTGCGCAAATATCTTGGCTTAAATTAATTCCATTCATATGTTAACTATGGTTATAGAATGATAAAATGCATGAGTCACAGTCACTATCATGCAATGAGGATACTTCGAATCGATGACGGAATGTTTATATATCCATTATCTACATAAAAAAGTAAATGGTACCGGCTTACAGGGATCCGGTTTAGATTTTAATACCTATTTACCTACTTATTTTAGAAGATTTAGATATTTTTTGTTAGGTCGTGTTTTTGTTTATCTTTTCCTTGTCTCGTTTCAGAAATTTCTATTACCTACTATTTATCTATGAATGAAACTTTTTTTATTATCTTTTTTTTTATTTAACTTTATGCACAAAGTTCATAGGTGGTTTTAATGCGTACAGGCATTTTCGGTAGCAAACCTTTGGTTAATGCAGTGAAGAATAAGGTCGGTGCAATAAAGGAGATTAAAGAAAACTTGTAATAAAAGTAATTACCTAGTTAAGAGTACCTAATTATCTTCTTCAGAGTGTTAAGAAATTTTCTGCGTTTTGCCACATGACTGGTGTATTTAATTATTTATTTAAAAACCCTAACATTGTTAGCTTTACGGATTTGTTTATAAAAATGTTCAAGTTAGCAATGGAAAGTACTAAATAAATTTTAGCTACACTTGGTATATAATTTGAAAGAAAAGAAAACTCTTTATGTTTATGTATTTTAGATTGATATCTTAAATCCTTTAAATCTGAAAGAGTTTGTTTGTTTCTTTTTCTTAAACACATTAATATCCGGAACTATTTTTGGGTTTTGATATTACATTTATCGACGGCTATAAAAGTTACACTGACATACAGCGAAGCAAATTATCGTGAGGAAACCTGGACTAAACAATTTCTTATATGTAATACATAAGTTTGAAATCGACAATCCGCCTTGAGTAAGCATGGTGATTAATGCTCAAGCCTACTCCGTGTAAGAAGAGGCTTTTGCTCAGCACTGGATTCTTAAAGGCTGATGATGAGCCGTTCTAGGCAACACAACAAAAAGCAGAGCATAAAAAATTGTGCAACTATTCGAAAACGCCAATAGACTTGATAAAAGCGTATGCGCTTCTCCCGCAACTCGGGCTGATGATCAACCGGGTTGTTAGCGAAACGCAATAACGTAAAAGAGCTAGATCGATTTTAGTCAGAAAATGAGACAGAGCTGCATGGATTTTAGTCAGTCAGGGTCTTATACTCTCTCTCGTCTCACCCAGGCCAAAAGAAGTAGCTTGATGATTTCCTCGCCTGAAAACAAAAGCTTTTCAAGAGTTCTCAGCGCAAAAACACGATCAACCATTATTTATTATATGAAACAGACTTAAAATTCAGTTCGCGTTCTTAAATATTCTTAATTCGTGATTTACGAATGTGTAAGTCGTGTCGACAATGTGTCACCTTGTCCCTTCGCTCAGTAGCTTGTACAAAATTATCACAATTACGTAATGCAACAATTATTACGATGATGATCACGTCGATGTCTGTGTGTGCGTATGTTTGTAGTTGTAGCCAATGACAGAGCGCCACGTCACGAATGGTGATCCCCAGTTTGTAAATGTGTGCGACACTAATTACCAATTCAAACAGCCGATCAGATATACGTATTTTTGTTGGCTAATTCGAGTCGTTTTTTTGTTGTGGCCCAGAGGTTATTAAGACTTATGCTATCTTAGACTATTTGGACACCACTGGCATACGACGAAGGAAAATATAGAAAGGAAAACTAGAACTATAGTCTGCTAGTGACCACGACCTATGCAACCGGGTCGAAACGTCAAGCCTATCAAGGTATTCAAAATTCAAATAATAATTTTCGTTAATACCCGCGTAAATATATGTTATTGTTATTCTAAGTTTGAAAATGCCTTTGAGCAAGCATGGTAGTTAATGCCCAAACCTTCGTGTGATAAGAGATTTTTGCTTAGCAGTGGGCACTTTTAAGCTGATTATATGTGATATGTCTTAATTGGATTGGGTTTTCTTTTTGGTAATGAACACAAGAATACTACAATACATTCCATGATTTTCTACAATGTTAAGAGTTATGATTTTCTACAATGGTACCATTAAGTCTACAATAGTTTACAATATACATTGTTACGAATTTACGTAACGTTTTAAATACGTTAGTATAGTGTAGCTTATATTTTCAACTTTATTGTTTAAACATGTCAAAAATCGAATAAAGAAATTTGTCAGCAAGTCGCAGCTCGATTTGCTACTGACCGTTAATACATCTGTGGTTTTAAAAGCAACATTTTGGCAATATCTTCATTGGCACAGTTCGGGAACCGGTTCTTAGAGTCAGTTGCAGATTACAAAGTGTTCTCATAAGACATAGTATTACCTGGATGGTAAGCAATCAGCAAAGGAGGAGTTACGAGTGCCTTGCTGACCTTTTAGGGATTAGGTTTTTGGAGGTTTAGGGATTTTGGAGATTTAGTATATCTATTCCGTATCAATATAAATAACATTTAACACGTTTTACAACTGTTTGTATAAGGAATCTGTATGTGAAACTGATTTAAAAAGAGTAACCATGAGTTTCTTTCTCGTTCTTCTCCATCGGAATCTACCCTTTGGAACGAGCAAATAGCTTCACTAAGAGGACTGACTGACCGACTGACTGACTGACACTATATCTTCAAAATTTTGTTTAACGTTCCAAAGTGCCTGCAAGGGTATAAATGAAATAAATGATTTTGGACTTTTTTTCACTTTGACATCAAATAAAATTTTCCGACTTTTCATAAATGACGTAGGAACGCGACTTATCGCAGCGAAGAGCACGACGTCTGACAGTAGTTTGACAACTAGCGGACCCTCACCCAAAACCCCGCCATATCAAATTTCAGCGAAATCATTAGGGCCGGTTCCGAGATCACGTGCTTTTTCAAGCAATCACCGCCATTTGATAGCGAAATATTTCGTCAGGGCGCCACTCAAACGCATGCAGAAAAATCATTTAAATCGGTCAAGCCGTTAAGGAGGAGTTTCATGACCAATGCCCAACCAATTGACTAATAAAACACTTGAGACAGTGACATTGTGATATAAAATTTCTTTGCATAATAATAGAAGTAATAATTTTCACGTGTGCCTTTCATTTTGAGGAATGGCGATCGTCAAATGTCTTCTGTCGCGCTTGAGGGAGTATCAGTCTCTTACTATCCCTGCTCCGGGCTGGGGCCGCGGCACACGTACTACACATATCCATACGTAATCTTGGACTTTATAATCTAGTACAAAACAGTTCACTATTGCGTTTACCGACAAACATATTTCTATGATTGAAGGCGCTATTTTTACTCCATGAGCAATTGGAAAACAAGATCTATTTCTGAATAACATGATGGAAATATAGTCATATAACAGCGACTGTTTTCCTGAAGGTGTAGGCAGATATATGAGTAAACTTTTACTCGAAACTTTCATTAGTTGTAACATACTTGGCGCCTATATCGCCGCCCTATTCACGTACAACATAATGTGACAGATAATTTTATATAATTTAAGTTCTTATTTCAAATTAATCTGTAACATGCGAGTAGTGGGTCCCTAGAAAATTAAAATTTTGAGGCAAAACAGCGAAAATTAAAAAAAAATGCCATTATGACATATTATAAAGGTCTTTATTTTATAAAGGACTTTTGATATTTGTATAGTAGCGATAAGACAATTTCTGTGCATTTAAATTTTTCACTTACAGCCACTTTGACGTGATAAATAAAACTGTAAAGGTAACCTAATTATCTAAATAGATCCTAAAATAGATATTGTTATTATTTTGTAGCCAAATTCTTAAAAAATACTCAGTACCATGAAAAATTATAGTTACTCAAAAGATAATGTACCTATAACCTCAAAAACTGATTCTTTTTTTTGAAATAGGTGTATCTATTCTGCAGCTAATTCTCTACAAAAATAAGGTCGTATAGAAGTTTCCTAATGACAGAGACTCACAATTTTCCAATGCTCTTGGCTCCATGACCAACACTGAAGGAACGCAGAGCAATGTCCTTTTTATTTATAAAAAAAAATGTATGCGGGAAATCCCAAGTGTCAGTCACGTATTTGTTTATAAAAAAAAGACTAAGCTAAGAATCTTTTTAAATTGCAATTATGCAATTTAAAAATATTCATAGTCGATTAAAACGACCAGGAAAGTCAATGATAATCGCATCAACATTATAGCTAAGTATTTAAAATAACATCCTACAATTGATATTAGAGAATTAAGCAAAATTTAATAACACAAAAGACATTGTTTCAGCCATGCTTTGAGTCAGAGAACAATGGAATAAAATAGTGGCTACTGTGACCACAGATAGAAAGTTGTTAGGCTACGTTGAACTTTGTTATGATATCATTGTTATATTCTCTCCAAACATTATAAGAGATATTACAACATTGTCTTGCAAAGGGTTAAAATGATGTACATTTTTATACAACACTCACTTCGGGGAACTTATGTCACATTGTGCCTGCGAAAAGGTACCACATAAATTTGAATTTAGAACATAGTTTGTCTAGCGTGTTAACGGCTGACTAACATCTGAAATTATCGAGTAATAGTTTACATACATACACCATCAGGGAAAATAGTCGCGCTGTTAGCTGTTACGACTTTATTTCTATCATATTATCGAGGAATAGAGATCTCATGATTCTCATCACTCAGATTTCATGCCTTGCAATTCATGTTTAAACATCCACCCGAGGATGCAGGTACAATTGCAATAATTTACGTACCTGTCGAGTTCCAAACTATGTCCGTACCAAATTTCACACAAATAGGTTCAGTAGTTTAGGCGTGAAGACAGACAGAGTTACTTTCACATTTATAATAATAGGTCTTTGAAATTGCCGTTTTGCATAAAAAAAATTAAACGATTTTTTTGTTTTGAATTGCGATGAAAATGTAACACTAATCAATAAACAAATGACTACATTTGGAAAAAGAATCCCATGTTTTTAAAACAAAATTAATAAGCATTAGCCTAACAAAAACTATTTTGATTTGAAATGGCCAGTACTGCAGAACGGCAATTTCATATGTAGAGACCTATTATTAGTTTGGATTTACAACTATAGGCACTTTTGAACCAGCCGGGGTTGCTGCGCAAGCGCAATAAGGCTGTGATGTGTGTGTGATAAATAAGGGGATGATTTTTAGTCAATAACAGTCAGACACTCCCTCTTGTCCTACTAAAGCTACTATCATATTGGATAGCCTATCCTAGGCTTATTACTGATGGTAAGCAAAATGCGTTGTCCGTGGTTTACCAGTAGGGTTTTAAATCAGCTTATGAAGTTTTAAGGATTTGGGAATGAGTAAGGATTGGCCCTTGATATTGTTTATCTAATTGTTTTGGAGTTTGAACCTTAATCATACTGCGAATAACAACTAGTTTAGTACATAGTCTATTTATAAACAAGAATTATATAATGTTATGTGTAACAAGAACTAGAAGAATGACTCATCTCATCTTCATGAGTAATTCTAATAACTAGTTATGATCTATCAATTATTTTTTTGTTTGGCTAATTTGAATATCTTCGAAATTTTTGACAACGACATTCGTGTGTTATTATTATAAAGTTATCGTAAATTTTAATGATGAGTCATAGAGATAAACGTACTTAAACATGTTATACAATTTTAACTATTATGGTTTGTTCTCTTAGGGCTGATTTTTCAATGGTTATATGTGTAAAAGTTACCTGGGGAATAATTATGATTTTGTCGCGTCAGAATGTTTGTATAAGACAGTGACAGCAACAGTTTTATTCCTCAGATAACATTTATCTGACTACTGAAAAATTTGCCCTGAGAGGCGTGGCTGCTGAACCTAGCTAGTTTTTTTTTTATTACCTGAGGAGTTACGAGTGCGTTGCCGACCTTTTAGTGATTAGGGTTTTGGAGATTTAGGGATTGGGAGGGACCGGGGGAGGGGAAGGATTGGGCCTCCGGCAACCTCACTCACACGGCGAGTCTGGTTTTTTAGGTCAGGAGCAATATTCTTTTAAAGAATCCAGCGAGACTGTCACATTGACCGATGGCAATAAGATACTCCTTATACGCCCTTTTTTCTTTTTTATACGGCTCTTGCCATAACGTATTTTTTATATGTCATCTTGTGAATCTATTGAACCCTTTGCAGTACAAAATAAGGGTATTTATCTGTCTATGAGCCGTGTTGCTATATAATAATAACACGGCACTTGTTAATCTCAAATAAATACTCAAATCTAAGGAGGCTCGCCGCCTCTTCAATTCCAAGTAAATATTAAATACAGTTGCGTAAAAAACAAATAATAAATAATGTAAAGTAATTATAAAGAGTATTTATATAGACGGAATGGAATTATCTATGACATCATCACAAAAGAGATCGAATTATACGTTTTTTTTTACCAAAATGGCATATTACACTAAAAATTGTGATTTAGTCATCGGATTATTATTTAGGTATTTAATACATCTCGTGTAACCGGTGACACAACAATATTACTGAATATTAAACCAAAAATATCTTTTAGATGTAGACTTAGTATTTACATACGTGTATTCTAAAAAAAACTTGTGAGCGTTCCAGTTAAATAAACATGTCTGACTCATGTTGAACTGAAACATTCTAAATTTCCTTCGGAATATTATGAAGAGAAGGGTATATCATTTTCTTATTTTTTTTCTTAAACGAGCATACGGAATACCTGATGGTAAGCAATCAGTGCTGCACATGGACACGAACAGTTCTATAAGAGTGACTAGTTAGTTAGTTTTGACGTGTAAAAGTGTCGTTTTATGGCCCATTTGCAAAAATAAATTCATTGTTTCATTGTTTCATAGTCAGTTGATGGCAAAGAGGATAGATGGCGATTGGTGATTAGGGATTTCAGGTTAGAGGATTTAGGCTCGTAGTAGGGGCCGAATAAAACCTCGGGTAACCTCACTTAAAAGACAAAATAATGCTTGCGTTGTTACCATGCCGAAGCAGGGCTTCGTTAAATAAGGTATGTTTTTACAAAAGTTTTGTATTTGATGCGGCTGGGTTTTTAGGCTCTGATATGCCTACAAATTATTATGAACGTAATTAGGACCAAAAAGCTGCCAGTTATTTTATTACGTACATTTGTGAGATCATTGAAATATATCAAAGTCAAGTTAAAATATAATATATCAATGCAAAAGACATTTTTTATTAGTATATACCTACAATATATACGTTATTTTAATTTAGCGCATTTTTTACTTCAGATTGATGAATACAGGTATATACCATGAAAATAGATATTAAATCAACAAGATATTTACGAATGAAATAAGCCACAGTTATTTATCATCATGTTATGTTCTTACTTCAAAGTTAATACTTTAATAGCCTTTTAGATATATTCTTTATTCAACATTTAAATTGGATAAATACGCAACACAACGTGACTAGTTACAAGCCATTTACCGATCACAAATATTATAGATGCATTTAAAATTCACCTCTATTCAATTGGCATGAAGTTACAGATTTTTTTGAAGCACGTTTTGGGTGCGGCTTCTTCTAAACTGCATGCCAGAATCACCATGTATCACATTCGAATACTGATGTGTTTACCAAAATTATGACGTCACGCGCCATTGACCTGCCCTGCCCGTGTCTGTCAAGGCAGACAGACAAACGGATATTTTGATAGTACGACAGATAGTGTTGAGATTATATTGATAAAGGTTTCGCGAAGTGGATCAGGAAATTCTTTTTAAATTGATAAGAGATACGTTTAATCGGTCAGGTTTTGATAGTGGGAAAACTGCGCAGATTTCTTTCAGCATCCTTGTCATGCGATCCTAGTCCTTAATCACACATTTCATGTGACTGTTTTTAACCGACCATAGGTAAAATAATAATGTCGTTTTTTTTAAATCAAGGAAGGATTGTTCAATCATGTTTTCGATATAGAAATCCACTAATTGTTGATCGATCGATGCAAATTTATCTAAACAATAATTATTATCATCCTTGTAAAATGCCAACGTAGCTACGTTTGTTTGTCTGACTAGATAATAAATACTTAGGTAACTTACTGTTTCCGTAGTTTTATTTAATTTTTGACACGCCAGGGAAGCCATGACAGTAAAACTAATGACGATATACTTCTCAACCAGAAGCAGTTTTGTCAGTGATTTCTCCCGCTATTTAGCAACTGCTATCCGCCACTAACCTTCTTTGATAAATGGACTATCCTACACAATAATATTTTTACCATCCGGACCAGCAGTTTATGAGATTCAACAAACAAATTCTTCAGCTTTATAATATCAGTATAGAATATTATAGAAGTTTTGGGACACGGATAGACGATGGCGTCATCTTAAAAACATATTACAATAAATACATTTTATACGTGTATGTTAGTCATATAAATATGTCCAAATAATAAGCAAAATTATGATAAAATTCATCACATCTTTAAAGGTAACTTGCAGTGAAAGTCCAGAAAATTCTTGAATAAAACACGGTTAAACGTGATCCGATTTAGCGTAATTAATTGATTTTACAGCTGTTTTAGTTTCCAATTATTTAGAAAATAGTAATTTTATCTAGAGCATATCGTCAAATTTCTAATAGTGGTTTAACTGTTTATAAAATTAGTTTGTAATGTAGTAAGAAAGTAGGTGTAAGTGGTGGAGAGCCATGCTTCACTTATGAGTCGGCTCGACCGGAGTGATACTACGACCTCACAGAAACTCAGCGTGAAACAACCACAGAACAGCGTTGTGTTTCGCCGTGAGAGTAAGGTAATATTTAAATACAATTAACAAATTAACGTGGAAACTATTAATTATGTCCAAGTCATCACTGGTAATTAATATTACAAGTATATTTCATAATGTTTTGACTTGTTAATGGTTCTCAAAAAAAAAACTTCAAAGTGCAAATATTAATCACGAAGCTAAATTAAATTTCTGGACTTTCCCAAGACAAACAAACAAAATTTCGAAAGAATAGCTATTCACACGCTTCCAAGATTTCGTTGGCACGCTTTCAAAATTAATATTACGATAGATATTTTAAATACACTTACTATTTTATAACTATACTATACATTATAATGTTGAAGTATTTTGATTGTAACAGCTTAACTAATATTATGAAGTTGAAATAGTCTTTGTTTGTTTATTGGGGTGTGACTACTAAACTGCTGCACTGAATTCAATAAGCTTTGGGCTAAGACATAATCTGAGTTCATGAAAACCTTAACGAACGCCGGTGTTTCTGCACTAATTGTTCTTCTATTGTATCTCGAATTATCACGATTAATAGGAAACTGAATTTTAAATATACCTAACTATGCTAAAACACAAAAATCTCTTGTATTTACATGTATACAGGTGCATCCCAAAATTGGCAGGCCAGAATTCTCAAAAAACGATAAGACCGCATTCCCAGATTGAATTAGTATGGCAAAAAACTAACAACATACCTGTGTATTACAGTCCATTTTTGATTATTAATTTTGAAAACACCTTTAAAATTAGACCTTTTCAGTTGACATTTGAGTTCTTTTTTGATCGTTTTGGCTGCTGTACACGACGTATGTTCAAACTAATCAATAAATCAATTCGACAAGCGCGAAATCACCTCTGTTTCTTTTCATTTCATTGTGGAAAGAGAACAATAATTTTCCCAGACATCGGTGACCTAAAAATCTTTTCTTACAATTTCGTCTTGCTAAAATTACAAGGCCATCGCAGATTTACGAGAATATTATTTTCTATTGGCCTTCGAGATTCTTTGTATTAGTGGTTTTTTCGTGGTTTTATGTTGAATTTTCTATATTCATAGTTCTCCTTTCATTTCTATTGTAGGAGTCAGTTTATTATGGATTTTGATCTCTGTATGTATTTAAGTATGGTCTAGAATTGCATCTAGTGTTTGGAAAAGGAATAGAAGACTCTTAAAATACCTGGTGCCTTGTTGGTGGTGGTGGCACATTAAAAATGTAGATACACTTTTGAATGTATTGTTACATAATGCAAGTATTATTATTCAATGTCAGTTCGAGTCGAGAATTTACCGTAGATTCCAATCATCTACGTTCTTATCTCTGAAGAGGTAGATGGTGACTGACATTAATTTACTTTGTTACTTTTATTATTCAATCGTATGCTAATAAAATAGGACAAATAGTCGTTGTCTGTTGGAAGGAAAATCTATAGTTTTATAAATTTTTTTAAACGTTGCTTCTAAACTGGGATTTTCTCCTATGTCGTGGGTGCGGTTTGCTTAAACGCGGTAATCTCCGAAACTGCTGGTTCATTTATAGGTACAATTATTTTTTTATTGGATAGTTCATCTATCGAGTAAGGTTTTATGGTAAAAACATCACGGTACTACCAATAACAGCTAGTCTTACTAATATTATAAATGCGAAAGTTACGATGTTTCGATGTTTGTTACTCAATCACGCCAAAACGGCTGGACGGATCTGGATAAAATTTTGAACAGGCATAGGATATACTCCGGAATAGAACATAAACTACTTTTTATCAACATACCACGAGGACGAAGCCGCGGGCGGAAGCTAGTTAAAAATAAAAATACAATCGATTTTTTTTCTTTTACTATGAATATAGAGTTAATAGTTTGGTAAGGTGTAGTTATCGCCCAAGGCTGTCTTTATTGTGCTAAATGATAAAGCAATATACCCTTGAGTACTGCGAAGTGGGGTTTTTGTGACGATATTATACCATCGCACTATTAAATCACAGTATATTGAACTCTATTACTAAAGATATTGAGCACAATATTGTAAAAAGTGATTAGTTACTTGAGAATTTGAGTGTATGTAAAATACGTTCGACTAAGGTTTGAACAGATTTTGTTATCGAGAATACGGTAGTTTCCAACCAGTCAAATTCAATACTTTTATCCAAACGTCAAAAACGATACTGAATTACCCGACCGTACGGTGCGTTGCGTCCCGGGCGCCTCAAAGAGTCAATAGACCACCACAGACGGGGCCCTATAGGCCCAATGTACAGCCGGGGTTGCGGGGTACCTAAGCGCAATGAGGCGCCGCGACCTCGGCCCAGAGAAGGAGAAGGAACAGGGAGGTTTTTAGTCAGTAAGAGTCTGACACTTCGTCGTCGGAGAAGTCATTTGATGATTTTTCCCTCGCCAAAGAACACGTGAGTAAACCGAAAAAAGCTCTTTTAGTTTTAAGAAAGTCATTATTTTCAATAAATTTTGCACCATCCTCACGATAGTTACTGTACAAAATCAACAAAGAAATTAATCCACCAACCTAGAGTTCAGATCCGGGTTTTAAAATAAAGTCGGTTAGTTGACAGCCATACGTTAGGCCAGGTAAGACAAGACAGGTGTACGGCTACATCGTAACATATAAAACGGACATTTTACGAGAGGTCAGCCATTGGTTGACGCACGCTATTAATGCACTTACAATAATGAAACCTAGTTACATGAACCAAGTTTAACTATTTAAATCCGTTCTAGTAGAAGTGTGCTGATTATAGACATACATTTACCCCTTTTCCACGCCTCACCCGCAGCAGTAGGCAATACGCCGGGCGTCGGGGATCGAGAGATGATCTCCGGCCACCGTAAGCGCGGGTCTGCGGATGGCGAGTAAGGGTAGCTCGCCCGACCAGAATCAGACCCGAGCGCACGGCGCGTTACGTTCCGCGCGAGCCTCCAAAAACCATATTACCACTACAGACAGGGCCGGGCTGATGTTCAGCCGGCGGCCTCGACCCAAAGCAGGCGAAAGAACCGGGTTGGTTTTTAGTCAGTAAGAGTCTGGCACTATCATTTAATGATTTTCCCCTAAAAAAAATCCTTTATCTTTCAGCGGGTTCCGGATATGTCTTAGGGACTACATATTTTAGCCGACGTTTCAATAATACTAAAGTACCGCAGCCCCGGTCCGGAGGACAAGAAAGAACGGGATCGTTTCTAGTCAGTAAAGAGACCGACACTCTCTTAAGCCTCGCAAGGGGCAAGCCATTTATCACCATAAAGGAAGATAATAGAAATATGTTGTATATTTGATACAGGCTAGGGATTGGAAAGCTCTACTCTCTCATAAAACTTATATGTTCAAACTAAATTCTGTGGAGGTTATGGCAAACGTCACTTAGACTAGACTGCATAGCTTCTGCCTGTGCCAGCGGCTTCAGCCGCTATTCCAAGTAAAATACGTACAAGTTGCACGGTCAGTTGGATATTAAAAAAATATTAGACTCGTAATCCCATTTATCGTATCAGAAAACAATAGTACCTAACTATTAAAAATACAAGTTTAGGAATGTGGAGATCACTACTAGTACTACAACACAATTACTCTCAGTACAAAATATACTGAATGATAACAACCAAAAAAAAAAATAACGGTACACGATATTTCAAATCAATAAAATCGAAATAGAAAACCTTAACTCCATAAGAAGATAAAAAAAAATATCTAATGTTATAATAAAATAGATTTTAATGATTTTCTTTTTATAAAAACGTGGCCGTCATCCCGAAATAAATTTACCTTTATTTTCCTATCACCCGTAGGTACATATACATATTATCTATATACCAAATCCTTTACTTACTGGCTTTACCTACATATAGTATTTATGGAGTTATTATCACTCGTTAGTATCTAAGAAGTTACGCTAAACGTCAATGATGAACTGCTAACAATCTTTATATGGAAATGATTTCATACATACATAACTATACGTATGTATGTTTTCTATGTTATGTACATACATTACGTTAAACTCTGATCATTGAACATTCTCAGTATTGGTAAAACGTAATATCCTTCTATAATTTTATAATTATTGTAAATATGTATAATTTTTAATTTTCTATAAAAACTAATATGCGTAAGTAACTCTGTCTGTCTTTTCTTCACGCCTAAACTAAAAAACCGATGTGTGTGAAATTTGGTACAGACATAGTTTGGAACTCGAGAAAGGACACAGGATAGTTTTTATATCAAAAATCTGCAGGAAGTCACTATTCCACGTGAACGGAGTTGCTGGCAAAAGTTCACGCCTAAACTAAGCTTCACGCCTAAACTAAAGAACCGATGTGTGTGCAATTTGGTACAGACATAGTTTGGAACTCGAGAAAGGACATAGGATAGTTTTTATACCAAAAAGCTGCAGGAAGACACTATTCCACGCGAACGGAGTCGCGGGCAAAAGCAAGTTATATTATATTCACTTTGAGCTACCTTTAAACTTACATACAAATAATAAAGGTATCTATAACTAGGTAAGTCATTGATAAATTCGTACAGTTTTTGATAAGTATGCTAAGAATTAGTCATCGTGTATCAATTTTATTGAATTAGTAGTTTTTGATAAAAAGCTTTGTATCCGCATGGTACTATACTGTGATTAAGAAACATATGTTTTGAGACGTTGCGACGTAAAACTGGGACGAACGCACACACGCATATCGTAGTAAGCGGAACGAACTATTGCAACCAATGAAATCTTGCATTAAGTCGGAACAGTTGAAGTTATTTCGGGAAATCGTCTGGACTGTCTCCAAAAAGTGGAGGGAGGTGAATCAAAACCACTCGGTCACTTTCCTCGCTGTGTCAATGACATGTGTGAATAATACAGGACAAGAAATCCAGAAATCTGTACGAGAACGTGTATTTCAAAGAACTATCTTTCTATATTTACTTAGTCGGGTCATAAGTTCTGTCAAAACCTTATATTTTTAATTTTCGATTACTGGCCAGAAATTCTTCGACTTATTTTAAAAATAGAACTTTCGCGCTTGTAGAAAATAAAAAAGAAATTATTTTTTATTCATTTTTAAATATGGAGTGGTCGAATAAAGAAGACAGAATCGCGGTTATCGCGTTGCACCGCTGTGGTTACGCGCCAAAAGACATTTTCAATATTCTTCAAAATTTGAAAATAACGTTACGGTTTGTTTATCGTACTATCAAACGATACACCGAAGAGTCAAGCTTCGAAGATCGTAAGAGAAGCGGCCGACCTCGCACAGTTCGGACACATAAGGTCATCAAAGCAGTGAAGGCGCGAATCGAACGAAATCCCGTACGTAAACAAAAAATCCTAGCTCTGCAGATGGGGCTAAGCAGAACCACTGTTAAAAGAGTACTAAATGAAGACCTGGGACTACGAGCTTATCGTAAAAAGACAGGACATTTTTTGAACGAGCGTTTAAAAAAAATTAGGCTAGACAGATCCCGCGCTTTGCTACGACGGTACGCGGGAAAAAAATACCGCGAAATTCTTTTTTCGGATGAAAAAATTTTTACTATTGAAGAAAGTTTTAACAAACAAAATGATAAGGTGTATGCCCACAGCAGTGAAGAAGCAAGCGCGCGTATTGCGAGGGTCCAGCGTGGGCATTACCCTTCCTCATTCATGGTTTGGCTTGGAGTCTCATATTCAGGCGTAACTGAGGTGTTTTTCTGTGAAAAAGGTGTGAGAACTAGTGCCGAAGTTTATCAAAATACTGTCCTAACAAACATAGTGGAACCTCTTTCTCAGACAATGTTCAGGAACAGGCATTGGATATTCCAACAGGACTCTGCACCGGCTCATAAGGCACGAAGTACGCAAGACTGGTTGATCGCTCGTGGAATTGACTTCATCCGGCATGAAGACTGGCCCTCTTCTAGTCCAGATTTAAACCCACTGGACTACAAGATATGGCAATATTTGGAGGAAAAAGTCTGTGCTAAACCTCACCCGAATTTGGAGTCTCTCCGAGCATCTCTGGTTAAAGCAGCGGCAGACATAGATATGAATGTGGTGCGTGCAGCGATCGATGACTGGCCGCGTAGATTAAGGGCATGTGTTCAAAATGGGGGAGGGCATTTCGAATAATGTAAATAAAATTATATTGTACATTTAATGACCTTTCATTTCATATATAATTTTTAAATAATTGTCAAAAGGCGTATAAGTTATTACATCAAAAGTTTGTGACAGAACTTATGACCCGACTAAGTATATCCAGTGACGTATCCACATTTAATTTTTACGCGGGATAAAGCGTAGGCGTTAGGAAATATAGCATAAGCGGAATCGGTGAATCAATTCAGATAAATAACCAGACTATGTAGATAGAAAGCAGGCAAAAACGTCTTCTGCATCTAAATAGAACTTGTGAGTCAGAATTTTAACAAAATTCTCACATACATATACGCTAAGTTTCATGTCGTAAATCTTGAATTAAAGAGTGTAAGTACTTTTTTATTTTACGCCACTATCTTCTATCAAGGCTGGTATGGAGTTTCTTGCTCGTTCTTCTCCATAGGAATCTCCACTTTGGAACGAGCAAATAGCTTCACTAGATGACAGACGGACAGACTGACACGTATAAAGTTAAACCTAATGATATCTTTTTTGCGTGACGTTCAAAAGTGCCTGTTGTGGTCTACTTGAAATATAGTATTTGATTTATAAACAACATTCTAGGTACATATAGATCATATACATATATTATGGTAGTTGATACATATGGAATCCGAAACCTGGATACAAAATGCAATACAGCCAAGTCTCACGTAAATGCTAAGGTTATATAATTATCGCTATGTAATCATAATTAATGAAATGGACTTTAAACTGAAAATAGATAGCTTTAATTTTTTATTTACTAAGATACGTGTGTGCTAAGTGGTTTCCTGCCTTCTGACTGAACTGAACTGACTTACTACCAACTCCTGGGCTGGACTGCCACCATCTACTACTATACTCCGTCCACCTAAAGGGTTGCCTTGTAGAGATCGCTTTTAGCGATAAGGCCACCTTTGTACCCTGTTCTACTGTATGTTATATACGCATGTCAACTCTTTCGTGTACAATATAGCCAATAAGAGCTTCCTCTCTCCTATCCCACTTACTTTGCTGTACCCGACAGGGTCCATGTGAACTATTTATAAGTACTACCACCTAAGAATACATGTGGAAAGCAATAAAGTATTGAGTATTGAGTACAATAAAGTTTATTTATTTATCTAGTTATTACTAAGGTTTCGACTGTGTGTCTACCTATCATATCGATAGGTAGACAGTAGAAATATAATTACTGATGAAATGAACTGAAATCAATTTTCTTTAGTCGCAATAAGAAAATAGAGAGAATTAATAAATAAAAAAATAACTAAGGAGGTTCCTATACAATGAGCGTGATTTTGATACGATTCTCTTCGTACTCGAAACCGACTCGCACTTGTCGAGTTTTTAAAAAAAGAATACAAATCCTTCCCAAACGTAATGGCTGAGTATTTTCGCCAGCTGACTGTACAAGAAACTCAATTAAAATTAGTCCTTGCCTCAAATGAAAGATTTACGAATCATTCCATTTGACATTGTTATAAATGGAATTCCTAATTCAAATTCGGAACGCAGGTCATCGTTTACGCTAATATTTATTTATGCTTTGATTATCTTAGTTATAATCCTTGATAGTTGGTAGTTGTAATATATGCATTAACATTAGATCATCGGGAAACCTGTTCAGTAACCTTTGAGTACAGCATCACGAATGGTAATGAATATTTGAGGACGTTTGAACGAAGAATTTACGGAAGCTCAATGGCATCTGAGTTTATCAACTTTGTTTTTTTAGAGGTAGAAATGAATATTCTATACTACTATAATATTATTTTTTTTTGTTTGAATTGCATATTCTGAGAAACGTATGGATCGTATTGAATGTTTCTTTGACTATTGCAATTTAAATTTTACGGAATATAGTAATATAAACTTTTTGTTCCGTTGTTCTTACACTCGGGAAAACCCGCGGGTAGAAAGTTGGTGTAATAAAATAACAAATTTGCAACAGTACTTAAGGTTATTGTCGCTTAACAAAAAACTATTGAGAATCGTGATAATAATATCGAACAATATAATGTTCTTAATTTTTATTTCAAACGAATCTGAGGCTTAATACTCTAAGTTAAAGTCACCTTTGATCAAGTATTGTAAGTGTCTACTATTTGTTTTAATATGAAGACTAACAGTTTGTTCCATGAGAACCATCTTAAAAATAAAATAGTATGAGTACTTTATTATGCTAATTACGTAAATGCACAGCAATAAATTTTAATTAACTTTCAGAAAAACATATTATTCTCATCCGAATGAATGGCTTGAAGATAAGATACGCTTTACAATAAAAGAAAGATTGCATAGTTATTTTTCATCTTAAGCGTTTCCACGAAAATGTTCTGAACGGAAAACGTAGGTACTAGAAAATTCGAGTTTTCTTTAGAAAATTTCAAATATTCTATGTTCTCAAATAAAATAGTTTCTTGATTCTTTAGTTTCTATAAAATTGCACCTCAAGAGTTTACACAAGTAAAATAAACGACGGTACAATGTTTGGTGCCGAAATACAACTTGAGCAACCTAACCTAAACAAGTTTTGGCTCGGTTCAAAAACAAACCATTCAGACGACAGTGTCCGTCCCATAACGCAATTAGCTTGTTATATTATTATATTCGGCTAAACATTCAACCACATAAAGGTACACACATTTGTATTTTATATAATAACGGAATGCCGTGAGCTATTAAATTCTACGTACATCTTCAGATAAGGCAGACATCTGTTTTATTGCCGGCAGTCGATACTCTTAAGATAATGCACGTAAACAGATATCGTTCGAGAGTTATCATGAGCACAACATTAGCTGATGTAAAGCAGAACGACCTCCGAGTCGGGCAGATTCGTTCCGCTACGATAAAGGGATTAGCTCGTCACGGCGCACGGCATTTGTTATATTCCTGTTGCTATACCTACGTGCTTTGAGGAAAACGTTTATACTTAGGATATGTCGATAAGTACCTGGCCAAAGAATCGTTCCCTCGCAGCCGCCATACTCTCCGTCCGAGGTGAATTTGATCCTGATCTACTATCGTTAGCCTGTTGCGTCTCGTTCTCCTCCTGCCGCGGGGACAGCCCGTCGGGCACGTCCACGGCTGCCGGACCTGCCTGCACCAGCGTCTCCGCCGGTGCAGCTTTCTCGGAGCCGTCTTCTGCCATCGTCGCCACTGTCTGCACGGCTCCGTTACCTTTTCCACTACTCACACTACTATTCTTCTTGCTGATACCCTTTAGTCCTTTCGTCTTTTTCTTGTTCTTCACCTTCTTAGGCGGCTTGCCCACAGGGAAGCGTCCGCTGGCGCAGCACTGCACGTTACCCATGACGGTGCGCGCGCATGTCGCGGTTTACTCGATCGGCGGGAGTCGGCTCGGTCGGTCGGTCGTTCGAAGCGCGTCGGCGTCGGCGCCGACTCGCAGAATGAGTGCGGCGTGAGAGTCCCCGGCGTCGCGGCGCCGCCCACCCGCCCCGGAATTTTCGACGTACTTCAGAATCACACTGACCGCTGATTACGCGGATGCCGTCCGCGAAGGATCGCACCCGAAAGCCGAACCGCGAGCCGGCCGCGCTGGCGTCATCGTGCGCCCCTGCCTCCCGCGCGCCGCAAGGTCAAGGCGCGCTCATTGTTCCCGCTGGTGCTACTGGCTAGACGCGCGCCGCTCCGCTCAGATGGCCGACAACTATGCCTGGCGCACCACCACCACCACAACACGCGACCCTCTTCCAACTGCTATCGATCACGCGATGTTTATGTTTGGCTGCCACGGGAACGGCACTGTACCTCGTCGATGGCGTCACGCCATTTGAACACCCCAAGCTTGCATATCGTTGACACGGTTGCCGTGAAAACTGTTGATTTTGCACTAGTCCGTGTGTTACCGTGAATGTATAGTTACTAGTGTAACTGCGGCGAGCAATGTTTTGTTATCGTGCGCGCGAGAGGCTGATAGTGTGCGAGGCGCACGTGTCGTGTCCGTCGCCGAGTAGCCGTAGTAAATAAACCGCCGGCTGCTTGTAAACGACATGCGCCGCGGAAAACTGACGCACAGTGATACCATATTAGTTCATATAAATTATATTATTCAGTTAATGAACAGGATATCCAACAGCGATTTGTTATATTTAGAACGAAAAATACCTAATTGTTATTACATAATTACAAATACAATAGGGAAGCATAATTGTTAAGTATAAACAATAATTATTAGGTATTATTTATTTCTTACATTAATTAGAACAAAAATCAAACCGTGTCGTTATTTTCAATTTTTATATGTTTTGAGGAATTAAAAATATGGATTGTATGATATACGCAGACTGACAGAATTGGATGGTTTTTGTTATGAAATTTAACGTATAGTGTACATATATAAACATCAGAACAAAAATTTTACATATATTTCATACTCATTAGATACTAACGAACCAAGACATTATTTTGTAGGAATGCGGTACATTTAGGTAGATAATATGTAGATCCTATAACTACGTAAATAGCACAGTTAAAAACTGAATGCTCAGATAACTTTTTCATATATTTTTTTTGCGTTATTCTTCTTACATTTGCCGAAAACGAATCATTATGCCACTTTTCTCTTATAAATTATTGTCGTACAGTACTTATTTTAATATACATATAATTTGCACTATTTGATTATTGATATTGCTGTACCTGCTTGTGGTAAACAAAGAGAATAGTTTTAGTAACTTTTAACTCTTAGTAACACATAGATTCAAGACAAGAACACACGATTTATGACGTTTTGAACATAAGTTTTTGTAAATAACAAAATCATTGTTGTCTTAAGTCAAAAAAAATTAAAATCTAATGCGTTTCGTCCCATAATAGTAAGTATTTCTGACGCATCTCTTTTTGTCTCTTCCTATGAACATCTTTTGGCAAAGGTCTTACGAATATCATTCAAAACATGTATTTTATTATCCTTTTCTTTTCTTGTATTGTATGAAGGTACCTATGTTTAAGTACGATTGACTCTAGTGAATAAAATTGAACCTAGTTAATTAAAACTAATTAAGCTTTAATTAAAATTCGGTATGCGCAACGTGCCAAAAATATTGTAAGGAAGAATACCATAGTGTGACAGAACATTGTGGCCCAGTTTCTCAACTTTCCATCGCCATAATAAAACACGGAGCGGCGCCGACCTGCGCACGCGCACGACGAAACACATGCTATTTACGATTCAGATATGGGACGCGATTTGAGCGAGAGCGATAATGTTTATTTATTGTGAATATTAAAAATATGCCAGACACCTTGATCGTGGTTTATGACTGAGCTTTATACATATAGATACTGACTTACATTTGTATTGCAGAAAATTACGGCTACTAAGGTTAATTAAGGTCAGCATAGAGATGTAGGATTTCTAAATAAACACTTTTACTATACGCATTTTTTCTAAAAAGCTGACTTGTATCTTCTATGGCAAATAAAGAGAGTCTTTCTAAAGTGTCTTTCTAAGACAGCAACTCAATATTTATTTATTTATAAAATGCATATCCCAGGTTTTTTATGGGATAGGCCAGCAAAAAGAACAGGTGGATAACCTGATTGCAAGCAATCATCACCTCCTGTGGACACCAAAGAAGTTGCAAGTGCACTATCAGTCTTTTGGGGGAATTGAGGATTGATAATTTTAAATACAGAATTTACAGTGAGTACTTAGTGTCTTGTAAATACTATGTGAAAGACCTCTACAGAGGTTAGAATAAAAAAATGTAATAATTACTTAAAATTAATTATTGTAAACAAAAATATTATTGAATACCTAGCGAAACATAATTTACCAAAAATTTGAAGATTAAATGATTTGATCTGATTTGAATCTTTCGTTCAAAATTACTGGCTAAACAAGAAATTACTATACTATTACACTGTGAAAAATAAAATTAGTATACTACCTATATATTACAAAGTGGGCAGAAGAAATGAATAGCGGCTTTGTATATGTATTTATAGTTACTGTTTGAAACCTTGTATCTAATAATAACTGCCTATGTATTACGATTCAAAAGATTGTAATGACCAAGTTATTTCTTTCTATACGATAGTAATGCATAGAAACATGTAACTCTTATATGGGATGACAAACAAGCAGACGGATTGCCTGATGGTAGGTAAGCAATTAGCACTGCCCATTTGAACTCGCAACAATCCTAAAAGAGTTACGGGTCTTTTGCCGGCCTTTTTTAGAGGTCAGGATTTTGAAGATTTAAGGATTAGGAAGGGATGGGGTGAGGGAAGAATTCGACCTCATTTAAGCTCACTCACACAGCGGAAAACAACATTGTGATTGTTTCATCTGGTCTTTTGTGAGGCCGTGGATCACTCCAGACGAGCCGACCCATTGCTGCCAAAACATGGCTTTAATAATTGTTGGCAAAGTGCCTAAAATAGCTGAAGAATTAAATAACACTAATTCCAGTTTTTTTACACTTCAGATATGGTCTTAGTCAGGAGAAGGTGAAAAAAGAAACACGAATGCCAAAGTGTGTCACGTCAAACATATGTCATGCAGGTTATTCAAAACCTGGAAAAACCCAATTCGACTTTTCAGAGTAGCATGTATTTTCCAAGTCTTTTCAGATATCACTGACTTCGATGAAGGACAACATCGTCAGAAAACCTATCCAGTGTGTGTTGGGTTCAGTATAAGTGACATATTCAAATTATAAAATTGAAATTTTGAATCCAGAACTCTTTTGTAAGGAAAACTGCAAGAAGAGACCTTTGCTAAGCAGTGGACGCTTATAGGCCAAAACGTACACTATGAAAATAAGAAAAAAAAGCAGAAAATTATTTTGTGTCTTAATTTGAATTAGGTAAATGGGCTGAATTGCAACACGTTCCAATTTTGTTCGCTTATAACAAAAGCTATTTATGACCGCAGTTCATATACTACGGTCCTTCTATTTTTGGATTCTTGACTGACTTAGTTGAAACTGTATCTACAAATACTAGCTTCTAAAATTCTTTGGTTAGCAGCTTATATCAATAAGGAAAAAAATAGCAACATCAATAAAACTGATTTCAATATTGATGTGCATTTGTATCAAAAACGTCCAAAACAATATAATTATAAATATTGTCCATTTCTAGCGTAAAACATTCCACCAAGTTTTACCACATCACGACTATATTAAAAAAGGAGTAATTACTTACCGTATCCGCATCACTCTCTTCAGTAGCCATAGCCACTCCTTTCTCCAAATGCTGTTCAGCATTATCCAATTCTCTGTCCAGCTCAGCGGATTCGATCTCGAGCTGAGGAGAAGACTGCAGTTCCTCTACACCAGGAGACGGAGGATCAGGGTTAGTTTGAAGCATGTGACGAGCTGGCATTTTCACTACCAGAGGTCTGAAGTTTAGACGTGAAGGACCTGCAAACGCACGGTATAATAAATATATACGTATATTGAATTTTATTTTTATTTGTAGAGATATAATCGTCTCTAGCCCAAATTTTCCCACGAATGTACGGCAAATCAAATGGTGTTTAAAATACGAAACTGCATAAAAATGACCACTTTCGCCCCTGTTTTACACGGGTGTGTCAATTGTGGAATGTTCTATTCTAAAATTCGCTTTCATTAGAGCCTTTTCCTAATCATTATAAACACAGCAAAAATAAAAAATCGTCAAAAATTGGTCTAGGCGTTCTTGCGGTTAGTTAAACAAACTGCTTTTTTAATTTTTGATTTTCACCGGTGGTCATTTTGATTGCGTTTGCAAATTTATAGTCTTATCCAGAACCGAAACAACCGAACTTGACCCCGCGTGCTTCTACTTACTGTTAAAATAAATGAATGCTACTCTTTGTGCCGATTTACCAAACAATACTAATTAAACCTTAATGACTTGTTACGCTTATTTAATATCTAAATCAAGTACTTAAATCATACTAAAAACACAGCAAACAGTAATGAACTGGAGACACTAGACAAACGTGGATACTATGGTACTTTTACATTTTATTAAAATTCCTCCTATTGGTTTTCTTACTCAATTCCAAATTTTATGCTAATAACGAAACTCGTTTATTTTTAAGCCGAAAAGATTATCCATTTGTCCTTGATAGACTTCAGAAAGGATGCCTTTAAGCTTTGTATGTTCATGTTTCTTTTTTTTTGAGGGGAAAATCATCCTATGCCTGCTCTCGCTTCTCTCGAGAGATATTGTCAGATTATTTCTAACTAAAAACCACCCCGTTATTTTTTCTGCTCCAGGTCGGGGCTGAGATGCATTATTGCCCTTGTACCGCAACTCCAGGTAAACATCAGCCCTTTGAGGCACGTTCATATTCCTTTAGACGTTAACTTGTACTGGCGATACCGTCTACACAACTGTAGTTCTAATCTCTCTAATGTCTTTGTAAACAAATTACGCAACCAACTCATAACGTAGGTACAGTTTAACCTTGGCGAGAATTAAAAAGAGGTTAAATTGTATTCTTATGTAAGTTATGTTAAGCCAATACAAATTTAAATGCGGTTTTTAATTCAACACATTAGGTATGAATTAGCGATTATTTATCTGTCTTCCAGTTAACAAGTCGTGTCGTTTCTAAATTAAATTAAATATCTTCCTATTCTATCTGTTTCAATTACTTTACAAATGTACCTATTTATAGGTACTGTCACTTCTGGACAGGACGTAGTGCTTAGTTCACATAACAACGTTAGCTTATTAATAACTTAACTCACCTTTTCCGTCATCTTTTTGCAACTTCTTCATAACCTCTCGTGCGCTGTGGAGCGTCTGTGTTGCAGTAGAGTGGATAGGCCTTATAGACACACGCTGCAGCCCACTACCCGGCAGAATGGACGTCACAACTTTCCTAGGTTCCTCTCTCTCAGGACTCTTATACTGAGTAATCAAACCTTCATCCTGATCAGCATCTATATCTATAAAGCATTCCTCAAATTGCTCAAAGTTCTCCAGATCAGAGTCTAGTTCACTTCTGGAACCGTGCATTTTAGGCCTGTAAAAGGAGTCCGAATTTCTCCTGTAGTCCATCTGCTTTGGATCTGGTGTGGAGTAACTTCTTATGATGTAACCTCTTTGGGTGGTTTGAGGGGTGGCATCTGGATCGTTTTGTGGCGCTGGGGACGAGTAGCTTCGTGGCAGCAAGCTCCTTGTACTCTGCGTTTTGCGCTGCTGCTGCTGCATTGTCCTTGTCGAAATTAAGCTCTTCCCTCGACCTGCACTCTGTGCCTGCTGGCAACTGCTTGAAGACGGATCTTTACGCCGCATGGCGCAGTTTTACGCTGTTCAATCGTCTCCTCAACGTGTGGAACAGTATGGATCTCGGGACCAACTGACATGCGGAATAGCACGGCTGCAACTTGTAAGATAACTTTGTGATCTATTGATATCGAATTCCAGCTGATTGGATTACAGTATCACATAACAAGGCCGGGTGCAGCCAGATGATATATCATATGCTAAGGAACAGTGAACACGATCGCCTAATACTTCTGTATGCAGATGGTAATTTGGTGGCACACGCCCTGATTTTAATCTATGATCAGATTCACAATAGATTTATTATAATCTGTGGTTCACGATTCACACTACTGTATCTAAAGGTTGATTCAATTACGAAATAAGGTCTTATCCACGTGTTTGATATCGCACTTCCATGCACCGCAAACATTTATCTGTCACTTATCTTCGACACTTAACGTAGTATAAATAAACATACTCCTTTTGCGAACACCAATTGTTTCTAATTCACATGCACATGGCAACTATTATAGCGATAAATGATAGCTCAATAACTTTTAGTTACTTATTTATATTTGTTGTACTTAAATGTTATTTTATAAGTGTATGACGTGAGATATACAGCATGCAACTAAGCTTGATGTATTCAATGTAAACGAAGAACCTTGCGTACGCGCATCGTGGGCGGACAACTTTCTCTTTTTAGGCCATGCTCCATTGATATTAAAAGCATAAGAAGCCACTCCTACTTAGTACTTGTTTATTTACCTACACATTAATCTACTTGTAAACATGTTATAAATAGTCGTAAAATAAAAGTTGTAAAATAAAAAGTAATCTAAAAAGGTACTTAGTATAAACCTCTTGCTCGCTATTGAATAAGTACAAAAAACTGATTGATGAAAATAACATAGGTATTGAAGTTTAACCGCAAGAAGTATCAACAAATCATATTCGATAATGCAATTTTTAATCCATGCAACGCCTACATTGAACCAGATAACTATGTCATTACTCTCACGACCTTAATGACTGAGCTTGGTGGATATAATTTCAAAATTTAAAACACAAGAATACTTTTTCTTGCTAATGGACCATGATAATAAAACAAGTTATACTTTAATTTGCAAGTCTCTTTAACATTCTCTCTTATCACAAACCACATGGTCTTCAATATCATTCAAAGATACGATTTCAATCGTTTGGACCTCATTTGTTTTAGAAGATGACACAAAGAAACGGTGTATAGATTTTTGATTTGGTATCCTCTTGCTTTCACAAGTCTTTTTCTCCACATTATTATTCTGTTCTCTCTTTTTTTCCTCTTTTTATTCTTTCTTATATTATTTTTATATATTTAACTTTACGGTTCTTAACTTCTAGTAGAGTCTACTAGACAAATAATTTTGTTTTCTATTTCATTCTGACCTGAGAAATATCGCATTATGGCTTGGTACGTTAATTTTCCTTATTTAGGGGGTACATCATCAAATTACTACTGCTAATCATGAAATGTTGTTCTGTAGAGATGGATAGCAGACTTCTTGAGGGATCGATCTACTCGAGAAGGTAATCGTCGATGGCTGCTCGTCTGACCAATTCGGTATCAATGCCGAAGTTCTTCAGGGGCCAGTACTTTCAGCAATGCTCTTTTTGCTGCACATAAGTGGACTGATAAGACCTTTGAGTATAACTACAGATTGCAAATTTTGTTGAAATGTTTCCGAGGCGCGGACTAGCGGAACACAGATCCGGTCTCTATGGAAATTTATGGCTAAACGCCAACGGTTGAGCCCATCCTTGAAGGCAGTCACCGACCAGGGTGGCGACAACTTGGTAAAGTTTTACGCTAGAAAAACTCGGCGGGTCTATTATTAAACGGAGTCAATTTCTACTGAGTCCTAATTTCTGATATGTCTGTTTCGGTAACTGACCATCTTGAACTTCTTGGCGTAACTCTTACGACCACCCTTTTTTGGCTCCTACATAGAACTGGTAGAAAGTTAAGCATCTGGTTGAGGGTGAGTCAATACTTCACGTGGCAAAGACTGCTTAGCCTATACTAAGCGCAAGTTCGTTCCTATATGGTATACTGCTCTCATTTATGAGAAGACTCCATTAAATACCAGCTAGACACATAGAGTTCCAAGTGAGTGCCAAGAGACTCCTTAACGATGATGCATTAGTGGAAGCCCGACAAAGAGTCAAACACAGGCGCGAAATTGCGACCCTTCTAGTTTTTAATCCGATAAGTTATTAAAATTATTGTAAGTGTAGATTTGCTTATTCGAGATAGATGATAAAATTGTGACATAATAAGCTCTAGGTATACTACATCTGAGACTTTTAAGAAGTTATAAGCACATTATTAATATGCAATATTTTGGTTTGCACAACTTCATTTTTGTTCACCATCAACTTTTTACACAGAACAGAAAATAAAGTATTTTCTATTCCGTATTCTGTATTTTCTATTCCGTGACTTTTTACATTCATTAAAACTTTTGTATTCTGCGCCATCTATACACTTAATCGCTAACTACAGGAGTGTTTTACTTGCTTGTTTGCATTTTATTTGCAGAAAGTGCCGTTAGATGGAACCACTAGTGGAAATACATATTAACTAATTTAGTATGATAATATTCTTACTATGGGATAAATAGCTTATTAAAATCATCTTCAATCGATATTCGATTTCGAAGTAATACGAAGTTTTGAACGGGACAAGAATGTTCGTAGTGTTTATTTTTTTAAACATGATTTATTGCGAATATAACAGTGATGTTTTCTTCTATAATGTATTTTATTTTAAACTGAGAATGAACGGTTAGAGCAGTTGCTGGGTAACGTCACGGGTTTCAATTCCCGCACGGAACAACTCTGTGTGACTGTGATCCACTTATTGTTATTGCGGGTCTGGGTGTGTGTGTGTAAGTGAAATTATATGTTTGCAAACACGCCCACAACACAGGAGAAAATACTAGTGTGAAGCAAAATTATTAAAAAAAAACTATGTATTTCGGATGAAACACGCAACTTCTTAATTATTTTGATATTTTTAACATTAAATTTTACATAAAATAGGATAATTTCCGATTAGATATTTAAAAATAAATTATGGATAGAAATATGCAATATGTACTATGAAAATTATACAATACAGAAGTATCGCATATTATTAAGTATGTGTTTTTGTCCTATTTGTTACTTGTGTTGGCAAAATAAACAAAATTAAATAACTAAGCTCCCTGCATTATGTACGTAGGTTGGTAGGTACCTATAATACTGCGCAAAGAAGAGAAAGGAGTCTAAACTAGTTTCTTTACCACTAGAGATGTTCCTTATCATAACTTTTACATATCGATAAAATATTAAACTAAAATCAACGATATAATAGGTAGTAATAGTCTCCCGAAAAAAATTCGTAATTCAAAAATATTAGACGTCTCAGGACTGACGTAGGTAATAATAAATTATCTTTATCTTAATCAGTATTTTTTATTTTTTATTTTTTTTTTTGTAAAAAGCTCGTAGCATACTGTTTTTTTTTTAATATTTTGGTAGAGTTTTTTAAGAGGTAGGTGAGCAAACGAGCCATCTGTTTACCTGATGGACACTCTTTACACCCGAGGAGTTACGAATGCATTACCGGTCTAATAGGATTAGCATTTCAGAGGTTTAGAGATTTGGAAAGGATGGGGGGAAAGGAAGGATTGGACCTCCGGCAACCTTATTCACATGGCGAACACAACGCAGTGGTTATTTCACGGCGGTTTTCTATGATGCTGTGTTATCACTCCGGTCGAGGTGACCGGTTCGTGCTGAAGCTTGGCTCTCCTTCACTTATGTATGTAAAGTTTAGGTGTAATATATTTTTTTGCAAGTTCCCTGACACCAAATTATACATCTAAGTTTATTCCTCTTTTTGTGAGGCAGTAATGCTCACAAAGGAGGAGGCGGAGCACGAGAGGGAACTGTCCTCCTCACGCCCCAGCCTGCGACATTCCGGGCGTCGGGGATCGAGAGATAATCTCCGGCCACCGTAAGTGCAAGTCTTCGGATGGCGAGTAAGGGTACGGGTACGAGCGTACGGCGCGTAGCCGCGCGCGCCTCAAAGAGCCAATAGACCACCACAGACGGGGTCCTATAGGGCTGACGTTCAGTTGGGGATGCGGGGCAAGCGCATCTCCTCGGCCCAGAGCAGGAGAAGGAACGGGGGGGTTGTTAGTCAGTATGAGTCTGACACTCCCTGAGCGGGAGAGGTCTTTGGATGATTTTCCCGTCACAAATAAAATTTGTTTTTCACTCAAATAGTATAGTCCGGTCAATTTAGACATTCGAAGTTACATAAAGTCCCAACAAGCTAAAAAAACATAATTATAAATAATGCCTAGAAGTTCCCCATCATTCCCCTGTAAGGAAAAGTTTTTATTCAAGGTTGTTTTACTTTATGTAACTTCACTCTCATGTTTTGGTCTAAATTGACCGGACTATTAAAGAATATGACACATTTCTTGTAAGTACGTTTTTTTTTATTTATTTGCAGAAAACGTTGTATTTATGAACTATGGCTGTGACTATCTTTAAAATCAAATTAAAATTATTTAGATGATTTTTGAAAAAAAAATAAAAAAAAAAGAAAAACATAACCATTTCTTTTCCGTGTTTTGAATTTCGAAAGTACGTTTTGGCAGTTGGGATTTATAAAATGCAACGAGAACGAAGTCAATATAATTTTCACATTCATCACTCAAATAAGATTTATAATAATTGGCAAATATAAGTACTTAAAAGTGTGCTTATAAATTCACATCACTTAAAATTCGTAGAAATTGTTATTATGCATGCAAAATAATAAGTATACCATTTATGTAATAAATTAAGTTGGATAGCTTACAAAATCTATTCGAGGTATGTTTTAGATTTCTAATATACACTAGGTAATCTAGATAAACAAAAATTCGAAATGTTTCTAGAAACTATTTTGGAAAGTTTTTGATGATATCATCACCTTCTAACAGTTTAGCATAATATGGTAAAATTTAAAACTTACTCCTAAAATCCTACTAGTCCCTACATCCCATTCTATTTATGTATATTATAAATGTGTTTGTGAGAACCTATGGATGTATGTTTGATATTATTTCACACCAAAAACGGCTGGAACAATTTGGTTGATTTTTCTTAAATTATGTAGATATTTGATAACCTGGAACATGTAGGCTGCTGTTTATCAACATATCACGCGGGTGAAGCCGCGTGCGGAAGCAGTTAAGTATATTCAGCATCACTGCTAAATAGAATCTGGATTTTTTTGTTTTTTAGTTTGATGTAATTTTTGTTTTGAAATAATTTATTTTTCAGGTTAACTTTCTTTTGCCTTCTCTTTTAGTTCAAACAGCGCATGCATTTAATAGGTTGAGCTTGCTACCACAATCCAGGATGACGCATTATTTAAACCTTGATTTCATCTTTGATGTACCTAATTACTTACTCATTTATCAAAGAAAATAATTTATGGTACCGAATGCCTTAGACTGGAACATCATTAATATGTTCCTAAGGCTGTGGGGTAGGTAAGACGGATTGTCAGAGTCTGACTAAAAACTATAGATACCATAATACCATTCCTAATTCTGCTCCGAGCTGGGCCTTATTATACCTAATAACACTGTTTCTTTTGTGGAGGGAAAAGCATCAAATGACTTCTCTCTCCCAGGGTATGGCAAGAGAGAGTGTCAGGCTCTTACTGACTAAAAATCCCCCGTTCCTTCTCCTGCTCTCTCCTGCTCACCGCTTAACCCGCGACCATGCCTAATAAAGAAATAATTATGTAAGAACTTTACAAAAAATGCACGGCACCATCAAAATCTGTATGTCATATGACAATGACACCGATAACTCGCTTTGTTTGTTCAAGAAAGCACTTGTTAAATATTATATAGGTACGTCCTACGCTAAAGTAACTCTCCAATTTCCTCAATACATTATCAACCTTATAATTTAATGATAAAGTTGAAAATGGTTTATTGATTTTTAACAGGTTTTATTATGGCATAAGTATGTATGTGTATTACATCGATATACGGCACTCCTCAACTCGAGTATTGTTGGTGTTATACAACTTTAAGCATGCGGCTTATTAACCATAACAGGTATAAGTATCACGTATTACTTAGGTACTTTAATAACAGATTATAGTATTTTTTGAATGAAACAGGACACCATATTAACTCATTCGGCGGTAAACAATTGACGCCGACCATGAAAACTGCATTACCAGAAAGTATTTTTTAGTATAGGGAATTGACGATTGTAGGGTTTGAACCATCCCTAATCCTTGTTTGATATAGGCGGATCCTAAGTTAAGCCTTAATAAAAGATAATAACGAATAACATTGTTTCATAATTTATCATCTATTATTGAAATAACTAATACCAAAAAGTAAAAACCATCTAAGTATGCTCCGCTTATAAAAATATCAGAGCTATACTTAATAACAGTTACTCGAGATAGTTATCGTTACGGAATGGTCACAAAGAACAGGTACTGTGTTTGAGCTGTTGCAACCTAAGTCTAACGAGTTCAGTTAGCACGCGGTTGTGCCAGTCACGGCGCGTCTCGCACTGCTGGATCTCTAAAAGTAACCAGTATTCACGCGTTCTGCACAAATTTCACTTTTCGTTGCGTTTGTACTAACATAAGTACAATTATTTAAGTAGGTAAACTGTTGTGGGGAGGTTTTGTGTGTGATTTTTTTTTCGTGTTTTCGATTTTTTTATTATTGTTGTGAGTATTAAATTTTAATATATTATTTTATTTATTTAAGTTGCGTTGCTTTTCTAGTATCATAAATACTTGTAGTACTTACTTGATAGTTTGTGAGTTGTTTATCATAATATTGAATGCTACTTTTCTTTATGGCCGGGTTGAGTCAGCGGGACTACAAATGCCTTAAATTATTTTAATATTAATTCATGCTTAACGATTTTTTTTTTCGTAATAAATATAAGGTGGTGGTAATTCGTTTCGAATAAGTCTTAAAACTAAATACCGATTATTATGTCAATTTTCATATAGCCATGTATAAAAATACTAGTAGAAGGTATATATGTCTTTTATTCCTTTAAGGGCCGATTTATTATGGTTAGATAAAAGTTACCTGGGGAATAATTATGAAGCTGTCACGACAGAATGTTTGTATAAGACAGTGACAGCAACAATTTTATTCCTCAGACAACATTTATATGACTATTGAAAAATCAGCCCTAAGTGATGTAGACGAAAGTATTTTTGGGTTGGCAAAAAAATATCTCGGTGCCAAATTTCATTGAGATCTCTCCAGTAGTTTTTACGTTAAATAGTTACAAACGTACATCCATGTAAACTTTGAATCGGGTTTTATGCTTCATGATGTAAACCTACAAACTTTCTCATTTTTGGGTAATATTCAAACCAAATTGATGAATTGAATGAAACGTAAAAATAGTAGTGCAATACTAATACTAAATCCCTCCACTATTAAATTGATATTACTGTAAATAACACCGCATCTATCAAAAAACCGTAATCAAAATCCGTTGCGTAGTTTTAAAGAGTTTTAAGCATACAAGGATATAGGGACAGAGAAAGCTATTTTGTTTTATACTACGTAGTGATATTCAGTTAATGTACAAAAAAGCAATTAATAAATGTAAGAAATGCGAACAAAGCGATTAGTATCGGGAGGTGGTAGAGTAACGGATCAAGTCTATTTAATTAACGGTATACCGTAATTAAAGGCCCTGGGCAAAGCATTTTTTATACTTAATTGACTTTCCATCTATACGTTAACTTGTCTATGGACAAATCCCTATAATCTGTTAGAGAGTGTTAAAACGTAATGCGATATAGCTAGTGTGAGGTAAGTGTAGGAGTCATGCTTCCGCACGAAGTGATACAACGGCCTCACAGAAAATAGGCGTGAAGTACCACTTACGTTATGTTTCGTCGTGTGAGTAAGGTTGTCGGTGTCCCTATCCTTCTCCCCGTCCTCAAACCTCAAATCCCCAAATCCCCTATCCTTAAATCCTTAATAACCTACATAAGACATTTGTATTGCCGCTGATTGCTTACCATCAGGTAATCAGTCTCTTCGTTTGCCGACCTATGAGCTCTGAGACTATTCACAAATAAGCTCATAAATGCAATAAATCCGGCTGGGTATTGCAAACATTATATACCTATATCCAATGATATTATATTAACACAGATATGTTATACCCTCACAAAACGCACGAAAAATGTGTTCCGCGCCAAGCGTGAGCACACTCACATACCTTCCATTAATTGTACATGTCACTACAAGTAAGTACTTACTTACTTAAGTGTGGGAGAGCCATGCTTCGGCACGAATGGGTCGGCTCGACCGGAGTGATACCACGGCCTCACAGAAGACCGGCGTGAAACAACCACAGCGTTGTGTTTCGCCGTGTGAGTGAGGTTACCGGAGGCCCAACCCTTCCCCGCCCCCAATCCCTCCTCAATCCCTAAATCTCCAAATCCCTAATCCCGAAAAGGTCGGCAATGCACTCGTAACTCCTCAGTTGCGGGTGTCCATGGGCGGCGCTGATTACTTACCATCAGGTAATCCGACTGCTCGTTTGCCAACCGAATTACATAAAAAAAAAGTTAAAATTGTAGAAAAAGGATAGTATGATAAATCCAACAAGAAAAAACTAAATAACTATTGTTATCAATTGCGTACTCAACGTAAACAAACTTTATTCTGCTAATTGCACTTGCATACAATTGTATCCTTTTCGAGTCTTCACTTTTGCGCTCTTATAACATATCTATTAAAATATAATATCATTACCTATATCGAACTATAAGGTGCACGTCCGCAAAACCGGCTGGATATCCAGCTCTGGTGGGTCCCATAACTGGTAGTGTCATGGCTTTTCATCAGTTAATGTCTATAAAATAATACTTTGATTTTGACATACCCTATGAGAATAGATATCCATGACCTCTTGTTCATCTCCCTCATTTGTAACAAATAACAAACATCCAGCAAAAACTAAAATAACAAACATGATGTTAATGTTTATTAAAATTAATGTTACCTAACGTTAAATCATATCGACTTGACGTTTTGACGTTCAAACGTGCCTTTTTTTGTGAGGGAAATATCATCAAATGATTTTTCTCGCCCAAGGTGAGGCGAGAGGGAGTGTTGCTGACTTAAAACCTCCCTGTTTCTTCTCCTGCTCTTTAGGCCCACAGCGCGTTGCCTTATAGCGCTTGCCCAGCAACCCCAGCTGGTTCAAAAATGCCTATAGTCGTCTATTTCAAATAAATGATGAGACTCTGACTTTGAATGTCTCTTTGCTATATGGTTACAACTGTGATGGAAGTTCGGGTTCCGTTTTTACATAAATCAATTTGTGTATAACATGATCGGTCTATGCCTGTGGGCTGGTCTACATTAACAGTTTATAACAACGTTATGTTTCGCCGTGTGAGTGAGGTTACCGGAGGCCCAATGCTTCCCCTATCCCAATCCGTTCCCTTTCCTAAAATCTCCAAATCCCTAATCCCTAAAAGGTCGGCAACGCACTCGTAACTCCTCCGTGGCGAGTGTCCATGGGCGGCGCTGATTGCTTACCAAAAAAAAAACATTACATTAACTGATGGCTGAGAAGATCCCATCTATCCCCCTAGAAACTAAAATCAAAAGATGGGCACGGTCTTATACGAATAGTACAGTCATTTGGATGTATGCAATTTGGACGAATCCGGCGTGAAACATCTACAGCGTTGTAAATCTCCAAATCCCTAATCCCCAAAACGTCGGCAACGCACTCGTTACTCTTCTGTTGTTGTTGCTGATTGCTTACCATCAGGTAATCCGTCCGCTCGTTTGCCGACTCATCACATAAAAAATGCAGATAGGAAAATAAAAATTGATTCAGATCAGAGACTTGCTTGGCTATGAAATTATATATTTTAATAATAGCTAATATCTCTGTACTAAGACAGTCTTTATTTTCTTATACGAAATACCTTTTCCTAAAACCGCTTATCTATACAGTCATTTATCTTCAAACGTCCTGTCAGGAAGCATGTGTTGATGGTAAAGATTCATATGTACCTACATTCGTAGTATGTATTTAAAATAATTTGTAAATATAGATAAAACGTTAAAAGGTGTTATAGGTACTTTGTGAGTAGGTATATTTAGACACCATTGACAAACGGTGAAGGAAAACCTGGAATTATAACTTTTAGTTATTAGTTTTAAACCACCAGTCCAATTTAAGTAAGCGTAATGATTATTGCTCAAACCCACCGCACCCGAGCAGCGCATGGCTGAAGTTCCTCCAGGATTGCAGGGCAATAAGACACTGCGGCCTCGGAGAAGAAACGGCACTTCCTCTGTCATAGAGAAGTCATTTGATGCTTTGACTACTTGAAAACACCTAGTTTTGACCACTGATAATTGAATAAAACTTTTAACCGTATCCATCTAGTGAGGTACCCGAAAATCCAATTCCCCATCCTCAATCCACATATCCTCGATTATCAATTACTCCGGAGTAGCGAGATTACATGGGCAGCGCCGATTGCTTACCATCAGGTTTCAAGTCAGCTCGTTTGCCGCCATACCTATCAAAAAGTTAAGAAAACTAAAAAATGTGTTCGTTTTGTTTTTTTTGCTCTTTAACTTTTTTTTGAGACTTTTATGCCAAGTACATGTCAGTCCCATCGTACCTTATAATCTACTTAAACCTATTAAATTCACTTATAAAAACGTAATTAAACTTTTCTAAATAAATCAAGGTCGGTTATAGTTTAAGGTTTAGACAATACATTGTTAAAATTACCTACATCAAATTTATTTAACTGGTGCTTAGCATAAAAATTGTCTGTAACAGACTTAAATCTGTCACATTCTGCCAAGAGATGAACCACATCCTCTATAACTCCACACAAATGTGTTAGTTACTTCAATAACATGGACTAACTAAATTTACACTGCGGCCGACGTATCTTGGCGAGTCTGAAGTTAGCCGATTAGCTGCGCAGTACACAATTTTGTTCCTAAAAGATCCATTGCGCAGACAAACGGCTAACTTCAGACTCGTCAAGATACGTCGGCCGCACTGTACTGGCTACAATAACCGTTACTAAACATCGTGGTCAACTTACTCGATTACCATTCATATTTTCGTTGCAAGTAACCGTGTTAATATTCAATTACTTATACAATCTTGTACTGGTCGAGTGTTTTGTTCGTGTGCACGACTTGTGTGGAGCAATAATAATGATTTAATAAGCGTGTCGTATCACGCGAACAAATTAAACTCCAACATAAAACCATCAAGAATTGAGCACAAGAAACAGTGAAGATATGTAGTACAACTTTTATTTGAGGTAAATTTTAATATGTCTTCTTCCTGGGTTGGGTGAGAGAGAGTATCGGACTTTTATCGTAAAACAACAACAGCGTTAGGTTACGCCGTGTGATTACCAGAAGCCCAATCTCTCCCCCTTCCTTATCCCTTCCCAATCCTTAAATCTCTAAATCCCTAATCCTCAAAAGGTCGGCAATGCACTCGTGGTGTCCGTGGGCGACGCCGATTACTTACCATCAGGTAATCCGCTTGCTCGTTGGCTGACTTATAAAAAAACACTTCGTGACAACTAGGCCACTGACTCTGCTCTAGATCTCTTCTCCTTAATGGATACAGATGTAGGTATTTGTCACAAATTTACTTGAATCGGTGTATATCAATAAAAAAACCATAGGTTATTTTAAAAATAAATATCATGGTCGATCGCCGAGAGATGTTCTAGTCTGATTCTAAATCATTCCATTATTTTTAATGAATAGCTGAATACACTCTTTTTATATAATGCCAGTAGTTAATACACAGCTAAAATCTAATTTATAATTAATACAAAAAGAACGCAATCGTTCCAGGGCAGGAAAGAAACGCATAACTACACGCGAAAACCGAATGTATGTTTGTACATATTCGAGTAATAATTTAGAAAAGTAACAAGCAAACATTATAAAACCTCATAATTTTAGTTTGTGTAACATTAGCATTACATTTGCATGAAACACTTGAATGAATGGGCCATAAAATAATAAGTCTATTAGAGGCTGTGGTTCGGACCTAAGCTATTAAAATAGGTAACCAATTTCATTTCATTGTTTTTTGCTAAATGAGTATGTGTAGAAGAGCCAAGCTTCGGCAGGAATGGGTCGGCTCGACGGGAAGTGATACCACGGCCTCACAGAAAACCAGCGTGAAACAACCACAGCGTTGTGTTTCGCCGTGTGAGTGAGGTTACCGGAGGCTTAAAACTCCAAAACCCAAATTCCTTAAAGGTCGGCAACGCACTCCTAACCCCTCCGTTGCGGATGTCCATGGGCGGTGGTTACCATCAAGGAATTCGTCTGCTCGATTGCCGAAAAATTAAAAAAAAAATTTGAATTGAACGTTGTCTGCTACTTGGTTTTTTTCTACTGCTACCTAAAAGATGCCATGTGACGATAGTGTTGAAATGATAACGACATGGCTGTTGAGAAAATCCCGCTTTTTTATAGTTAGAGTACATATTTATATATTGATGTACGTACAGTCATAGTTCTAGTTGATAAAATATAGCCATAATTATAGCTATGTGTACTATATATCCACCACATGAGCGATAGGTACGTCAAGTAGATTTAATTTTCTTTCTGCGAAAATTTGTGTACAAACTATTCTTTCATGTTAATTTTTTTTGCCAGTGGAAAATCATCAAATGACTTCTTCCGCCCAGGGTAAGGCGAGAGATAGTGTCAGACTCTTACTGACTAACCCCCCCCCCCCCCCGTTCCTTCTTCTACTCTGGGCCGAGGCCGCGGTGACTCATTGCGCTTAACCCGCAACCCCGGCTGAACATTAGCCACGGGACCTGTCTGTGGTGGTCTATTGGCTCTTTGAGGCGCGCGCGGAACCTGCTGTCTTATCCTAAGGGATAAACTCAGAATACAAAACAAACCAGAAGGCGTCATCGCGCTTCAAACTAAAGCAACTAAAACCATTCTCAACTAGAATAGTATGAAATTTCTACGATTAGTCAATTTTGGCACGTAGCATGTCGTGACGTATTTACGAGTATCAATTTTAATTTCATTATGCCGTCTTGTGTTATTACTACGAGTAAAAATGCGACTGGAATTACGAAAAAAGTGAATAAGATTGCATTTCATCTGCAAGCATCGACTGCAATAGTATATTTAATTAATTATTGAATTTTTTTTATCGATTTATTTTTCTATGAAAATGATGCGGCCATTTTTTGAGTGTTGTCATTTTTGGTGAAAATTTTACCCACTTATTTATTTGTTGTGGGTTATATTTTTGTCCATTATGGAGCCTATGTCAAATGAGTTTCCCTGACAAAAAAATAAATACAAACCATACAAACGGTTAGATTAATTTTGGAAACCATCTAGCCAGAGCATAGTTTGCTCAATTCACTTTGAAGAGATACATTTATGACAAAGGTGGTTTAAAAACAGCATATCCTACTAAGATATATCTATACTAATTATATTGCTGAAGAGTTTGTATGTTTGTTTGCTAGAATGCGCTAATCTCAGGAACTAAGTAAAGTAAGTAGACTTCTAATCTTTAGTTCCGAGTCTAAAGACAATACATATAAAAAACTGAACCAGCAAAAGGGAACGCAATAAAATCTTTGTACTTATTGAAGCTTTATTTTATTTGTTGTGTATAGTAGGTGTAACTAAAATTAACACAGCCAGAAATCGTCAACTTTTATGAGACCTCTATGAAATGTGTGAACAACTAGTCTGTTGCATTTATCGTAAGTATACGGATTTACTCGTATCTTACCCTCCTGTTGTAAAATTACCCCAAACCAAAGGAATTGTTCCACTGTTGGCAACACTACGCGGGTGGGAAGTGCGGCTGGCGGGGGATTGACGTATTGTTTTTGGACACATTTGACGACATGTAATTATGAGTGAACGCGGATTCTGGTTTGTTCTGTATTCTGAGGGGATAAAATAGACAGGATATTATGCTTAGTTATTCAGCCTGCTGATGACAATTTCAAAACGCTCTCATTAGTCGACTCCAACTAATAATCGACACGCAATTTACTCATCTAATAATCGTATCCGCCAACTTCTAGATGACACAACGCTTACGCAACTCTCAGAGGTAAAGCTAAAGTGGCTTGACATGTACGCGGTTACGATATCTCACTTGAAATACATAATAAAGATATTTGACAACAATTATGTAAGAAAGGGTAGGTCAGAATATTATGATCTGTAGTTTTTAAAGCGTTTCACCTTCAAGCCCTTTACGAAATACTCAAATGCTGTATTTGACACGCTGTTGCGTAATCAAAGAAGCAAGATGAATGGTTTTAGTTGTGATTTATGTATGTGTGTGTCAACAAACTTTAAATTAGCAGTTTTTAAGTGTGGTCAAGGTTGCTTTGTTGTAGTGAAGATGTATTTGTGATTATGAAGGATGTCAAATTGAAGTCTAGCTATTGTTATAAAATTTCTGTTTTCTATATTATAATCATTTAGAAAGTCTTCAAGGTATTGTGTACCTACTTTTCACACATGCCTAGTATGAAACAGGTACTACATGGCACCTAAGATCATTTATTTGTGTCTTTATTATCATATGATCCATCAAAAAAAAAAAGACCATAGACTTCCAGATCCCCGGTTAAAAGCGACCTCTATCCAGCGTCTGCACCCTCATTGACTTTGGCTTCCAATTGGTCGCCGTCGACTCTAATTATCTCATCATTAAGAGCGAAATCTATTCAACATATTTTAATCTATAATGCAAAAAACAAAGCTCTCACCCAATCTGTTTTGAACTCTCATGTTCACAACATTAGATGAAAATTAGTTTGGCGAAATTGTATTAATACTATTTAGGTTACTACTAATACTGCAAATGCTATAAGTAGTTGTAGTTGTAGAATGTGACTAGACAAGCCGGTGCTAGCTAGTAAACCCAATACAAGTAGCCGCGTTTCGTTCATTTCGCAGTTTCACTTTCAACATGCAGACGTAAGACTTTCCAGTCTAAAATGGCTAAAATGTGGGTGTTTTTTCGAATATTATATATAATTTTCATATTATAAGTCTCGATAAATTCAGTGACTGCAAGCGTAAACGAGCCGAACGTGGGTTCCAGGCATCGATAAATAGGCCAGGCAATGTACACCGTGATTTCTGGAGATTTTCGGTTACACATAATATCAAAAATGCAACTTTTTGAAAGATGATTTTGAAGAGGTACATAAATATTCGAACCAAATTTAATTTTCCTTTTTTTGAGAAGTAAAAGATTATCAAATCACTGCTCCCGCCCTGGGTAGGGCAAGAGGAAGTGGCAAACTCTTACTGATAAAAACCACCCCGTTCCTACTCCTGCTCCGGGCCTGACCGCAACCCCAAAAATGAATACGCTAAGCGAACTGCTCATTTAAAAATTTCATTCTTATAGGTTCTCTATAGGAGGCAAAAAATTTGGGATCCATTGTCACTCTTTCTCACTTCTACCAACGCCTTTAGGAACTTTAATTTCAGTAGGCTGCGCGACATCGCCGCGTCCGATGATGATCATGATAAAGAACCCCTTTGTGGTTCGAAACTAGTAGAGCTTTTCTCAGTATATACACGTGAGTAATCCGCGATTTTTAGTTAATTTAGTATGTCTCACGATAGTTATTATAAAAACTTTCATGTCACTAAATTATAAGTTAGTTAGATATTAACTTAATCATATAAACACTAGCTAAATCCAGTATTTGCGTCACGTTAAGTTTCTTAAACTTAAGCGTTACTTAACCGTCTGTCTCAGATACTTGACGTTACCATTTGTTGATGCAATTCCTCATCTTACTTGAAGGTAGATTACAAAATTGCATTACGCGTGTCCCTAATGTGATATGCGGTAAGGATTGCAGATGGCTATCATCATTCAGGTCACTATAACACGACGTCGACACGACCTTTAGGACTAGAAAAAATATCATATGTAACTTCTATGTTTTGAAGAAGGTTATTGGTATAAAAACATTTACAACAATATTTTGTTTTGGGGGATATAAGTCACTGAATGACTATCCTTACCTTGAGTGGGATAAGAGGATGTATCAGAATATAACTCTGACTAAAAACCAACCCTCTCTAACTCTTCGGGCCTAGGGTTACCATATGTAAATAGATACCCACCGTCTTGTAATTTTTCTGAGTAACCAATATTACCTTTACTCAATTGTCAGCCGTTTCCTTTCTTTTCTCCACTGCGAAAAAATGCGTCTCAGACCAATGCCGGCCGCCTGTCTAAACCTTTAAATAAACAAACAAACAAACAAACAAACAAAAAGTATTTATTCGCGTCTGGGACGCATAAAAGACACAAAAAAATGTTTGTCAAATGCGGCAAACGCCTGACATAATATAGTAACCCTAGTCAGGCCGAGGTAAATTATTGCATTGTACCCTAAACCCCTTGCTACTTGTATTCCTAACATCATCAACAATATTATTATGTTTTGTATATGATTTTTTCAAAATTCATCAGTTAAGGTCACAATAGCTGAATGAATAGCAAAAAAAATAAAATTGTAAAGAGCTTGATTGTTTGTTTGAACACGGTAATTTGGGGAAATACTGGTTCGAATTGAACAACGTTTTTTGTAATGTATAATAGTTCGTTTATCTCACTACGATCATGAGGATACCTAGTAGTAAATAAATATTTTTCTATAAATGGGCAAAGCATGCAATTTAAATCAGCATTTCTTACATTTAGATCTAAAAACGTTGCCCCACACTAGGGATTTTTCTATGTTATAGATGCGTTTACAAACATACAATTTCACATACACATCACACCCAGACCCGGAGCAACAAATTGTGGATCACACAAAGAGGTGTTCCGAGCAGGAATCGAGCCCGCGACACGTTGCATGGCACCCAGTTGCCCAGCCACCGCGCCAACCGTGCAGTTAAATCTATTAATTAGTAAAACTTAATACATCTTTCTTGTTTCAGGGTTCAAAATGGCGTCAGAGGTGAACGAGTGGTACAAGGGACGAAGTGTTCTAGTGACTGGTGCCCTAGGGTTAATGGGTAAGGTGTTGATTGAGAAACTGCTGTACAGTGTACCTGATGTGGGCTGCGTGTACGCACTGGTGCGCTCTAAGCGAGGCAAATCGCCGGAGACACGCATCGAAGAAATGTGGAAACTACCTGTGAGTTAAGCAATTCTTACGTAGGTATCTACTTACCCGTTAGTCGATGCAGTCGATTACGGTTCAGAGTTCTTGCACTTTATTACGTAAATTGCACCAAGGATTTATTGAAAACTACTGCCGTACGATTTGCTCCTATTGGCTGCAGCATAGTATAAAGAGAAGCTCTTTATACTATGGCTGTAGGGTAATGTTCAAAGCCTATGGCACTCAAGAACATTGTAGGTATCTATCAGTGAAACTATTTTGGAAATCCGAGCAGCGGTTTCAAAGATTGCCCCCTACATACAAATTTACAAAATTTACCTTTTTATAATATTAGTCATTTTCATTTTAATTAGGTTGTAGATCTATTTCTTAGTTAATTCAAGTAGGTAGTTTATGTATGGTTTTTATAAAAAAAATATGATGGATATAAATTATCCTTAATGCGTCAGTAATCAGCGGTTTAGTAAATACCTAGGTACTGACAAATGAAAGACATTTTGTTTGCTGCCTTCATCAATGTTGATGTCCAATCTTAGATCAGTAGTTTATGCTAATAAATCTTCATTGTATATCAATGACTAGATAGTATATTAAAGTTTTCATTTGAAAAAAATCTTTGAACATATCTTTTACACCTAATTTGTATTTCCAGCTATTCAAAAGAATAAGAGAAGAGAAACCGCACGTTATGAAGAAATTAATCCCAGTAACTGGCGACATCATGTACGATGAACTTGGCATATCCGCTGAAAACTTGAAGAGCATCTATAATGAGGTAAATGGTCATCTCCACCACCATGTTATGGTACTTTTTTATGTGTTACGGCGGCAAACCAGCAGACGGATTATCTGATGGTAAGCAAATTACGTCACCCATGGAGGATGTCCACCAACACCAGACAAATTGTAAGTGCGTGGTCGGCCTAATAATGATAAGGATTTTTAAGGATTGAAAAGAGATGGCGGAACGGAAACGATTGGGCCTTCGGTAAACCTCACTCACACAGCGAAACACAACGCTATGGGTTTTTTTTAATTGATTTTCTATGAGACCTTTTGGTGCCAAAGCATTGCTATTCCCATCCATTGCTAATACTTAAAGTTTGATACACTGTGGGTTTTCTTTGCGTACGGAGGTTTGCATAGCTATATCCTTAGTGAGTCGGAGGTTGTAGTTTAAAAGGTTTTAGGTCTATCAGACAACTCTGTTGCTTGGTCCCTACAAAATATTTAGGGCTGATTTTTCAATGGATAGATAAAAGTTATCTGGGGAATAATTATGATGCTGTCGCGTCAGAACGTTTCTATAAGACAGTGACAGCAACAATTTTATTCCTCAGATTACATTTATCTGGCTATTAAAAAATCAGCCCTTAGTCGGCTCTTTCGCACTTGCGAGAGAAGTAGGTATGGTTTTTCTGCCATCATCAAACTTCATAAGAGAATATTAAATATCTAAGAATGTCACATAATTTTGTGCCTACAAGTTAAAGCATAGGTACATTATATGTATAATGATTAAATCTATTGTTTCCTCTACAAGTACTATAGAACATTGCGTGACGTCATAAGGTTGACCCTTGTGAGGGTCAGGGCTACACATCCTAGAAATAAGTAATACATAAAGTTAGTTTGTTAAAACTTTGTTATTTTATGAACATAATTCAGTGGAAGTGATTGAATACAATTCCAGGTTCCATGTAGTGAAGAAATATCTGCATATACATATGTAGGTACGAGGGCGGGTCAATAAGTCCGTGACTTTTTAAATGAAACAGTTTTTTTTTGATAAATTGTTATTTTATTTTTCAACGTAGTCTCCTTTGAGCTCTATATACTAAGCCCAACGTTTCTCCAATTTTTTTAACCCTTCCGAAAAGTATGATTTGTCGAGGTCTTTAATATAGGTATTTGTTTGTAAGATGACTTCGTCGTTGGACGCAAATCTCTTTCCACCGAGCCATTTCTTTAAGTTTGGGAACAAGAAGTAATCACACGGGGCTAGATCGGGAGAATAGACCAGATGAGGAAGCAATTCGTGGCCCAATTCATGGTTTTTTGCCATAGAAACTGCACATGTGTGCACCCGTGCATTGTCCTGATGGAAAATGACTTTTTTCATGGCAAAGTGTGGTCGCTTTTCTAATCGAATCGACCAAATATGTTGCTGTAATTGTTTGGTCTCTGGTGTATTGTGGTGGATTCACGTTTTGTCCAAGGTTACGAAACGGTGCAAAAACTCGTTCATATTGAGATTGAACAACCCCAAACATTCCTGCGAAATTGTCACACGCTTGCGTTTGTGGTCGATTGTGAGCAAACGCGGCACCCATCTTGCGGAAAGCTTTCTCATACCCAAATGATCGTTTAAAATTTAAACCACTGAGCCATGCGAGATGCCCATGGCTTCCACAATCTCTTTCACTTTTAATCGCCGATCGGCTAAAACCATATCGTGGATTTTTTCAACGGTTTCGGATGTGGAGACCTCAAATGGGCGTCCAGAACGTTCAGCATCTTCTGTGCTGGTACGGCCACATCGGAATTCAGTAAACCACTTTTTTACCATGGAAATGGATGGTGCAGAGTCCCCATAATATTTTTCAAGCTTAGCCTTGGTTTGCGTAATGGATTTTTTCCGCAAAAAATAATGCTTAATGAGCACACGAAATTCGCTTTTTTCCATTTTCTTCTCAATCAACGCGGTAGTCTGATATTAACGACAGTAAAAAGCTAACTAAATGTCACAGCTTGTTGAATTTTCGTCAGGAGTCATCTGATAGATGACTGTTGACGGTAGCAGTGTTGCCATTTCAATTAAGGGGCGGAAAAATAAAAAAGTCACGGACTTATTGACCCGCCCTGGTACTATTATACATATCGGTTCTAGGCTTTTTGGCTAAGATCAAAGTGTAGGTACTATATCACCGTATAGGTGATTTGGGAGGATGGTTTGGACATCTGATAACCTCACTCACATAGTTCACTATGTGACACAACCCAAGTGTTGATTCACGCCAGTATTCTCTGAGGCTGTAGTATCTCTCCTGTCGAACCAACCCATTAGCGCCGATGCATGGTTCTCCCAAAATTAAAATTTTTAATAACTGTTAGCTAGACTTCCCCTATGCGTAAATTAAATCTCCAAATCCCCAAAACATCATCAACGCACTCGTAACGGCTCTGTTGTTGCGGGTGTCCATGGTCGTCGCTGTTTACTTACCATCAGGTAATCCATCCGATCGTTTGCGGACCTAGGTATATCACACAAAAAAAAATTCATTAATCTTATTTTGCCAACACGCTTGCAACACAAGCGACAATTGGACAGACCGCCGCCATTATGACACCGCGGTTGTTACACGCCAGATTTGAATTAAGAATGGGGGTATCGTAGATATTTTCTAAATGATTGATAGTATCAAACTGACTTGTAATTTATTATTAGATTTGTGACGTATTTAATCTAATTATGAGATAATTTTGATTAATTATGGAGGTATGTAGATAAATTGTTTTATTCTTCAGATTTCGTTCTAGAGTTTTTAAATAGGTACTTAACTTTTGAAGGTTGGAAAAACAGGCGTAAACATGAAAATGGTAAAAATGAACCGCAGATCCCCGGCTAGGTGCAGGAGAAGGAACAGAATGGTTTTGAGCCAGTAATAGTGACACAAGTCTCGCCTTACAAAGGCCGCGAGAAGTTGTTAGATAATGTTACCACTAAAGAAATGTACAAGTATCATACCTACTTGTAGATATGTATGTATACAAAGATAGATAAGTATATACAAAGATATCTATGTAAACAGTGAAAGCGATAATGCAAAGGAAAGTGCGTTAGGCGACTATATCATTCTTGATTCTTGGAGAAACCTGCCCGAGCAACATGGAGACTAGATTATCATTTAGGCACTGTTGCACAAACTTGGTTTTGTTTACCAATACTTTTTATGTGATAGGTCGGAAGACGAGTACACGGATTACCTGATGGTAAGCAATCAGCGCCGCCCATGGACTCTCACAACAACGAAGGACTTACGAATGCGTTGCAGACCTTTTGGGGATAGGGGATCAGAAGATTTAGGGATTGGGGGAGGGAAAGGATTCTCTCTCATACCGCTGAGGTTGTTTCACGACGGTTTTCAGTGAGGCCGTGGTATCATTCCGGTTGAGCCGACCCATTCGTGTCAAAGCATGGCTCTCCCACATTTATAGTAGTATACCTAATTTAGTTAAATCATAAAGAACACTAACGAAGACAGAAAGATTAGAAAGTCCAGGATTCTTTACTAAGACCACTCAACCATCAGTGCCTGTCTGAATATACGAGATCTGGAACGATCATACCTCCATATTCTCACTGATTGGATTAGATTGTGGCTTGGATGGTTCTAATCGCTTATAATCCGAAAGATCCGCCTATGCCAACAATCCCGATATTTTTATTAACCTTTTCAAGATTTGAGACTTACCTAACTATAACGTCACTATAATTTTTTTGTCAAACGAATGCGACCTGCTTTGTTTGAGAAATAGAAATTCTCACAGATCAGACAGACTATGAATTAATTAACTTACGACTTATATAACATGGCAGGCCTAGATTTTTATCATTACACAATTCAGTTAGGTTTTTAAATTAATTCATAAATTATAATTCTCATTTTGCATACCTATTATTAAAATCAACCTATTACGAGTGTTAAATTATTCATAATTTTGTGTGCGTCTGTCGCCTGTCGTCACTAATTGTTAAGATGGGATTAAATATATTTAAATCTTTAAATTCATGACAAAATTGATCCTTATCTCTTAATTTCCATATAATAATGTAATTTGCAGTTTACATTAGAAAATGCATTAGAATCGTGGATGGCCTTCAGATCTGCTATTGCTAAGCTAAGAAACAAAAATATTTTATAATTAATGTACTTATTTCTACCTAATATGATAAATAACTCGTTTCGTCAAACAAAAGTACGTACGATAGAATCAAAAACAAACATTGCAGAACTTATTCTATTGAGTTTTGAAGATATCTCTGGAATAACTTCCACATCAAACTTGAACCAGATTTCTGTGGGGCCATATTGATAATTCATTATTTTTAAAGCAAAAAAGGTTTTTTCAACGCAGTCTAGAAATGACTGACAAATACTGTAACGAACATAAAGAAAATTCGGTCGAATTAAGAATTTCCTGCTTTATTGAAAGGTGGTTAAAAATGGCGAGCTACTTACTCTCAAACTTATTGAATAACATTGTGTTATAAGAGTACATCTATAAATAGGGCTTCTGAGAACAAAAATACTCTTTTCTTTTTTTCAATGTGTATTTATTAATATCATATGATTTTCAGGTGTCAATAGTATTCCATTTTGCGGCCAGCTTGCGTCTGGAAGCGCCTCTGAAGGAGGGTTTGGAGATGAACACAAGGGGCACTCTCCGAGTACTTGAGATGGCGAAGAAAATGAAAAGCCTCGTCGCTTTCATTCACTTGTCGACAGCCTTCTGTTATCCTGATTATGAGAGAATGGCTGAAAAGGTAAACTGTTACTTATTCATATTTATTAAATATTTATCTAAGATTAGCACCAACAGCCGGGGTTGTCGGGCTAGTAAAATGATATACTGCACCTGAAGCAGTAAAAGAAACGGGGGGAGTCAGTAAGAATGTGATACTCCATCTCACCTCACCCTGGGCTAAGGAGAAGTCATTTGATGGTATTCCCTTCCTTCCATTATTAAAAAAGCACTAAATGTCCTTTTCAAATAGATCAGGGTATACTTTACCAAGAAGAGCACATTGAATCCTGCACTAAGCGACTCGTGGCAAAATATATTCGAACTTGTATTGGCTATGTGCGCGACGGTGGCGACGCGTAGCGTTTACAACATTTCCGGAAGCTGTCAAATAATAACAATGTAAACATTATAGTTTTCTTTGCAAATATAAATAAAACCAAAGATTAATATAGTGTTTCGCATCCGCATTTGTTTTCAATTTCTGCCGTGTTGTGCGCTGCTGTCGTTATCTGTCCGCCACTACTCGCTTTGCACATAGCCAATAGGTAACAATTCGGTATGCTGTTGTTTTGGTTCTGTATTTAATAAAATATACTTACTTAATACATTTTTTATATTTTATTTGTACATAATCCAATTATATGTCTAACATTTTCATTATTAATTTACCCAGGTGTTCGATCCTCCGACGGATCCGCACGAGGTGCTTCGTGCTGCTAGCTGGCTGACAGAGGAACAGCTTAACCTTCTAGCACCGTCCATTTACCAGAAACATCCCAACTCCTATACGTACTCCAAGAGATTGGCGGAAGCTCTGGTCCGAGAGAGCTACCCTAATCTGCCTGCTGTTGTTGTTCGACCTAGCATAGGTGAGGGTCCTTTGTTATAAAATTGGGCGGCAAACGAGATGGAAAGCAGTCGGCGCGTGCCATGATACTGTGGGTGGCCGGCCTTTTGTGTATCAGGGATTTGTCGACTTGCGATTTGGTGGTTGGGGACAATGAGATCCTCTCATGTGGAGTTCGGGTAATCGCTATCACATGGCAAAACCCATCAGAAGTTTTTTTACAAACAAACATACATTCGTGCTGTAAACCAACAAAACAAAAAACAATTAGTTTCACTGAAGGACAGACCGACAGCCTGTTGAATAATTTTTTTTTGTTGTTTTTATTTTTTCTTAAAAAAGCATTGCCCCACACTAGGATTTTCTCCTGAGTCGTGGGTACGATTACAAACATACAATTTCACATACACATGACATCCAGACCCGGAACAACAATTTGTGGATCACACAAAGAGTTGTTCCGTGCGGGAATCAAACCCGCGACACGTTGCACGGCAGCCAGTTGCCCAGACACCGCACCAACCGTGCAGTCATGTCATCATGTTTGCTGTTCAGAAGTGATGAGCTTTTTGAAATAAATGAGTTGACTTTGACTTTGAAATTACTTTTCCAGTAACTCCATCATACAAGGAGCCTACTCCAGGCTGGGTGGACAACCTAAATGGCCCTATTGGCCTCATGGTGGGTGCTGGTAAAGGCGTCATCAGGTCCATGCACTGCTATGGACATTACCATGCAGAGGTCATTCCCGTTGATATAGCCATCAACAGCATCATTGTCATCGCTTACAAGACTGGCAAGGATACTGACAGGTATGATTTAATTGCCAAAAGTGTGTGTAATAATTTGAACTCAAAGAGGCTCATAAGCATCTCTTTTTGTTTAATTAAGAATTTTCAACTTACGAAATAGATTTTGATAAACTGACTAAAAAGACTTATTCAGCTTATGTGTTATCACTTATCTATATACCAGATTTTAACCAAATCAGACCAGCCGTTTTTGAGTGGAAGAATAACAAACATACATTCATACATTCTTAGAAACTTCACATTAATAGTATTATAGTAGGATAACATTTATTCAACCAATTTTCCTCCACTCCCAAGTTATATTGGGGCTTACAAATGGATTCTTACTGACGATACTTCTTACAGGCAACCTGAGATTCCAGTATACAACCTAACGACAGGAGACGACCGCAACACCACGTGGAAAGAAGTCCTGGACATTGGCAAGGCAACCGTCCGAAAGTTCCCATTTGAAGGTCCCCTGTGGTACCCAGACGGGAATATTAGGCACAACAAGTTTATACATGACCTGTGTGTCTTCTTCTATCACATCATACCGGCGTACTTCATCGACTTCCTTATGTTCCTGTTCAGACAGAAGAGATTGTAAGTATACTGCTAATATTATATATGCGAACGTGGATGTCTGGGACTTCGTCATATAAAAATACTACAAGTTATACTAGGTTTTGATGAAAATTGGTTCAGAGACCGTCTGGAGTAATAAGTTTTTATGTCGTGGTGGCCCGGAGGTTAAGGAGCTCGCTTCTCTTGCATGAGGACACCCTCATGCAAGAGAAAGGGTTCAAAACCTGGCAAGTACCTATGTGAATTTTGCCGAATTATATGTATCTACTTTCTATGATTATTTAAACGCCACTGACATACGGTGAAGGTAAAAATCGTGAGGAATCCTGGACTTATAATTTCTAATTATAAGTTAGAAATCGCCAACCCGCATTGAGCAAGCGTGGTGAATTAATGCTTTAAACTTCTCCGTATGAGAAGAGGCCTTTGTTCAGCAGTGGGCAACTTATAGGTTGATGATGATAATGATGATGATGATGTGAGCACGTGAGAAGCAAAAAGACGATTACTATATACTATTACAATATGTACAGTATTATGTATGTAAGGACTAAGTACTGACAATATAAATATTGTCATGTTCGCTTATGTTCACGACCAAAAATACTGTTATCTAGATATTGTGAAACAAACTTTAATGTAAAAGATTTTTTGATGAAAAAGGTATTGATGATATAGTAGCACTTAAAACTAAAATATCTATATCTGTCTCTTTTCAGCATGGTTCGAATTCAGAATAGGATCTCTATCGGCTTAGAAGTTCTTCAATATTTCACGACTCGGGAATGGTGGTTCGATACAAATAACTACAAGTCTTTGGTTCATCTACTGAATCCTGTTGATAAGGAGACATTCCCAATGGATACGACCATCATAGAGGATGAACCTTACATAGAGAGCTGCATGATTGGAGGCAAGTTGTACTGCTTAAAGGAAAAACTGGAAAACTTGCCAAAAGCCAGATTGCAGAATCATATGTAAGTATACCTAAATGTTATTAGATGACGTATACATCAAACATCTTAATTCTAAGCTCGAGATTTGACTGTTCGGTTGGTGCGGTGGCTGGGTAAATGGCTACCTCGCAACATGTCGCGGGTTCGATTCCCGCACGGAACAACTCTCTGTGTCATCTTCAAATTGTTTTTCCGGGACAGGGCGTGATGTGTATGTGAAAATGTATGTTTGTTACAACACCCACGACACAGGAGAAAAAAATCTCGTGTGGGCCAATGTTTTAAGAGAAAAAATTATAATAATTAAATAGCTGCTTTACCTTCAAAATACATTAATAGATATTGTTAATGAGCCCACCACGGTTAATTCACGTCCACCCACCCAGCCGGTGACCCGCTTCGCTGGTTGAAAAGGATTACCCCCGATGTGAGGAAGATAGTTCTCTTATACGCTCCGTGACCTTCTTTGCGAGCATAATATACAAATGGGCTTTTAAAATTCATGAATTGACGCAGCCCGTTCATATGGATGATACTTGTTTTTTTTTTTTTCATTGTTTTCCACCGTCTACCATTTAATACTTCTATGCCAGCATTCATTCAAGGTCAATGTTCACAATATTAAGATACCGTAAACATTCGGCTTTTCTCGCCTGGGTTAACGCTCGTGACCATAAAGCTCCGGATCTGTGCTCAAAGAGGAGAGCCTTTAACCATGCTGCCAAGTCCTACAAAAAGGCACTGAGGAAGGCTCGCTTCGACCGTGCCCAAGAAGGGCAGTCGTGCCGATCCTGCCAACTATCGGCCGATTTCGATAACCTCCATACTCTGCAAGATTATGGAGCGAGTGTTGAATTCGCGCCTCATGGCATATCTAGAAGGTAACGATCTCCTCAGCGACCGACAGTATGGATTTCGCCGCAACCGGTCTACTGGGGACCTACTAGTTTATGCCACTCACTTGTGGGGCGAGGCCCTCGAGAGGAATGGGGAAGCTATTGCCGTGTCCTTAGACGTGTCGAAGGCCTTCGATAGGGTATGGCACGATGGCCTTTTGTCTAAGCTTCCAGCGTACGGCATTTCTCCTGGACTGTTAAACTGGGTAAAAGACTTCCTGAGTGGACGGTCACTCCGAGTTGTTATCGATGGATGCTCATCAGAGCCTATGTCGACTAATGCCAGTGTTCCTCAGGGGTCTGTTCTCTCTGCAACTCTATTCCTGCTCCACATTAATGATCTGCTAGTGCCTGGTATCCTTGGGTATGCAGATGATAGCACAGTTGTAGAGAGATACCTGCCCAGTGCTCGGGCTAGTAAGGAGCTAATCCAGTCTGAAAGGGAGGCTATGGTAGAGCGTACGAATGTCTCACTTCAGGTAGTTTCAAAGTGGGGCAAAACTAATCTGGTAACATTCAACGCCACCAAAACACAGGCGTGTCTATTCACCGCCAAAAGGAGCCCGTTCACCTTGGCTCCTGCTTTTCGGGATGTATCCCTGGAGTGCACCGACCGCCTTCAGCTCTTGGGAATGGACATTGCTTCAGACCTCAACTTTGGGCGGTTCATTGAGTCCAGAGCCAAGGTAGCTGCTAGAAAACTCGGCGTTCTTGCAAAAGTCCGACGGTACTTCACACCGAGTCAGCTTCTAATGTTGTATAAAGCTCAGGTCCGATCGTGTGTGGAGTACTGCAGCCACATATGGGCTGGTGCTGCGAAATGCCACCAAGCGGCTTTGGATTCGGTGGAAAGGCGTGCAATGAGGCTGATTGGAGATCCAGATTTGGTTGGGTCCAATATTCAAAGTCTCGAGCACAGGCGCAGAGTAGCCAGCCTTGCGGTTTTCTACAGGATACATTTTGGAGAGTGTGCCCAGGAATTGCACGATTTGATTCCGCCATCCCAATTTCACCTTCGGACATCCCGGCGTACGGCGAATATCCACCCCTACGTTGTTGAGACACCTGCGGCCCGGACTAAGCGTTTTGCCTCGTCATTTATACCGCGTACATCGAGGGATTGGAACAGTTTGCCGGCTGCAGTCTTTCCGTCCGAATACAACTTAGGTGTCTTCAAGGCTAGAGTGAATAGGCTCTTAATAAACTAGTGCGCCTTACCATCAACGATTGCATCACTGCTTAACATCAGGTGGGATCGCAGTCAAGCACTGGTTTATTGCAAGTAAAAAAAAAAAAAAAAGATTGATTATACATATTGTACTATTATTTTTCCAGATTGTACATCTTGGATCGCTTGGTATCTCTATTCTTCTACCTCATTCTGCTGTACTGGATCGTGTCTTACTTCGAGCCAGCTCGGGAACTACTCTCGTACGGTGGTCCAGCAGTTCGATACTTACCTTTAGTTGGCAAAGCAGTATTTAAAGATGTGTAATAGAATCAAAAGTTGCCACTACTTAGTTATTAATGGTAGTAAGTACCTTTTAGGTACATTTACCTATTTCCAAAATAGCGTAAATTGAATTTTTTAAACACAATTTTCGTAATTTTCTGAATCTCTGAGCATAATTTGGCGACATGACTTACAGTTGAGACTTTAATACATACCTAATCGGAGTAGTAGTACACTAGTGTTCCTATAAAATAATAATCATAAAACACTGAAACTAAATGAAAAAAATTGTGCCAAGTTTCTGAACATGTCGAATAACGTTTGGCAAAAATTTAAAACATATGTGACATGTATATTTTTATGAATTATATTTTATCTTGGAGTTGGTGAATCCTTATAAATTTAATAAAAGACGTATGGGGTTTCGTAATGTATTCCTTTATGCAATTGGAAAATAGAGATACTTAGGTATTTTCTACACATAATTGGGTAGTTTCCTAGGTCAAAAATAAATTAATTCTACGTTTCAATACAATAAAATATTGAAAACTAACTATACTTTTATTTATCGATCGATCGATCGATATACTAAGTTTTAGATATTTTGTAGCTAATTATTAAGAAATGAGTAAGCTATTTGACGCAAAAATACTATGACGTCATAACTCAGCTTTTCATACAAATTTTAAAGAAAAGTAACATTTTTGACATTTGGATGAAAGTATTGAATTTGACTAGTTGGAAACTACCGTATTATTGAAAATAACGATTTAAGTACTGACGTGGATTAACTGAGGAATTAATTGTCACTGCGCAACGTCGCGGTACAGCGTACACCGCAATGCGCTTTCTGCTCATTAATAAGAGTCCCGTTGTAACTTGAAACTAGTAGAGCTTTTCTCGATTGAATCACGAGTAAGTCGTTACTTTCAGTAAATTTAGTATGTCTCATGCATGACAATTACTATATATTTTTATTTTTCTATAATTGGGTATTAAAAAAAATATTAGACTGAACTGAACTCTTTATTTTTTAAGCTTTATTATCGTCTTCATTTAATTTTGAAACTTACAGGTTTAATAGACTTATGGTTGACAATAGAATGTAAGTTTATTCCGTCCACGACAAATATTGAGATAATACACAATACTTACATAATTACGATATACCTAGTGATATTTTTTTGTAAATGATATTTTATATTTTTTTTATAATACTCGTACCAAATATACGATTAAATAATTATTAAATTAGTTTTATTACTAAAAAACATCAAATCCATGTGTAATCAAATATTTTTCTACTGAATATTGTTTTGCTTAGATACAGTTCGTCAAGATTAACACATCATACAAAAATGCCAAATCATGACTTTCCACTACACATCGTCATGGCCGACAGACACGCTTTTATTTTTTTCAAAGTTACCTTAATTAAAGTTTGTTCTGTATTCTGAGTAACTAAATAAACAATTGACTTTATTTTTGACGAACAAGTTTCATATCTTGTTGGGTTTCATTAATGTCCTCACTAGATGGCGTTGATGTGACTTAAAGTCTTGTTAAAACTATAACTACCGCTGAGAATAGACAATAGATGATAGATGAAAAAGCATTGGAATGGCAGTGGAACCTAGCCTAACAACCTAACTGGGCCTCGAGTCTGCTATTACAATAGTGTCAGAATAGTAAGATCATTGGTTTAAAAATTGTTGATTTTGACAAGTTTAGTAATCTACTAACACGATAGCGTCAGTATGACTTTCTAATGCCACTTCATTGAAATAATTCTTTAGAACGGTAATCTCGTACATAATGACAAATTAATATTTGACATAATGCGGTAAATTAATAAAAAAAAAACACTTCCTTTATTCATTGATTTACGTTTAGAATATTAATGTGCAGTTATTGTTTATAATTTGTTAGAAGACATCTCGTACTACATTTTTATTACGACATCGCCGAACGCCAATGATCAGCCATTTTGAATAAACAGATTACGAACTTTTAGCAAAATGACAATGGAATCGTGTAGGAATGACAACACTTTGAAAATAGTAGACTCGGGCCCCAAGTCATAATTCACATTATCTACTCGATAATTACAAGGAATATATTTAACTAAAGCTAACATTCATAAAATTGAGTTCGTTCAACTAATACATTCGAGCTTAAAAAGTAATGTCCATATCGGTAGAAACCGAGACGCACTGGCAAGTTTTCTTACTAAATATAAAATAAATGACTTGATAAATCACTTAGTTATGCACATCTCAAACCAAATTACTGTTTGCAGCAGTCGAAGAAAATCTTAAATCGGGAGGGATACCTCAAACTTAGGGAAAATTTTGACTTTCAACCTCTTTCTTAAAATCTAGTTAAGATAACACTACGGCATCTCCAAAGCGATCATCCAGTGCCGAGCTTAGAGTATCCACCTCATGTTCGCAGATGAAGAAAGCCCTCGTTCCACAACTAATGTCATTCAGAAGTCCATTGTAAAACATGGAACCACACTGCTCCTTTTCACCTCCATCGGGTTGATTTGTGCCCCAACATGTGTATCCAGTGTCATCTAATGATGTACCTGTAATTATAATGAAACAGTATTAATTGAATAACCTTAATCATCGGCCACTTTCATATCTGCGTTACCTAAAAAGGTCGACTGGAAAGAAATGCCGAAAGTATTAAGTCCGCATGTTAGGATGTTTGTAATTTTACTAATATTATAAATGCAAAAGTTACGATGTTTGGATGTTTGTTACTCAATGACGCCAAAACAGTTGGACGGATTTGGATGAAATTCATCACAGGCATAAGTTATACGCGGGCAAAGCCGTAGGCGGAAGCTAGTAAGTTTAATTAATAAATATAATCACGTTTCTTGCATTTATTTTTAACTGTAACTGTTTAAGCGGGGTGGGTTTCCAAACAAACTTTCAATTTCAAAATCATGGAAACTAACAAATATTATTTTTATAATATAGGGAGGCAAACGAAAAAGCGGATCGCCAGATGGAAAGCAAATAGCGCCACCCATGGATACCCGCCACACCAGAGGAGTTACAAGTATGTAAGAATTCCAAGATGACGTCAACCTAGAACTCATACACCATACATACATTGGGCAACCGGTAATCTCATTCACGTGGCGAAAAACAACGCTGTGGTCGTATCACGCTGATTTTCTGTCAGGCGGTTTTCTATTAAACTGATTAGAATTAATTTTTATTTATTTAAACTTCATGCACAATGGGTACAAAGGCGGTCTTAATGCCTAAGGCATTTTCTACCAGTCGAGCCTTGGGTGATGCAGAGATGAACCAATGGTCGGTGCAAGAAGCAAGCAAATGACTTTATTTTATATGAGATATGACATACATTATAGAATTATCATATAATATAAAAATTATCATATAATATATCATACAATATAAAAACTGTAATTGTTTATGAACCAACTTTGTGTTCATAAACAATTACAGTTTATCAGCATCGATCACTAATGTTTTTTATTAGTGATCGATGTTTATCAGTTACCTTTGTATCAGAATACAGAACAGTTAGTTCGATTTCAAGTCATACCTACTTTAAATAAAAATAACTCTCAATTCGACTGCACGGTTGGTGCGTTAGCTCAGCAACTGGCTGCCGTGCAAGACGCGGGTTCAATTTCCGTACGGAACAACTCTTTGTGTGATCTAGAAATTCTTGTTCCAGGTCCGGGCGACATGTGTATGTGAAATTGTAAGTTTGACACCGCACCCACGACACAGGAGAAAATACTAGTGTAGGGCAACGTTTTTCTATAAAAAAAATTACATACCTCTAACAGCTTGCCAACCCTCATTAGCTCTGTTATGGAAGCCCAAGTGAACCGCTCCTCTCATATAGTTCCCTGGTACATTGTCTTTAGGCACGGATTCAGTTAAAGCAACAAGATAATCAGCTTCTTGCTGGGTATTGATAACAGCTAAGTATGACTGCTCAGCATTGCAGACAGCATAAGCTTCCGTCCAGTTCAAAGGATTCAGGTGGAACTTGTAGCATCTACCGATCTGCTCATTGTAAACGTAATCTGAAAGAAACAGTTTTGTTAATTATATTAATAGTAGTTCAATTTTTTTTTAGAGTGCATTGACTTTCATTTGAGACTTGATTAGATGGCGTGACCGAGCTATGTAAGTACCTATGTAATTACAATCGTAGAAATTAGCCCAACACCGTCCAGTTCCAACTTATTCATTTTTTTAACAAAGTTTTCGATTTTGAAGTTTCGAAGTAAGAAGCTTGTAATTTATTGCTAAACAGTTCAATACAGCGTTTGAAACCAGTCGAGCAACATGGATCACGTTATTTATTGGTTTATGAACATACATACAAAATAAATGACAACATATTTATAAACTTTAAGTACATAGGTGCTATTTACTAGTATTGGACTTTTTTCCCGCAGACCTATGACAAGCTGAGGAATTGAGATACATAACACAGTTATTTATTTTGCCATTGTTCTTATATATTGTATTCTAAAAGAGATGAGTTTCGTTTCATAGTATCAATTGAATGCTTCGTTTCAGAGTCTCGCGCGTCGTGAGTCTGTCATACATTGCGTGCGTAGTACGCAGCGGACCGCCAAATCCCTCTTCTATATAAGCAATGTACGACGACGTCAACCTCGCCGCGCAACGCACCGCGTCTCCGTAAATGAAGCTGTATTTTTATAATTTCTCATTTTACCTCTAATGGTGTGTTTTCCCACTTAAATAAATTATTAGCCAAAATACAAAAACCCAATTATACATGAATTGACCCTTAATTTACATAATGTTAATATTGAAGCAATTTTGCGTATCATTGGCAAATTGTTGGAAACCAAACCAGACCGAACTGGTTCTATAACTATAATAGGTACGTACCTACTTATATAAAAGTTAAACTTGATGAGTAACTGGTTGTAGAAATTATGGTAGGTGTTCCTACTATTTTGTGGTTATTGCCATAAAAACATTTGTTTTAGTTGATGGCTGATGTCCTGCCGGGTTTGCGGATGCAATTGTAATAATGAAGGTACTAAAGAATAAGTGTGGGAGAGCCATGCTTCGGCACGAATGGGTCGGCTCGACCGGAGTGATACCACGGCCTTATGGAAAACCCGGCGAGAAATAACCACAGCGTTGCGTTTCGCCACGTGAGTGAGGTTGCCGGAAGCCCAATCCTTCCCCTCCCCCAATCCCTCCTCAATCCCGAAATCTCCAAATCCCGAATCCCTAAAAGGTCGGCAACGCACTCGTAACTCCTCCGTTGCGAGTGTCCATGGGCGGCGCTGATTGCTTACCATCAGGTAATCCGTCTGCTCGTTTGCCGAGCTATAACATAGAAAAAAGACCCGACCCGGAGCAGAAGTTATGAAGAGATGGTGTCGACTAAAACAATGGACTACACGGTTATTGACTGCACGGTTGGCGCGGTGGCTAGGCAACTGGCTGCCGTGCAACGTGTCGCGGTTTCGATTCCCGCACGAAACCACTCTTTGTGTGATCCATAAATGTTTCTCCGGGTTTGGGTGTGATGTGTAACATGTGAAATATTTATATTATATAAATCTCTACTAGGTTATATTATAAAGAGGTAAACTTTGTATGTTTGTAAGTTTGTATGTAGGGGATAATATTTGGAACCGCTGGTCCGATTTCCAAAATTCTTTCATTGATAGATAGCTACAATGTTCCTGAGTGCTATAAGCTATAAAACATAACGCTACGATTAAATGGAGCAGGTGAAACTGCGCGAGATTAGCTAGTATTTATATATATTTAAACGCAACCACGGAACAGGAGGAAAACTTAGTGTGCAATAAAGTTAAAAAAAAATGAGAATAAAAAAGGTAGTAAGAGGCTGAAACTCTCTCTTTTCCTCCACTCAAACAATAAACTGCAAATTGGGTAATATCCTAGGTCAAAAATAAATTAATTAAACTTTTCAATACAAAACCATACATATTGAAAAATATCTATACTTTTATTCATCGATCGAACGATACACTAAATTTTTAATATTTTTTAGCTAATTTTTAAGAAATAAGTAAGCTATTTGACTTAAAAATACTATTAAATCAAATCAAATTCTTTATTACAAGTTTTTTTTTTATGGTATAAGTTGGCAAACGAGCAGACGGATTACCTGATGGTAAGCAATCGGCGCCGCCCATGGACACCCGCAACACCAAATGAGTTACGAGTGCGTTGCCGGCCTTTTGGGGATATGGGTTGCGGATAAAAGGATCGGGAAGGGATAGGGGAAGGGGAGGGATTGGGCCTTCGGTAACCTCACTCACACGGCGAAACACAACGCTAGTAGACCACAAAAGGCAATTTTGAACGTCAAGCAAAAAATATATCATAAGGTTTAACTTTATATGTGTCAGTCTGTCCGTCTGTCCTCTAGTGAAGCTATTTGCTCGTTCCAAAGTGTAGATTTCGATGGAGAAGAACGAACAAAAACTCCATGGTTACTCTTTTTCAATCACTTTTTACAATGCATTGTTACATAATTTAGATAGTTCCGATGACGTCATAACTCAATATTTCATACAAATTTCATAGAAAAGTATCATTTTTTAACATTTGGATTTTGAGTAGTTGGAAACTGCCGTATTATTACGTGATAACGTTAAAGATAAATATTTTGCAGTTGTTTTTATTATCTGCACATACTGCGTTTATTATGTAAATGCCATATAACTATCGTAAACAATTGCAGAAAGTACGTATAGTTACATAGGTATAATCTTAAAGGTCTAGTACTTATAGTTACATATAATCTTAAAGGTCTAAGGTCAATAAACCAATAATAACAACGTATTTTCCCTTGTTTTATCATATAACTTAACGCATCAATTTCATTCCCCGGTTTAATTAGGGGCCGGTGTAAATAATAATCGGAGGTCATAATGTTAATACATAATGAGGTCGTGGTGGCCCAGAGGTTGAGGAGCCCGCTTCTCGTGCGTGAGGCTGTGGGTTGTGACTTTTTCCGAGTTATATGTACCGACTTTATATGATTATTTAGACACCACTGACAAACGGTGAAAGAAAACATTTCGAGGAAACCTGGACTTATAATTTCTAATTATAAGTTTGAAATTGCCAAACCGCATTGAGCAAGCGTGGTGATTAATGTTCAACCCTTCTCCTTGTGGAAAGAGGCCTTTGCTCAGCAGTGGGCTGATGATGATGATACATAATAATATAACAGAAAACGTACTGAACCATCATCAATAAGCTACCTAAGTTGCACAAATACCAGAGGATTTCTAAATATCGGGGTAAAGGAATTGGTCTCTTGAGCGGAGTGGGTTAGATCTCTTGATATTATTACTAAATAAGGGTTTTTATTCAAAAATCGAATAAAAACGTCGTGATGGTCCAGAGGTTGTGATCTGAAATATCGTTAGAAAACCTAATTATAAGGCTTTTGGTTAGCAGTATATAATATATACATATATAGGCTGCTTCTGCTGATTTATTTTTTTATGTGATAGGTCGGCAAACGAACTGAAGGATTACCTTACGGTAAGCAAATCAGCGCCGCCCATGGACACCTGCAACAACAGAGTCGTTTCGAAAGCGTTGCTGACCTTTTGGGATTAGGGATTTGGAGATTTAAAGAGAGATTGCGGGGAGGATGATGATGATGGTAATAGACAGTTATTACCTATTGTTATTTTACTAGCAGTTTTAATCAAGAAAAAAAATATTTAAAAACAAAAAAGTACCAATCGAATCTCGGCGATTCCACATTCCAACAACCAGCTTATATTGGCGTGCAAATCAACCGCACCCTGTGTGAAATATAAAGCGCAAATATTTCAAATGCTGTTTAGTTTATGTTTTAAAATTCGAAATTTTTACTGTTTGGATCTCAGATTACTTACCGCTGAGTTTTGAGAAATGAAAAAAACGTTAAACATAAAGTCGGATCAGTTCATTCACCTTGCCTTGTGTGTGGAGTATATCTGTATAATGTACGAAATAAAATAATATAATTGTGTGTTGCAAAGGTCTGGTATAAACGTAGGTACATTTATTATAAAACAAACCTATTATTAATCGTTTAGGTGTGTTTAGGTACGCTAAAGACAACGAAATATATTTTCCTGTTCTATTCTTTTTTTTTCTTTCTTTTTTTAAAAAAACGTTGCCCCACACTTGGATTTTCTCCTGTGTCGTGGGTGCGGTTACAAACATATAATTTCACAATGCACATGACACCCAGACCCGGAACAACAATTTGTGGGTCACACAAAGAGTTGTTCCGTGCGGGAATCGAACCCGCGACACGTTGCACGGCAGCCAGTTGCCCAGCCACCGCACCAACCGTGCAGTCATAGTCATATTCGTTAGGTTCTTTATTATAATGTGTTTTAAATCAGATTGAAATAAACATACTTAATGAATGAATTAACATTTCGAAATAGAACTCAGCGCAGAGATTTGGCATTGAGAGGCAAAAGTTCCTACGAATTGAACTCTAAATTTTTTGTAGTTAGTATATAAGTAATACCACGTATATAAGTAGTATATAAGTAATATGACGTGATTCGATTTACTTGTAGCTTGAAAGCTGGGCTGATTTTGAACAAAAGTGCACCAGAATGTCATTTACCATAGCAATCTTCGTTTCAGCGCCGCGACCCCGTCTCGTACGGAGTCGCTGCATTATGCTAAGCGTGGGCCATTTCGCGTGCTTGGACGCATATTTTTCTCCTACCCTCTACTTTTGTGATATTGTTTTTAACTTGCTTAATGTATTTTTATTCTTAACTTTATTTTATTATCTGGTTCGTTTTGTGTCTTTTATGCGTCCCAGACGCGAATAAATACTTTTTCTTTCTTTCTTTCTTTCTTTCATTTTCTTCATTTACCCAACAAACTCCGTACCGCCTTAAAAATTATAACTTATTATATGTGACTTGATACTTTAAACATTCCCTGGACTTCAACAAAAATTTTAACAGACCAGCCGTTCTCCAATTTAAGCGAGAGTAACGAACACCATTTCATTTTTGTTTGTATATATAGGACTAATTGAAATAAAATTAAAATTAAGGTACGGAATCAAAATCTCGTATTCAGATTGTATTTAGAGTTACAAATGAAATCGCTTAGTTGTCGTCTACCAATGAACGTCCTCTAATAAACAAAGACATCCACATTGAGGAAATCACTCAAAATATAACGGTCTCTTGCAAGACCATAAGTGGCTTTTTTTCTAAGAAAGAAATCATTCTGCCGACCAGGTTAGGCGAGAGAGAGTGTCAGACTCTTACTGACTAAAAACCTCCCGTTCCTTCTCCTGCATTAGGCCGCGGTGCCTCATTGTGATAACCCCGCAATCCCGGCTGAACATCAACCCGTCTGAGACCATAAGTGGTATGTCATTCTCTCTCACTCCTTCTCTTATTTAGGATTCCTTTTTTTAGAGGGCAAACGAGCTGATGAATCTGGAGCGAATGAACTACAAGTGTGTTGCCGACTTTTTGAGGATTAGGGATTTGGAGATTTTTAGCTTGGGGGAGGGGAAGGAATGTAGTTATTACATGCCGGTGTTCTGTGAGGCCGTGGTACCAATCCGGTCGAGCCGACCCATTCGTGTTGAAGCTTACCTCTCCCACACTTATATGGCTCTCCCACACTTAAATATACCACATATCCATCAAAGTGAAAAATAAAAGAAAAAATCTTATCATACCCAAGTTAGGGAAATTGCATCTCTGATTCCATTCCAAAGATTGTAGACTCTTTTTGCATATAAAGGGGAACTTCTTATTGCATTGGTCATCATTGAGGGTGCCATCTTGTCTCAGGATCACGCAGTCCTCGACTCCACCAGCGTCATTAGGTTCTCCAGGGCCCCAATTGTTGTACACGTCCGATACTGGAAGACCTGCAAAATTTTAATGTATTTAATATAAGGTAGACGAAAGATAACAACCGGTTTTTGTTTTGATCTCTCTCTCTCTCTCTCACATACACACACACACACACACACACACATACATACACACACACACACACACACACACACACACACACACACACACACACACACACACACACACACACACACACACACACACACACACACACACACACACACACAAACTCGAGCGCGCGCACATTTAAAAAAAACATTATATAACAATAATTCTTCACTAATTAATTGAAAGGAGCTTCGTTTCATGCGAGCTTCAATTGTCACCTCTCAAGTTATTATATTTTAAAATACACCGTGTGGTGACGGTCGATTGGAAAACATAGTACCTATGGTAAGGGCGGCTACGTCGTGATTGTTAAAAAGGTGGACTATGGGACTATGTATTTATGGGAACTGACCAGAGCAGTGCTCCCAGAACTGACCTCAAGTATGAAATCTTTATCCGATTGTCAAAAACGGAAACTATGATGAGGAGTTCCATGGTTGGAGCTAAGGTACGTAAGGACGATGATGATTTAAAAATATAAAACATCCGAGTGAAGGACGCCACGCAACGAAAAGACAAATATTTAATAATACTACTAATAAAAAATCTAGTCTTTAGTAATTAGTAAACATTGATTACAAGAGACGGTGACGTCATAAATCGTTAACAACAAACTCATATTTTTTTATTTAATTCATACTTTTGTTTACGTATTGGAAATTTTACCATATAAATAATAATGATATAACGTAGGTACTACATAATACAAATAGATGCCGGATAATTCTTTAGACAATAACTTACAGACATATCTGTCCAGCCGTTTTGGCGTGATTGAGTAACAAACATCCAAACATCTTAACTTTCGCATTTATAATATTAGTAAGAAGTAAGATAAATAATATTCAAACAACCTATGCTTACCGTCAATAGTTTCAAAAACTCCTTTGACGATTAAATCTGAGATCCCCACGTGCACCCAACGGTACGGTTGGGTAGCGTTCCAAAATGAAAGCACTGCGTGGGCCTCATCGTCGTTTTCTGGGTAGAATAAACTGGCTCCTTCTAATGCACAAACTCGCTTCGCTTCAGACCAAGTTTTATGTAAAGTGTGGATCTTGTAGAAACCCTCAACTTCTTCTAAATATTTGTAATCTTTACGGAAGAACTTTTTGTTTCTTTGGCCATCTACAAATCGAAATACAAGTAGGTATTAGACTACAATGTCTTCCTTAGAAGAACGAATAATATGAAAGAAAGAACAAAGCAATTATGCAAATACTTTAAAAATTATATGGCTACTTACATGAATAGTCCGACACCAAGTTGAATACGAAAACAAATAACAATATTCTCGATACCATTTTAATAAGTGATGCGATGTAGGTACGTCTTGTTTCACTCGAGGCGCGAGCCAAACTTATAATAAATATGAGGTCGCAGAACGGATTCTCCGCCAGTCTACACAATTTGCATAAAGATATATATAAAGATGTACGTATATTAGGATGGTTATCGCGTGTCAAATGTTATTTATTCTACACGAATAACAGGAAAACACACATATCGTCGAACAACTTCGAAATGTTTTACTCATTTGGATTATCAGGGTTTTTTTTGGGTTTAAACATTAATTAGTTTCTAATAAATATATGTTACCTGCGTTATTAAATATATTTAAAAGTTAACCAACAAAAATACAGTTATCGAAACAAAAAATATGTTTGTGTGGTAAGACCGCTATACATATTAAAACCTCGATCGTTACGCTCTGCATTTTTGGTATTAAATTAAAAAGAAAGGAAACAAATATATCTAATAATATGTGAGTATACCCAGTGCCGGTATGGACCACTGACATCCCGGGGGAAAATATTATGGCGCCCACTTGAGGGAAGCAATATCATAGTACTTACTAGTATCGTATTAGTTTTTTGCTGGTCGTATTGATATCGTTAGATCTCTGATGACTCTTTGACCACAAACCCTCAATAAAAAATATGCATATGCACAGAACGTAGACTCCATCTTCAGACCTTGGCGCCTCCCAGAATTTGTCACCCTGGGACATCGCCCCATTACACCCCACCCTAACGCCGGCACTGAGTGTACCTGTCCTCACATTTTTATTTACTCCTTTTATTACTTATTAGAACTCTATTCAGCTGTACCGGTTACTGGATCCTCAATAAATAAAAACATACATATGTATATCAGGTGCCCTCTGTTGGGAAGTCCTCTTCTCACATGGAGAGAAAGAAAGTTTGAGCATTAATCACCACGTTTACTCCGGTAACCTCACTCACACGGCGAAACACAAAATGACATAAGTTCGAAATGCATAAATACATACGAGTATAATTTTTGACTGACTGGGTGATGCAATTTTATTCATATTGTAGGTTTGACCTGCAGTTTTGTGGGTCATCTTTTAGATGCCTACATTGCAGGAATTATCAACATTACATACTCTGATGTCGCAGTTCTACATTGGTCAACATTGTTTCATTCATTCATTCATTGAAAATCATCCAATGACTTCTCCCGCCCAGGGTAAGGCGAGAGAGAGTGTCAGACTCTTACTGACTAAAAACCCCCCCGTTCCTTCTCCTGCTCTGGGCCGAGGTCGCGGTGCCTCATTGCGCTTACCCCGCAGCCCCGGCTAAACATCAGCCCTTTAGGGCCCCGACTGTGGTGGTCTATTGGCTCTTTGAGGCGCGCGCGGAACGCTACGCGCCGTACGCTCGGGTCCGGTTCTGGTCGGGCGGCGAACTACCCTTACTCGCCGTCCGTCATCGGCGGCGCGAGAGGTCGCCGCCGCCGATCACTTCCCTGAGAACACGGCGGTGCTCAGCCCAAGCAGGGCACTCCGCCACCGTATGCTCCACCGTGTCCTCCAGGTGATCCGCACAATGACGACACTCGCCCGAGTTTCCTCCCGCTGGATCCGAAACAGGAACCTACCAAAGCTGCCGTGCCCGGTAAGCACCTGCGTCAGGCGGAAGGTGAGGACGCCGTGGCGTCTCTCAAGCCACTCCTCAAAGAGGGGTCTTACCGCTGCTATAGTAGCGTGCCCGACATATAATAACACCTAATGTAACATTATGGAATGCAATAAACATTTGAATTTGAATTTGAATTTGAAATATAATAAACTACTTTAGCATTAGCATTTTGGTATGAAAACTCCTATCCTATGTCCTTTCTTCAGTTCCAAACTACGTGTGTACCAAATTTCACAGAAATCGGTTCACTAGTTAAGGCGTGAAGAAAAGACAGACAGACAGCGTTACTTTCGCATTTATAATACTACGAGTAGTTTGGATGCATCCTAAAGTTTAATTAGTATCACATAGTTAATACCTAAAGATAGACGATGATATGCACCATTATGTTATCACTACACAACTCATATTACTTTTATTTAATTACTTTTTGCTCGCAACTTTTTTCGTCTAAATTAAGGGCTATTTTGAAGAAGAATAATCATTAAATCACTTCTCCTTTCCTGGTCGAGGTGAAAGGTAGCGTCAGACTCTTACTGACTAAAAACCACCTTCTCCTGCTCGGTGCAAGTAATAAACTAAATTAAGTTCCTTAATAAAACAAAAATCTAACTGCTTATCTCTTCAACCTTGTTATAAAGCTACAGCTGTAGGTACCTACTTACTATAAAAATATTTTTTTTCTTATAATATGAAATACGATAAGGTGACCTCGACCCTTTATTTAGTTAAAAAAAGTCGGAAAACCAGCGTGAAACAACCACAACGTTGTGTTTCGTCGTGTCAAGTGAAGTTATCGGAGGGCTAATCCTTCCCCACCCCAAACCGTAAATATATATCCAGAACCCTTGTACCCAAAAGATGGACAATCCTATGATGTTTCGAATGTCCATAAGCCGTTGCCTAACATCACATAATCCGTTTCGTTCGCCGTATTACATATAAAAAAATTTGTTTAAATTAAAAACACCGGACGGGTCCAAATTGTTTATTACTATTTTTTTCGTTATCGGGGGTTTTATATTTTATACTTATTATAGGTATTTTATATATATCATTTTATATTGCTAAGAGCACTCTCGATTAAGTCAATAACAGAGCGTTTTCATTTGAGACCTAACTCGAGTATATTTGCAGACCTTCGGTTACCCTTCCCCACCAACACCCCCTTAACTTCTAAACGGCTCAACTGATTTTCATCAAACATGTCTAAGAACACTCGCACGTAATTTACCTTTAATACAATAAAAACTAAATTGAAATTGCTTCATCCATTTAGACTCCACAATGCCACAGACAGATACACAGATAGACACGTCAATGTCAATATCCCCTCTTTTTCCGACGTGAAATGAAGTCATATTGAATAAAACAATTCTTTAGTAACGGTTTTTTTCGAAAACAAATGCCTGAATTAAGTGGCAATAAAATGATTTCTTGTGTGCTGTGCAACATGTGTATGCAGGACGCAATCTAATTGCCATATTATCATCATCAACAAAGGAGTTCTTCTTCAGTTGAGATGAGAAAGATATGCTTTGCCATAGGTTTACCATAGAGTTTAACGTATCAGCCAAGTTTTTATTTTAGTCTAATATACCTAAAAATTATTCTGCCTATTACTAAAATATTATTTCTGAACTAGAAGTTCAAAATACCTAATTGGTTGATAGTTTTTTGACTATTTATTTATTTTCGAGCTTTTCAGAGTACTAAAAAAGATGAAACCGTTTTACTTAAAAGGTATTTTACCGATTTTTAATTTCTTTTTTTGTAATAGGTCGGCAAACGAGCACACGGATTACCTGATGGTAAGCAATCAGCGCCGCCCATGGACACTCGCAACGGAGGAGTTACGAGTGCGTTGCCGACCTTTTAGGGATTAGGAGATTTAGGGATTGGGGGAGGGGAAGGATTGGGCTTCTGGCAACCTCACTCACGGGGCGAAACGCAACGCTGTGGTTATTTCTCGCCGGTTTTCTATGAGCCGTGGTATCACTCCGGTCGAGCCGACCCATTCCTGCCGAAGCATGGCTCTCCCACACTTATTTGTTTTTGGTATTTAATGAAAATACCAACCGAATATTCCTTATTCCGTATATACCATATACCTAATACTACATAAGTACCTACCTAATCACCTATTTTTATCTGTCCTTTTAACGTCGAACAATCTTGGACATGACTACTCAAGCCCTCACCTAATACGCCATTTTGTAACGACTTCCATCTTAGATTTGAAATTTTATCATAATCATAATATTCTACTTGTTAAGCCCTTTTATTTGATACCCATATAAAGGAGGTTTGGAAAAATATTAAATCGCCATTTTGTACCGGCGGCCATCGTACGATTACAATATTATTGATATCATTACATTGTATTGTCACCGGAATTAAAGGTGTGTACCAAATTTCAGATCAACCTGACAACAGGAAAGTAGTTAAATTTTAATTTCTAAGTTTGACCCAAACAAATCGATACCGTAGATACGGGTCGACTTAATAAAACCGTTTAATAATAATATTTGGCGGAAAAATTTGAATGAAAAGTTTGTAGAATCCTCATGCACCAAAAAAGAGTACATACACTTAGATACACAAACACTTTCTCATACACACACACACACACACACACACACACACACACTCTCTCTTACACACAAATACAAACACACGCACGCACACACACAAAGGCACACACACACACACACGCGCGCACTCAACTCAAATCCCTATCCACCTCCTTGATAATGTGTTATCCAATACTTGTTCCGCAGGCGAGTGACCTGGAGTCCTGAAATACAGGGGTTCCCTAGTTTAGGCTCCAGTCTAAACTGTTCCTACATTAGTGGTGGAAAATAAATGCATTTTTATTTATTTTAGTTCGGAATCGATAAATGTAAAATTAATTCAGTAAAAGCTGGATAATCTTACCAACTGCCATACAAACTACAGACAGGTGACAAAATAGATTATTTGCACTTAAATAAGCAAGCAATTCAAAAATAGATTATAAATTGTATGCAATACTCGACTAAATGCCCGAAATACTATAAAAGCTATTAATACATATGCTATACCAATCCTCACATATTCGTTTGGCATTATAAGCTGGTCCAATACCGACCTCCAAAAGTTGCAGCGCAGAATTAACACTACATTGATTGACGAAACATAGGAAACATCATCCGCGATCGTGCCTTCAAAGGCTTACTCTACTAAGAAATGATGTAAGAGGCATAATAGATATCACCAATCTCCATTACAAACAGGTAACAACATTAAGAACTTATTTTTTCAGTAAACGCCCTGCATCAACTCTGCATAATTCAATAGTTCAATGTGATAAAAAAACTTACACCTTTAAACATGGCAGATCAGACAACATAGAGCAATGAAAAACAGACAGGCCGACAAACCAAAATCTCTAAATGGATCCAGAAGTCACTACACGGGAGTCCGTGTAGTGGGTTCTGGATCACACTACCACGACCATAGCCAACCAAACGTCGATAAAGTTGCATGGAGCGAATGACATAGGCGTGGCAAATTGTTTTCTGTGACTGAAGGGTTCATGATCTCAATCCAAGACCGAGAAATAGAAACCCGTAATCACCAGAAACACATAATGCATATCCCAATACCTACCGATATCTGCAGGTAAATGCAATAGTGCAACAGAAACTATTCAGCATATCACAGGGGCCTGCAATTCAATAGTACAAACCGACTATTAACACAGAGATGACCAAATTGCAAATATCATTATAAATGCAACGTAATTTCCACCCCAGCAATACCATACTATAAATACCAACCGGATATTGTACTTGAAAACTCATCACATAAATTATACTTTGACCGAGCCATTCTTACTGACAAAACCACTCATTACAATAGACCAGATATCACTCTCATTGATAAGATTAACAAAACTTCAAAAATCATAGACATAGCCATACTGCCATACCGAACACACACAACCTCCAAAATAAAATCGCAGAAATGCTCTCTAAGTATACAGACCTCAAAAACTAAATAACTAGAATGTGGCGACTTAACAACGTCACGATAGCTCCTATAGTCATATAACAACAGGTGTAATCCCCAAACAACTTTACCAGTCCATAAAAACGCTCCAACTACCATCCTACAATTACCAAAATCGAATTTCGACGGAGTTCTTGATACGTTGGTACGTACGATAAAAACTGAGTTTCTGTGACATGTTAGACTCTTTACCTGTCATTTACCTGTCATATTGTAAGATTTGTTTTAAATTAAACAAACATGGACCAGTACACCCTAACTGGAGACATTAAGTTGGGTTAGCACTTGGCTTCGGCCCGTACTTACCCTCAATTCCTAATGAAAAATGAAAGAAAACGAAAATAATAATAAAAAGGAAACTTTTTTTCAGTTGGACAAGAAATACTGTTCCGTTCAGATTACACATATATTGCAAAACAAAAGAGTTTCTATAAGGTTCACCAGCAGCCTGAAACTTGGTTAGAAGCCAAACGCATATGTGCTCTCGAAGACGCAACCCTATTTCACCCAGAAAATGCGAAAGAAGCTAAAGATGTGAAGTCGTTTATCAGTAACTCTATGCCATGGATAACTGTGATACAAACATCATTAAATGATATCGATATAGAAGGATATTTTCAGACCATTGATGGTGAGTCGCTACCCTACCACTTTTTTTTAATTACAGAATCTATTAAGCTTTAAACAATGTGCCTTATATCATTACCATCAGCCTATAGATGTCCACTTCTAAACAAAGGCCCCTCTCACACGGAGAGGGATGAGCGTTAATAAGCACGCATGCTCGATTCACGATTGGTCATTCCGAACTTACAATTAGAAATAATAAGTCCAAGTTTCCTCACGACGATTTTTTCATACCGTTTGCCAGTGGTAACTGAATATACTTAGTAAGCGCATCTGAAAAAGTCACATTGGCTATTGCCAGGTTTCGAAGCCGGGATGATCACATGCATGAAGAGCGGATGGTTTGACTTTCGGACCACCACGCCAGTAATTTATAGTACGTTTCAGTAATTTTTACCTACCTATGCTCCTGTCTGCTTTTTATTGTATTTTGTATTATATGATAACTTGACTCTTTTTACTTTTCAAAACGTATTTGTTTTTTTAATGGAACAAGCCCGCCGCAACCTCCCAAAACCAACGCAACTCCTGTAAGCTATGATCTACAGTAGATACAACCATGAAAACACCGGAACACTGAAGTCCGGCGCGTCCCAGGGACATGAATGACTGTCTTGGATCCGGAAACGAAATAAATCAGAAGATATTATTAGAGGAGAAGAAAAAACGAAATAATTTCCTCTTCCCTCGGTAAATTTAATGCAGGAGACAGAATGACTTAGGCCTTAAAGGCACAGAAGAGACAATACAACTGGAAGAAGCCCAGTCACCAAACACCACGGAAATTTTTGTATTTTTATTGTAATGAGACCTATGTGTGAGCTGCTATAGTTGTTTCTAGTAATAGGGAACTTCACCGGATGAGACATTTAAATTATCCAACTTAATATTACGTTCGTATTGCCAGAGACTACACTCCCAAAGTATATGATGAGCCGACTGCTCGTCGAACATGTGCACCATGGGGAGTCAACCAGTTTAAATGAAAATGATTTGCTTTTTAAGTTGCCATGACCCGTGAGAAACTGGGCTACACAATGATCTACCTCCAACTATGTCTTCTCCAGCCGTTCTTGTACGGATGGAAAAAACTGATAGAGGTGCCCTTGATAAAAGATTACCATCTACACTGCCATTCAGTAACAATCTCATCCCAGACGTCCGCAAGTGGCTTAAACAATCTTGCAATTTTGTTCAGATTGCGTTGTCAAGAAAATTTGCAGATAAGTTTTGTCTCGCATTGTATTACATAGCAGCACGTCGCTGCACCTCAGTATTGGCGGGAAGCATCCTGCGGCACGGGTAGGGCCTCAGTGCTAACTGTCCTGTAAGCCTTACATAGAAAAATTAAAGCCAAACGTTGGCCCTGAAGAAGTTTCCCTCGTACCGCACCTATTGTCACCCTATCAGCCCAGACAGGTGACCCGTAGCAAACACATCCTAGGTAGGTAGCTCCGTAGATAGTATTAAGCGTGGGAAAAGAGAGGTCCCATGGAGCTTTCGAGATTCGCGTAAGCGCATAAAAGTTATTTATGGCTTTCTCAACCTAGAGGCTTTTAGGCTTTTCCAAAACCTGAGCGTACGGCGGAACAGGAGAAGGAACGTATTCAGTGTATACACTTTCTAATTATAAGTTTGAAATCGTCAATCCGCCTCGAGCGAGTGTGGTGATTAATGCCCAAACCTTCTCCGTGTGAGTGGAGGCCTTTACTCTGCAGTGTTGTGTGTGTGTGTGCACAGTGTGGGCACTTATAGGCTGACGATATGATGATGTGGTTGAAATTTTTTGTTGCGTTGCGTTTACGAAGCCGCGGATGCTGGTATTTCAAATACCTACCTTATCATTTTTCTAGGTAGACCTATCTCCGATGTATACAGCAATTGGAAGAAAGGCGAGCCGAACAATAAACGTGGCAATGAGGATTGCGTTGCCATTCTAGGCGATGGACTGTTGAACGATTCCGACTGCAACCTTAAGAAACATTTTGTCTGTAAAAAACCGCTTCATTCAGTGCATTGGAATTCGAAATGCAATATGTCGAATTCAGGTAATCTTTTTTTACTTGTATTAACTAAGTTCATTATGACTGCACGGTTGGCGCGATGGTTGAAAAACTGGCTGGAGCGCAACGTGTTGCGAGATCGATTCCCGCACGGAACAACTCTGTGTGATCCACAAATTGTTGTTCCGTGTCTGGGTCTCATTTGTACCTATGTGTAATTGCATGCTTGTAAACGCAGTGGCGACACGTTTTCCTTCAGTTTGCTATTACCTATTGTATTTTTTGTCCTCCAGGTTACACATTTAATGAGTACACTGGTAATTGTTATAAGTTGCACACGAAACCCATGACCTGGTTTGATGCGTATAGGACATGTATCATGGAACAGTCAAACCTTGCCATGATTGACTCTGAGTTACAAAGAAACTTACTTAGGAACCTAACGAAAGACGCCGTGACCATAAGGATTCAGGAGGCTTACCAAAAAGGAATATTTCATTTGGGCTTTCATAACAGATATGATCATGGTTGGGCGACAACTAAAGGTATGTCAATGCTTGTTTTCTTTATTACAATTTACAAATGTGTAGGTAACCTGCTAATGACACTGGACAGGGAAACGATTATGAGGTAAAAATAATGACACTGATACTCTTTTTGGGAGGACAAATCATCAAGTGACTCTCTCTCTCTGACCGCAGCATATGACTGCGCTTTACCTGGAGACCTTGGGCCGGGGACTTGAAGCAAACAACCCCAATAGGTCGGTTTGACTCGAGTGATACCGCGGCCTCACAGAAAAGCGACGTGAAACAACCACAGTTTTGTATTTCGCCGTGTAAATCACGTTACCTAGAATCCCCTCCGGTGTTGCGCAAATGTCCGTGGGCGGCACCGATTGCTTACCATCAAATTCGTATGCTCGTTCGCTTGATAATCGTATCTCAGAAAAAAACATAATGTAGCTACACGATATTTAATTATTAACATTTTGATATTGTCTACAGGAAAACCTCTGGAAATGGTACATGGGAACAACTGGTGGGGCGGCTTCTACCCTGGTGAAGAATGCCATAACAAGTGTGGTGCTATGTTCTATAATGGATACCTGGTTAACATTAATTGCCAAACGAAGAGTTTATTTATTTGTGAACACCAATTAAATAACCAGGTTAAACCGGACACTGTTAGTATTCCTTCGAATTCTATGTAGAAATTTTATCCCTTTAGGTACCTGTTTTGAAATAGCTGTTAGGTACGTGACATGACATAGCACTGATCACCAGAAAACCAGTCTTTTCTGAGGCTTGATTTTACTTCATATTGTCGCTATCAATTAATTACCAAACTTTTAGATAAATACGAATATTTTTTAGATTTTTTTTATTTTTTTACAAATATTTTTGTGATCCACAAATTGTACATCGGGGTCAGCAGTGCTATGCTGTAAATGGTTAATCTCATCTCGAAAGTCGCACACCACTTTGCTTCTCTTCTCACCTGTAGGTACACGAATGTCAAAGAAAGAACAATAAAGATGGCAATGAGAATTGCGTTGCCATTCTAGGCGATGGACTAAAAGTCAAAAAAGTCAAAAATCATTTATTCCAATTAGACCTTTACAGGCACTTTTGAACGTCAAACTAATGGACGATTCCGACTGCACCGATAAGAAACATTTTGTCCGGAAAAAACCGCTTCATTCAGTGCATTGGAATTCGAAATGCAAAATGTACGAGTTTCTGTCAGAAGTCTAAAACGTTTGCAACGCCTTTTTCAAGGCGGCCTGTTTCACTGTTTCTGATCACAGAAAGTCAAAAACGTTGGTATTGGTTTGTTGGTTACGGAGGTAAAGGTAATCTGGTTCTTGAAGGAGGTACGGTAAAGGTTATCTGGTAATAGGTATGAGGTGTGGTGGTTATGCCATAGAATGTAGGTAGGTATGTATGTATGCCGCTATATCACTCCCCCCTAAGCGAAGCGTACGTTTGGTTTCACTGTACGGCCGGTGCGGGTGACGTAGGCGTCGCGGGGTGGGGTGAATGACATTGTCCGTTCGTCGTTACTCGTAGTTGTAGGTAGATAGTTCGATGTTTGTTCGCGCGCAGATGCAGTAGGTACATAGTCTTGCTGTTGGCGCGAAGTCGTAGTAGGTATCTTGTCTTGCTGTTGGCGCGTATCTGATGTTGATAGGGTGTCGTCTTCATTGAGTAAGTATGCTGGTTTGAGTCTGTCTATTGAAACAACTGCAGTACGTGGATACATTTGTATGGTGAAATGTTTGCTGTCGCGCCGAAGTACTTTGTAGGGGCCGTCGTAGGGAGGTACCAGTGGGCTGCGCACGGTGTCATTGCGCACGAAAACATGTGTACACGTAGCAAGGTCTTTGTGTACAAATGACCTTGTGGAGTTTGAGTGTGGCTTGCTGTTCGGCGATAATGTAGACATCGTTTCGGTCAGCTGACGGACGAATTCGGCGTCATCGATGTTCGGCTGAGTAGGCACGAAGAAATCTGATGGTATGCGGAGTGTTAAACCGTAGGTCATGAGTGCCGGGCTGACTTCATTGTCTTGTCGTAATGCTGTACGTAGGCCGAGTAGCACAGTTGATAACTCGTCGCTCCAGTTTGTGCGCGCGCATCTCGCCATGAGTGCTGACTTTAGAGTTCGGTGCCAGCGCTCGACTTGTCCGTTTGAGGGTGGAAAGCAGTAGTGCGTATTCTGTTTATTCCACATTTCTTCATAAGCGCCTTAAACAGTGACGACTCGAACTGTCTTCCTTGGTCGGTCGTCAGTCGAAGCGGGCAACCAAATCTTGATATCCAACCGTCGTAAATAGCCTTGGCGATTGTGTCCGCGGTGATGTCGCGTACTGGTATAGCTTCAGGCCATTTTGTGCAGCGGTCAATCATCGTAACTAGATATCGGTAGTCATTTGACGGCGGCAGAGGTCCCACGATGTCGACGTGAATGTGTTCGAAACGCTGGGATTTTCCGAACTCGCCGAGCGGGCTGATAGTGTGCCGCTGTACTTTCGCTCGCTGACCACCGATGCATGTTCTTGCCCATGTTCCGACTTCTTTGTTCATGTTTGGCCAGAAGAACTTCGTAGATATTATTTTTCTCGTAGTACGCACGCCTGGGTGACTTAAATCGTGTTGCGCTTTGAATGCGACAAAACGATATTTCGCGGGTAAATATGGACGAATGTTGCCTGTCGATGTTTCACAGATAAGCAGACGTTGACCTCCGGGTAGCGAAATACTGGTGAACTGTAGGTTTGGATGTGACATGTATCTCTGTAGTTCTGAATCGTTTTCCTGGTCTTGAGCGAGTTGATTGTAGTCGATGGATGTTTCTGTTAGGTCGATCTCTTCTATGCGTGATAAGGCGTCGGCCGCTTCGTTGTTATCACCGTGTACGTACTTTATGTTTGAACAAAACTGGCTAATGAAGTGAAGTTGTCGTTCTCTTCGTGATGTGTCGCTGGTACTCGGTGATCTTGTTAGTGCATAGGTGAGAGGTTTGTGGTCGGTATATATCGTAAGGTCGTTGCCTTCTATTAACCTACGAAGGTGTTTGACAGAAATGTACATCGCTAATAATTCGCGATCGTACACACTGTAACGTCGCTGCGTCTCGCTCATTGTTTTTGAGAAAAATGCTAGAGGTTTCCACACGTTGTCTACTTGCTGTTGCAGTACGGCGCCGATGCTTGAGTTTGAGGCGTCGGTATATAAGCGTAGTGGCGCGCTATGTATCGGGTGCGTGAGAGTAGTAGCGTCGAGGATGCTTTGTCGACATTTCTCGAAGGCTAGCTCTGCTTCTGGCGTCCACGTTATCGGAGTCTTGTCTTTTTTCTTGGTGTTATGTAGGTATTTATTTAGTTCATGTTGATATTCGGCTTGATGGGGTAAGCAGCTGCGGTAAAAGTTAATCATGCCGAGGAATCTTCTTAGGTCTTGAATTGTTTGAGGTTTTGGGTAGTTTACTATTGCTTGTATTCGGTCTTGAGTGGGTTTGATTCCTTCTGATGACACTTCGTACCCAAGAAATTCGATGTTTTGTTTGTCGAACTCGCACTTATCGATGTTTAGACTGACACCGTAGGTATTTAGGCGTTCGAGTACTATTTCGATGTGACGTCGATGTTCATCTTGATTTTTCGAGTGCACAAGTAGATCGTCGACGAAACAAAACACTATGTCGTCGAGTCCTCGTAGTACTTCGTGCATAAATCGTTGAAATGTTTGTCCTGAGTTTCTTAGGCCGAATGTCATGCAGTTGAATTCGAAGAGGCCAAACGGAGTTATGATTGCTGTTTTCTGTGCGTCTTCTTTAGCGATCGGAATCCAGAAGTATGCCATCTTGAGGTCGAGTTTCGAGAATATTTTCTTGCCGTGAAGTTGGTATGTAAAGTCTTGTATTGGAGGTATAGGGTAGCGGTCGGGTACTGTAACAGCGTTTAGTCTTCTGTAGTCGCCGCAGACTCGAAGTGAACCATCTTTTTTCTTGACGACGTGCAGTGGACTCGCCCAAGGACTGTTAGAGGGTCGGCAGATACCCATCTCGATCATGCGCTCGAACTCAAGTTTTGCCGCCTTGTATCTGTCGGGCGGTAGGGGTCGCGCTCGTGAGTATATAGGCGGTCCGGTTGTCTCAATGTGATGTGTGACGTCATGTTTCACAGGAGTCTTCAATGTCATAGGTCGCAGAACATCAGGATATTTTTTCAGTAGGTCGTGATAAGCGTGATCGCGGTTGACCATGTAGACAGTGTCTTGCTCGGTGCCGTTGATCTTGATCGCGTTTACGCTAAGTTCTGTGATGCGGTCGATGAGTTTTCTCTGATGCAGGTCGACTAGTAGTTGGTGATGTACTAGGAAGTCTGCGCCCAGTATCGATGTATTTACGTCGGCCACGACGAATGTCCACCTGAATCGTCTTCGTAAGCCTAGGTTGAGCTCGAGTGTGCGCTCTCCGTAGGTACGAATCTCGGTGCCGTTGGCCGCGAACAGTTTGTATGAGGTCTTCGCTTGATATGTTTTTTGTTTCTTGCTGATAGGACTGATATGTCTGCTCCCGTGTCAACAAGAAATTTCTCTCGGAGGTTGATGTCGATGATACATAGTCGGCGGCTGGTTTGGTTTACATCGACGCCCGCCAACGTCGATGTACTTTCTAGTTTTCCCGCTTTTTTGAACACGGCGATTCGCATTTGCGTGCTTGGTCGCCGAATCGGTAATGGTAGCGACATACCCAATTCGGGTCGCCGGGCTTGATGTTACTATGCTGTCTGGATCTTGAATGGGAGCGGGAACGGTTGCGGTGTGAAAAGCGCGGGAAATGTCGGTGGTTTTGCTGGTTGGTACGGAGTTCGGTGATTTCAAGTGATAGCTTTTCTATTTGTTTCGACAGAAAGGCGATTTGAAGGTTCTCTTGACACGTTGTTGCTGTGGAGACCGCGTTGATAGAAGCTGGCTCGAAATGCTCCATCATTTTGTCAGCCATTACGGCTAGCATCTCAAGTGATGATTCTGTGTTGACGGAGAGTACGGCGCGTATTTGAGCTGGCAGTTGATTTAGCCACATTACTTTAAGTGCCTCGTCGGACAGGAGTTTGCCGCTGAGGTCGCGCATCTTCCGTAGTAGCTGACTCGGCTTTTGATCGCCGAGCTAGAGACCACTCAGCAGTTTCTGTAGCTGGCGATGGTCAGACTCTTGATATGTGGAGATCAGCCGTTCTTTTAATGTACTGTACTTGCCGGACGCTGGGGGGTTTAATATGATGTCGGCGATCTGTTCAAGGTCGCTGTTGCCGAGCAATGGTACGACGAGGTTGAATTTCTGCTCTTCTCCTATTTTGCTGGCGGCGACAGCTGCCTCGAATTGCGCAAACCATAGGCGGGGATTTTGGCGCCAAAATGGTGGCAATCTAGCGGGCAGGGATATTGTCGCCACGTCGCTCTTCACTGTCGTCACGCCGTGGGCGTCGCTGAATTCTTCGCTTGTCATATTTCTTCTGACTTGCAGGGATTTTCCTTCTTGATGTTATTTAGTGTTCTTTCTTCTCAGGAGGGTCACCAATTTAGGAGTGAGAGCAGGGTTTCTTCTTATTAGTGAACTCGAGGCTGTCGTGGTTTGGAATGATTTATTCGGCTACATATCCCTACTTATATTTACATGTCTTATGGCTAACTTATACACTATCACACATATGTAAATACAATTGACCAATAGCAGCGCGCGTTCGTCGCAAGGCTCGACGGAGCGGCTGCGCGCATGCGCCGTCGCGTTCGCCGTTCGTCGCGATGTCGCGAGCACAGCGCGAGGCTATAATAGGGCGCGTGCCGCGTGACGCGTCCTTTCGCTCCGGTGCCGCCGACGACTACAGACGTGTCCAGTGTCGTGGACCGCAACTTCGTGCCTCCGTGTTCTTCGGGCTTCGCTTCTGCTTGCTTGCCTGCTTATTTGCTTGCTCATTATATTTTTAATCTTTTTTTACTTGTATTAACTAAGTTCATTATGACTGCACGGTTGGCACGATGGCTGAGCAACTGGCTGGAGCGCAACGTGTTGTGAGATCAATTCCCGCACGGAACAACTCTGTGTGATCCACAAATTGTTGTTCCGTGTCTGGGTCTCATTTGTACCTATGTGTAATTGCATGCTTGTAAACGCAGTGGCGACACGTTTTCCTTCAGTTTGCTATTACCTATTGTATTTTTTGTCCTCCAGGTTACACATTTAATGAGTACACTGGTAATTGTTATAAGTTGCACACGAAACCCATGACCTGGTTTGATGCGTATAGGACATGTATCATGGAACAGTCAAACCTTGCCATGATTGACTCTGAGTTACAAAGAAACTTACTTAGGAACCTAACGAAAGACGCCGTGACCATAAGGATTCAGGAGGCTTACCAAAAAGGAATATTTCATTTGGGCTTTCATAACAGATATGATCATGGTTGGGCGACAACTAAAGGTATGTCAATGCTTGTTTTCTTTATTACAATTTACAAATGTGTAGGTAACCTGCTAATGACACTGGACAGGGAAACGATTATGAGGTAAAAATAATGACACTGATACTCTTTTTGAGAGGACAAATCATCAAGTGACTCTCTATCTCTGACCGCAGCATATGACTGCGCTTTACCTGGAGACCTTGGGCCGGGGACATGAAGCAAACAACCCCAATAGGTTGGTTTGACTCGAGTGATACCGCGGCCTCACAGAAAAGCGACGTGAAACAACCACAGTTTTGTATTTCGCCGTGTAAATCACGTTACCTAGAATCCCCTCCGGTGTTGCGCAAATGTCCCACCGCGGGCGGCACCGATTGCTTACCATCAAATTCGTATGCTCGTTCGCTTGATAATCGTATCTCAGAAAAAAACATAATGTAGCTACACGATATTTAATTATTAACATTTTGATATGTCTACAGGAAAACCTCTGGAAATGGTACCTGAGGAAAACTGGTGGGGCGGCTTCTACCCTGGTGAAGGATGCCATAACAACTGTGGTGCTATGTTCTATAATGGATACCTGGTTAACATTAATTGTCAAACGAAGAGTTTATTTATTTGTGAACACCAATTAAATAACCAGGTTAAACCGGACACTGTTAGTACCTATTCCTTCGAATTCTATGTAGAAGTTTTATCCCTTTAGGTACCTGTTTTGAAATAGCTGTTAGGTACGTGACATGACATAGCACTGATCACCAGAAAACCAGTCTTTTCTGAGGCTTGATTTTACTTCTTATTGTCGCTATCAATTAATTACCAAACTTTTAGATAAATACGAATATTTTTTAGATTTTTTTTATTTTTTTACAAATATTTTTAACCAACTTCAAAATTCTTCCCAATTCGATGAGTATTTTTTTTTATGTATGTACACCGATTACTCGAAGACGCCTGGACCGATTTGCAAAATTTTTTTTTTTATTCGATAAGGTGTACTTGCCATTTGGTCCCATTGTCATGAGGTCAGGACCTGATGATGGAATCCTGGAGAAACCGAAGGGAACTTTCGAAAATTGTAGGGGCGAGTAGTTTTTTTGTATGATGTTTAAGTAGGCCTTTAACAACACTACAACTTGACGAAGGTCAAAGTCGACCAGATGTTGGAGCTGGAAGACAGTCGAGGGATCTCCTTGACTATTTGGAGTAGTTGCCTTGTGTTTGGGTTGAATGATTCGTATTGGGGAGCACTTTGCACCAGGCTTGGTCGTAACTGTCATTAAGGGTCTGATGATGAAGACGAAGGACAGCCTAAGGAACTCCTCAACGGTTTACAGTAGCGACCTCGTGTTTGGACTTAATTTATTTATATTGATAAGAACTTTCCCTCTAGAGAGGTGGCCTGTGTCCTGTGACCCAGTAGTGGGAACATTAAAAAGGCTGATGATGATGGTGATGAGAACTTTCCCATTTCTTGGGATCTATATTTTTTAATAGAGCGGCTACTTTCGCAAGCCTGTAGGTACCTACATAGCTACTTAAAAAAATATATACTATTCAATATGTTAATTTATATTTAAAATGTTACTGTAGTTTACAGAAGAACTTTAACAGACACTAAAAAGTAAAAAATAAAAAAAAAACTACGTTTAAAAAAACCGACTTCAAAAACAAAACAGTGTCAAATAATTAAAATAGATATTTTAATACCACTCTTACGTACGCGAAGCTAATACTTTTAATATTAATAATAAAACACTATCAATTCTATGTGCTACCTATTCATAGGTTTGAAGTCGGTGCCAAGCCCTAAACAGAATAAAACTAAATGAGAATTAAGACTGTTTAACTGCTAAAGGACGAAATTTCCACAACCAACAACGAAGCTACCAACTAATACTTTTAACAACCCACGAGTTACGCTTAGTACGAGAAAACTTTTAGAATTCATAATTCACCCGAATATCTTTCTAAGCTATATATAATTTCGCATGTAACGAAACAATATAGACTTCTGATTCTACGCTAAGGCCATCAATCAAATGCTTATTATATTATGTATTAGGCTTGGCACCGACTTTAAACCTAAGAATAGGTAGCACATAGAGTAGATAGTGTTTTATTATTAATATTAAAAGTATTAGCTTCGCGTAGGTACGTAAGAGTGGTATTAAAATATCTATTTTAATTATTTGACACTTTTTGTTTTTGAAGTCGGTTTTTTTAAACGAAGTTTTTTTTGTGATCCTCAAATTGTACATCGGGGTCAGCAGTGCTATGCTGTAAATGGTTAATCTCATCTCGAAAGTCGCACACCACTTTGCTTCTCTTCTCACCTGTAGGTACACGAACGTCAAAATACTCACTTGTTTTTAGTTCCTTACACTTCGTTATTCACATGGTGGC